>CANXME010002612.1:1200000-1800000 GCA_948144175.1 Closterium sp. NIES-65
CTGGTGCACTCACAGGTACTCAAGCCTTGTCAGCTGTTCAAACGTAGAAGGAATGGAGCCTGTCAAACTGTTCCCGAACAAAGATCTGGCAGATACAAGCACAGCAGAGGCGACCGCTCAAGGCTGCTGGTGGTGGACGCACAGGGCAAGAAAAAAGCACAGCTGCACATGCTGGGTCAAGAGGGCTCGAAGCAAAACACACACACACACTATTGTTGGCGCTCTAAACGCTCTAAACAGACCGCATTCTTAGCCACGTTCATGCAGTGGCATGGAAAGACACTCACAAACCGGTGAGGTTCACAAGGTTGCCCAGCGATGCCGGGATGGAGCCCTGCAGCTGGTTGCCCCCGAGAACCCTAAGCACCACATGCAAAAATGGAAGGAGGCGTGGACACGGTTTCAGTTGAGACAATAATACGCTGAGTGTGACCTATAGACATGGGCACTGAGGCGAGCTTATTGGTTCAGCTCGTTACAAAAACTCATCTGTGACGAGTTCTGATTTTTCCTTCTGGCTGTACAGGCTTAGCCGAGTCGAGACAAGTTTTACTTGCGAGCTTTTTAAACTCGTTAAAACACGTGTTCAGCAAAAGGGTTCTTGTTTACTTGCTTTGTGTATTCTATTACAAATTCGTTCGACATGTGACCACGCACAGAGGGGTGATGTATTGTACAGCTGGTGCGACTTGCAAAGGGGTTTCGGGGGTGGGGAGGAACATATAGTTCACGGCCCAAGGTAGTTACGAGGCGAGTTTAACTAGCCTGTGGACGAGTTTGAACGAGATTCTCTTGCCGAAAAACACAAGTAGCGATTCAGACTCAGAGCGGCCAAGTTTTGCTCGCCTCGTCTCGATACTCGGCAGAGTGTAGGCAAAAAGGATACGAGGGTATCTCGCCCCATCACTTTGCCCATTTATACCAACGTACACATGGGCATGGGCACATGCAAAACTCGCACTGGTGTATATTTTCCTCGTCGTCTTGCAACTATTCTTACAGGCTTGCAAGATTGGTGAGGTCTCCTAGCGATGGTGGGATGGACCCTGTCAGCCCAGCTGAATCCAGTCCCCTGGTGATTCACGGGCAAGGGGCACTCAGACTCAAATGCAACTCCTGCCCTGTCAGCCCTGGCGGCATGCACGGGATACAGAAGGTAAGGATGCTTCACACATTGTGCAGCATGGTTCCGAGCATTGATTTATATAATTGCACAGATCAGATCATGTGAAAATGAAGGCATGAAATCTGTCAACTTGCTGTTTGCTGTTTGTCAACTTTCCTGTGTACTTGTGTCAAACGGTTTTCAACTTAGCTCCCCTTCATGGGCAAACGAGTTTGCCAATGGCTTTCTCAAGAAAAGACTGCAAGAACCTCAGAACCTGAGAAAGTAATGTCTCACCTTCTTCCCCCCATACACAACCACTAGACGCCAACAAAGAACAGTGAGGCCGGTGTGACAACCAGTTGCCTCCATCAGCCGTGACATCCCCCCTCCCCCCTCCCTCCTCCTCTCCACACCCCTCTCTTCTCAACAAGGAAATATTCTTCGTGGCAGCAGCAGGGCGTCTGTGGCAGGGGGTTATGTGACATGTACGCCCCTCACCAGCAGGGGGGCTGTGGCAGGGTGTGACTTACAGGTACATGAGGCTGGCAAGGTTGCCAAGCGATGCTGGGATGGAGCCCTCCAATCGATTGCTGCCCAGAAACCTGAAGATGGTTCAAGCAGCGAAGACGTGAATGAGGAGCCACATACTTGGGGGCAGAGTCACCTGGAACTTATCCACCTGGTATCGTGGGGGTCTTAAGGGTTGGGATGAAAGGAACATATACGCGATGTGATTTTGTGCACCTTAACATTTTCCAAGTTGTGTTATGGAACAGTGGCTTGGTACACTGTGTGCATAAATGCGCACACCAATCAATGTGGTCGGGGTTGGGGAACTTGAAGGTGACCAGAAAAGTGCAGGGGGTGACAAGTCAGCATCCATGCATTGTGACAAGACCGCTGATGCACGACCACCCCTTGGAGGGCAGAGCTGTAAGCGGGCCAGGTCTTGCTTTCGGAAAAAGGGCACAAACTGGACCGTTCATGCTTGGCGCTACTTGCGCTTGGCCGCAAATGCAGGGACCAAAGCAGCAAGTTGGCTGGCATGCGTGGCTAGGGGGCATTGGGCGTTGGTGCATGCATGCGTGGGTGCCCTCACAGGCTCTCAAGGTTGGTGAGATTGCCCATTGAAGGTGGGATGGGCCCACTCAGCTCGTTACGGTCCAGGTACCTGCAGGCACACACACAGGCATAAAGGCACACATGCATGAGCAGTGCTGTGGAGGTCTGATGCGATACACTCTGTATGTGCCTCTGAGCAGTGCTTTTGACCGGATGTATGACCCTCTATTGATGGCTATAGTGCTTCAACAGAGAAGAGTGTCATGAGCAGTTATACAATTCACACACGGACCATAGACACACGCAAGTGAGACGGACACGTGCACCTCTGTCAAAACATGCATGCAGGCAGTTGCCACGATTGTGCTTCGGGAGCATAATGGATGGGGGTGCGTGCATGATGAAAGAGGGGTTCCGTGCAATTGAGGTGCCAATAAGAGGTACACGACCAGTGTGCAGTGGTGCCGTGTGGAGAGGTGCAGCTAGAGCGTCCACTCACATGGATCGTAAGTTGCCAAGATTGCCCATGGACGAAGGAATGGTGCCATTCAGCTTGGTTACAATCATCCCGCTGCCCACAGGGAGGAGGGGCAGGAAAGGGTCGGATAAAAAAAAAACGATGAGGCAGCTTTGCTGAGGACGGGTGTGGAGGGGTAGACGGTGCATTCACCCAGCTCAGAAGCCCGGTTTTCTATCACAGTGCCTGCCAGCAGGAAAGACGGTGGGAATCGTGATGCACCAGATGAGCAGTCAAGAGGGAGGAAACCCGCTCAGGTACCAAGAACTGGAAATCCAAGTTTACTGACGTCTCATGAAGACAGGTCATGCCCACTGCAAGATTTCCCTTTTCTCTGTACCGTTGTATGTGACACAGGGAGACAGACAAACTACACAAATGAAGCACACAGGTCAGGTATCGGTTACCCACAGGTAGTAGAGGCGTGGGAGGTTGCCGATGGAATCTGGGATGGGCCCTGAGATGCTGTTGGTCATGATCTGACTGCTTGGAAGAGGTGGGTTGGGAGCAATGGGAGCTGCTCAGAAAACGGCCATAGCATGACCATGGAGTATGCATGAGAGAAGGATGACAAGGTAACGAGGCCAACAGTGTAGCGCTCAACAGATGGGTCCAGCTTTCCCTTCTGTAGTGTAAGAACATGCAGGCGGGAACTGCCTTCACTCGCTTTGCATCACGCTGCCCTCCAGAGTTTCCCACTACTCATGTTGACTGTGAAATGCAGTGAGAATGGTTGAGGCACTGACATGACTTGAAGGCTGGTCATGGCACCGATGGTGGTGGGGATGGTGCCACTCATTTGGTTGGTGGTGAGGCCCCTGCCACAGCAAGTGCCAAGTAGGGCAGTCGGGAGTACCACAGAAACCAGAGAGCACCTCTAATCAGGAGACCAAGGGGAAGCTTGCAGCAGGAGTAGCACGGGGGGTTGGGAGCCATGGGAAGCAGGAGTAGCTCTGAGGGCGGAGGGTGAGGAGGAGGAGAGAAGGGGGCCCGGGGTGGGAGAGTAATAGAGGAAGGGGACAAGAAGGCAGAGGAGAGGAGCTTACAAGTTTGCCAGGTTGGTGAGGTTTCCTATAGATTCAGGTATGGAGCCACTCAGATGCGTTGTGTAGAAGGATCTGTCGGCCAGTGGGGGTGAGGCAGCGAGGAAGGATGATTCATGGAAGGCAGCACCAATAGTACGTGACAGTAGCATTGAGGTGGATGGGATGGGGCGATTAAAGGCAACACCAATGTGGGAGGATGAAATGGGACGATCCACTGAGTTAATTCAAAAACCGGCTCTTGAGGCGCCTCAAAAACCGGCTCACAGGTGGGATAGTGCTGCAAGGTTGCCAATGGAGGGAGGGATGATGCCCGTGATGTTGTTGCCGTTGATGGCTCTGATGGGCGACACAGAGGGACGGTGAGAGGCGTGGTGGGAGGTGCAGAGCTGTGGAGAGCTACTGTGCACAGTCACGCGCATGATGGTATCTGGTGGCATTGCATGCGTACATGCACAGGTGGCTTGGAATGCAGACAGATGGCATATAAGCAGATAGGCCGCATGAGGCAGGTCGCACGAGGCAGGTCGCACGAGGCAGGTCACAGGAAGCTAGAGTTGCTCGCTCACAGGTAGACGAGGTTAGTGAGGAGAGTGATGGAGTCAGGAATGGAGCCTGTCAGCCCGTTGTCCCCTAGCAGTCTGAAAGGTGATTGAAATGGTTTTGGGGTCAGGATTTAGGGTTTAAGGGTTAGGGTTAAGGTCCACCAGTGTTCCTCATTGGATACAATGCCTGTTTGGATACTTCCTCCACTGGTCCCTCAGTACCCCAGATTATACTTCTGGCATGGTATGAGAAGATTTTGTGAAATGAAATATCGGCTGCTGCCAGACAAGAAATAGATTTGTGCAACAAGGCAAAGGTGATATCGTGCACAGACAAGTGCGTGATGGGCGTACGGCGGCAAAGCATGCAGGTGGCACGGAATGGTGAGGAAGAGACGGACAGAAGAGCTCACTCACAGGTAGACGAGGTTAGTGAGGAGAGAGATAGAGTCAGGGATGGTGCTCGTCAGCTCGTTGTACTTCAGCTGCCTGGCAGATAAAATGCAGCAAGGGACGGAGAGGCGGAAGGGGAGGCGAGGAGGGGTTGCAAGCTGATTCTTGGGCAGGGGCAACGCAGAGCAGGAGAGCAGTGTGAGAGGTATGGCCTTCACTTGTGGTGAATAGACTTCTTCTGAACTTGTGTTCCTTGGCACACGCAGCCTAGCGCGCAGCCTAGTGCACAGCCTTGCGCGCAGCCTAGCACACAGCCTAGCTCATAGGGTAATGGCATGGACTCATTGGATTGCACAAGGGGGCGGGGCCGGCCAGCCTCACAGGTGAGTGAGCTGAGCAAGGTCACCAATGGAGTCAGGCAGAGGGCCGCCCAGCGTCACATTCTCCATCGTGCTGCCAGTGCAGTGCACAGGGGCACAGCCAGGGGCAAATAGGGGCAGGAAGGCAGGCAGGCAGGCGTGGGTACATGGGAGATGGGGAGAGCTGGTGAGGAGAAGGTTGGGGAGCAGGTTGGGCCTGCGATAGGGCAGGGCAGTGGGTACTAAAGCGGGCGATGCCATGGTAGTTGTTGACAGTAGTGGTGGAGGGGTGTGGGGCGCGACGCACGAGGCACGAGGGGAAGTGGTGGGGGTGGCATGATGATGCCAGTGAACCACATGGATGACATGAGGAAGGAACAGCAGCATGTGTGCACAACGGGAGACAGAGGAGGGGAGGGAAGAGGGTGAGAGGATAGGAGAGGCAAGTAAGGCAGGGGAACAATGATAGGGAGGTGGAGGACGCGGTGGGTACGAGAGAGGGAGAGGGAGTGGAGGTGGGGACCGGGGTGCAGTGGACAACGAAGATGGGAGAGCAAGGCTCGGCCAGTGTGCATTCATTCCAGGCCATTCCCTTCACTCAAATACATGCCACCCTTTTTCACCACCGTTTAGACACATGACGCGCCTTCCCCTCACCACCCCCACCTACATGTCTATGATCATGCCCGCAGCATCACATGTGAGGTAGGAAGCGTCCTGGCAGTTGCCTCCAGCCGTCCACCCTTCCGGCAGGTTCGCGCCCCATGCGCCCTGGCAGTCTGAGAGGAAAGCATCTGCGGCGGGAGTGCGGCAGGAAAGAGCAAGCAGTGTCTGCGGGCTACGCCACAAGCGCGTGTTACGCCAGCACAAGTCCCCACTCAACCTGTTCTGCTCGCATGGTCGGTAACCTGTTGGTGAATAACCTTGCGGTCTGTGCGAGCGGGGATGTGGCTCTGCAGATTCCGTCCCCAACGATATTGATGCAGGGATGGCTGTGGAATAAAAGGGCATGTTTATTAGGTACATCAGGGGAACCCATAACCGGCGAGGATGGCAGACCTTGAGGATGCCACTTGGGGCCAGATCAGTGTCCCCTTCCAGATGCAAGGTTTCTCCGGGTCACCCATGAGAATGTTACCCCAAGGCTCCATCTAGGGGATGTTTGGCGCTGCGAGGGGGGATGTTTGGCGCGGCCTGTCCAATGAGTCACCTTTTCAGTGTTTGTGAGTCTCCACGACGACTCCGAGGGTCGCTACCGTGTGCTGCCGCGGCACCTATCCTGCATGTAGTGGTAGCTGTCAGCCCGCCGCATTATCACCGCGCCAGAAGCACTGGTCTCGCGTGTACATGACACCCCACGCGGCGTATAGATGAGCTTTCCAAGGTTCTGCGACGAAACGGGTAATACCTTGCGACGAATCGATGGTCTGAGCGGATGCCAGGCTTAAAAACGCCGCGCTCGCCACGAATAGAAGCGCGCCGAGCCCAGCGGGTGAATGCGGCACTTGATTCCGCGGCATGGGGATGATGTACGTTGGGAGTGAGACGCAGAGAACTACCACGCGTGCTCAAGCGGAAGCTTATTCCAAGGATTTAAAATATATACCCACTACAGTGCATTGAATTAACGGTTGCGCGCAACACCAGCTAGCTTCTTTATAGCATATGCCGTAATAGGAGAGTCTGCACATGGCGCAAGGAGTGAGGAGCGCTTGCTTTTGCCCGTCGGTGCAAGACATGTGCGGCGTTTGTGGAATCCGCTCCGCCCCTAGTTTCTCATGCCACGTCATCCGAGGAACGTGTAATACAGCAGCCACACTGAGCCAAGCACGTGGAACAGGCAGGAGGTGCTCGAATTGACTTTGAGGGACCACAAGAGTGGCCTAGAAGACAGATTATGGTTATATATTTATCTTAATCACTGTACAAATCACACTTATATTAGGCCCCTTGGCCTATATCCACTAAAGAATAGCGGAGTCGACTAAATCTAGGATGGAATGCGGCAGAAGACTTTGACGAAGAAAGTGTTGGCGAGATAGGCAAAGGAGTTAGTGAGTAGTTGAATGAGAAAATGTTGATATTGGCAAGTACAAACAAGATTGATAGCATGTCGGATAGTACTTTGTGGGACAAACATTGTAAGGCAAGAAAAGTAGAGTGCCACATGGCACTACGAAATCTGAAAAGATAAGATGATGAAAGTTTGGGAAGTACAGTTTGGGATAACACTGAATCATCATTTACTATTACTCCCTTCTTAAAGAGGCGATGTCCGCGGTGCCTGAAGACTGAAGGTACGCTTGGAGGTAAGCGTTGTCGGGAGACAGCGAGGGCGAAGGAACCCAGCTGTCATTGGTAGCGTTGTATCTACACCAACGAACCAAGAAGTCAATGAAGGAAACGCCCCCCCCCCCTCAGAGACAGCGACGGTGCGCTGGATCTGGTAGTCATGCTCGTCGCTGTCAATAGCTACCTTCTGTAGAGTGCGATCACGACCCGAGAAGGTGGTGTTGGGATCGGTGTTGTATGGACAAAACAGAGGCACGTGGAATGACAGGTGTGTGCGGAAATGAGTGAGAAGGCGAAAGGGGTATGCGATTGGACCCAGTGCGCGCTCAAGGACGAATAGACCAATGAAACAAGGGCGAAGCTTCTTGTTTTGTGGCAGTCGAACGTTCTAGCTATCCAAAAGGACATGGTCGCCGACTGAAAACGATACCTCTCGGCGACTGCGGTTGATGGTGAGTGACATGCGTGCATTTGCGAGCTCAAGGTGCTTCCTCACATAGTCGTGAATGGAGGTGAGATGTGAGGAAACTAGAACGAGAATGAAATGACTAAGTGAAAGTTGGGTACAAATACAAACCCTAGAAAGATGTACCCCATATGTGCTACCCCACTATAGCCTACAATAGCTATGTCATATATATCTGACACACCCCCATAGGCAAAGTGGGGGAGTACAAGGGGTCACAAGACCAGTCAAGCAGAGCAAAGCAAAGCAAGCTCAGGGTGGATCACAAAGTTACCACACAGTTCGAGCACAATGTCAAGGCCATAAGGCCAGTTCACATGCAAGAGTACACATATATATATAAGGCTAAACAAGCAAGAGCAGGTGTATATATGTATATGTAAGAGTACAAGCAAGGTCAAGGGGTGAGCAAGTGAGGCAAGACAGGGACAAGACCCAGCTGAGTGCAGAACCACTGATGATCACAAGGCGGAAGTGCCTTGGTGAAAACATCAGCACTGTTGGCCTTAGAGGCCACGTACGCAAGCCGCAACTGACCACGCTGCTGTAGCTTACGAGCAAGGAAGTAGCCAAGAGCAATGTGCTTTATTCTGTGCTCCAGTCTGTGCTCTCGACACAAGGCCAGCATGGCCTTGTTGTCTACGTACAGCACTGGAGGAGAACGAGGCGGCTCTCCAAGGTCGGCCAGCAGGTTGGTGAGCTAGCGAAGCTCCTGTGCAGCCATGGCCCCGACGTAGATCTCAGCCTCACAACTGGAGCCGAGAACAGAAGACGAGCGAGTAGCCCACCACGAAACAGAGCCGGAACCAAGGCTGAAGGTGTAACCCTGTGACGACCGCTGCGTAGCCTGATTGTCAGCCCAAGAAGCGTCCGCGTGCCCAGTAAGGACCACTGGACTCCGCCCTCCAAGCACTAGCCCCATGCCCGGCGTACTGCACAAGTAGCACAACACCCTCTTCGCTGCAGCCATGTGCTCTGGTCTGTGTCTCCCAGGAGCAACATAGCGTGCAAGAATGCTAAGAGGGTATGCAAGGTCAGGTCGTGTGCATGTCATCACGTACATGAGGCAGCCAACAAGCTCTGGGTACGGGCCACTCGACTCTACGGACTCATCCGAAGGCAGAGCTGAGAGCGAGTGGTGAGTAGACAGAGGAGTGGCCTGAGGCGAGGAGTACTTGAAGTTGAAGCGCAGAAGGACCTGCTGCACCTTGTGTGACTGAGTCGAGGTAATGGTGCGGTGTGCTCTGTCCCAGGTGATCTGCAAGCCAAGGTAGCTGTGCACTTCACCCAGGTCTGTGCACGTGTATCTCTTCTGCAGCTCGGACTTCACGTGGGCGAGTCCAGCATTGTCAACTGTGGCAAAGACCAAGTCGTCGACGTACACGAGGATGTAGAACAGCGGCAAAGAGGTGTCCGTGCGTAGAAACAGCGACGGGTCGGCAGTAGAGGGAGCAAACCCAAGAGCCGCAAGCGTAGTCCTCACTGTGTCGTGCCACTCACGCGGTGCCTGGCGAAGACCGTAGACTGGCCGTCGAAGGCTCCATTGAGTGCCAGGAGGAAAATTCCCACTGAAGCCAGGTGGACGGCGCAGCCAGATCTCCTCGTGCAGGCTACCCTGCAAGAAAGAAGTGCTGAAGTCAAGGGAGTGAAGCTCGTAGTTACGCTGAACGGCTATGTGCAGCAACACCCGAAGAGTGGTCATCTTCAGGGTGGGACAGAAGGTATGAAAGTAGTCAACTCCCTGCCGCTGACTGAAGCCACGAGCCACGTACCGCGCCTTGAAGAAGGGTGGAGAACCTGGCGGCCGCTTCACCCTGAAAATCCACATGCCACTAACGATGTTCGCCCCAGGTGGGGGAACCGCGTCAACGTAGGTGCCTGTGGACTTCCAAGAAGCCATCTCTGCATCCATAGCTGCCTGCCACGGAGAGGAGTAGGGACCCTCTACGACCTCCGCGTAAGAGCGCGAAGTCGGGATGTCAAGTGCATCCGGGTCTCCCTCAGGGGTAAGCCGTACGGACACGAGATGGGGTGAAGCAGCAGCTAGACACTGGAACTCCTCCTGCCTGTCCTCAAGGACGTCCGTGCCAAGAGCACACTCACCCCCGACGGACGGAGGACAGACAGACGCAGACTCAGCAACAAGACTAGCAGCGTAGTCTAGACGACAGCGAGCAGCAAAGTCGACGAGCTCAGCAACAAAAGCAGACGCAGCAGTAGACTCAGAGGAGGGGTCAATGACGACAGTAGCAAGGAGACGCGTGACAGTAGGACTGGCAGCACGAAGAGAGTACGACTCTGGGCCGGCAAGTGAAGGAAGAGAGGACTTAAGAGGAGAAGGCAAAGGGGCACGAAGAGGAGCAGTGGACGTACGCAGAGACATCCGGTGCGTGCCTGGGACAGGAGGAGGACGCTGACGCGAACCGCGACCACTAGTGCGAGCAGCACGAACATGCGACGCGGGACGAGACGCAGGCTCACAACGCTCAGCAAGACCTCCATAAGGACCGGTATAGGGAGACGGAGCAGGCAGTGAGGAGGCCAGCGGTAACTGTGACTGTGACTGGACAGGCGGTGGACACTCTAAGGGAGGAGGAAGACCAAGAACCTGCTGAAGGAGCGGAACAAAGTACGGCCGAGGCCGCGCGGCGACTCCCGACACTGCACGGACAGCACCAGCACCCCCACCGGCAGCACCAGCGCCAACACCACCTTAGGTACCTCCACCAGCACCCGCAGTAGGACCGCCGCCAGGACTGACAGCAGTAGCCTCAGCGCCAACACCCTCAGCAGCTCCGACTCCAGTCGCACTCGCAGGACCAACAGCACCAGCACTCCCAGGACTAGCACCTCCGAGATCGGCGGCACCAGCACCCTTAGCAGCCGAAGAAGCACCAGCTCCAGCAGTACGCCTCCAGGGCTGGGCAAACCATTCGCGCAGCACCTGTGGAGAGAGTGGCTCCCGCCGAGATGAATTACCCGGAGAACCACCACGCCCAGCACCGCCAGACACCACACGAGTAGGTCCAGTGGCCGCGGGCTTCGCACCCCCAGGCTCAGCAGCTCCAGACGCAGCACCCCTAGGCTCAGCAGCTCCACACGCAGCACCCTTAGGCGAAGGACCCCCAGGCTCAGCACCCCCAGTTGTAGCACCCCCATGCTAAGCACCCCTAGTCGCAGCACCCCCAGGCTCAGCACCCCTAGGCTCAGCACCCACTCGCGCAGTACCCCTAGAGTCAGCACCCCAAGGCTCAGCACCCGCAGCAGTACAAGAATCACCTGCAACCTCGACCGGCTTGACTGCGTCTACTTGGGACACACCTGAAGGGGCAGGACCCTGAGGGGGGAGGGGGTCTACCTGGGGGGGACCTGGCACAAGGAAGTGCGGCGACGGGGGGAGGGAAGGAGTGTGGTAGGGGAAGAGACGGTAGTAGGGGACCGACTCGTCAAACGTGACGTCCTGGGAGGACAGAACACGACGAGAGGAGGGGTGGTAGAACTGCCACCCTGGTGCGTAAGAGGGGAAGCCAAGGAAGACACAAGGAGCAGCACGAGGGGACAGCTTGTCCGCAGACAAGTCGCGGACAAATGCCCGAGATCCCTAGACACGGAACGCACACGCATCGCCTACCTTCCCCGTCCACAGCAGAGCTGGGGAGGTCTCCGGCATGGAGACCCTGGGGTGAAGGTTGATCTAATGCGCCGCGTACCGAACCGCAAACGACCACAGAAAATGGGGGGCAGCCGCATGCATCATGGACGTACGAAGGACGTCCATGACCATGCCAATGTGGCGCTCAGCAATCCCATTTTGCTGTGGAGAGTCCGGAAGCGTAAAGGTCTGGCGGATGCCTCGCGCACGGCAGTAGGCTCGCAGAAGGCCAAAGGAGAACTCTCCGCCTCGGTCACAGTGCAGACGCAGAACAGGAAAGTCCGAGCCGAAGCTCCTCCTGAGCTCGAGACGAGCTGGGCGGATCCAGTCGATCAACACCTCAGTGACATCACCCTTGCTGCGCAAGGGGACGACTGTGGTGTAGCGCGTGTAGTCGTCAACCACCAGCAGGAAGTAGCGCTCGTGACCCTGTCCACGGACGCGGGCTGGGCCCCACACGTCCATGTGAAGTGTCTGCAGCGGGGCCTCTGTCAGGGGAAACTGAGAGGAGTGAGGGGCAGCCCGGAGCAGCCCCTCGACACAGGGGACACAGGAAGGACCAGGCCTTGGAGGAAGGGGAGGGAGGGACCGGGGAAGACCAGAGACAAGGACACGGGAAGCCATGCCTCGGAGACGAGGCAGGGAGGGGTGACCAAGACGGTGGTGCCACAGGAGAGTCTCGTGAGACAGGAGGCGACACGTGCAGGGGGCAGACTCAGGACCAGACCTGGACGCTGCAGCAAACACCTGACCCGACGCAGCTACCTGGCCAGACGCAGGGACAGGAGGAGACTCAGTGGTCAGGGTGTAGAGGCTCGACCTCGGCCGACGCGTAAACATGGCCAGGTGCCGGCCCGTGTGCGCGTCCGAGCAGTGGGTCACTCGTTGACTCGCAGGAGTAAACTGGTGAGCCCCCGCATCCTGGAGGTCAGCACCACTCACCAAGTTTGTAGAGAACGAAGGGAGGTACAGACCAGACAAGGTGCCAGAGGGGGCAGCCGGACATGGGAGGACAGTGGAGAAGTGAGAGAGGACAGGACCCCCAGAGGGGTCTGCCAGGGAGACTGCAACCGGCCGACCAAGCGGCGTCAGTGTGGTGCGGTCTGGAAAGAAGGAGCGAGAAGCCCCTGAGTCAAGTGTGAAGGTGAGGGAGGCTGAAGACGTGGTACCTGAGAGCGCAGCCTCACCAGTACCTGAGGGCGCAGACGCACTGGCACATAGAGCAGCAGCCTCACTAGCACCTAGAGCAGCAGTACCAATGCCCGGGTCGGGCGGGAAACACCAGTAACAGTCACCCTCATCACTAATAGTCACAGCATACATGGCAACAAGGATAGCATCAAACTCAAGATCATAGATAGCGACACCCGCCCTAGACATCTCTCCCCAGCGGGGGATCTCACTAACCTCCGGGAACTGCTGACGCCAAGCGTCCGTCAGGCGGCCAAAGCAGCGCTGGGTGGGGTGGGCACCCCCACACTGCTCACCCGCGCGGTCGCCGGAGCGAAGGACGTAGGTGCACGGACCAAAAACCCCACCACGCTGATGCTGCATGTACCACTCACGGAGCTGCTGAGGGGGGGGAATGTCCCAAAACCGCTGCTGCTGCTGGCAGTGACCACCACAAGAGCTGCTCCGCTGCAAAGCGCCACCCCGACCACCACCACCTCCTCCACCACCGCCTCCTCCACCTCCGCCACCACCGCCGCCTCTGCTACCACCGCTACCGCCTCCGCCGCCTCCGCCTCCACTGCTGCCACCGACACCTCCACCCCCGCCACCACTCCCACCGCCTCCCCCACTCCCTCCGCCGCCTCCACCGCCACCTCCACCACCACCGCTAGCTCCACCCGTGCCCTTGCCCCCCTTGCCCTTGCCAGAGTGGCGTCTCCCGCTAGGGGCAGACGCCGCACCGACCGGCTCAAGACCAACGAGGTCGGTCGCAGCAGCAGAGGCGACAGAGGGCAAGAGGGGGGAAGGGGAACACCCCTCAAAGACGGGGGTGCGAGGGTCACCACGAGAGGCTCCTACAGCGACTATGCTCTTCTCCGCTGCTAGGACGGCCTTCTCTAGGAGGTCAACAGTAAGAGTGGTGGGACAGACTGAGAGGAAGTGGTCCCTGACTACACGAAGAGAGTCAGGGGGCCGGGTGACTATGACATAGAGAGTGATGTACATGGGAGGGGGGTTCTTGGCGCAGAACTGAGCAGGAAGCGCAGCGCGGTAGCGAGTGTCACTAGTGCGGAGGTGCGTAATGAGGTCAACGACTGTGGGAAAGGCAGCAAGGTCAAGGAAGAGGTATGGTAGCATGAGGCGGCTCAGTGCAGCAGTGGCAGGGGAAGAGTAGCGTGCAACTACAGCGTCGTACAAGGTATGAGCACTCTTGTACTGACTAAAGTGCGCGCGCTCAGTGGTAGGCAGGTGGCGACGCATAGCAAGACGTGCAGCAGCATCGCACGTGGCCCAGTGGGAGCGAAAAGTGGCGTCAGCGTCAGCAGCAGAGGCAGGAGAGGCGCAAGAGGTGAGGTCAAAGAGGGAGAGATCGTCTGCCCTATCGCACTGTAGGAAAAGCTGCAGGTCATCTACCCAGACCTCAAAGTCAATGGCCCGACCCTGAGCGTCAAAAGCGAGAACACTGGGGGTAGCCATGACAAAAGTAGACTAGCAGTACCAACTGTAGGACAGGGGCAGTGAAGTGATAGAAGCACTGCTCTCACCAGACAGGGCGGTTCGGGCAGCTCAGCAGCACAGCAACACGGCAACACGGCGGCTCGGACGGCTCAGCAGCAACTGCGGCTCTGCGGCACCAACTGCTCGGCTCCTCAGCGGCTCAGGCGGCTCGGGCGGGTCGGGCGGCTTGGGCGGGTCGGGCGGCTCAGGCGGCTCGGGAGGTTGGAGCGGCTCGGGCGGGTCGGGCGGGTCGGGCGGCCCGAGCAGTGTAGGCGCCAGGGCCGAAGGTAGGTGGCGGGGCCGCAAGGTAGGTGGCGGGGCCGGAGTGAGAGGGGCGGAGGGGCCGCAGTGAAGGGCGGCGGGGCTGTAAGGGAGTCGGCGGGGCCGTAACGAGAGAGGCGGCGGGGCCGCAGCGAAGGGCGGCGGGGCCGTAGTGAAGGGCGGCGGGGCCGCCGTGAAGGGCGGCGGGGCCGCAGCGAAGGGCGGCGGGGCTGTAGTGAGAGGCGTGTCAGAATATTATCTTATTGTTCTAGCCTGTAGTGGGGTGCTCAATAGCGAGTACAACCCTTCTAGGGTTTGCTATTTGTATCCTCATTCTTGCTAGTTCAATCCTCTTTCTTTCTTTCTTTCTTCTAATTTTGACAAGGCGGCGGGGCCGCTAAGAAGGGCGGCGGGGCCGCAGCGAAGGGCGGCGAGGCCGCAGTGAAGGGCGGCGAGGCCGCCGTGAAGGGTGGCGTGGCCGCAGCGAAGGACGGCGGGGCCGCAGTGAGAGGCGGCGGGGCCGTAGCGAAGATCGCCGGGGCCGCAGCGAAGGGCGGCGGGGCCGCAGTGAGAGGCGGCGGGGCCGTAGCAAAGACCGGCGGGGCCGCAGCGAAGGGCGGCGGGGCCGCAGCAAAGAGCGGCGGGGCCGCAGCGAAGGGCGGCGGGGCCGGGACATGGCGTTGCCGAGGCCGTAGGGCTAGGGCGACGGGGCCGTAGGGCTAGGCGATGGGGCCGCTAGGGAGATGGGGCCGCTAGGGCGTTAGGGCCGCTAGGGCGTCGGGGGGGGGGGCTGCTAGGGCGGCTCGACGAAGTGAGAGAGGGGAGCGCGACTCGGGCGGAGCGCGCTCCGGGCAGGAAAAAAGTTCGATGTGGTGGGCCCTAGGCACAGTTCCCACGAGGGAACCTGCTCGATACCATGAGGAAATTAGAACGAGAATGAAATGACTAAGTGAAAGTTGGGTACAAATACAAACCCTAGAAAGATGTACCCCATATGTGCTACCCCACTATAGCCTACAATAGCTATGTCATATATATCTGACAAGATGCTGGTGGAAGGTGAGATGCTGGTGGATGTTGTCCGCACGAAGGACTGCGGGTGTGAGATTGACATGAGTGGGGACGTTGGGGTGCTGACCGTACTGTGCAAAGAACGGTGACATGCTTGTGGACGAATGGTGCGTGTTGCTGTAGGCGAACTCTGCCATGCTCAGCTTCTTGTCCCATGCGGCTGCGTTGTACATCATGATGCTGCAATGCATCTGCTCCAAGGTTTGGTTCACGCGCTCAGTCTGTTCGTCTGTCTCTGAATGATACGCAGATGACATAGCTAAGCGAGTCCCAAACAGTGTGAAAAGTTGCTTCTATAACTTCAAAGTATAATGAGGGTCACGGTCGGAAATTATGGAATCTGGAACCCCATGCAGTCGGACTAAGTTATCTACGAGCAGCGTCGCGGCTTCCTCTGCTGTGATCTTGCCGTGCGTGGAGATGAAGTGCATTGCTCGAGAAATCTTATCCACTACCACGAAGATGGCGTCGTGACCCCTAACTATGCGCGGTAAAGCCATGATGAAGTCTTTAGTGACTACCTGTCAAGGGCAGTGGGGCAGTGGAATCGGCTGCACAAGTCCTGCTTTGCGTTGGCGAGAGGACTTCGTACGCTGACACGTGTCGCACGAGTGAATGTAATCCTCTATGTCTGTTGCAAGCCCTGGCCAGTAGTACGTGCGACTAAGCGTCTTAGCCGTCTTATCTGCCCCAAATTGACCTGAGGTATCGACATCGTGTGCCTCGGAAAGAAAGAGCTGTCGAAGAGGGCGGTAGGCAGGAACCCTAATCCGTGTGGTAACCTTCTTAATGTATACACTACCCTACACCTCTTCTCGTGCGGACGGCTGCGGTGTGAAGTCTAGATCTACTGTGTAACCGTGCTCGAAGAGTGTTGTGAGAAGTGGATGGCTGGCAGTGACTGTGAGACTAGCGAGCTGGCAACCAGGGCGAGTGAGCGGATCTATTGGGTTGCGCAAGAACTCGACCCCCAACAAAAGGTCATAATCCTCCGAGGGGGATATCCCACACTGCAGCTTTGCCGAGCACTTCTTTGGGCTTCCCTACCGTATCATTATCTCAATCGTCCCTCCGATCTTCGGCATCCATTGGTGGTGCCGCCTTCTGCCGTCATCAGTAGTAGCCCTTCTGCTATCTGCCTCTCCGGCTTATCCAGCTATAGTTTCTCTGCTAGCCTCCTCCATATCAGCACGGGATGCGCCCTGTTGTCTATAATAGCTTGCTTCACTGCAATGCCCCATATTGTGATATATCCCCTTTCTGCCACAAGCACAGCTGAGTCACTCTAGAGGATGTCGGCGGGGCGGCGGCGGTGTCTCCTCATCCGTTGCTCGCCTCCTCGGCCTTTGCTCTACTCTTCCCTCCATGCGCAGCCTCAGATTCCTCTCTCTGGTTTGGAGCCCTAGCTCCTCTTTCTCCTGCGCCGGTCTCGCCATCAGACAAAACTCCTCGTCACTACTCCATTCGTCCTCTTCTCTCGCGACCATGGCCGGCCTTTTATCCCCTCCCCCTTCCATGCTTTCCAATTGCACCTTGAGTTGCTCTATTTCTTCCCTTTCTCGGCTTTCCGCTCGGGCCTCTCCCCGGTAGGAGTAGTAGTCTTGCTCCCCATGTCCCTTTCTACCGCACCTCTCGCACACCGGCGCCTTCGGACATTCCCTCCGCAGTTGGTCTTCCTTGCCACAGATGGAGCACGCTGGCGGGTTGCGGCAATCACGTCGCAGATGTCCCGTCCCCTTGGGGGACGCTCCCTGTCCACTGGCGCGGCTGTCCATGCTGGCCTCCGGCGTTCTGTCCCTCTTTCTCCCGTCCGTTCCACTTCGAACATGTGCCTCCCGGTTTCCACCCTCTTCGCCACCTCGTACGCTTCCTTGAGCGTCGCCTCAGATCCCAAGTCAAAAATCTTGGCTTGCACGTCGCGCTGCAGTTCGTAGTTCATGCCATTAAGAAACTTCCCAATAAGGCGGCCTTGGTCGAAGCATTTCATGTCTTCTCCCAACTTCACCAACCCACCCTAGTATGCGAACAAGGATTCTCCCGTCCTTCACCTAAATTCCTGGAATTACATCACGTGCTCAAGGGTTTGCAGCGGGAATTGCTCGCGTAGCATGTCCAGGAACTTCGCGGCCGGATCTCGTTCCCCTGGCCTTCCTCTCGCGGTCCACTCCAGTAGGTCTCTGCAGCAAATCCGGTAGTATGTTTCCGCTTCTCCCGTGAGGGTGTTTGCCAGTCCTCTGAAGAATTCATCTGACGCCAGCCGGTTACGCTCCCATCTTGCCCGCATGTTCTCAAGCTGCATCAGATAATTCTCCAACGATGGTCCCCTACGCATGTCGCTCGAGAACCTCTCTGGTAATTCTACTTTCAGCAGCATGGTGTACCTCCACCTTAGTGACGTTGCCTCCTCCTTAGAGCCCTGCCAAGAAGCACTGCGCTGATACGAGTAGTCACTCTTCTTCCCCGATTCGCCCGCCGCCACTCCTTCTCCAGACATGGGCCGAGCTCCATCGTCATTCACCGGTTCCTTCTCCATTTTGCGCGTTGGTTCGTGCCCTCCGGCCGAGCCCGTGGCTCCAGCGCTTCAAGCTGCTCCCTTTTCTTCTGCGTCGAGCGCCTCTATATTAGTTCCCTGCCCTCGTCCACTACGTCCTTCTCCGTCCATCTTTCCCCTTCCTTTGTTGGCTTCTAACAATGCGTAATCGAAGCCTGCCTTCGTGGACATGCCAACCTCAATTGCTTGTTTGTAAAGAGCTCCTAGCTCCCTCACATAATCTATCTGCCCTTCCTCTTCTTAGCTTAGCTTGTCATATCTCCTAGACAATCACAACTTGCCTCAGGTTCACAGCAAGTAATTCGTGCTTCAAGGAAACATACAAGCAATAGAGGTAGCTACAACAAGAATCCTCCTATTCTACCAGGCCACCTCCTCCTGCTTGTCCCATCTCGGCCTAGCCAATACGTTCGCAGCCAAGGAAAGCTACGCGATGACTAGCTGCCTCCAGCTGTCACTATTCCCTCTTGCCAACCATCCACAACCTCTTGCTACTTTGCCTCCAGCTCTCACTGTGCAGATCTAGCGAGCTTCTTGGAGAAAACATGTACACACATGAAAGCAAACAAGTGTTATATTCACAGTAGGCTCCAATGTGCCTAAAACGAAAGATAGAGTGCACAGTCGGATTTCTGCACAGCGGCTTCAAAGGTTCATAGCGATCCGCTCACAACTCCAAATGACTTCATTCAACTTGGATCTGGAGTGCCTTAAAGTCGCCTACATTTAGATCGCACGCTTTCATTAAGAACTGACGACACATCGT
Organism: Closterium sp. NIES-65; assembly: GCA_948144175.1. NCBI lineage: Eukaryota > Viridiplantae > Streptophyta > Zygnematophyceae > Desmidiales > Closteriaceae > Closterium > Closterium sp. NIES-65. The sequence goes on from CANXME010002612.1 coordinate 1,218,757, forward strand.
CGGTTTGAACGAACGGCACTATGGCAGCAACATAGTCTTAGAACACAAGATAGGATGAGTTAGGAAGAATTACGAGTTGGGAATGACTCCCAGCTCCTACAAACCCCAAGAGCCGAGGTACAGTGATGTGGAACAGTGCCACACTGTCCCCAACCACGAAGGGTCTCGAAACTACCCTTCACTAGGGTCTACACCAAGTGAAATGTTACACTACACAAAGTAATGTAACTATCTTCAATATCTTGAGGTGCACCTTTTTGGCGAGCTTCGAAAATCACTTGAGGCTTGACACCAAGGCTTGGGCTCTTCATCACAAACTCATCCTTGAGTTCTTGATAGGTCTTCTGCACACACCTGCAACACGCCGAACGTTCGACACAGGACAAAATAGAAACCGCGCACGACAAAATAGAAACCGCGGGCGAGGCAGAAACGACCGCGTAACACGCGTCTAGCGATAACTCGCTATTGACTCGACACACACATACTTGACATCATGACTCAACATTCACACACAATTATAAGCATGAAATATATATGATCCCATGCCCTCATACCATTCCATACACACACACATGCACGCACACGGACAACAAGCCGAGTGTAAACCGTAGGGTTGCACCAACAACAAGCATGCATTTGAACACCCATCTAGCAATTGTACCGAACCTTCTCTTTCCCTTTGCCACTGCCTTTGGTTGTAACACCCTCCACTTACCCACCCTTGCTTACTTAAGTCCCGCCTTCCACTCTCTCCATGCAACCCCTACACCCTTTGTCTCGGTAGTCGCCAACCTCCCTGGCCTTTCGCGCCACTCCAATTGTCACTTGTCCCTTCGCCTCCTGTCCCCTTTGTTGCTCGACTCACTATGTACAACATGTACAGAATGTACATCCCCGAATGCGCTTCTCCTACCATCACATTCACATAAATGTGACAGACATGGCCTAGAAACTCGACTTTGGGGAGGAAGAACTCGCACTTTGACTGCTATTGTACTGCTTTTCCCTCTGCAAAACCTCAAAGACCTTCTGCAAGTGCTGCACGTGCTCCTCTTTTGTCTTGGAGAAGATGAGGATGTCATCTAGGTAAACTACGATGAATGAACTTAAGAACTCAGAGAGGACGGTATTCATGAGCGTCTAAAACGTCCCTGGGGCGTTCGTCAAACCGAACGGTACAACCCTAAACTCGTACAACCCCTCCTTTGTACGAAACACTGTCTTGTGCTGGTCCGCTGGAACTACGTGAATCTAGTGATATCCCAAGCGAATATCGATCTCTGAGAAGATTCTAGCGCCCTGTACTGCATCTAGGAGATCCTCTACTCTCTGCACCGGGAACCTATTCTTGATGGTGGTGGTGTTCCGGCACGGTAATCAATGCACATCCGTAACCCTCTGTCTTTCTTAGGCGCAAAAAGGATCGGTGTTGCCCAAGGCGATCTAGATGGCTGTATGAACCCCTTGAGCAAGAAAGTGCCTAGCCTGCTGCGTCACCTCCTTTGTCTCTGCTGCACTCAACCTCCACTGTGGTTTCGCTACTGGCCTGCTTCCCGGCTCCAACTCTATTCGATGGTCTACTGCTCGACTGGGAGGCAACCCTTGGGGCAACTTGTTGGGGAGGATGTCTCCAAACTTTGCTAAGAGTGCACTCACTTCAGCAGGAAGATTCCCCTTCTTACCAACTGCTGCGCTCCCTCCTTTCTCCTCAGCTTCTACCTCCTCAATGAAAACCGTGAAGATCCGTGCTGCACGCTTCACTAGCTGCCACTCTCGAACAACATTGATGATAGCTGTGGATGATGTGGTCCCATCGCTCCACTATGGCAGCTCCCAGAACTTCCCGTCTACCTTGACGCTACAGCTTCCCCGAGCCCAATAAAACTGAGTACTAACCGTCCGTAGCCAAACCCTACCAAAGATGAAGTCGTAACCATCAAGCGTCGCACAGTCGAAGTCACGCCTAACAGTGATTGGTCCTAGCACTACGCGCAACTTGCGAATGACTGGTCCTATGTGGAGTGGCGTCCCATCTACCATGCGAGCATCTTTGAAATTGACTGCCGAGTCTGTCTCAAGACAGAGACGAGAAACAAATGCTGAAGAGACGAACGAATGGCTGGCTCCGCTATCTACAAAAATCTTAACTAGAACTCCATGAAGCTTTCCTAGAAGCACGACTGGACGATCAACAGTGTCTACCTCATTCGGCATAGAGGACTGCTTGGGTTTAGGGTTTAGGGTTTAGGGAACCTTGTCGACGTAGGTGCCTGTGGACTTCCAGGAAGCCATCTCTGTGTCCATGGCTGACTGCCACTGTGAGGAGTAGGGACCCTCAATCGCCTCAGCGTACGATCGAGGAGTCGGGATGTCTGGTGCATCCGGGTCTCCCTAAGGGGCAATCAGTGTGGATACGAGATGGGGCAAAGCAGCAGCAAAGCACTAGAACTCCTCCTGCCTGTCCTCAAGGACGTCCGTGCTAAGAGCACACTCACCCCCAAGAGACGGAGGACAGCCAGACTCAGACTCAGCGACAAGGCTGGCAGCGTAGTCTAGACGACAGCGAGCAGCAAAGTCGACAAGCTCAGAAACTAGGGCAGACGCAGCAGCAGACTCAAACGAAGGGTCAGTGACAGCAGTGGCCAGGAGACGCGTGACAGTAGGACTGGCAGCACGAAGAGAGTTAGACTCAGGGTTAGCAAGAGCAGGAAGAGAGGACTCAGGAGGAGACGGCAGAGGGACACGCTGTGGAGCAGTGGAGGGACGTAGTGACATCCGGTGTGTGCCAGGGACTGGTGGCGGACGCTCACGTGGAGTATGGTGACTGGTGAAAGTAGTACGAACAGGGGACTCAGGACGGGACACACGCGACGCAGGGCGAGACTCAGGCTGACGATGCTCTGTAAGGCCGCGTGTAGGACCAGTGTAGGGAGAAGGACGAGGAAGTGGCGAGGCAGGCGGTAGCTGTGACTGCGACTGGACCAGCGGTGGACACTCTACAGAGAGAGGGGGACAAGGCGGAGGTGACTGACCAAGAACCTACTGAAGGAGTGGAACAAAGTACGGCCGCGGCGGTGAGAGGCCCCCTGCAGCAGCAGAGACAGCACCAGAACCTCCAGCAGCTCCAGCAGCACCCCCAGCACCTCCAACGCCCGGGTCTGCAGCACCAGCAGTAGCTCCAATGCCCGGGTCCGCAGCACCAGCAGTAGCTCCAACGCCCGGGTCTGCAGCATCAGCAGCACCTCCAACGCCCGGGTCCGCAGCACCAGCAGCAGCTCCAACTCCCGGGTCTGCAGCACCAGCACCAGCACCAACTCAGTGGCGTCAGGGAACTGAGTACGCCAAGCGTCGTCGAGGCGTGAGAAGCAGCGCTGCGTGGGGTGCGCTGACCAGTGCGGATGACGTACGTGCAGCTAAGGCCACTAGCCCCCCCCGTGCCGAGTGTACCACTCACGGAGCTCCTGGGGCGACGGAGACTGCTGTAGGCTCTGGCCACCGCCGGTGCCTCCACGACCACCATTGCCGCCACCACCTCCTCGACCACCTCCTCCCCTGCCGCCGCCGCGTCCACCGCCGCCCTCACCACCGCCCCCGCCCCTGCCACCGCCCCCGCCGTTGCCACCACCACCCCCACTGCTGCCACTAGCCCCACTAGTCCCACCACCACCCCCACCGCCGCCACCACCCCCACCACCGCCTCCCCCGCCGTCACCTCCGCCTCCCTTGCCCCCTTTGCCCTTGCCGCTGCGGCACCCGCTCGAGGTAGACCCAGCCCCAACCTTCTCAAAACCAAGGAGGTCGACAGCACAAGCAGAGGCGACAGAGGGAAGAAGGGAGGAAGGGGAACACCCCGCAAAGAAAGGGGTGCGGGGGTCGCCATGAGAGGCACCTACAGCGACTATGCTAGCCTCAGCTGCAAGCAGTTCCTTCTCGAGGAGGGCAATGGTGAGCTCAGTGGGGCAGCGAGCTAGGAAGTGATCCTTGACAGCACGTAGAGTGTCAGGGAGGCGGGTGACTAGGTGGTAGAGTGTGAGCCAGAGTGGGGGAGGGTTCTTGGCAAGAAACTCGTCGGGCATGGCGGCACGGAAGCGGGCCTCACTAGTACGGAGGTGCGTGATGAGGTCAGCGACTGTGTGGAACGAGGCCAGGTTGGGAAACAGGTAGGGGAGTGAGAGATGGCCTAGCGCGGCAGAGGCAGGTGAGGAGTAGCGGGCAACGTTAGCGGTGTACAGTGCCTGTGCAGTCTTGTGCTGGCCAAAGTGCTCGCGCTCGTCTATCGGCAGGGAGTTGCAAATAGCGAATCGAGCGTGGGCGTCACGAGTCTGCCACTATGAGCGGGCAGTGCTGCCGGCAGTAGCATCAGGAGCAGTAGCATGGCCTAGGGCGTGATCGTACGGTGAGATGTCCTCCTTGGCAGTGAGCTGTAGGAAGAGGTGTAGGTCATCTAGCCAGGTATCGAACTTCACTGGGCGGCCCTCAGCATCGAAAGCTAGCACAGGAGGGCTAGCCATAGCAGCAGTAGAGTAGCAGTAGAGTAGCAGTAGTTGCACCCTAAAAACAGTAGGTAGGGCGACTCAAGCAAGGCGGCTTGGTCCAGTACGGGCGGCGCGGCTCGGTTCAGGTAGGGCGGCTCGGCTCGGGTAGGGCGGCTCGGCTGGGTTCGGGCGGCGCAGCTCGGTTCGGGCTGAGCGGCTCGGTTCGGGCGGCTCGGTTTGGGCTGGGCGGCTCGTGGGTGTCGCGGCGGGGTGCTAAGGAGCGGCGTTCGGGTCGAGAGGGGGCTGACAGGGCCGCTAAGAAGGGGTCGCGCGTGGGGCCGACAGGGCCAGCAGGGCAACTAAAGGGCTGCTCGTGGGGTCGACGAGGCCGGCTGGGGCCTCTAAGGGGGGCGACGCGCGGGGTCTACGGGGCCAGCGGGGCCGCTAAGGGGCGGCTCATGGGGTCAACGTGGCCGGCTGGGGCCTCCAAGGAGGGCGACGTGCGGGGTCGACGGGGCCAGCGGGGCCGCTAAGGGGCGGCACGTGGGGACGACGGGGCAACGGGGCCACTAGGGGGTGGGCACGCGGGGCAACCGGGGCCGACGGGACCTCTAAGCGGGGCCAGCGGGGCCTCTAAGGGGCGGCGCGCGGTTCGCTAGTCGCGGGGCCATAGGGGGCCGTGAAAACGAGGCGCACGAGGGCGCTAGGGGGGGGAGGCGCTCGAGGGCGCTCCGACAGTAAGGCGCACGAGGGCGCTAGTAGGTAGCAGTAGTGGTGGGCCCTAGGAATCGGTCCTAGCGGAGGACCTGCTCTAATTCCATGTTATGAAGAAGAAGTGATTGCACTATGAAAGTTGGAGTACAAGTAGGAAACCCTAACTTTGTGTACCCCCTAAAGGCTAACCCACTATAGCCTACACAATAATAACACATATAGTGTTTGACAGAAATGCCTTCTACCGAATTCAAGGACCCGTTAAGGACGCTTCACGACCCGTTATGGCTTTTGTGCCAAGCCTATATATAGCCTTGCTTTGTACCTAGGTGGATAATTCAATAGATTTCTCTTTCCTGAACCAGATCCTCACGCTTGGCAATCACAGCGGTTTTACATGCGAGGTCTTCACCCCGCTTAAAACTGGCCTTTGAAATCTGCGGGGGCGACAATGAAAGCTCCGATACAGGTATGTAAAAACCAGTTCTGCGCAATTTTTTGAAGTCCCCCTCGATCCGGATTTCGAACACCCCTCAGGATTATTAGCAAAAAAGGTTGGAATTTCGACCATTGGATCGATTTGAATCTCAACGGCCAAGAGGATTTCGCCCAAAAAAGTTGGAATTTGGATTGTCGGATCGAGTTTCTCCTTGACGCGAATCGAGATCAGACACGAGTTTTGATTAAGGGAGAATTGGGCAACGTACAGGATTCGAGCTCATCGATTGTCAATTCGAGTCGCAGTAAGTCAACCAGCACCTAGAATTCATTTATTTTTGTCGCACATCATTTTGTAAATCGCCAAATGGAGAAAAATAGAGATAATTTCGTACGGAAAATCGCGGAGTTACGTGCCGAGCATGATCAGATACGTGCGGTGCTCCCACGACTCGAAAAACTCCTTGCGAACCAATTGGTAGACGCAGCAGCAACAACAGCGACAGCGACGCAGCAACACGCAGCAACAGCTAGTCGACAATTTTATCTGCGACAACGGCAGCAGATACATTTAATTACGAAGCAGCGAATCCGAGACAACCAGACGCGTCCGATCCTATAATGAAGGGGAGCAATGTTCGTGGATTCATAGCTAAACTTGAAATTTACTTCGAAGCCACTGGATGCATGACCCCCACCCAAGACGCGATGCGCATATGGCTTGCAGCAACACTTCTACGAGGCCAAGCTCTATAGTGGATTAGCAACAAATGTTTCCAAGGCGAAGGGACGTGGACGCAGTTTCAGGCAGCACTGATCGAACAGTTCGACACGTTGAACAGTAGCTACTACGGAACACGACGCAGCCAGCCAAATAGTGGCATGGGGCAATCAGCACCACCCACGACTGCCGACCCGATGGAGAACGACAAGGGCGATGCAAAGCGGTGGCTAGCATAAAACGAGACATGTGAATTTTGCAGCGCTACACGATATCTTATCTTGGCGTGTTGGAAAATGAAGAAAAGGCGTCCGGAGCTGAAGGGCAAGAACAGCGCGGTACCCTCGAAGCAGAAAATGAACAACGTGGCAACTTTGGAGACGGGGTAAAAAGGAGAACATGATGGCATGAATTTCTAGCCGTACACCCCGACAAGTAAGAATATTACCTCTTGTGGGTTTCAAGCCTTTACTAAGGGACAATCAGAAATTAAACTGGTACCGGGTAATATAGGGACCCAACTCTGGAGCGTTAACAAGGGTCGAGCATTCCAAGGAATTAATATTATCTCCCAGCAGCACTGTTTAAAGGCTTCCCACTGTTCCCCACATGTGAAGCCTACACAGCTGGAAAGGCTTAGGGGAATTTTCCACACATAGGAGAAGTTGTACCAACCTCGAATAAATCCTTCTAACCCTACTTAGGTGAAAACTGATATTGAGTCAGCAAATTCGACCTACGGATGATACATTTGATCTACCCTATGATCCTATAAGCAACACCATCTAGAACTACTCGGAGCGGCAAAAACCACTAGTACTCGAGGTGATCAGCAGCGGGCGATGGCTCCAGGCATTGGTAGACAGTGGTGTGTCCCAATTGTTATGCGACCGCGGGACGTTGGAGAAAATTGGAGAATCCTCAGAGGAGACCCAATTTACAGCAACGATGGTGAACGGTACAAAGCTTCCCATCCACGGAGATACAACATTGCAGCTGCAGATAGGGGCGTTGAGGTGGAAGGCGACGTTGCCGATCACTTACATCAAGGGATTACATTTCATCTTGGGGCGAGATTTCCTGAAGCGGCTCAACCCCGAGATAGACCGGGTCAACCGGAAGGCGTGCATCGACAACAATGGGAAACGTGTGGAGCTGCGAAGCTATACGGATACATGGGATATGCCAAAAACAACACTAGCACGGTTCGAGCGGACAGCGAATGAGAGTAACACAGGTTACTTAGCACTGGTGATGACAGAAGAAGAGGAGGAGAAGCCGAACTCGGAGCTACCTGCAGCAGTACAGAAGATGTTGGAGCTATCAGGCACATATGATATAGTCTGTGTAGGCTGTAGTGGGGCAGTTCATATGGGGTACAACACTTTAGGGTTTACTACTTGTACTCCTCATCCTGCTTAATGCATCCATTCCTCGTTTCTTATCATGGTATCGAGCAGGTTCCCAAGTGGGAACGCTACCTAGGGCCCACCACGATTTTTTTCCCGCCCGGAGCGCGCTTCACTCGTGCAAGAGTCGCGCTCTGTTTGCCCTCCCTACCTTCCCGCCGCCCTTAGTGGCCCCTCTCACGGCCCCTTACGCCGCCCTTACGGCCCCTAGCGCCGCCCTCTACGGCCCCTCGCACCGCCCTTACGGCCCCTTCCGCCCCTCGCGCTGCCTTTACGGCCCTCGCGCGGCCCCCTTTCGGCCCCTCGCGGCGCCCTTTCGGCCCCTTACGGCCCCGTTGCCGCCCCATTTAGGCCCCTTGCGGCCCCTCTTCGGCCCCATCTAGGCCCCTTGCGGCCCCTCTTCGTCCCCGTCTAGGCCCCTTGCAGCCCCTCTGCGGCCCCTCTGCGACCCCGTCGCCACAGCCTGCGGCCCCGTCGCCGTCACCTACGGCCCCGTCGCCGCCACCTGTGGCCCCGTCGCCGCCACCTGCGGCCTCGTTGCCGCCACATGTGGCCCCGTTGCCGCCACCTGTGGCCTCGTCGCCGCCAACTGCGGCCATGCAGCAGCCACGTGCGGCCCCGCCGCTACCTGCGGCCCCTGTCGCCGCCACCTACGGCCCCGTCACCGCCACCTACGGCCCCGTCGCCGTCACCTGCGGCCCCGTCGCCCTCTCCTAGCGGCCACGTCGTCGCCTCTACCGGCCCTGTCACCGCTCAGCCGCCCAGCGACCGAGCCCCCGACCAGCCCAGCAGCCGAGCCACCCACCAGCTCAGCAGCCAAGCCGCCCACCAGCCCAGGAGCCGAGCCGCCCAGCAGCCGCACCGCCCAGCACCAAAGCCGCCCACCTGCCGAGCAGCCGAGCCGCCCAGCAGACGAGCCGCCGAGCCGCCGAGCCGCCTAGCAGCCGAGCCGCCCAGCAGCCGAGCCGCCCTCCCGCCAAGCCGCCGAGCTGCCCTATTGTCCAGCCGATGCTGTTCCTACCGGTGCGCCCTGGCCCTCCTTCCTCGGACTGGTGAGCTCACTCCCTACTAGGCCACTGCATTCATGGCTACCCCCAGTGTCCTTACTTTTGATGCTGAGGGCTGTGCCGTTGACTTTGAGGTCTGGGTCGATGACCTCCAGCTGTTTCTCAAGTGCAATAGGGCAGACGGACTCTCTCTGTTCGATCTCACCTTTGGTGTCTCTCCTGCCCCGCCTACTACTGCTGACAGCACTGTTCGCTCACAGTGGGCTACACACGATGCTGCTGCTTGCCTTGCTGTGCGTCGCCACTTACCAACCACTGAGAGTGCCCACTTTAGCCAGTACAAGAGTGCTCAGACCTTGTACGACGCTGTAGTTGCACGCTACTCTTCCCCTGCCACTGCTGCACTGAGCCGCCTCATGCTACCGTACCTCTTCCCTGACCTTGCTGCCTTTCCCACAGTCGCTGACCTCATTACACACCTCCGCACTAGTGACACTTGCTACCGCGCTGCGCTTTCTGCAGAGTTCTACGCCAAGAACCCCCCCCCCCCCCCCCCCCCCCATGTACATCACCCTCTACTACATAGTCACCCGGCTCCCTGACTCTCTTCGCGTAGTCAAGGACCACTTCCTCTCAGTTTGCCCCACCACTCTCACCATTGACCTCCTCGAGAAGGGCCTCCTAGTTGCAGAGAAGAGCATAGTCGCTATAGGAGCCTCTCGTGGTGACCCTTGCACCCCTGTCTTTGAGGGGTGTTCCCCCTCCCCCCTCTTGCCCTCTCTTGCTTCTGCTGCTGCGGCCGACCTCGTTGGCTTCGAGTCGGTCGGCGCTACGTCTGCCCCTAGCGGGAGACGCCGCACCGGCAAGGGCAAGGGGGGCAAGGGCGCTAGAGGGGCTGGCGGGGGCGGTGGAGGTGGTGGTGGAGGCAGTGGAGGGGGTGGGGGTAGTGGTGGGAGTGGTGGCGGGGGTGGCAGCGGCGGCGGCAGCGGTGGAGGCGGAAGAGGCGGCGGTGGTGGCGGAGGGAGCGGAGGCGGCAGAGGTGGTAGAGGAGGCGGAGGTGGAGGAGGCGGCGGAGGCGGCGGCGGCGGTGGTGGTGTAGCGGGTCACGACTCTGCGCAGAGGAGTGGCTCAGCTGGTGGTCCGTGCTAGCAGTAACAGAGTGGTGTGACCCTGTCCCCTCAGCAGCTTCGTGAGTGGTACGCTGCGCGTCAGCGCGGTGGGGGTACTGGTCCCTACACTTACGTTCTCTGTACTGGCGACCGAGCTGGTGAGCAGTGCGGGGGCCCGCACTCCACCCAGCGCTGCTTCGGTCGCCTGACATACGCGTGGCATCGCTAGTTCCCTGAGGCATCTAAGATCCCTCGCTGGGGAGATCTGTCTAGGGCGGGGGTTCCCATCTTTGATCTTGACTATGATGCTATCCTTGCTGCCATGTATTCTGTGACTACTAGTGTTGAGGGTGATTGCTACATGTGTGTACCGTCTAGCCCGGGCATTGAGGCCACTGCTCTAGGTGCTGATGAGGCTGCTGCTCTAGGTGCTAGTGCGTCTACTGCCCCAGGTGTTAGTGCGTTTGCTGCCCCAGGTGCTGGTGAGTCTGCTCTCTCAGGTACTACGTTGGCTCAGGCCTTACACACCTTCACCCTTGATTCGGATGCTTGCCGCTCCTTCTTTCGAGACCGCACCACTCTTACGCCGCTCAATCGGCCGGTTGCAGTCTCCCTGGCGGACTCCTCTGGGGGTCTTGTCCTTGCTAGCTTCTCCACTGTCTTACCGTGCCCGGAAGCCCCCTCTGGCACCCTGTCAGGTCTCTACCTCCCCTTGTTCTCTACAAACTTGGTAAGTGGAGCCGACCTACAGGATAGGGGGGTTGACCAGTTCACTCCTGCAAGTCAGCGAGTGACACACTGCACGTGTGCTCGGACAAGCCGACACTTGGCCACGTTCACCCGCCAGCCAAAGTCGAGCCTGTACACCCTTACTGTTGAGTCTCCTCCGGCTGCTGAGTCTGACCAAGTAGCTGCGTCGAGTCAGGTGTTTGCTGTAGCGTCCAGGTCTGGTCCTGAGTCTGCTTCCTGCTCGTGTCGTCTACTCTCCCACCAGACTCTCCTCTGGCACCACCGCCTTGGTCACCCCTCCCTGCCTCGTCTCCGAGGCATGGCCTCTCGTGTCCTTGTCTGTGGTCTCCCTCGGTCTCTCCCTCCCCTACCTCCGAGGCCTGGCCCTTCCTGCGTCCCCTGCGTCCAAGGGCGACAGTGCGCCGCCCCTCACTCCTTCGAGTTTCCTCCCACAGAGGCTCCGCTATAGACCCTCCACATGAACGTGTGGGGCCCCGCCCGCGTCCGTGGGCAGGGGCACGAGCGGTGCTTCGTGCTGGTGGTTGAGGACTACTCGCGTTACACCACAGTCTTCCCCTTGAGTAGCAAGGGTGACGTCACTGAGGTGTTGATCGACTGGATCCGCGCATCTCGTCTCCAGCTCAGGGAGAGTTTCGGCTCGAACTTTTCTGCTCTGCATCTACACTCTGACAGAGGCGGGGAGTTTTCCTTTGCCCGTCTGGGAGCCTTCTGTCGTGCACAGGGCATCCGCCAGACCTTCACGCTTCCGACCTCTCCACAGCAAAATGGGATTGCTCAGCACCGCATTGGCATGGTCATGGACGTCACTCGTATGTCCATGATGCATGCGGCTGCCCCCCATTTTCTATGGCCGTTTGCGGTTCAGTACGCCGCGCATCAGCTGAACCTTCAACCCCGCGACTCCTTGCCAGAGACCTCCCCCGCCTTAAGGTGGACGGGGAAGGTTGGTGATGCGTCTGCGTTTTGGGTCTGGGGATCTCGGGCGTTTGTCCGCGACTTGTCTGCGGACAAGCTGTCCCCCCGTGCAGTCCCTGCGTCTTCCTTGGCTTCCCCCCTGACGCGCCTGGGTGACTGTTTTACCACCCCACCTCGTGCCGTGTTCTGTCCTCCCAGAACATTACCGTTAACAAGTCGGTGCCTTACTACCGTCTCTTCCCCTACTGCACTGCGCCTCTCCCCCCTTCGGTGCTCTTCCTTGCGCCAGGTCCTCCCCCGGTAGACCCCCTCTCCCCTTAGGGTCCTGCTGCGTCAGGTGTGTCCCAGGTAGACGGAGTCGAGCCTCTCGAGGTAGCTGGTGCTGCTAGAGCTGCTGAGCCTGCAGGTGCTGGGTCTGTGGGTGCTGAGACTGGGGGTGCTGAGTCTGGGGGTGCTGAGACTGCGCGTGTTGAATCTGGGGGTGCTGAGACTGGGGGTGGTGAGTCTGGGGGTGCTGAGTCTGGGGGTGCTGAGCCTGGGGGTGCGGAGCCTGGGGGTGCGGAGCTTGGGGGCGCTGGGTCTGCTCGTGTGGCCGCCGGTGGTGCTTCGTCGAGGCGGGAGCCACTCTCTCCACATGAGCTGCGCGAGTGGTTTGCCCGCCGCTAGAGACATGCTGCTGGAGCTGGAGGTACTACTATTGCTGCTGGTCCCGGAGGTGCTCGTACTGGGGGTGCTGCTGGGGCTACTGGGGTTGGTCTCGCTGGACCTGCTGGACCTGCTGGCGGTGCTGGTGTTGCTGGAGGTGGAGCTTCTGGGGGTGTTGGCGCTGGTTTTTCTACTGGCGCTGGTGCGTCCGAGGGTGCTGCTGAGGCTACTGGAGCTGACAGTCCTACTGGAGTTGGTGCTGCTGGAGCTGGAGCTGCTGAAGCTGGAGCTGCAGGGGGTGCTGGCGCTGGAGGTGCTGCAGGCGCTAGTGCTTCTGCGGGTGCTGGAGTTGGCGCTGTTGGAGCTGGAGGTGCTGCTGGCGCTTGTGCTGCCGCTGGGGGTACTGGTGCTGTCCTTGCTGATTCTGGAGGCGCTGCGCGGCCGAGGCTGTACTTCGTTCCGCTCCTGGAGCAGATTCTTGGTCTTCCGCCCTCTACTGGTCTTGCTCCTCCCTTAGAGTGTCTACAGCTTGTCTCGTCCCGGTCAAAGTTACAGCCCGCCTTCCCCCGTGCCTGCTCTTTCTCCCTACATTGGTCCTACTGGAGGCCTTGCTGAGCGTCGTAGCCCACGTCTCGTCCTGCGTCGCCTGTTCGTGCTGCTCGCACTAGTGGTCGTACTGCGCGTCCGCGTCCTCCTGCGGTCCCCGACACACACCAGATGGCACTGCGTCCTTCCACTACTCCTTTGCGTGTCCCGTTGCCGTCTCCTCCAGAGTCATCTCTTCCTACTCTTGCTGACCCGGAGTCTGAATCTCTTCGTGCTGCTAGTCCTTCTGTCACGCGTCTCCTGGCTACTGTTGTATCTAACCCTTCCTTTGAGTCCACTGATGTGTCTACCCTAGTTGCTCAGCTTGTCGATTCCGCTGCTCGCTGCTGTCTAGACTACGCTGCTAGTCTCATTGCTGAGTCTGATTCTATCTGCCCTCCGTCCATTGAGGGTGAGTGTGCTCTTAGCACAGACATCCTTGAGGACAGGCAGGAGGAGTTCCAGTGCTTTGTTGCTGCTTTGCCTCATCTCGTGTCCACGCTGATTGCCCCTAAAGGACACCCAGATGCACCAAACATCCCGACTCCTTGATCGTACGCTAAGGCGATCGACGGTCCCTACTCCTCTCAGTGGCAATCAGCCATGGAAGCAGAGATGGCTGGGTGGAACTCCACAGGCACCTACGTTGACGAGGCTCCCCCACCTGGGGCGAACATCGGCAGTGGCATGTAGATCTTTAGGGTGAAGCAGCCGCCAGGTTCTCCGCCTTTCTTCAAGGCGCGTTACGTGGCTCGAGACTTTAGTCATCGGCAGGGAGTCGACTACTTTCAGACCTTCTCTCCCACCCCGAAGATGACCACTCTTTGGGTGCTGCTGCACATAGCCGCTCAGCGCGACTACGAGCTTCACTCTCTTGACTTCAACATGGCTTTCCTGCACGGCAGCCTGCACGAGGAGATCTGGCTGCGCCGCCCACCTGGCTTCACTGGGTCGTTTCCTCCTGGTACCCAATGGAGCCTCCGGCGGCCAGTCAAGGGTCTCCGCTTGGCGCCCCGTGAGTGGCACGACACACTGAGGACTACACTTGCGGCTCCTGGGTTTGCTCCTTCTACAGCAGATCCGTCACTTTTTCTACGCACCGACACCTCTTTGCCGCCATTCTACATCCTCGTGTACGGCGACGACTTGGTCTTTGCCACTGCTGACACTGCTGGACTCCCCCACGTGAAGTCCGAGCTGTAGAAGAGACCCACGTGCTCAGACCTGGGTGAACTGCGCAGCTACCTTGGCTTGCACATCACCCGGGACAGAGCACGCTGCACCATTACCCTGACTCAGTCACACATGGTGCAGCAGGTCCTTCAGCGCTTCGGCTTCACATACTCCTCGCCTCAGGCCACTCCTCTGTCTACTCGCCACTCGCTCTCAGCTCTGCCTTTGGATGAGTCCGTAGAGCCGAGTGGCCCGTACCCAGAGCTTGTTGGCTGCCTCATGTACCTGATGACCTGCACACGACCTGACCTTGCATACCCTCTTAGCATCTTGGCACGCTATGTTGCTCCTGGGAGACAATGACCAGAGCACATGGCTGCAGTGAAGAGGGTGTTGCGCTACGTGTGCAGTACGTCGGGCATGGGGCTAGTGCTTGGAGGGCGACGTCGAGTGGTTCTCACAGGTCACGCTGACGCTTCTTGGGCTGACGACCAGCAGACACAGCGGTCGTCACAGGGTTACACCTTCAGCCTTGGCTCCAGCTCTGTTTCGTGGCGGTCTACCCGCTCGTCTTTTGTTCTCACCTCCAGTTGTGAGGCTGAGATCTACGCAGGTGCCATGGCTGCAGAGGAGCTACGCTGACTCACCTACCTGCTGAGTGACCTAGGAGAGCCGCCTCGTTCTCCTTCAGTTTTGTACGTAGACAACATGGCCATGCTGGCCATGTGTTGGGAGCAAAGACTCGAGCATAGAACAAAGCATATTGCTCTTCGCTACTTCTTGGCTCGTGAGCTGCAACAGCGTGGTCAGCTCCGCCTCACCTACGTGGCCTCTGAGGCCAACACTGCTGATATCTTTACCAAGGCCCTTCCGCCTTGTGATCATCAGCGCTCTTGTACTTTGCTAAGTCTTGTGCCTATTTGGCCTCATTTTCTCACTTCTTGACCTTGTTTAACTGTACTCTTTCTATACCTGCACTTGCTTGTTTACCTTTGTATATTTGATCTTGCATGTGAGCTGGCCTTGTGGCCTTGCTCATGTGCTCGGACTGTGTGGTGACGTTGTGATCCACCTTGAGCTTGCCTTGCTTTGCTTGACTGGTCTTGTGACCCCTTGTTCTCCCCCACTTTGCCTATGGGGGTGGGTCAGGCACATATGCTATAGTCTGTGTAGGTTGTAGTGGGGCAGTTTATATGGGGTACAACACTTTAGGGTTTACTACTTGTACTCCTCGTCGTACTCAATGCATCCATTCCTCGTGTCTTATCAGGATTTCTCATCGTATCTAATCGAGACAGAGAGTACGTGGTGGAAGTAGACGCAAGTGACCAGAGAGGCAGAGCCATACTGATGAAGGATCATGGATGCGGATTTCAGCCCATCGCGTGATTGGGTCACTCGGCTCTACGGACATGTAGGTCATCACCAAGGAGGTCGATTGGGCCACTCGGCTCTAAACACCTCCAATGCCTCATTCCCCAACCCCCAAGGTCAGGTCCAGTGCTGGTCATCAGGTACATGAGGCAGCCCACAATCTCTGGATACGGGCCACTCGGCTCTACGGACTCATCAGAAGGCAGAGCTGAGAGCTAGGCAGAGGAGTGGACTATGGCGAGGAGTGCTGGAAGTCGAAGTGCTAAAGAACCTGCTGCACCATGTGTGACTGAGTCAGGGTAATGGTGCACAGTGCTCTGTCCCGGGTGATCTGCAAGCCAAGATAGCTGCGCACCTCACCCAGGTCTGTGCACGTGTGTCTCTTCTGCAGCTCCGAATTCATGTGGGCGAGTCCAGCACTGTCAGCAGTGGCAAAGACCTAGTTGTCAACGTACACGAGGATGTAGAATGGCGGCGACAAAGTGTAGGTGCGCAGAAACAGCGATGGGTCAGCAGTCGAAAGAGCAAACCCAAGAGCCGCAAGCGTCGTCCTCAGTGTGTCGTGCCACTCGCAAGGCACCTGGCGGAGACCGTAGACTGGCCGCTGGAGTCTCCACTGGGTACTTGCAGGAAACGACCCCGTGAAGCCAGGTGGGCGGCGCAGCCAGATCTCCTCGTGCAGGCTGCCCTGCAGGAAAGCAGTGCTGAAGTCAAGAGAGTGAAGCTCGTAGTCACGGTGAGCGGCAACATGCAGCAGAACCCGAAGAGTGGTCATCTTCGGGGTAGGGGAGAAGGTCAGGATGAAGTCAACTCCCTGTCGCTGACTGAAGCCTCGTGCAACGTAACGCGCCTTGAAGACATGTGGAGAACCCGGCGGCCGCTTCACCCTGAAAATCCACATGCCACTGACGATGTTTGCCCTTGGTGGAGGAACCTCGTCGACCTAAGTGCGTGTGGAATCCCAGGATGCTATCTCTGTATCCATGAGTGCTTGCCATTGAGAGGAGTAGGGACCCTCTATCGCTTGTGCGTAAGAGCGCACGGTCGGGAGGTGTGGTGTATCCGGGTCTCCTTCAGGGACAAGCAGCCTGGCCACAAGATGAGGCAGAGCAACTGCAAAGCACTCAAAGTCCTCCTGCCTGTCCTCAAGGATGTCCGTGCCAAGAGCACACTCGCCCCTGACGGACGGAGGACAGACAGACTCAGACTCAGCAACAAGACTAGTGGCGTAGTCTAGGCGACATACGGCAGCAAAGTGAGCAAGCTTAGCAACTAGGGCAGACGCAGCAGTGAACTCAAAGGAAGGATCACTGAAAAAAGTGGCTTGAAGACGTGTGACAGTAGGACTAGCAGCACGAAGTGAGCTAGACTCAGGGTCCGGTTCGTTAGCAAGAGAGGACTCAGGAGGAGATGGCAGAGGGACATGCAGTGGAACAGAGGAAGGAGGAAGTGCCATTTGGTGCGTGCCGAGGACAGGAGGAGGACGCCTACGCGGAACACGACGACCAGTGCAAGCAGCGCAAAGAAGCGACGCAGGATGTGACGCAGGATGAGACGCAGGCTCACGACGCTCTGTAAGACCAGCAGGCTGCTCAGTGTAAGGAGAAGGAGCCGGCAGACGAGAGGCTGGCAGTAGCTGTGGCTGTGACTGATCAGGCAGTGGGCACAGTAAGGGAGGAGTAAGGTCAATAGAGGGCGGGAGACCAAGAACCTGCTGAAGGAGTGGAACGAAGTACGGTCGCGGTCGCATAGCGCCTCAAGAACTAGCTCTGATAGCACCAGCACCCCAAGGGCCAGCACCTCTAGCTCCAGGGCCTCCAGCAACTCCAATGCTTCCAGTAGCTCCAGCTTCAGCAGCACCCCCAGCTCCAACAGCTCCAGCACCTCCAGCAGCTCCAGCTCCAGCAGCACCTCTAGTACTTCTAGTACGAACACCTTTGGAACCAGCAGCTCTTGCACCTCCAGCAGTTCCGTATCCAGCAGCAACTCCAACTTTAGTAGCTCCAGTACCTCCAGTACGAGCACCTCCGGGACGAGCGGCTCCAGCACCTCCAGCAGCTCTTGCTCTAGCACCACCACTCCGGAGGCTCCAGCGCTGAGCAAACTACTCGCGCAGGTGCAATGGAGAGAGAGACTCCCGCCGTGACAAGACACCCGAAGGACCTCCAGGCTCAGCATACTCGGGCTCAGCACCCCCAGGCTCTGCACCTCCAGGCTCTACACGCTCTCGCTTAGCAGCTCCGTACGCTCAGACTCAGCAAACCCAGGCTCAGCACCCCCAGGCTCCGTATGCTTGAGCTCAGCACCCCCAGGCCCCACACCCGTAGGCTCAGCACCCCCAGACGCAACACCTCTAGCAGTACCAGAGTCGACAACGGCCTTGACAGGCTCAACAGGGTCTACCTGGAAAACACCTGAGGGAGCAGGACTCCGAGGGGGGAGGGGGTCTACCGGAGGAGGACCTGGTGCGAGGAAGAGCGGACGAGGAGAGAAAGGGGCAGTGCGGTAGGGGAAAAGACAGTAAAAGGGAATCGACTCATCAAACGTGACGTCCTGAGAGGACAGATCACGGCACGAGGTGGGGTGGTAAAACTGCCAGCAAGGCGCGTTAGGGGGAAAGTCAAGGAAGACACAGGGAACGGCGCGGGAGGAGAGCTTGTCTAGGGAGGTATCGCGGACAAAAGCACGACATCCCCAGACCCGTAACAGTGACGTATCGCCAACCTCCCCCGTCCAACGCAGTGTGGGCGAGGTCTCTGGCATGGAGACACGGGGCAAGAGGTTGAGCTGATGCGCAGCGTACTGGACTGCAAATGGCCACAGAATATGGAGGGCAACCGCATGGATCATGGAGGTACGAGCAACCTCCAGGACTAAGCCAATGCGGCGCTCAGCAACCCCATTCTGCTGCGGAGAGGCCGGAAGCGTGAACGTCTTGCGAATGCCCTCCCTACGAAAAAAGCCCCGCAAGAGGTCGGAGGAAAACTCACCACCTATGTGAGAGTGCAGACGCAGGATAGGAAGGTCCGTCTTGAACCGCTCGCGGAGCTGGAGACGAACAGTGTAGATCCAGGGGATCAGAACATCAGGGACCTCCCCCTTGTGGCGCAAGGGGAAGACCGTGGTGTAACGCGTGTAGTCGTTCACAACCAGCAGAAATTACCGCTTGTGGCCCTGTCCACGGACGCGGGCTGGGCCCCACACGTCCAGGTGGAGAGTCTTCAGGGGAGCCTCTGTCGGGGGGAATGGGGAGGAGTGAGGAGCAGCGCGCTGCTGCCCCTCGACACAGGGAAGGCAGGGAGGGGCAGGCAAGGGTGGGAAGGGAGGCAGAGACCTGGGAAGACCAGAGACAAGGAGACGGGAGTGCATGCCACGGAGGCGTGCCACATAGGGGTGACCAAGGCGGTGGTGCCAAAGGAGCATCTGGTGCGACAGGGCACGACACGAGCAGGGGGCCACAAGGTGACCTGACGCAGACGCCGACGCAGCTACCTGAGGAGGCATAGTAGTCAGTGTGTACAGACTCGACCCAAGCCGACGGGTGAATGTGGCCAGGTGTCTGCCAGTCCAGGAACACGTACACATCGCCACACACTGTTCTCCATGGATGAATGTATCGACCCACTGATCCTGAAGGACTGCATTGCTCACGAAGTGCGTAGAGAACGAGGGAAGGTGGAGACCAGACAGCAAGCCAAACGGAACCGCCGGACAAGGCAGAATAGTTGAGGAACGTGCAAGGACTGGGCCCCCAAAGGGGTCAGCCAGAAAGACAAGAACAGGTGCAGAGAGTGGTGTGACTGTGGTCCTGTCGCGAAAGAAACAGCGGGAAGCACCTGAGCCAAGCGTAAAGGTGTGCAAGGCCGAAGCAGGCGCAGTACCAGAGAGAGCAGACTCACCAGCACCTAGAGCAGCAGCCTCTATACATGGGTCTGCAGCCTCTACACCTGGGTCTAGCAGCATACACAGGTTGCAGTCACCCTCTACACTAACAGTCGATGCGTACATGGCAGATAGTATAGCATCATAATCAAACGCAAAGATGTCTGCACCCTGCTTAAGCAGCTCTGCTCAACGGGGGAGCTCAGCCGCGTCTGGAAACTCTGTGCGGAAGGCATCGGTAAGATGAGAGAAGCAGCGGTACCACGTGTGGAGCTTCCCGCATGTCTGACCAGTGCAGTCACCTATGCGAATGACATACGGGCAGGGACCACTATCCCCAGTCGCCCCACACTGAGCAAACCACTCACGTAGCTCCTGGGGCGAAAGCTGCCGCTGCTCCTGCCTCTGACCACCACCCGGGTCTCCCCTTTGACTCGTACCACCCCGGCCGCCACCACTGCCACCGCCTCCACTCCCACTGCCGCCACCACTGCCGCCGCCACTACCGCCACTGCCGCCACCATTGCTGCCACCTACACCTCCACCCCCACCACCACTCCCTCCGCCACCGCCACCCCCTCCACCACCTCCACCGCCCCCACCACTGCCTCCACCTCTGCTGCCCCCACCGCCCCTGCCTCCCCTGCCCCTGCCACTGAGGCGCCTTCCAATAGGGGCAGATGCAGCTCCTACCCGCCTCAACACGAAGGCAGTCAACAGCTGAAGCCACCCCCACCCACCTGTGGAGCCTCGTATCGTCCTGCGCCGCTCCCGCGCACCCATTCCAGCCGCCACGTCATCCCCAACCCTGCCCTGGTTGCCACGTCAACCCCAACCCGCCCCAGTTGACCCCTCACATACCGGGAATGGGTTTGTATCCTGGAGCACAAGCACACGTACCTTGTCTACGGCACTCATCAGCGGCGGGGTACCAGCCATAGGCACCACTGCTGTCCCCCCGGCATAGCTGGCAGATGCTCCACGACGCAGGCCGAGCTGAGCAAACATGGCGTACATCTCGGACCGTAGCGCCTGGAACTTTTCCTGTGTAACAAATTGCGCGTGCTCTGCACTTTTGCCCAGCGCATCCATGACATCCGGAAAAGGGTGTGAAGAAACCCCTCTCTGGCCAAGAGGATCAATGTCTTCCGCAGCAGTCCCGTGTGCCCTCACACTATCACAGTGGCGGGAAAAGGGCAGCTCAAGGAAGGGATTGGCAGAAGTGGCTGGCTGATGCGCGTGCGAAGGACCAGCAAGGGGGGAGACCGCCCTTCCTCGGACAGGAGAAGCGTGGAGCTGCCGATATGGGAAGGAGGGTGAGGCGAGTGGGGAGTGCGTGATGTGGCCTGGTGGAGGGGATTCGGATTCCTCTCCTCCAGGTGCTGTAGCTGCGACTTTGGAAGGGCCAGAGTATGGCGTGAAGTACCACAGGGCTCCTGTGGATAGCGGGGCACCACTCGCTCTTCCGGTACCCTTCGTTAGCTGCATCCATTGCACGCTTACTGGTGGCCCAATGCCTGTAACACGAGGGGCTGAGGGTTATAGGGAGTAGGAGCACGGAGTTGGTGTCTATAATGTTCATGCTATGTACAAAAGTACAAATGCAAGAAAATGAGCAACCACTTGATTCTAACATGGGTGTAGCTGGGGACTGTTGTGTACAGTCACGCCTCACCCGGCTTTGCCGATTCGTCAACCTTCTCCTTCCCTGCGGCGGGGAAACACGGGTGGAACACGTGTTGTTAGGCTCGGTTCACCACAAAGTACGGCAGCTATGCCATGTGTTTCTGACACATTGCTTACCTCGTTGTTGTCCCTTCAGTTTTGCTGCCTGCACCTTATCGTTGCCACCTTTCCGCGGAGTGCTTTGGCGGCCGCTGCATCGTTTACGGGCAGGTTCTTTCTTTGCCGAACCTACAGGAACCCCTTACGCGCGCACTCCCTTTCGTTCTCCATCGCCTTTAGCTCCCTGTCTCCCTTGCTTCTTTCCACCCCGGCCAGTTTCGGCCTTCACTTTACGCGCCTTCGATTTGCCCGCTGATTCGCCACGCGTTGCATCAACCGCCCCGCGTTTTCGGGATTGACCAGACTGGCCCCCCACCTTCCCTGTACCACTCCCCCGACTGCCTCGGGCGCCCCGTTCTTTAACTGCCGGCACATCCTCCTCCTCTGCCTCATCCGTCCCTTCCTCCTCTCCTCCTCCTCCTCCTCCTCCTCCTCCTCCTCCTCCTCCTCCTCCTCCTCCTCCTCCTCATCCTCCTCCTCCTCCTCCTCATCCTCCTCCTCCTCCTCCTCCTCCTCCTCATCCTCCTCCTCCTCCTCCTCCTCATCCTCCTCCTCCTCCTCCTCCTCCTCCTCCTCCTCCTCCTCCTCCTCCTCCTCCTCCTCCTCCTCCTCCTCCTCCTCCTCCTCCTCCTCATTCTTGTCCTCATCCTTGTCGTCCCCCTCCTCGTCCTCCTCCTCGTCCTTATCATCCTCCTCATCCTCCTCCTCCTCCTCCTCCTCCTCCTCCTCCTCCTCCTCCTCCTCCTCCTCCTCCTCCTCCTCCTCCTCCTCCTTGTCGCCCCCCTCCTCGTCCTCCTCCTCCTCATCATCGTCATCCTCCTCCTCATTCTGATCCTTTTCTTCCTCCCCTGCATCCGCGTCCTCCTCCTCTGCATCCTCCTCAGCATCCTCCTCCTCATCCCCCTCGTCCTCCTCATCCGATTCACCAGGGCCTTCTTCACCACGCTTTGGCCTCTTCCCCCTCGATGCTTGCTTGCCCCTCCGTCTGCCATATGGTTTCCTCGATCCAGGTTGGCCCTTATGCCGCAATGCATGACCCGTCGCTAGTGCCTCGCGTTGTCCCAACTTCAGCACCACCGGCGTCGTCACCACTGGGTGTCGTCTGCCTCCTTTTCGCGCGTGTGGAGATGTCCTCGGCCACGGCGGTGTCATACTCCTCCTCCCCATTGCTCTTCCTCTGCCTACGCCTCCCACGTCCACCAGAGGGAGGTGATCCACCGATGTCGGCAATGTCGTGTTTTGGCTCCTCCGTGCAATCGTATGCAGCATCCTTGTCCTTATCTATCACTGCAACAAAAACTTCGACCACGGACAGGGGGGGCAGCGGCACATACTGCTGTGATGCCTCTGCCTTGGACACCACGGTTGTGGCATGGTCGTCATGGGGAGAGTCGCCGTACTTTCCTCTAGTCGCCGAGCCCTCTCTGTCTGCCGACCGGATGGCAAGACTCACGCTCCCTCGCCCAGGGTCTTCTTTGCCACCGAGGGTGCCGTCGTCTGCATCCTTTTTCATGGTTGAAACCTGCTTGCGTGCCGTCGGTTGCTTCCCCTTGTCCTCCGCCTTCTTCCCGGACTTCTTCTGTCCCACCTCAGCCTTTTTTCCCGCCACTCGTTTCTGTTGACCGGTTTGTGCGGCGGCCGCTTTAGTAGCTTTAGATCTGGCCCCACCCTCTTGGTCAATCTGAAGAGACATCCTCCTTGTCGAGCGTCGTCCGGCCCGCTCCTCCTCCTTTTCAGTTTGCCGAGTAGCATGTGTCATGAGGGTTGTTGCAAGTTATAACTTGTGGGAATGTGTAGCCGGCTCTAGTAACTAATCGCTAAGGATTGTTACTAAATGACCCCGTCCTGGTCTAACCGATATTCTCTCAATGGAAACCTCAGGTACAATTACAATCGAATAAGTAGCTACTAAGCACATGGCTTCAGCCCTTTGCTTAGTCGCTACTATGAGACACGGGCAATCTAGAAACGCCCGTGTCAAACAACGAGCACCGTCAAAGAAGTGGATATGAGGGTGATGGAAGCTGGTGGGTGGGGCACGACGGTGGTTGGGATGACATGCGAGTCTAGAGACAGGACTGTAAGCAGACCTGGCACAATCGGACGGTTGATCCCCTATCTGCTTGATCACAATCGCTGCTTCCGCGGCGAATGTCCAGCTTGGCTGGTGCGTTTGTGGGGAGAGGGGTCGTTTGAGAAGCGTCGGCCCATCAGCGCCAACGCCTCAATCTTTCTCAAATCTACTACAGTTTCAAGACCACCAATCATCACATCTTGCAAAGTACAGTGCCTATGTGCATTTGATCAAAGTTGCACATAGGAGCAAAATACACTTACAAAGTACAACAAAGACAGCTTTCACAAAACGGCCGCTAATGGTGTCATATTGTTGTTGGCAAACTCCCCACCCCTGTCAAAGTGGAGATGTAGGACGGAAAACTCCGTCCCGAACCGCTCGCAGAGCTGGAGACGGGCAGCGCGGATCCAAGGGATCAAAACATCAGGGACCTCACCCTTGGTGTGCAAGGGGAAGACGTGGTGTAACGCGAGTAGTCGTCAACAACCAGCAGGAAGTACCACTCGTGGTCCTACCCAGTGATGCAGGCCAGGCCCCACACGTCCATGTGCAGGGTCTGTAGGGGAGCAGTCGTTGGGGGAAACGAGGAGGAGTGAGGAGCGGCGCGCTGCCGCTCCTCGGTACAGGGAAGACAGGGAGGAGCAGGCGAGGGTGGGAGGGGAGGCAGAATCCTGGGAAGACCAGAGACAAGGACACGGCGGTGCATGCTACGAAGGCGCTGCACCGAGGGGTGACCAAGACGGTGGTGCCAAAGGAGGGTCTGGTGCGATAAAGCGCGACACGAGGAGGGGGCCGCTAGCTGACCTGACGCTGACGTAGACGCAGCGACCTGAGGGGAAACAGCAGTCAGCGTGTACAGACTCGAGCCAGGCGCACGGGTAAACGTGGTCAGGTGCCGGCCCATCCAAGAGCACGTAAATTGGGTCACGCGCTGACCTCCAAGAGTGAATTGGTCAACTCACTGGTCCTGGAGGTCAGCACCACTCACCAAGTTTGTAGAGAATGAGGGGAGGTGAAGACCAGACATGGAGCCAGACGGGACCGCCGGACACGGGAGTACCGTGGAGGAGTGCGCAAGGGCTGGACCCCCAGAGGGGTCTGCCAGGGAGACTGCAACCGGCCAACAAAGCGGTGTGAGGGTGGTGCTGTCGCGAAAGAAGGAGCGGGAAGCACCTGAGTCAAGTATGAAGGTGTACAAGGCCTCAGCAGGCGCAGTACCAGAGAGAGCAGACTCACCAGCACATGGAGCAACAACCTCACCAGCACCTAGAGCAGGAGACGCATGACCACCTAGAGCAGCAGCCACACCAGCACCTAGAGCAGGAGATGCACCACCACCTAGAGCAGCAGGCTCTATTCCTGGGTCAGGCGGTACGCACAGGTAACAGGCAGAGTCAGCACTAGTAGGGAATGCATACATGGCAGTGAGAATAGCATCATATTCAAGAGCAAAGACATCTACCCTCTGTCCAAGCAGCTCCAGCCAGGTGGGGAGCTCAGCCTTGTCGCCAAACTCGGTACGCCAGGTGTCGCTCAGACGGGCAAAGCAGTGGGGTTGTGTGTGACCAGGCGTCCCGCAAGCCTGACCAGCCCGATCAGCTGTGCGAATGACGTACGGGCAGCGAGCGGTACTCAAAGACCCTCTACTATGAGCGTACCACTCATGAAGCTGCTGGGGCGTAAGTGTCTCGCGCGGATGCCACTGCGGCTGCAGCTGGCCATTGCCAGACGCTCCCGGCTGACCAGCTTCAGGGCGACAGCTACGACGGCTGCCGCCACAACCCCAACTAGCGTACCACTCACGAAGCTGCTGGGGCATGAGAGACTCGCGTGGACATCGCTGGAGCTGCATCTCGCCACCGCCAGTAGCAGCAGTAGCAGTATGAGTAGCAGTAGTAGCAGCAGCAGTGCGGGCAGGGCAGGCACGGCAGGCAGGCACGCAGGCAGGCAGGCAGGTAGGCAGGCAAGCAATCAGAGGGCGCGGCAGCGCGCAAACAAGGCAGGTGCTCACCAGTGGCGGGAAGGGCAGGCGCTTGCTGGGCGAGCAGCAAGGTAGGCGTACGACGGCGGCAACGGCGGGACCACAACAGCACCAGAAGAGTAGGGCCGCGGCACTTCCAGGGCGGGGTCGCGTCAGCGGCAGGTCGGGGCCGCGTCAACTGCAGAGCAGGGCCGCGTCAGCGGCAGGTCGGGGTCGCGACAACGTCCTGGTGAGGCCGCATCGGCGGCAAGGCGCGGCCGCGTCAGAGGTAGGGCGGGGCCGCGTCGGCGGCAGGGCGTGGCCGCGTCAGTGGCAAGGCGGGGCCGCGTCGGCGGCAGGGCGCGACCGCATCACAGGCAGGGCGGGGCCGCGTCGGCGGTAGGGCGCGACCGCGTCAGAGGCGGGGCGGGGCCCGCGTCGGCGGCAAGGCGTGACCGCGTCAGTGGCAGGGCGGGGCCGCAACCTGGCGGGGCCACCTCGGCGGCAGGGCAAGGCCGTGTCGGTGGCAGGGCGCGCCCGCGTCAGAGTCAGGGCGGAGTCAGTGGCAGGGCGGGCCGCGACAGCGACCTGGCGGGGTGGCGCTCAGACTTGACGGGCCTGTAGGGGTGGCTCGCGGGCCTGACGGGCCTGCAGGGGCGACGGGTGGGCCTTACGAGCCCGCAGAGGCGGCGCGTGGGCCTTACAGGCCTGCAGGGGCGGGGCGCTGGCCTAGGGCAGCAGGAGGCAGCGCGAGGGCTGCAGGACAACGCGCGCAGCACAGCACGTCACAAGGCTGTCAAAGTTTAGAAGGAAGAAGGGGGTTGTACAAGCAAGCAGCAAGATACAAATAGGAAACCCTAAGGGGTTGTACTCACTATAGAGTACCCCACTGCAGGCTAGAGAACAAAGATAAGATTCTGACACACCCCCATAACCAAAGTGGGGTGTAATCAGCAGAGCAAGCAAAGCAGTACAAGCTCAGGGTGGATCACAATGTCACCACACATTCTGAGCACAAGTTCAAGAAGCAATAGTTTAAAGTTCACAATTATGAGCAAAGCTAGAGGCTATCGCAGAGGGCATGTGTGGAGGAGGAGGGACTATGGGGGAGAGAAGATGGGAGGCGACTGCTGACGCTGCAGACACACAGACGAGCTGCTGGCTCAGTGGCTACCGGAACAGCGCTCCAGACTACTGGAGTAACTGGGCCCGCGGCTAAAAGTAGCGGCAGACGAGCAATGGACCCACGGGCGACTGGCGACTACCGGAGATAGTAGCCTCCAGACTGCTGCTGCTGCTAACGACAAGACTGCTGCCTCCACTCAACCTCCCCCAGCTGCCCAACGCCCCTCTCATACACCCATTGCTACACCCCTAGCTCCACTCCCCCTTCACCCCCCCTTAGTACCACTCCAACGGCTCCAACAAGTCCACCCCCTCCCCCTCAGCGGCAGCTGCAGCACAGGGAGACAGAGGAGGAGGAGGAGCAGGGAACGGCACACAGTGGGTTCACCCCCAAACCCTAATTCAGGAGAATGGGGAGTAGGAGGGGTGGGGCGCTAGTAGAAGCACTGGGGGACAGCGGGGAGGGCAAGGGCTGCAAGGAACGGGCCCACCACGGGCGTGGTACAGTCGCCCGAGCCGCGCGCAGGCGGCCCGAGCCGCGCGTGGGCCTGGCGTCGCCCGTACGGGCCATGCGCGGGCCTGGCGCAGCCCGTACGGGCCGCGCGCGGGTCTAGCGCAGCCCGTACGGGCCACGCGAGGGCCTAGCGCAGCCCGTACGGGCCGCGCGCTGCCTGTACGGGCCGCGCGCAGGCCACGACGGGCGACGGGGGGCGACGCGCGGGTCCCCGTCGCCCGTCGCGGCGCCTCCCGAGGGCGACGCGTCGAATGACGGGGCAGAAGCCCGCCGCGCGCCTCGGGGCGCACAGCGGGTAGAGAACCGCCGTGCGCCTCGGGGCGCACGGCGGCCAGAAAACCGCCGCGCGCCTTGGGGCGCACGGTGGGAAGAAAAACTGCCACACGCCACGGGGCGTGCGGCACCGAGTGTAGTGGTAGCAGTTGCAGCGGAAGCAAGGAGGTGGTAAGCCCACCCACAGGATCGATCCAAGGGGATCGACCTGCTCTGATAGCATGTCAAAGTTTAGAAGGAAGAAGGGGGTTGCACTAGCAAGCAGCAAGATACATGTAGGAAACCCTAAGGGGTTGTATTCGCTATAGAGTACCCTACTGCAGGCTAGAGAACAAAGATAACATTTTGACAAAGGCAAGGCAGGCAGGCAGGCGCAGGACAGCACGTGGGGTAGCGCGGTAACCGCAACGGTAGGTGGGCCCGAAAAAAAGACGGTCCTGCGGATCTACTGCTCTGATACCATGTTAGAATATAGCAGCAGGAATGGCATGCACTATAGAAGAGAGGGGTACAAGTATGAAACCCTAAACGAGGCTGTACCTCATATTGGCTACCCCACTACAGCCTATACATATATAGCATGCATATACTTTGACGATTGTGTAATGCTAAGTTAGTGCATTTGGCTTAGGACATGCGCTTTCAGCTTCCATACATCAACTCTTAACAACTGTACTAAGCACACGTTTAGGGTTGGCGACAGGTATTGGTCGTTAGACCTTGTTCAAATACGACGTGTACTAGTGCCAACTGGGATGGAGATGTGGTGTGGTATAGGCATGGGCTCAATTCTTGCGTGGGCACTTGGCAAGGTGCATGGAGGGTGTGGTATGAAGCACAAGTCCAACGCACGAGCGGTGATGTGTTATCGACATCGCTGTTCCGACGCGGCGACGTTGCAGCATTCAGGCCCATGGCTTGCGCGACATGGTGAACCCGTTGTGGAATGGTGTTGGATTAGGCTCGATTCTTGCGTGGGCCCTCGACAAGGTGCATGGAGGGTGCGGTATGAAGCACTAGTCCACGCACGAGCAGTGATGCGTTATCAACATCACTACTCCGACGCGGCGACGTTGAAGCGTTCAGGCCCATGGCTTGCGCGACATGGTGAAACGTTGTGGAATGGTGTTGGATTGGGCTCAATTCTTGCGTGGGCCCTCAACAAGGTGCATGGAGGGTGCAGTATGAAGCACTGGTCCAACGCACAAGCGGTGATGCGTTATCGACATCGCTGCTCCAACGCGGCGACGTTGCACCGTTCTGGCCCATGGCTTGCGCGATATGGTGAAACCGTTGTGGAATGGTGTTGGATTGGGCTCCATTCTTGGGTGGGCCCTCGACAAGGTGCATGGAGGGTGCGGTATGAAGCATTGGTCCAACGCACGAGCGGTGATGCGTTATCGACGTCGCTGATCCGACGCGGCGACGTTGAAGCGTTCAGGCCCATGGCTTGCGCGACATGGTGAAACCATTGTGGAATGGTGTTTGATTGGGCTCAATTCTTGCGTGGGCCCTCGACAAGGTGCATGGAGGGTGCGGTATGAAGCACTGGTCCAACGCAGGAGCGGTGATGCGTTATCGACATCGCTCCTCCGACACGGCGACGTTGCAGCGTTCAGGCCCATGGCTTGCACGACATGGTGAAACCGTTGTGGAATGGTGTTGGATTGGGCTCAATTCTTGCATGGGCCCTCAACAAGGTGCGTGGAGGGTGCGGTATGAAGCACTGGTCCAACGCACGAGCGGTGATGCGTTATCAACATCGCTGTTCCGACACGACGACGTTGCAGAGTTCAGGCCCATGGCTTGCGCGACATGGTGAAACCGTTGTGGAATGGTGTTGCTTCCCAAATTGTAGCAGACCACACTAACGGCGTTGTTTCTAAACACTGCCAGTGTCAATATGCCAGAAGGTATTGAGCATGCCGTAAAGTATGGTCGTATAATCTTTATGAGTGACATTAAGTAATTTGTTAGATGTAACTATACATGGTATTACCTTGTTTGGATTAAGGCTATGGGGGTGCGCACCACTTCAGGCACACCTACGTGATCGCGATCTCCCCCCTATAGAGACTCTCAAGAGAATCACAACACCAAATAGATCTCTTCCCTCTCTTCCTCTCCCACCTCGACTCTCATATACGATTAAAAAATCGAAGTTTTGAATATGGAGGCACGTACTCCTCACCGTGCTCGTGACACACGCCCGCGACCAAGCTAGCCGTACTCTACTGCAGAAGGCCCTGCTCACGTCGTAATCACTCTAACAGGGGGCGATACGCCTTGTAGGAATGGCCT
Source organism: Closterium sp. NIES-65 (assembly GCA_948144175.1). Taxonomy (NCBI): domain Eukaryota; kingdom Viridiplantae; phylum Streptophyta; class Zygnematophyceae; order Desmidiales; family Closteriaceae; genus Closterium; species Closterium sp. NIES-65. The sequence goes on from CANXME010002612.1 coordinate 1,247,992, forward strand.
ATGCCGTGCTGTCGGCGGTCTGTATCTAGCCTTGTCACAGCCGCGCTGCGCGACCATCGTTAGCCAGTCTCTCACTAGTTCGCCATGATCAGGTGCTAGGCGTGCAGAGATCCAAGCCGCCGTGGACATTTTGCGCTGTGGCAATGACCGTGCTGGAGTCTGAGCCTTCATTGACCGTGAAGTAAAAGAGTTTACAACTTCGAACTGGCTAGTCTCCAGACACTACATTCCACCACTCCTAGACGGATCTAGAATACATAGGCTCTTTGCCAGGCGTAATATGCGAGTTCTGCAACAGATGGTTCCCCAATGCCCAGGTGTATGGCTTCCATAAGTCACAGCGGACCCCTTGTCAAGGGCTTTCCGCTGTGGCAAGGCCCTCGCGATTTGCACCGTTCGTCGGTCTACACGCATTGCTATTCGTCCACGACATTCTATCAGATGCTCCCGCTGCTCCCGCTTCCCCTACCGCGTCTAACGCGTCCAACACCGACGGTGTGAATGGTCCTCCTTGTGTGCCCGAAGCTGACGAGGATGCAACACCCTTGGCTGTGAACATGGGGGCTCCTGAAAGTGAGCATCAAACGCCTCCCGGAACACCTGCAGCTTACACGAGTGAGCATCCGGAGAGCCGCCCTGAAGTGAGTCACGCCGCACCGCCGACAATCATCTCCGGGCAGAGCAATGTCATGCCCCTCAATCCGCTTGCGTTGAAGCTGCTGCATTTTGTGCGGCGCGTAAATGGCGGAATGGGAATGGCGGAGATCGATGTCAATGGCCTGCTTCAGCTTGTAGTGGAGCTCGGCCTTGCGCCTCTTGTGATCTCAGAGATCCGGAACTGCAAGGATCTGGAGCTGTTTGAGATGGAGCGCTTGGTAGGGCTCAATCGCGGATGGTCTGTGGCGACCTTTCAGATTGACGGGCATCCGCCACAGCGCCTCCTCTTCTAGAATTCTGCGCGGGTGAGTTGACTCTAGATCCGTGGCTGCAAAATGCAGATTCCACATCCATTTGGTGCTTGCTTGAAGTTGCCTCTGTTAGGCTTGTGTGAGATCTGACCCACCTTCAACGCCACAAACCAGGGTTTGGTTCTCTCACGTTCTTGCCACTGTACGCCAGGCATTTGCTGAACTGTTTGGGCATACCAACAACGCGCTCGGCTTCAAGCTCAAGGCTCGTGTTGATGAGGACCGTGACACAGGCGAGCATCGCTATACCACGCCGGAAACAAGAACGTGGTGGAACGATGCTCAGGTATGGAAATACCGTGTTGCCACCCAAAACTAGACAAGTGCGCATGCTTCCGTTGATGCGCTAATATGTAGGGAGCATCTTCAGTGTGTCATGTTTGTGGGGAGTTCATTGAAGCATGCTTAGTCCGCCTGGCGACAAGTTACCTTGTTGGTGTTTGACCGTGTGTCTTTTCCCTCTTTGTCGTGCATTGCAGGAACACTTCGGATGGTTCGAAGAAGGTGACGCACATGAGCAATAACGGCCGGAAGAAGGCGTGGCCGCTCATGATGACGCTTGCAAACATCTCCCAAGCCAAGCGATGGGGGAAAGTCGGGCACACGCTACTTGCTCTCCTTCCTATCCCCCCTTCTGCAATGTCTGCCGTGGAGAAGGTAATGCTCTTCCAGCGATGCGTCATCACCGTGCTGGAGCCGCTTCTTGATGGCATGGAAAGGTCCGTACTCGATTTCCGTCTTGCTATGTCTTCACCCAATCAACATCATAGTATGCGCAGTGTTTCTCTATGTAGCAGTTCCCTTTGTCCCTGCCGATGCACAGAGCCGTCATCCCTATTCCTGTTGCCAGAATATCTATTCCTTTCAGCGGGTTCCGTCTCAGGGACCCTTTCGGCAATGCAAACGGTGCGGCCCTTGCTGTACGCCTTGGTGTGTGACTACCCCGAGAGTGGCAAGATTATGTGCACACTCTCGCATGGATCATGGATGCCGTGCAGCATCTGCTATGCTGCAAAGGTGAGCAAACATGCGATCTGCGTGCCTTCATAACCATCGTCATCTGAATGTCACATGACGGACCTCATAATCTCACCTCCCTTACCTGTTCATCCCATCCTACCCCCTATGCTACACCAGGAGCATCTGGTTGCTGTAAACGAGAATGAAATAACTAAGTGAAAGTTGGGTACAAATGCAAACCCTAGAAAGCTGTACCCCATATGTGCTACCCCACTATAGCCTACAATAGCCATGTCATATAAATCTGACACACCCCCATAGGCAAAGTGGGGGAGTACAAGGGGTCACAAGACCAGTCAAGCAAAGCAAAGCAAAGCAAGCTCAGGGTGGATCACAAATTCACCACACATTCCAAGCACAAGGTCAAGGCCACAAGGCCAGTTCACATGCAGGCTTACACATATATATAAAAGGCTAGACAAGCAAGAGCAGGAGTATATATACATGTAACAGTACAAGCAAGGTCAAGAGGTAAGCAAGTGAGGCAAGGCAGGCACAAGACCCAACTGAGTACAGAACCGCTGATGATCACAAGGCGCAAGTGCCTTGGTGAAGATATCAGCAGTGTTGGCCTCAGAGGCCACGTACGCAAGACGCAGCTGACCACACTGCTGCAGCTCACGAGCAAGGAAGTAGCAAAGAGCAATGTGCTTCGTTCTGTGCTCCAGCCTCTGCTCTCGACACAAGGCCAGCATGGCCTTGTTGTCTACGTACAGCACTGGAGGAGAACGAGGCGGCTCTCCAAGGCCAGTCAGCAGGTAGGTGCGCCAGCGAAGCTCCTGTGCAGCCATGGCCCCTGCGTAGATCTCAGCCTCACAACTGGAGCCGAAAACAGAAGACGAGCGGGTAGACCGCCACGAAACAGAGCCGGAACCAGGGCTGAAGGTGTAACCCTATGACGACCGCTGCGTAGCCTGATCGTCAGCCTAAGAAGCGTCTGCGTGCCCAGTGAGGACCATTGGACTCTGCCCTCCAAGCACAAGCCCCATGCCCGACGTACTGCACAAGTAGCGCAACACCCTCTTCGCTGCAGCCATGTGCTCCGGTCTGTGTCTCCCAGGAGCAACAAAGCGTGCGAGAATGCTAAGAGGGTATGCAAGATCAAGTCGAGTGCAGGTCATCAGGTACATAAGGCAGCCAACAAGCTCTGGGTACGGGCAACTCGACTCTACGGACTCATCCGAAGGCAGAGCTGAGAGCGAGTGGGGAGTAAGCAAAGGAGTGGCCTAAGGCGAGGAGTAAGTGAAGCCGAAGCGCTGAAGGACCTGCTGCACCATGTGTGACTGAGTCAGGGTAATGGTGCAGCGTGCTCTGTCCCAGGTGATCTGCAAGCCAAGGTAGCTGCGCAGTTCACCCAGGTCTGTGCACGTGTGTCTCTTCTGCAACTCGGAATTCACGTGGGCGAGTTCAGCAGTGTCAGCTGTGGCAAAGACCAAGTCATCGACGTACACGAGGATGTAGAATGGCGGCAAAGAAGTGTCGGTGCGCAGAAACAGCGACGGGTCGGCAGTAGAGGGAGCAAACCCAAGAGCCGCAAGAGTAGTCCTCAGTGTGTCGTGCCACTCACGCGGTGCCTGGGTGAGACCGTAGACTGGCCGCCACAGACTCCTCTGGGTACCAAGAGGAAAAGTGCCAGAGAAGCCAGGTAGGCGGCGCAGCCAGATCTCCTCGTGCAGGCTACCCTGCAAGAAAGTAGTGCTGAAGTCAAGAGAGTGAAGATAGTAGTCGCGCTGAGCGGCTATGTGCAGCAGCACCCGAAGAGTGGTCATCTTCGAGGTGGGAGAGAAGGTCTGAAAGTAGTCGACTCCTTGCCGCTGAATGAAGCCTCGGGCCACGTAACGCGCCTTGAAGAATGGCAGATAACCTGGCGGCAGCTTCACCCTGAAGATCTACATGCCACTGACGATGTTCGCCCCAGGTTGGGGAACCTCGTCAACGTAGGTGCTTGTGGACTTCCAGGAAGCGATCTCTGCGTCCATAGCTGCCTTCCACTGAGAGGAGTAGGGACCCTCTACCGCCTCCGCGTAAGAGCGCGGAGTCGGGATGTGAAGTGCATCCGGGTCTCCCTCAGGGGTAAGCATTAAGGACACGAGATGAGGTGAAGCAGCAGCCACACACTAGAACTCCTCCTGCCTGTCCTCAAGGACGTCCGTGCCAAGGACACACTCACCCCCGACGGACAGAGGACAGACAGACTCAGACTCAGGAACAAGACTAGCGGCGTAGTCTAGACGACAGCGAGCAGCAAAGTCAACGAGCTCAGCAACTAGGGCAGACGGAGTAGTGGACTCAAAGGAAGGGTCAGTGACTACAGTAGCGAGGAGATGCGTGACAGTAGGACTGGCAGCACGAAGAGAGTCCGACTCCAGGTCGGCAAGAACAGGAAGAGAGGACGCAGGAGGAGAAGGCAAAGGGACATGCAGAGGAGCAGTGGACGGACGCAGAGACATCCGGTGCGTGCTAGGGACAAGAGGAGGACGTTGACGCGAACAGCGACTACTAGTGCGAGCAACATGGACATGCGATGCAGGGTGAGACGCATGCTCACGACGCTCGGCAAGACCTCTAGTAGGACCAGTGTAGGGAGAAGGAGCAGGCAGTGGGGAGGTCGGCTGTAACTGTGACAACGATTGGACAGGAGGAGGACCAGTGGAAGGCAGGAGACCAAGAACCTGCTAAAGGAGCGGAAGGAAGTATCATCGAGGCTGCGCGGCGACTCCAGACACAGCAAGGACAGCACTTGCACCCCCAGCGGCAGCACCAGCTCCAACAACACCTCCAGCAGCACCAGTAGTACCCCTAGTAGGACCGCCTCCAGGACCGACAGCAGTAGTCTCAGCACCAACACCCTCAGCAGCTCCAGCTCCAGTCGTACCCGCAGGCCTTGCAGCTCCAGTACTCCCAGTACGAGCACCTCCGGGACCCGCGGCACCAGCACCCTGAGCAGCCGAAGAAGCTCGAGCTCCAGCAGTACGCCTCCAGCGTCGGGCAAACCACTCGCGCAACTTTAGTCTAGAGAGTGGCTCCCGCCAAGACGAAGCACCCTGAGAGCCTCCAGGCCCAGCACCGCCTGACGCCACACGAGCAGGCCCAACGCCCGGAGGCTCCGTACCCCCTGGCTCAGCAGCTCCAGACGTGGCACCCCCAGGTTCAGCACCTCCAGACGTAGCACTCACAGGCTCAGCACCTCCAGGCGTAGCACTCCCAGGCTGAGCACCCCCAAGCTCAGCACCCCCAGTCTCAACACCCCCAGGCTCAGCATCCCGCGTAGTACCACCCGTAGGCCCAGCACCCCCAGGCGTAGCACCCACACGCTCAGCACCCCCAGATTCAGCACCCTCAGGCTCAGCACCCCCAACAGTACCAGCGTCACCAGTAATCTCGACAGGCTCGATTGCGTCTACCTGGGACACACCTTAAGGGGCAGGACAATGAGGGGGGAGGGGGTCTACCGGAGGGGGACCTGGCACAAGGAAGAGCGGTGGCGGGAGAAGGGACTGAGTGCGATAGGGGAAGAGGTGATAGTAGGGGACCGACTCGTCAAACCTGACGTCCTGGGAGGACAGAACATGGCTAGAGGTGGGGTGGTAGAACTGCCACCCTGGCGCGTCAAGGGGGAAGCCAAGGAAGACGCAAGGAGCAGCACGAGGGGACAGCTTGTCCGCAGACAAGTCGCGGAGAAACGCCTGAGATCCCCAGACACGGAACGCAGACGCATCGCCAACCTTCCCCGTCCACAGCAAAGCTCGGAAGGTCTCCGGCATGGAGACCCTAGGGTGAAGGTTGATCTGATGCGCCGCGTACCGAACCGCAAACGGCCACAGAAAATGGGGGGCAGCTGCATGCATCATGGATGTACAGGCGGCGTCCATGACCATGCCAATGCGGCGCTCAGCAATCCCATTTTTCTGTGGAGAGTCCGGAAGCGTAAAGGTCTGGCGGATGCCCTGTGCACGACAGTAGGCTCGCAGAAGGCCAGAGGAGAACTCTCCGCCTCTGTCAGAGTGCAGACGCAGAATAGGAAAGTCCGAGCCGAAGCTCTGCCGGAGCTGGAGACAAGCTGCGCGGATCCAGTCGATCAACACCTCAGTAACATCACCCTTGCTGCACAAGGGGAGGCCATGCCTCGGAGACGAAGCAGGGAGGGGTGACCAAGGCAGTGGTGCCACAGGAGAGTCTCGTGAGACAGTAGGCGACACGAGCAGGGGGCAGACTCAAGACCAGACCTGGACGCTGCAGCAAACACCTGACCCGACACAGCTACCTGACTAGACGTAGTGACGGGAGGAGACTCAATGGTCAGTGTGTACAGGCTTGACCCCGGCTGACGTGTAAATGTGGCCTGGTGTCGGCATGTGCGAGCGTCCGTGCAGTGGGTCACCCGCTGACTCGCTGGAGTGAACTGGTGAACCCCCGCATCCTGCAGGTCAGCACCACTCACCAAGTTTGTAGAGAACGAGAGGAGGTAATGACCAGACAAGGTGCGAGAGGGGGCCGCCGGACACGGGAGGACAGTGGAGAAGTGAGAAAGGACAGGACCCCCAGAGGTGTCTGCCAGAGAGACTGCAACCGGCCGGCCAAGCGGCGTGAGTGTGGTGCGGTCTCGAAAGAAGGAGCGAGAAGCCCCTGAGTCAAGGGTGAAAGTGAGGGAGGCCGAAGCCGACGTGGTTCCTGAGAGCGCAGACTCACCAGCACCTGAGGAAGCAGACGCACTCGCACCTAGAGCAGCAGCCTCAATGCCCAGGTCGGGCGGAAAACACCTGTAACAGTCACCCTCATCACTAATAGTCACAGCATACATGGCAGCAAGAATAGCATCAAAGTCAAGGTCAAAGATAACTACTCCCGCCCTAGACAGCTCACCCCAGCGGGGGATCTCAGTGGCCTCCGGGAACTGGTGACGCCAAGCGTCCGTCAGGCGGCCAAAGCAGCGCTGGGTGGGGTGCGCACCCCCACACTGCTCACCTGCGCGGTCGCCGGTGCGTAGGACGTAGGTGCACAGACCAGTACCCCCACCCTGCTGACATGCAGCGTACCACTCACGCAGCTGCTGAGGGGGGGGGATGTCTCAAGTGCGCTGCTGCTGCTGCTGGCGCGGACCACCACCGGAGCCGACCCACTGCGTAGTGACACCCTGACCAGCTCCACCTCCTCCGCCACCGCCTCCTCCACCGCCGCCACCTCCGCTACCTCCGCTCCCACTGCCACCGCCGCCGCCGCCTCCGCCTCCACTACGGCCACCGACACCTCCACCCCCGCCACCACTCCCACCGCCACCCCCACTCCCTCCGCCGCCTCCACCGCCGCCTCCACCGCCCCCGCTAGCTCCTCCAGCGCCCCGGCCCCCCTTGCCCTTGCGAGAGCGGCGTCTTCCGCTAGGGGTAGACGCCGCATCGACTGACTCAAGACCAACGAGGTCGGCCGCAGCAGCAGAAGCGACAGAGGGCAAAAGGGGGGAGGGGGATCACCCCTCAAAGATGGGGGTGCGAGGGTCACCACGAGAGGCTCCTACAGCGACTATGCTCTTCTCTGCTGCTAGGAGGGCCTTCTCAAGGAGGTCAACGGTGAGAGTGGTGGGGCAAACTGAGAGGAAGTGGTCCCGGACTACGCGAAGAGAGTCAGGGAGCCTGGTGACTATGTAGTAGAGGGTGATATACATGGGGGGGGGGGGCTCTTGGCGCAGAAGTCAGCAGGAAGCGCAGCGCGGTAGCGAGTGTCACTAGTGCGGAGGTGTGTAATGAGGTCAGCGACTGTGGGAAAGGCAGCAAGGTCAGGGAAGAGGTGCGGTAGCATGAGGCGGCTCAGTGCAGCAGTGGGAGGGGAGGAGTAGCGTGCAACTACAGCGTCGTAGAAGGTCTGAGCACTCTTGTACTGGCTAAAGTGCGCACGCTCAGAGGTAGGCAAGTGTTGACGCACAGCAAGACGTGCAGCAGCATCGCGTGTGGCCCACTGTGAGCGAACAGTGGTGTCGGCATTAGCAGCAAGGGCAAGAGAGGCACCAGAGGTGAGGTCAAAGAGGGAGAGACCGTCCGCCCTATCGCACTGTAGGAGAAGCTGCAGGTCATCTACCCAGACATCAAAGTCAATGGCCCGACCCTTAGCGTCAAAAGCGAGGACACTATCGGGAGCCATGAGAGCAGTAGTCTAGTAGCGCGAACAGTGGGGTAAGGGTAGTGCAGTGGTAGAGGCGCTGCTCTTACCAGACAGGAGCGGCTCGGGCAGCTCGGCGGTGACTGCAGCTCGGGCGGCTCGGCTACTCAGCGACTCGGGCGGCTCGGGCAGCTCGGGCGGTAGGGGTAGGCGACGGAGCCGGGGCCGCAGGTAGGTGAAGGGGCTGGAGCCGCAGGTAGGTGACGGGGCCGGGGCCGCAAGTAGGCGACGGGGCCGGGGCCGCAGGTGGGCGTCGGGGCCGGGGCCTCAGGTAGGCGACGAGGCCGGGGCCGCAGGTAGGCGAAGGGGCTGGGGCCGCAGGTAGGCGACGGGGCCAGGGCCGCAGGTAGGCGTCGGGGCCGGGGCCGCAGGTAGGCGACGGGGCCGAGGCTGCAGGTAGGCGACGGGGCTGGGGCCGTAGGTAGGCGACGGGGCCGGGGCCGCAGGTAGGCGACGGGGCCGGGGCCGCAGGTAGGCGACGGGGCCGGGGCCGCAGGTAGGCGACGAGGCTGGGGCGGCAGGTAGGCGACGGGGCCGGGGCCGCAGGTAGGCGACGGGGCCGGGGCCGCAGGTAGGCGACGGAGCCGGGGCCGCAGGTAGGCGACGGGGCCGGGGCTGCAGATAGGGCGGCGCGAGGGCCGCGAGGTAGGCGACGGGGCCGCAGGGCGGCGGATCGGGGCCGGGAAGGGCGACGCCGGGGCCATAGGGCTAGGCGTCGGGCCCGCTAGGGCGGCGGATCGGGGCCGAGAGGGCGGCGCGACGGAGCCGCTAGGGGGGCGCGACGGGATCAGAGAGGGGAGCGCGACTCGGGCAGGGGCTGAGGGCGCTCCGGGCAGGAAAAAAAAAATCGAATCGGTTGGCCCTAGGAACAGTTCCCACGAGGGAACCTGCTCGATACCATGAGAAAACTGAAACGAGAATGGAATGACTAAGTGAAAGTTGGGTACAAATGCAAACCCTAGAAAGCTGTACCCCATATGTGCTACCCCACTATAGCCTACAATAGCTATGTCATATAAATCTGACACCGCTCACGTCTAAATAGCAGCAATGGATCGTGAATGAGGCGGCATGGTTGAAATCAGCCAGGACTGTGGAGAGTCACTCTACAACGGTAGTGAGCTAGACTACGGGGGTTGGCACGAACTACTAGGAGTGATCGTAGCTTTGCCTAGTTCCTTGGTGATTGCACAATCCTGGGAGAAATCGGCTAGAGTTTCCACTGAACAAAGTTGAAATTACATAATTATTGAACAAGCAATTATAGAATGACTACGTCAGGCACCTAGCAACCCTGCAGCTAGTCTAGTCGACCACCAGCACAGCTCGCTCGACCACCTGCCAGCGTTGCGAAGAGGAGCAGTACCAGCACTGCAGAAGGGCTACCTGCCAATAGAGTAGGTCGATGGTGTGCCAACGCTGCAGCAGAGCGGCCGTCCAGCGTTGCCTCGTAGAACACAGCAGTGCGCATGCTCACAGATGCGCGCAGACGATTGGCCCAACTTGCCTTGCTGAGCATCTGTCGGCTCTTGTCTGTGCCTGACGAGCCACGTCGACTCCGAGATACCAGCCCGCAGTCGCCTGCGCCATCGCAACCTTGACGACATTCACGTGCCTCCGCAGAACTCGTCTAGCAGGTTACCCAGTCGACCACCAGGTGCTTCTGGTCAACCACCACTGCTTTTGGTCGACCACCAAGTCCCTTTGGTCGACCACCAGGTGCCTCTGGTCGACCACAATTCCCGTCGAGCTACCCCCTGGTCGACGGACCCCTTCCGTCGACCAAAACCGTCAGCGGTTGTCGCCGAGCTCCCCTCGTCGACTGCTGCTCACTTGTCAGGTCGACGAACTGCTCCGTCGACCTCCCGATCGAACTGCAGGTCAACAAAATGCTCCCGGTCGAGCTGCAAATAGACAGACTGCTCCCGGTCAAGCTCCAGGTCGACGGTGACCCCCTGGTCAAGCTACAAGTTGACAAAGACCTTCCGGTCGAGCTGCAGGTCGACGGAGGCCTCCCGGTCGAAATGCCCCTCCTTGTCGACGGCCCACCCGTCGCCGAGACAAGTCAGTTGCAGCTGTTGAGCTCACTAGTCGACAGCAGCACCACAGCGGTCCCCTGCAGCTCAACAATGCCTGTCGAGCAGCTCTCCCACTGTGAACGATCGGCTGCTACTCCAGTACATCCGACCAAGTCGTTGGCGTTGCCCAAGCGAGGGCGGGGCCAACACTCCATTCCTGTTAACAAAGATGACCCATGCAAGACCTACTCAACCTACCTAGTTGAGGTGAGCGACCTGTTCCTCGGGCGACTGTGGAATCTACGCACTCCGTGTTGCTCAAACCTGGGGGAGATGTGCTCTACCCTATTGCACTGCCCCACCTGTTGTGTGCCAAGTATCTCAAATACCTTTCTCTACCATTTCCCACCACATCCCCTTTTCCAGTGTGTGCTCTGGAAGTGAGATGTCCCAGGGACCGTGTGGGGCAATCCCTACCTCGTTATCATGCCTGACATCATGCACCAGGCGGACCTGGGCATGATGAGCCACATTGTGGCTGTCGTGCGCAAGATGAAGAAACGGCGCGTGAAGCAGATGGACAGGTCAGTGCCTTTGGGGATTAGATCTGTTGCTTGTTGTCAACAACAATCCAATCCGCACTCTCCTCCTCCTAATTACATGTTTTTGTATTTGTGCCTGCCCTTGAACTGTTGTGTATGCTCAGGCGCATGTCGCTCATTCGCGACCGCACGCGCCTCAACCACCTGCGCCTGCCAGAGAGTGCCTACTTCGAGACTGGAGCATATGTCGCGGCCTATGAGCATAGGGCCGTCATGCAGGTGTGCAAGCTATGGTGCATATGATCATCTTGTGCGATAGCATGCACCATGCAGAAGCGGCATGCCGATTCTAGACTACAACACACCCCCTGCTGCATCTCAGTACCCTCTCTCCTACTTTCATCAATTCCACCTCGAAACCCGTTTGCTCATCTTCTCACGCATGTCCGAACTACTCTTGCCTCCCTACTGTGATAAACCCTGAAATTTGCAGGTCATGGTGTTTGTCTTTGCTGGCCTGCTTCGCCAGCCCCATATGGATGCTGTTCGTACCTATCTTGGCTGGTACCTCTTGTGTTGCCAACCAACGGGGCACACAGAGCAGTCCCTGTGGGATCTCAAGAAGAAGACCTCCCGGTACTATTAACATGCATGTACAACCCTGGGCATTGCATGAATGCCTGGCCACGGCACCTAAGCTGTTGCAGTAACCTATCTTCACAGGATGTTGCTGATAAACCATGATAGTATATCAAATAAAGTAGGCTGCAGTATGTTGTAGTATACTCTGATGTCCTTGCATATGCTGTCAACTCCCACTCCCATCAGGCTGGTTGAGCAGATGCAGGCTGCTTTTCCAAGGCAGCCATCCTCCTGGTGCCTTCTGAAAACCCATCTCATGTCGCACTACATCGACTCCATTTGCCGGGCGGGTCATGTCACGGAATTCAGCACCAACATGTTGCACTTGCACAGACCGTTGGTAAAGAGGATCTACCGGCGGTCCAACAAGCGCAATGTAGATGGTCAGATTATGAAGTTCCAGGCTATGCACATTCCGAACGTTGTGCCGGTGGACGATCCCGCTGGCCGGGACACTGCCATGCAGCAGGTAAACTTGTCTAGTGATTGAATTGCAAGGATATGTATGCATAATATACTTGCTACCGTTTGTTGGCAGGCCATTGAGACAGGCACACGGACTCTTATCAAAGAGTCCTACTTTCTCCCTATGGAGTTACCATAAGAACCCACCTTCACCAACTGATTTGCAAGGAAGTGGGCCAAGCAACACCCAGTTGCACAAGCTGCCCTCAAGGATGCGCTAGTACGTTATGCAGGATGCGTCCCCAAGATCAGAGTAAGTACTTCGTGGATCATACCATCACTTTTTTCTTGCCCCTATTCCAATTGATTACAAACTGCCTTTGTTATGCAGGCCCATGCATCGTTGGCCATCCCAGCGGCATATGATGCCAGCTTCTCAAGGGTTTCTCACTTCGTTCGGGCGACGCCTAACTATTTTGAGTGGCCGTGGTACTAAGGATGTTGCAATAGAGGGTGTAAGGTACGGTCGGAGAGAGGAGTGGTGTGCAAGGTTGCTGCTGCTGTTCCACACAAAAATCCGTGGAGAGAGGGAGGAGCTGGTGTCAGAATGTGTAGTTTGTCTAGCCTGCAGTGGGGTACTCTATAATGAGTACGGCTCCTTAGGGTTTCCTATATGTATCCACCTGCTTGCTAGTGCAACCACTTCTTTGCCTATTTTCTCTTGCCTAGCTAGCTAAGCCCTAGCTATGGCTCCAGCATTCCTCGTTATTATTCTCACAGCTGGCTTACATTAGATATTGGAATGCGTGCGGGGAGGATGCTGCAACTAGATGCACTCACCTCAAGTGGACGACTGGAGTGTATGCGTACTCCGTGATTCCGCTTGAAGCGCTGCTTCGACACGTCCATGTGGTGAAGGCGTTCCATCTGGACAGTACCTATCTCCTAAATAATTATCATATGTAATGCATATATTTTGTAATAAAATGGCCAGCTTATTTATGCACTGTCAAACTTAATTGAAGTCATAGCTAACTAAATCTATTCCAAACTGACAACTATTTTGGCAAGCCACAAAAACCCGACAATGTACGACATCCCGAAATTTATTTTCAACTCCAACAAACAGACGCGGTCCGATTTTGGTCCTTGATTGGTCGCGATTTCGTTTCGGAGCTTCGCCAACCAAAACACCTCAAATGTACACCCTTTTGAACCCCCTTCAAAAACCCAGGTTTTTTGTGATGTCGCTGACAACAAGGCTATGATCCTTCTCTGTCAAGAGCCTCGACATAGAGCAGAGTGATGGACATCGAGCTGCGGTACTTCCAGCTTCGAGAGCTGCAGCGACATGGCCAGGCGTGCTTGGTCTTTGTAGCCTCAGCTGCCAACACTGCGAACATCTTCACCAAAGCCCACCCGCCTTGTCTCCACCACATCTTCTGCTCACAGCTTGAACTTGTTCAGACAGGTCCTTGTTACTGTAGACATGCTACCGTCATCATCCGGGTAGAAGATAGTGTTGAATTGAAGTCATGGTGTCTTTTATACAAGTGAATTCTTGTGATAGGAACTTATGTTTGGAAGATACCCTTAAGGCTATATGAGATAAGACACCCCCCTGAGGGTGTCTTCTAGACAGAATGCAGGGTTTTCTAGCAGCAATCTTTCAAATACATATCTACTTCATGTCTAGCTAAGACAAAATACCGCATTTAGTGTTCTTATTTCATGCAATGGTCACACATTCTGCCTTTGTCACTCGAGCACGGGATGCAGGGCCATCTTGTGCCGCTCCTGCTACTGTCCAGCATGTGCGGCGGTCTCTTCAGGCTTCACGAGCTTATCTGCCATTGCTGCTGCTTCTGTTGCTCCTCCGTAGTGTGCGGTATCGGGTAGGGTTCATCAGTTGCTGGAGTCCGAGCGGCTGCAAGGGGCACCACGTCCTCTTCAAAGTCCGCCATAAGGTCCTCCTCGGTTACCTCCATGGTGCCGTCTCTCCACACAAACCCACTGTTGTCACCCGTCGTCCCCCACAGCGACATCTCCTCCGAGACATCAGTCATGCTCCTTGCACGCTGATGGGCCATGAAAAGGTGGTTCTCCTTGCCATCAAGGCTGCTGGAAATGCCGCACGTCTCGAAGGCGTTGATGATGATCTCGCGCGGGACGTCATCCCATGCCTCATCAATCCACTGGAGCACCAAGGCATGCGGCGGGCACTTGAGGTTTCCTGCCAAGACCAATACAAGCAACAACAGAGCAACATCATAATCCAAACACCAGCAGGGAACACCACGGTCACAACCAAGATGAGGAACTCACCTTTTGGGGTGCGCAGGTTGATGTCGTGCCGCATGAACCACCGCCAATACCGCGCACATACACCCTCTTTGAAGGCCTAGTTGATTGACACATTTAGCGGCTGAATCGGGGGGGTGCAGCCGTCTAGGATGATGGCTGGCACAATGCTTTGAGTGCGGTACGCTGCTAGCATGCGTGTGGTGATGTGCCCCCAGTATGAATCCAGCACAAGCAGCGCACGCTTGGCCGCTTTCCCCTTCTCCAGGTTGCTAGAAGGCAGGATCTCACGTGTGAGCCACGTGCTGACGGCCACCTCATCCATGCAGCCGTTGTCTTGTGCTTGTGCCACGATGCCTGCACCTCAACAAAGCACACGTCAGACAATAGCGCACACGTAATTCCCATATTCGGCATTTAGAGAGTGGAGACACAGAGATTGTACTTACCTTTTGGAATGTCACACTTTGGGACGTTCTTCAGTTTGAACCACACCCATGGCCGAAGCCTTTCCCCCGCTGCTGTGCACGCGAGCATTATAGTCAGTCGTTGTTTCTCATAGCTCGCCGTCCCAATAGGCACGGACCGCGTCCCCCTCGGTGGTCAACCGTTGTCACAACAGACATCTCAACATTGATCCGCATTGATGATGCGTGACAGACCGATGGCATGACGAGCGCGGTTGATGCGCTCAACTTCCAAAGGGCCTCGCAGTTCTTGGCAAATTCTGCACAGAGACAAAAAGAGCACAAACAAAAGAGCGAATGAGTGGATAAGGCGTCGGAATTTGTCAGACCACCATGGCGGAAGAACATACAAGGGTGGTGTGACGGACGAGCCATGCGGAGAGGAGGACTCACCGTTGGACATTTTTTGGCCGACCTCCGTCTTCATTCCGATGATAAAGTTCAAGTGGTCCCTAAACCGCTGGCTCCAATGAGATGATGCGGTTCAGGCGGTGTTTGGACAGTGTTTCTTCATCTAGGTGTGACTCCCGTGCTGCATATCCTTCACGGATATCGGCACTCCTTTGGTGTGGTTGATGCAGATGTTGCGATATAGCGCCTCCTCCATGTCGGGGTGGTGAGAGTGGCGCCTAGCACCATTCGTGCGTTTCCAACTGCCTGCGGCACCCTTGAACACGCCACTCTCCTTTAGACTGACCCAGCACCGTATTATGGCAATGGATGCGCCAGCCTCCAGCGCAGTCTTCTTCATCGACTCCAGCTCGCCGTACCTTAGAGGCCACTCGTGTCAGAATGAACAAGTTTGTTTGCACTAGAATAGTGGTGGATACAAGTAGGAAACCCTAAATTTACTGCACCCTATAGTAACTACCCCACTATAGCCTAAACAAACTTAGAGTATAAGTTTGACACACCCCCATAGGCAAAGTGGGGGAGAGCAAAAAAGGGGGGTCACAAGATCAATCAAGAGAAGCAAACCAAGCTTAGGGTGGATCACAACGTCACCAAGCATTCTGAGCGCAAGCAGACGGCCATAAGGCCAGTTCACATGCATAGTTATATAGCACAGAAAAAACAAGACATTGATAAAAAACTAGCAAATGAAAGCATGCAAGTATAGATATATATATATCACAGTAGAAGCAAAGTCAAGAAGTGAGCAAGAGAGGCAAGGTAGGCACAAGGCATAGAACAGTACAAAAACGCTGATGATCACAACGCGGAAGCGCCTTGGTGAAGATATCAGCAGTGTTGGCCCGAGAGGCCACGTAAGCAAAAGACGAAGCTGACCGCGCTGCTGCAGCTCTTGAGCAAGAAAGTAGCAAAGGGCAATGTGATTTATTATGTGCTCCAGTCTGTGCTCCTGACACAAGGCCAGCATGGTCTTGTTGTCGACGTACACAACAGGAGGAGAACGAGGCACCTCTCCCAAGTCGTTCAGCAAGTAGGTGAGCCGGCGTAACTCCTGTGCAGCCATGGCCCCTGCGTAGATCTGAGCCTCACAACTAGAGCTGAGAACAGAAGACGAATGGGTAGACCGCCACGAAACAAAACCGGAGCCAAGGCTGAAGGTGTAACCCTGTGACGACCATTGCATAGCCAAGTCCTCAACCCAAGAAGCGTCTCCGTGACCTGTGAGGACAACTCGAGCCCATCCTTCAAGCACTAGCCCCATGCTCGACGTACTGCACAAGTAGCGGAACACCCTCTTCACTGCAACCATGTGCTCTGGTCGCTGTCTCCCAGGAGCAACATAGCGGGCCAAGATGCTAAGAGGGTATGCCAAGTCAGGTCGAGTGCAGGTCATCAGATACATGAGGCAGCCAACAAGCTCTGGGTACGGGCCACTCGGCTCTACCGACACATCCGAAGGCAGAGCTGAGAGCGAGTGGCTAGTAGACAGAGGAGTGGCCTGAGGCGAGGAGTACATGAAGCCGAAGCGCTGAAGGGCCTGCTGCACCATGTGTGACTAAGTCAAGCTAATGGTAAACCGTGCTCTGTCCCGAGTGATCTGCAAGCCAAGATAGCTGCGCAGTTCACCCAAGTCTGTGCACGTATATCTGTTCTGCACCACCGACTTCACGTGGACAAGTCCCTCGGTGTCACCAGTGGCAAATACCAATTTGTTGACGTACACGAGGATGTAGAACGGCGGCAAGAGGTATCAGTACGCGGAAACAGCGACGGGTTGGATGTAGAAGGAGCAAAGCCAAAAGCCGCAAGTGTAGTCCTCAGTGTGTCCTGCCACTCACGAGGCGCCTGGCGGAGACCGTAGACTGGCCGCCGGACTCTCCACTGGGTACCAGGAGGAAACGACCGTGTGAAGCCAGGTGGGCGGCGCAGCCAGATCTCCTCGTGCAGGCTGCCCTGCAAGAAGGCTGTACTGAAGTCAAGAGAGTGAAGCTCGTAGTCGCGCTGAGCAGCTATGTGCAGCAGCACCCAAGGAGTGGTCATCTTCGGGGTGGGAGAGAAGGTCCGAAAGTAGTCAACTTCCTGCCACTAATTGAAGCCTCGAGCCACGTAACGCGCCTTGAAGACAGGCGGAGAACCCAGCGGCCGCTTCACCCAAAAAATCCACATGCCACTGATGATGTTCGCCCCAGGTGGAGGAACCTCGTCAACGTAGGTGCCTCTGGACTTCCAGGAAGCCATCTCTGCGTCCATGGTTGACTGCCACTGAGAGGAGTAGGGACCCTCGATCGCCTCAGCATACGATCGAGGAGTCGGGATGTCTCGTGCATCCGGGTCTACCTCATGGGCAATCACCGTGGACACAAGATGAGGCAAAGCAGCAGCAAAACACTAGAACTCCTCCTGCGTGTCCTCAAGGACGTTCGTGCTAAGAGCACACTCACCCCCGACGGACGTAGGAAAGACAGACTCAGACTCAACAACAAGACTAGCGGCATAGTCTAGACGACAGCGAGCAGCAAAGTCGACAAGCTCAGCAACCAAGGCAGACGCAGCAGTGGACTCAAAGGAAGGGTCAGTGACTAAAGTAGCCATGAGATGCGTGACAGTAGGACTGGCAGCACGAAGAGAGTCAGACTCTGGGTCAGCAAGAACAGAAAGAGAGGACTCTGGAGGAGACGGCAATGGGACACGCGGAGGAGCAGTGGAAGGACGCATTGCCATCAGGTGCGTGCCTGGGACTATAGGAGGACGGGCACGTGGAGCACGACTACTACTGCGAGCAGCACGAACAGGCGACGCAGGACAAGACGCAGGCTCACGACGCTCAGCAAGACCTCCAGTAGGACCAGTGTAGGGAGAAGGAGCAGGCAGGGGGGAGGCGGGCTGTAACTGTGACTGCGACTGGACAGGCTGTGGACACTATAAGGGAGGAGCAGGACCAGTAGAAGGCGGGAGACCAAGAACCTGCTCAAGGAGCAGAACGAAGTACGGCTGCGGCTCGCAGCGCCTCCACAAAGAGCAGGGACAGCACCAGTACCCCGAGAGGCAGCACCAACACCAGCAGCACCTCCAGCTCCATCCGCGCCAACTCCAGCACCCGCAGAAGAACCAGCGCCAGTAGCACCTCCAGCGCAAACTCCCCCAGCAGCTCCAGCTCCAGCAGTTCTAGCAGCTCCAGCAGCACCAACTCTAGCAGGACCGCCAGGTCCAGCACTTCCAGCAGCTCCAGCACTAGGAGCACCTCCAGGCCCAGTAGCTCCAGTACCTCCAGTACCTCCAGCAGCACCAGCAGCACCTCCAGCAGGACCAACTCCAGCAGCCCCAGCAGCACCCCCAGTCCTAGCAGCTCCAGTACCGCCGGTAAGGAGCACCGCCAGGACCACTGGCTCTAGTACCTCAAATGCCGACCCCAGGGTCTGCAGCAACAGTAGGACCTCCAGCTCCTGCAGCACGGCTCCTGCGCCGGGCAAACCACTCGAGCAGCTCCTGTAAAGAGGGTACCTCTTGCCGAGATGAAGCACCCGAAGGGCCCCCAAACCCAGCACCGCCAGAGGCCACACGAGCAGACCCAGCACCCCCAGGCTCCGCACCCCCAGGCTTCGCACCCCCAGGCTCAGCACCCCCAGACTGAGCACCCCCAGGCTCAGCACTAGAGTCAACAGCTACCTCGACAGGCTCGACTGCGTCTACCTGGGACACACCAGACAGGGCAGGACCCTGAGGGGGGAGAGCGTCTACCGGGGGGGACCTGGCGCAAGGAAGAGCGGCGGCAGAGGGAGGGGCGCAGTGCGGTAGGGGGAGAGACGTTAGCAAGGAACCGACTCGTCAAAGGTGATTTCCTTGGAGGACAGAACACGGCGCGAGGTGGGGTGGTAAATCTGCCAACCAGGCGCGTCAGGGGGGAAGCCAAAGAAGACGCAGAGAACTGTACGGGGGGACAGCTGGTCTGCAGACAAGTCGCGGACAAACGCCCGAGATCCCCAGACCCAAAACGCAGATGCATCGCCAACCTTCCCCGTCCACCGCAAGGAGACCCGGGGCTGAAGGTTGATCAGATACGCTGCGTACCAAACCGCAAACGGCCACAGAAAATGGGGAGCAGCCGCATGGATCATGGACGTATGAGCAACGTCCATGACCATGCCAATGCGGCGCTCAGCAATCCCATTTTTCTTTGGAGAGGCCGGAAGCATGAATGTCTGGCGGATGCCCTGTTCACGACACAAGGCTCCCAGGAGGCCAGAGGAAAACTCCCCGCCTCTGTCAGAGTGCAAACGCAGAACAGGAAAGTCCAAGCCGAAACTCTCTTTGAGCTGGAGACGAGCTGCGCGGATCCAGTCCATCAACACCTCAGTGACGTCACCCTTTCTGCGCAAGGGGAACACTGTGGTGTAACGCGAGTAGTCGTTAACCACCAATAGGAAGTAACGCTCGTGACCCTGGCCACAGACGCGGGCGGGGCCCCACACGTCCATGTGAAGAGTCTGCAGCGGAGCCTCTGTCGGAGGAAACTCGGACGAGTGAGGGGCGGCGCACTGCCGCCCCTCGACGCAGGGAACGCAGGAAGGGGCAGGCCCCAGAGGGAGGGGAGGGAGGGACCGGGGGAGACCAGAGACAAGGTAACGGGAGGCCATGCCTCGGAGACGAGGCAGGGAGGGGTGACCAAGGCGGTGGTGCGAGAGGAGAGTCAGGTGGGACAGGAGACGACACGAGCAGGGAGCAGACTTACGACCAGACCTAGACGTTGCAGCAAACACCTGACCCGGCGCAACGACTGGCAGGGGTGACGGGGCGGGGCCACGACTGGCGACGGGGCGAGGCCGCGATTGGTGACGGGGCGAGGCCGCGACTAGCGACGGGGCGGGGCCGCGACTGGCGACGGGGCGGGGACGCGACTGGCGACGGGGCGGGGCTGCGACTGGCGACAGGGCGAGGGCGCTACGAGCAGCGGGGCAGGGCCACAAAGGGGTCGCAAAGGGAGCCGCGAGGGGGCCGCGAAGGGGTCGTGAAGGGGCCGCGAAGGGGCCGCGAAGGGGCCATGAAGGGGCCGCGAAGGGGCCGCTAAGGGGCCGCGAAGGGGCCGTGAAAGGGCCGCTAAGGGGCCGTGAAGGGGCCGAGAAGGGGTCGCTAAGGGGCTGCAAAGGGGCCGTGAAGGGGCCGCAAAGGGGCCACAAAGGGGGAGGGGGGGGGCGCGATAGGCCTCAGGAGCAGGGCAGGCCAGTAAGGGGCCGCGAAAGGGTAGGGCGGTCAGGAAAAAAAAAAAAAATGGTGGTCCCTTAGGAAGAAACGGTCCCACTAGGAAACCTACTCTATACCATGTGAGAATAACGAGGAATGGTTGACTAGAGGAATGTTTGGGTACAAGTACAAACCCTAGAAATGCATTGTACCCCATATGTGCTACCCCACTATAGCCTATACAGGCCAAGTCATATAAGTCTGACATTCATTTGTGATTTCGTTTTTTGCTTTTGAGGCTTAGGGGATTTCGCCCCTATCGAGGTAGTCAAGGCTCGAGGCCATGAGCGTGAGCACTATTGCGCCTTAGGCGCAATCATGAGAGTGTGCCACTGAAGGCGCATGCGTGGCGTGAGGCCGCAATTGAATTCCTCTCCACACGCGCGAGTGTGGCAGTGAGGAGGCGCGTGGGAAAGGACGAAGGCACGTGGGTCAACAATTGAATTGTGGGACCCTTGAGCTGTTTGTCCTCATTAGCCGAGAGGAATTTCGCTACAGGGTGTTTCGTGAAGCGCGCGATTTACATTCGAAGCTGGTGCGAATTGTGTGAGATTTCGACAACTTCATTATCTTCGTCGTGTAGCTGCGTGAAATCTTCAGGAGATTCCGTCAGCTGTTACGAGTGGTCGCCATGAAACCCCACGAGCGTTCATGAGGCTTCACAAACAAGTATGGCCCACATAAACGTTCATGGGCGAGTATGTTGCTAGTGGTCTCGCATGGAGAAAGTTGGCAATTCGAAGTATGGTTCTAGTTGTCATTTCGGTGGGCGGATTGCTTTTTCTTTTGGTGCGTTAGTATAAACTTGTGCTTGCGTTTGTTTGTGAACAACCTTTCATGAGTGAATATTGCTCTTACAACGTATTGACATGAAGAGTTAAATCTGCATACGAGCCAATCGATCGACGTGACCCTGCGCGAATAACTGTGGGAATACTCTAGTGCTCTTGATCGAACTTACACTTGGTGGAACTCTCTACAAACACGGACCCTTGGGTAGGGGCTAGCTTGCCAGGCACCCAAGGACCCTCGGAGGTGACCCCGTGGAGTCCATCTTTTGTGATTTAATCAAAGAGCATAGAGCCTTCTAGATCTCTCCGTTTGTAACAGTTTAGATCCTATACCAGCACCAATCAATACAACTTTGAATCATGTATACATTGTGGCTAGGTTGCTGGTCTTGTCCCTAAAACAAAAACCGAGATGGTATGAGTGTGAGAATAAAAGCGTGAACTATGTTGCCCCTCTCTGATTTTTTTCAAGCTAGAATCCTCTTTTTCCTTAGCACGGAAACATTAATCAATGCACGATCACTACTACAAGTGTCAACCAAGAAGATAACTAAACACGCATGATGTTATGCTCTTCCAATAATAAGCATTACTCATCTACCCCGACTCTTCTACCATCTAGAAAACATGATGTTATCCTTGATGCCCTACTTCTACCTTTCTGCCCACCAAAGATCTAAACATCCAACCCAATCAATCATCCACTTCCTCACCATCCTCCCATGCAAACCAAGACCTAAGGCACATGCATGCACGCATAGTTGCCGGACTTAGCCTATGCCTAAAATCGGTCCTCATGTGCCTTGCTAGCGAAAATGCACGCCGATGTGCCCGGAATAGCCAAGTAATCGCGTGCCATGCGCGATACAATGGGGTAGTTTTGCGCATGTTGGACCCACCACTCCTTGAAAGATGAAATAGAACCCTTTTTCGTCACCACCCTCTCCTCACAAAGATACCGTTTGAGCTCATTGGCACCCCTCTCGGGATCCTCTTCCCCTTGCACTTCAAAAAATCTACCAAGAAAAGTGGATGGGGGAAGAGATATCTCACTCAATGGAGCACTCATGGTAGAGCTCTCTCCCGTGTCTTTGTCACCACCGAAAGCATTCACATACTCTTTGTATGCTTTTGCCATGGTCGCTCCAATCATATCCTCAACCACATGCCCATGACTTTCCATTGCCCCCTTGGCATAGTACGAACGATTGAAGCATTGGTCTAGCACGGTTGCAATCGTGTACTTCTCCGAAGATTGATTGTAGTACTTCAATTTTGCCAACCCATCCTTGCATGCCCCCACAAATTCCCCTTTTTTCTCTATGGTGGACTCCAAGGTGTCCACGAGAGAGTTCATCATGGGGATGCACAATGACACTGTGGCATAGCTTGATGCCTCCAAGAATTTTGTCGCCTCGGCAAAAGGGGAAAGAAGGAGCTCAAGTGCCTCAAGGGCCTTCCATTCGTCATCCCTGATGCGAAATTGAGTTTCCACCTCTTCTTCCTCTTCCACAAGGTATGAATTTATTGCCCCCTTCACCACAAACCCTCTTTTTACCATCGCATGCGCACTCGACCATCGAGTTGGAGTGTCATCGGAAATGGTTGTCGCATTTCCCAAATCTTTCTCTTTGCACTTGGCCGAGAACTTCTCATGCCTTTGAGGCAAACCGCTGATGTGCTTAGCAAACGCCCTCAACTTTTGCATAGCACCGTCCACATTTGGTGAGGCCATGATTGCCTCCACCACAAGGTTAACCACATGTGCGAAGCATAACATGTGGATATCCTCAAAAAAAAAATTCTTCTGTTATCTAGAGTCACACACATGACCTTCTCTCCGAGCCCCCACTTTTCAAAAACCGAATCAACAAATGCCTTTTTGATTGCCTCCCCCGTATGTTGACCTTCCATGTAAATGAAATCCAACAACACATGTTTTGTCTCAAACTTCTCATCAAGTCAATGAACGGTCAAAGCCATGAAGGCTTGAAGGTAAGGAGCTGTCCAAACATCGATTGTAAATGACATCTTTGAAGGTACGGCTCCCAAACGGTCCTTGAGCTTCTTCACGTATGAATTGTACGTGGCGTGAATGTCATTCGTGGCGGTCACCCGCGAAGGCAAGTTGACCAATGGATTGAGGAGCTTTGCCCATGCCCTCAATTCCCTGCATTCAATGCCGCAAAACAACATCGTACCCTTCACACAAATGCGAACCAATCTCCGCCGATTCTCCTCATCCGAGTATGGGGACATTTTCGAAAGGCTCCTTGCGATGTTGCCTTGCAAGGATCCGCCCCATGCCTTTTTTTTTATCGATGGCGATTTGTCCCATGTCGTCACATAACAACCTTTCACGTGTTTCAGCATCGCGCTTGTGGTCCCACTCTTGCATTTGATGATCATGGTGACTTTGGATGAGGCTCGAAGGAGGCATTTTGATTGCTCAACACCCTCTTTTTCTTCAAAGAATTCCCACATCGGAGCAGTTTTTCTTTTCACACGAGGCTTCTTGCCCCCCACAGCAGCGGCTTCTCGAGAACCTGGGTTTGAACCCTCCATAGTTGAATCTTGACCTCCATTACCAACTAAGGAAGACATGGTCGGAGTTTCCTTCTCCATAGACATAGCCTAAACCGAAATAAATCTACTTGAATGACAGCAAATTTTGAAGATCTAAATGGACGGTAACATTTGTAAATAGTAAAAGCGGCCTCGGCTAGTCAGATTTTGAGGAAATGGAATGAAGCCATTGATGAGTAGAGCGCTCTAGAAGATAAGTGTTGAATGGGTTTGCTCTTTGGAATTTGGTCTGTTGAATGTTGACTCTCTTTCTACGTGGGGTGTTCTCAACCCTTCACATGCTGATTTGGGGATCGAGCAACGTTGGTGTTGGGTAATTGTTTTTTGGCTGAGTTGTAGATTTCTTTTTCCAACACCACGCAAGTGGTGCCACTAGGCTCAATTATAGGAAGTTGAGTCAGAGAATCTAACAACACAGCCCTATCGTGCTGACAACAGGTTGTCCTTGTTGGTTTTTGTGGGTCTAGAAAGTCTGTTGTGATTAACTTTCCAACACGTTCAGACAAGTAGGCATGCAACACCGTATTACTGCGGGACACGGAACTCTAGCAATGTAATATGACGTGGTAGGAGGTCGAAGTCGTGTCATGAACCATGTATAGTTTGCGAAATCGTTGCACCTCCCGCACTGCACACATTTGGTTGACGTGTCAAAAGTGGGGCTCGTGAGGCTCGACTACTAAAATATCGGATTGATACACGTACGTGTGGTGTTTCTGTCAGTGATTTTGCCTACCACACATACATTGGCTTGGCGTGTGGTGATTGGAATAGGTTCTTTCTTTTGTTACCCTAAAAATCTGATCGACTACATGAGGCAATAACTACACTTCTGCAAATTCACACCTGCCGGAGTGGAACAGAAACGCGCGGAACTTTTT
This sequence comes from Closterium sp. NIES-65, assembly GCA_948144175.1. Taxonomy (NCBI): domain Eukaryota; kingdom Viridiplantae; phylum Streptophyta; class Zygnematophyceae; order Desmidiales; family Closteriaceae; genus Closterium; species Closterium sp. NIES-65. The sequence goes on from CANXME010002612.1 coordinate 1,272,415, forward strand.
CACTGCCCACGATCTCACCCACCAACCCAACCACACGCAGCCTTCCCACCCACGACTCAGCCTAACACAATCAACTTCGACGCACGTTTCCCACCACCTAACTCTCGCCATGGCGCCATCACCGTTAGCCTCTTAATCTCTGCTTTTCACATCGACCACCTCGCGCGCTACCTTATGCCCACACAATCCGCGCGCCCCTGGTCAGTGTCGGTTTTCTGCGCCACCAAAACCTGCACGTTAGTCACAAATAGTCATACGAATAGCCACGAATATCAATTATTAATGAATATCCATCACTCATACGAATAGATCCAAATAGTCGTGCAAATACCGAATAACCGAATGCTACGAATAGTTGGAACCCGAATAGTTCAGAGTAGAAGCACGTATTGAATTCGGGATTTATTCGCTATTCGACGAATAGCGGATACGAATACGAATAGTGATATATTCGATTACGCCTTTAACTGCACCTCTCTGGCCACTTCCATCGGAAGATTCACAAGCGAAATAGTGGGAGGGGGGACACTGTCAGAATGTAATTGTATACATTGCTCTTTAACTGCGTGTCGTGTAGGCATAGTGTAGTTATCTTGCTTGTTAGGTGATGCACCTTTCTTCTCATGCTTGTTCTTTCATATTTGTACCCTTGAGCCTATAGTGAAACCCCCTTTTACTTTGGCAACTCTCTCGATACTTACTTGCCCACCTTAAACCCTAGATTCCTTCTCCTAAGTTAGGAACCTATTTAGACATGCTATCAAAGCCACTAATGGGCCCACCGATAGCTTCCGCTGCTGTTCTTTCAGTTGCGCGCCCCGGGCACGTGACAATTTTCCTGCCTGTCGTTTTCTGCCCGCCATGCGTCCCGGGCGCGCGGCGCTTTTCTGCCCGTTGCGCGCCCCGGGCGCGCGACGGTCTGTTTGCACCCTTGCGACGCCCCGTTCACCTGCGCGTTGCCCCGTTCACCCGCGCGCCATCCCGCTACACCAGGGCGCCAACCAGTGGCACCCGCGCGCCGCCCCGCTGCACCCGCGCGCCAACCCATGGCACCCGCGCGCGGCCCCGTTCACCCGCGCGCCGCCCCGTGCACCCGCGCGCCGCCCCGTGCACCCGTGCACCGCCCCTCTGTAGCTGCAAGGCAGCTTCTCCCCCCCCCCCCCCCCCCCCGCCCCCCCTTCTCCTTCCTCTCCCTGCTGCGCGTGCAGCCATGGGGGGAGGTTATGGGGGTGGAGGGTATGGGGGTGGCGGGTATGGGGGTGGCGGGTGTGAGTAATCTACTGCTCCTCCTCCTCTCTCTCCCATTACTGCAGTTGCCGCTGTGGGGGGGAGGGTGTGGGGGAGCCGAGGGAGTGGCGCTAGAGATGGAGAAGGGGGTGTGAAAAGGGGGTGTGGAACAATGGGGGGAGGTTGAAAGGAGGTAGCCGCCTTGAAGCCAGCAGCTCCAGTAGTCCTGATGCCCTTGCTCCAGTAGCCTGTGTGCCAGTTTCTCCAGTCGCCCGGGTGCCAGCAGCTTCAGCTGCCGTCTCCTACCTCCTCTCCTCTCATAGTCCCTCCTCCTCCTCACTTGCCCTCTCCGTCTGCTGCGCTCTACTTGGTGTACACTTTTCGCGGGTGTTTCTGCACATGGTTCTTCACTGCACACAGTTAGGGGGTGTGTCAGAATGTAATTGTATACATTACTATATAACTGCCTGTAGTGTAGACTTAGTGTACTTATCGAGCTTGTTAGGTGGTGCACCTTTCTTCTCATGCTTGTTCTTTCATATTTGTACCCTTGAGCCTATAGTGAAACCCTCTTTTGCTTTAGCAACTCTCTCAATACTTACTTGCCTACCCTAAACCCTAGGTTCCTTTTCCTAAGTTAGGAACCTATTCCGACAGACATCACGGCAGATTTGAAGTGAATGAACCGCGAACTTTCATCGAGGGAAAGATTCTCGCGATATCCTCCCGTACTTGCACCTACTCATAATAGCTACAATAAGGAATGTGTAAGAAAAGGGGGGTGTTAAGGGATGATGCCATGGAACCTACTTGAAACCATGGAACCTAATTGAAACCATGGAACCTACTTTGAAAGAGAAAAGATTATACCACTTTAGGCCATGATACTTGAGACCGTGGAACCTACTTGAAACCATGGAACCTACTTGAAACCATGGAACCTACCGTCTCCCCCCGGATATAAGCGCCACCCTAGGATAAGCGCCTGGCGCTTCTAATTGGCATATGGCGCTTATATCCCCTCCTCGATTATAAGCGCACCCCTTGAAAAAACTTGTTTTATTATAAGCGCACGTAAACTTTAAAATTTGAAATGTGTTCAAAAAGCTGTAACGATTTTTACTTTAGCAGGCGAATATGTTGCAGATTCGGTTCCCTTCACATTCGGACCCTGCACTGGATGCGGGTCCAGTCAGCAGGACCTGTCAGGAGCTGGATGTGAGTCAGATTGGGTGTATCTCCCAGCGCGCGCGAGAATTTCACAGACGATCCCATGTTACTTCGACTCGATTGAAAAGGCAAGCACGAGACCTACAGTTTGGTGTTAAAAGATATAAAAAAATATGTATGTCATTTTATAAACGCCGGCGCTTATAAATTTACTCGATTATAAGCCCACCCCCATGAAAAAACCTGTTTTATTATTGCCCCCCATGGGGGTATATCCGGGGGGATACGGTAATTGTAACCATGGAACCTACTTTGAAAGAGAGCGCACGAGCGAAAGGAGTAGAGGAATGGTAGCAAGGTTATCAGCAAGACACATGTAGGCTCTTTCAAGGGAGGTGGCAAGCAGCGGGATACTGGAAACTTGCGATGAGGGTGAAATATTGGCAGAGGTTCACTATGGTATGCGTGGGAAATACACTGCCATCAATCTCTTTTTTGTCCCCACCTAAATACATATTCGTATCGCACAAAATGAAATTAGACAGAAAGGCAAAAAGTGTCGCATAACATTGTTCAACATCATATCAAAGCATTGGCAGGGTATGTATACAAAGCTTATGAAAGCGTTCGAACACCTTAAGCTACACAATCACACAGGCACACAGATTGACCTGCTGCCTACTGCACCGGAGCACATCTTGCCATTGTACTCTGCGAACTGCGCGTTACTTGTAAATCCACCCGTAACCAAAACAGTTGAACATGAATCTTTGACGTCCACTTTCTTGGATTTGCCTTTTTGGCAAACAACGCTCGCTGTGAATGGCCAATAGTCAGCCCTCAAACAAACCTGCCATAGAAGGATACATGAATGCCAAAATTGACAAGTGAACAGCTGACAAGACATGCACAGCACAATATGAGCAAGGGTGATGAGGGTGGACATCATTCAGAAATTTCAACAGAGAATGGATCTTACAAGTCCCATTGGCTCTGGCCAAATGAAGTATTCATGTACCAACAGTTACCTTCATCCACCGTTTCTCCCTCCCTTCCCACTCCCACTTCCACCTCTCTGCCCTGCCACCCTCACGCCCCCTTCACTTCCTTCGCTCCTCCCGTACCCACCTTTCATGGCCTACTCCCTTCCCTGTCTTCAACAGGAATAAAACGCACATCCCAGACCATACCTGCACTTGAAAATTGCTAGGGATGGAGCGGGAGCAAGTGAGGCCGGGATTGTTGCGGTACAGCTCAGCCCAGCTACTTCCAGCAACAGCGCCACCCAGCCCCTTGGTGGCCTTTCGAAGCAGCCCCTCGCACGTGTCCTGTGATGTCAGCATGCCGTATTTCAGGCACTCGGGGACAGTGTAGGCGAGGGCAGGGCTGCGCTCGATGCACAGTGACTGGCCCGCATCGAGGCCCATGGGCGAACAGTAGAGGCCGGGGTTGAGGTCGCTAAGACCAGTTACACTAAAGCCGAGCTGCGAGTTGACAGATGAACAGGTGTCGCCCTGGGGAAGTAGACAACGCAAGGGAGAATCCACGTGCTGAGGCGCATGCGATGTAGAATGGGATGTACATAGGTGGCCTAACATGTGGTGTGTAGAAATTAAGAAGGAACAACCTTGTCTCACCTTGAGGGCGTAGAAGAAGGCAGTGCAAGGTATGTCAGGAACACCACCCAGCTGAAGGACAGTGCCCTTGGGCAATGGCTGGTCGCAATCTATGCCCTGCATTGAGAAGCATTTGCAGAAAGAAGTGGAGGAGCGCGAGGCAAGACATATTCAATACACAGGTAAAGAGTGGTGCAATGACATCAGAACATGCAGATACGTGTGTCCAACAAACACAGCCTCGACTCCTCAATCCTTACCGCATTGTTAGCAATGAAGTCTCTCAGTGGGATGCCAATAAGAGGAGTAACATCATAACACTGCCAGTTGTCTCCACTAACTCTCATGTTGGTGGCTGTGGAATTTGCTGTTGACAGTGAGTATCATGAGACGAAAGGGAATCCACATGAAGGAAAGTGAGGAGGAAATAAGAACAAAATCAATGGTGTCACTACGCAATGCGAGGAAGTTCAGAAAAAAACAAGAAAACATGGAGAAAAAATTAGCCACAAACTTGTCCCACAAAACTGCACCTGGATCACAGGTGGGGAAGCCATAAAGTGTAACTCTCTCAATGTAATTGGGAGGGCATATGCAGGAGTAGGAACCCTTGCGATCGTTGATGCATGAGCCCACGTAGCAGGGGTTCTTGAAGTACGAACCACACACGTCCACTGCCACAATGGAATTGGGGTGATGGATGTTGCACCATTTGAACATAGCAGGGAAGATTGGGCAATGAGGGAAACGGGGCTAAGCAATGCGCGAGAACACGTCATATGAGAAAAGGTGCAAACATATTGCATGGGCAGACATGATTACACACATTGCGCGGACCCACCTTTAAGTGAAACTGGAGCATGTCCTCATTCAGGTCAACATTTCGAACACCTTCAGCCCCATAGAGCAAGAGCCAGTTTGAAACAACCCCAGACGGATGATGCAGGAAGATTTTTCCCCCTGCGTGGAGGCCATCTTTGGCCAGCCATATCACCACTACTGTAGGCTGACGGAATTTGAGCAACCCCCCCTCCACGCGCAGCAACTGAGCTGGAGACACCATAATTCACCATAACCGGCTTCAGAGGCCACGCCCGCCTTCGCAGCGAGCGTCACACAAACCTCCCACCTGCTCAAGTCCTTCAACTGGGCCCCTCAGACCCCCTCCCTCGCACCACTGCTCCAATCCTGGCCGGCCCATACAGCTCGGACCTGCCCTCTGATGCGGCATCTGAACAAGTGCTGCCACAGGAGAATCCGGTGTTCCTTGCTCCAGAAGAGCAAGGAACGTCAACCCAACAGAGGCCCGTCTGCAGCATGAGCTCTCCACCCACCTTACCTGCCACTGGGCTAGCAAACCTACATGCTTCGTTTGCTGCCCAGAACCATCCCTCCACACCTGCTCTTAGACATGAGCAACGAGTCGAACCGTCCTGAACTGTCCCGACCCAGGCCTGATTAGTTTGGGTACGGGTCGGGCCGGGTTGACCTGACCTCGGGGGTCCGACCGAACCTGACCTGAGCTGATAGGGGCCTATGATGGCAGATAAGCGTCTCCCACGGAATGCGCTTGCGTATAATGCGCTAGCGAGTACCCTAAAATACACTTTATTGGGCAGGAAAAACCTTTCTCTGGGCAAGTGGGATAAAACCTGTTCAACAGAGGGTGGGTTAGGGAGTGGAGCTCGACGCCATGGCGATTCCACCAAAACAAGGCAGATTTGAATCGTACCCTAAGTTTACTAGAACCGGCTCGACCGAACCAAAATTCAGTTCGATAAAATGCCCATTTCGCCTTGGCTACTTACCGTTTTTATCTGTACTCAGTGTTAGGTAAACAGAGTGTGAGTAGCCATGTTCAAAACATTGCGATGATGCAGAAACAGCTACTGAACCGCTTCGCCCTTCTCGTACTCAACAATAGTAGCTTACCATAAGCACAAGTTTGGTAGCCATTTCCGTTGTCAACCTTCACAAAGGGTTGCACCGCCGCCGCATCAGGAATAGTGCAGGTGCATGTGTAGTCTTCAGAAATCTTCTGGCATGGGAAGCGACCGCAAGGATTCATGCCATTGGGATCCTGGTCGCCCTTGTGGCTGTTGTTGCTGCACGGATCCCCTGGAACTGCAATGTGAGAGGGAGGGTAAAATGCAAACGAAAAACATGAACATGTGAGCTGGTTGACCATAGGGCAAAGCAACGGGTTTGTGCCTCTGCAACTTGTACATAGGTACCAGGGTTTGTAGAAGCTAAGGGCGAGGTCAGCACGTTTGTCCCATGTTCGTTCACAGTTCATCCGTCGTGGTGCAAGACGATTCCAGACGGTGCACCACGGTTATCAGAGCCGATTTAAACCATGACGAAACGGGAGTAACTGCACAGGACGAACAAGGGATGAACACGCTGACCTCGCCCTAAACGCAGTTCTTGAGTGTTTTGAACTTTTCAAACCGCTCCTTCCTAATGAGAATTAGTGACATGATCTAACAGTTGCCAACTAAGGTAAAAACAGAAGGTACCTGGAAGACCACTGATGACAACAATGTGGCATGTCAAACTGCAAAAGGGCTACCGATATACTCCCCTATGGAGAAGCACTGCGTTGATTCCTGAAGGTCCTTTGCCTGTCAGAAGCTTGTTACGATAGCACCTAGCGTGAATGCAAATCCTCGCGCACCACCCCCCTGAACCTCCTTCCCACTGGAAGTGCTCGCAGTGGCTCAGCCTGCTCCTGCAGGCCTGTGCCATCAGCCTTCCCCAAGAAGACTCGCAACGAGACAGGACCTGGCTGGGCCCAATCCCCTCTCATGCCTTACTCTAGCCCCACCCACCGCCACACATGGCTGGCGCAAGGTCTAATTCGGAGGGAACTGGTTCAAGCAGGGCACCAGGCCCAAAATGGCCGTGATCTCCCACAATATGATGTGGGGGATTGGCTCCCCCTGCTCTCCTTCTTGCCACTGCTCTGCAACCAGTTCACATATTTAGTAAAGCCTTTCCAGTGTCAACGAGGCCCTATCCACGAAAGGACATATACCAGGCTGCAACCTTGGTGCAACCATTCTGCCCGACGTGGCTGATGGCACAACAGCAGGGACAGGCCATCAGTTACCTTGTCAAATCCCGGAAGCCATTGCAAGTTGACAACCCACCGGTCAAGACCTGTCTACGGCACATGCTAGCCATGAGCACCGGGCGAACATCGAACATGTTCGCCCGAACACTTTTTACAGAAATGATATGTTTGATGTTTGCTAACTGTGGGCGAACATCTTACAGGGGGGCGAACAGTTGACATGTTCGGGCAAACCGAACCCGCGTTCGTCACTTGCTCATCCCTAGCACACGCTACTGCCTACTATTCAGAACCAATAATAGATGCATCAACTTAGATATAATCATCAAAACGAAACGATGCTTTTTTGTTTTTGATGCAGTTAGGTTCGGTGCAGTATGGGTTGGTTATGGTTAGAAACGTACCAACGTCTCAACCCAAAAAACGCAAACGTTGTAGCTTGTTTAGAGCCCCAAATCCCTCCCAGACAGACTTGTCTGACTACTCCAGCGGAGCTCAGGATTCTGTCCTAAGATAAATACATCTAGGCGCATGACCAAAAGGTCAAACACGAGTCGAACCGAAGTGGGCCTTTTTTTTTGGGCCAAGATTGTTTGACTCAAATGTGCACTTGTTTCATCGAACATCTTTGGTTTGGCTCAACAGATCAGCCGAGCCGCGCCAAGATCAAACATGTTCGACACAATATATGTTTGAGTCAAACATTTGTACATTTTGCTAGAGTTGACTTCCCACGAGCACCCAAACCCACCCCACATAAAGCAACCCAAAAACAAATGGAAACGTCACGCAGGAAACTGATGTGACTATGAAGCTGAACATGTTTGAGTCGAATCTAAGTTGGTCTCTTACGTTTTTTGAGGTCTCGTAAACGTAAATTTCGCGAAATTTAGCGTAAACGTAAACGAAAGCGTAAAATTACACGTAAGTATGAGGCAAGCAGGAAAAAAAAACTAATGTGATACTTTTTATTGGATTGTGTACGGGTACCAGATCGTACCACTAATTTGTCATGTGCCTTTCTAGAATAGCGACTTTACTACGTATGGAACGCCTTTCAAGGCCGTGAAAGTTTCAAATTCAGCGTTGACCAGGTTAGTAAGAGAGAAACACGATAGGTTGCGAACGAGCTGCTAGGTTGACGTCGACAAGATATCAAATTACGGAACTAGGTTGGAGGGAATCTTCTTGATGCTCTGGTCGTTTTTTTCCCTCGGGCAGCTCAGAAAAGTTTTTAGGTGACCGTAAACGTTAGGCCGAATCTGGGCGACCGTTCGTAAACGTAAAAATTGTCGTAATTGTCCGAAAACGTAAGGAACCGAAAACGTAAGTTCCAACTTAGAGTCGAACATGCATGTGTTCAACTCTCACCCGCGTTTGCGTTCAACTTTTGCTCATGCCCAGATACCCCTATCCCTATACACGGAGTTGTGGTTGTACACTCCCACACCCTCTCTCTCTCCCCCCCCCCCCCCCCCTCTCTCCCCTCCCTCTTCATAACCACCCTCTCCCCCTCCCCCTTCTCCCGCCACCATTCCCAAGTTGTGAATATACAGATGCCTCACTCTTGACAATGGGGTAGATGCCAGGAAGCACGTTGATTCCACACACGCCATCCCCTCCCTGAATGTCCATGCGCATGTGGCCGTTGTCTCCCCAGCCAAGTCCCCATGAGTTGCGGATGATCCAAAACGGAGGAGAAATGCGGTTCTGGCTGCCGTCGTCTCGGTTGATGAAGTAGCCAATGACGAGCACCACATGGTTCAGATTGCCAGTGTAGCAAGCTGGATCCTGGTATTTGAACGTCTGTAATGAAACACAGGAAAGGCCAGGACACACACACGTGTTGGAAACAGAGCACGAGTATGATAATAGAAATAGATCCAAAGCTTCTGGATGCACCATTCTACTAAGTGCACCGCGGGTGCTGCAGCGACTCACCCCATCATACTGGAAGAACGTGTCGGCAGAAGCCTCGATGTGAACCACCACTGGCTGGCGCCGCACTGCCAGCATGAGCCCGAAGTACCCCTTGAAGAGCGCTCGCTCAAAAGCTTGCACTGGATATGGCTTTACCTATGAACACGAGGATGGGTATGAAAATAAATCATCAAAGCGAATGACTCAAGTTTACAACAAGCCGCAATGTCCTTGTTGATCTATGGTAAAAGGAAAAACCAAGAATCACACAGTGGTTTGCAGCAAAGAACAGCTCAACGAATTGTTAAATTACCCAAGCTGGAAAAAGGATGATTGCAGAAAAAAAACAAATGAAGAAAACGAGTGTCTTTCACAATAGGTTTTGGGGAAAAAACGACGCTCTTTTGTTAGACCACCACTAAAATATGACGCTCTTTTGCTAGACTACCCCAAAACAAGCAAACAAAAAACAACAATGACCAAACACAAAGACAACGAATATGTGTAGGACAACATTGTGCCAATGCAATACATTTAGATTAGGAGTATATAAGTAACATAATCAAATAACAATCATAAACGACATCACTAAGACGGAATATGCGCTCCCAGACTGAAACTCTGGCCATGGTTTCCAACCTTTTTCATACTTCCGTTCAGTACAAAAACCAGCAGAAACATAAATATGTTATTACAATGTGAAGGTAAGCTAAACACATGGGTGTTAAACAACAAAAAAAAAAAAAAAAAAAAAAAAAAAAAAAAAAAAAAAAAAAAAAAACGAATGTTTTCTTCCAAAACGATAGAAAAATAAACTCTCCATCGTTTTAAACGTTTTCTATGATCGTATGACACGATGTCGACAAAAACTGAAAGTTTGAAAATGGCTGTTTTTTTTTCCATCTTGAACATATCCACGTGTTTTTTTCTTTACATCAAATTGCTTGAATCTCCTGACAATTGCAATGAGGTTATTTCTTCTAGAAGATGCCTTTCCTCCCATGACTCCACCCCACCCCACTTACCTGCCCGCATTCCATTTGACCTACCGGGTTACTGCCTCCTGTGAGTCCACTGCTGGCGTCAAGAGTGATGAGCTTCTCAAATGCTGAAGTGGGGGAGCCTCCAGCGGTGCACTTGTCTGCATCGGTGAGCCCCATGGCTGCAAAGAGTGGCTCCACTGACAGCTGGGGAGCGGCTTGATTCAATGCGATGCCGTACGCAGCCTCCACACTCGCCACCACCGCATACGCCCAGCATGCACCTGCGAGTAAGTAGGTAGATGCGAGGAAGGTGGAGAAAGAGCAGCGAGCCTCTGAGGATGGAGTGCTGCAGACAGAATCGTAGAAAATACAGAATACAAAATCAGTCAAATAGCGAAGCTAGGCTTGTTGAGGTTGGACTTGCAAATCAATACTTTACTACGACAAAATAACAAAACAGACAAGGAGAGTTTTCAAGTGAAAGACGGTGGAGCTTCGACATGAGTTGTAGAAGCAAACGCACCAAAATCCCATCCCCTTGCGACTCACTGCAATCCAGCTGATCCTTGACAGGCCAGCCGAGGAAAGCCATGGAGCCCCAATTCTGGAAGTCACGGATGGCCCACGAGTCCACGGTCACACTGCTGCCCGTCCACTGGTAGTCCGTGCTCACATAGCGCGAAAACAGGTTTGCTTCAGGTGGTGCAAGCGAGTTCTCCAATATTGTAAGGCCAAGGGCTGTGAAGAGAGGAAGGGAGTGAAGGAATAGAGATGTGTGGATTAGTCGACCTGGATTAGTCGACCTGGATGGCACATCAGGCACAGATCCAGTTTAGGGGTCTTGCTGAAGACTCTACACCACAGTTTCTACAACTGATTGATTTAAACCGTTTCTGATGCTGTTTGCGCTCCAGGTGGTGTGGATGTGTGAATGAAGGATGGGGCCAAAGGATCATGCGCCATTCCACAGTTTCAACATATGCATTCAATAGACGGAATTCACCTCTTTCGATCGATACTTGTGGTGCGCATCGCTTGTGAAGGTTGCTTCTAATCATCATAACCGATGACCATCACATGACAGAGACCTCACCTCGATTTGTGGTATCCACTGGCTTGGGTGGAAGACGCATTTCTGTGCGGGAAGGAGACACAAAGGAAAACAGACATGAAGGATGAGACTAAAACCAGAAAGAGAACGACATGACCGGCTAGATGATTGTCAGTCTAAATACCTAACATTAACATGCAAGCAGAACTACCACCAAATCCCACAAGTCTTCACATTGCCATCAGCACTGCCACGCCATCATGAGCATCACCCATTCATCTCAGATTCAGCATCACCCATTCATCTTAGATTCAGCATCACCCATTCATCGGAGAGTCAGCATCACCCATTCATCTCAGATTCAGCATCACCCATTCATCTCAGATTAAGCATCACCCATTCATCTCAGAGTCAGCATCACCCATTTATCTCAGATTCAGCATCACCCATTCATCTCAGATTCAGCATCACCCATTCATCTCAGATTCAGCATTACCCATTCATCTCAGATTCAGCATTACCCATTCATCTCAGATTCAGCATTACCCATTCATCTCAGATTCAGCATCACCCATTCATCTCAGATTCAGCATCACCCATTCATCTCAGATTCAGCATCACCCATTCATCTCAAATTCAGCATCACCCATTCATCTCAGATTCAGCATCACCCATTCATCTCAGATTCAGCATCACCCATTCATCTCAGATTCAGCATTACCCATTCATCTCAGATTCAGCATCACCCATTCATCTCAAATTCAGCATCACCCATTCATCTCAGATTCAGCATCACCCATTCATCTCAAATTCAGCATCACCCATTCATCTCAGATTCAGCATAACCCATTCATCTCAGATTCAGCGTCACCCATTCATCTCAGATTCAGCATCACCCATTCATCTCAGATTCAGCTTTACCCATTCATCTCAGATTCAGCATCACCCATTCATCTCAGATTCAGCATCACCCATTCATCTCAGATTCAGCATCACCCATTCATCTCAGATTCAGCATCACCCATTTATCTCACATTCGGCATCGCCCATTCATCTCATATTCGGCATCACCCATTCATCTCAGATTCAGCATCACCCATTCATCTCAGATTCAGCATTACCCATTCATCTCACATTCGGCATTGCCCATTCATCTCAGATTCGGCATCACGAGCACTAGAAAACGAGCAGTGGCTGACAAGTGGCAGCCTCGTGACGACCCGGGGTAGGCCATTGTGTTTGGAAGGCCAGCCAATACCGGACTCGTCACAAGCAGAAAAACGTCCAGGCCAGCTCTTGGCTCGCAGTGGCCTTCGTAAGACGGGGAGTAGGGATGAGCAAGAGGCGAACACAAACGTGGTCCGAACGTGTTCGTGTTACCGGGGAGTTCGTTTCTTTGCTCAACCCTACCGGGGAGGCTCGTGATGAGCCTGCCAGGCTCCCACGACCATGGGAGGCCACAAGCATATCTCTTGTGAGTAATCTTTGATACAAAAATAATCAGGTTTCCTGGATGTGCAAATTTGTTCCATCTGCAACTCAAAAGCATGACGTGTTTATCTGTTTGCCAAGGAAAATAAAAGTGACAGGAGGAAAGGAGGTTTTCAGGCCGATGTATACCCCTGAAACGGTTGCACAGCACATGTCATCAACGAGTTACCCGCTCCTGAGCAAGCCTGCTGGCTTGTCAAGCCTGGCCCGCTCGTTCACAAGCTTGTGGCAGCCATTCGGCTCACTCGTGATGAGCCTAATAATACTTAGAAAAAGGGCAGGCTGGTCAAAATGAACAAGCCACCTTGAAGGCCATGCCATTTGCTCATGTCTAGCCACCAGTGCCATTGCTACCATTGCTGTTAGCCACCCACGCAGCATATACATATACTTGCCTGTCCGCATGGTGGAGTTAAGAATGGCGTGCATCTGGAAGGGCTTCACAGTGGTGGATGCCACGAAGCCAACGAAGAACGTCGACTGCTTCACACTAGGCCGCAGCACCGCACACAGCGACAGCTCCCTCTGCAGCAGCGGCTGCTCTGGCTTCGTCTTAGAATCGGCCAGAAACACCTTGATGGAGCCGCGATTCCAAGGGTCATAGTCCACCCATGCCGTGTAATATTCACCGTTGTTCAAAGTGAAAGGCGACTCCACCGCAACCAATGATTTTTCCGAGCCGTTTATGTTGAGCCCCACGTGCTGCTCCTTCATATCATTGTATTTCGCATTCTGAATCGTGTCGAACTCAATGGCCATACTTTGTGCCGCCATTCCATCATAACCTACACCATCGGCTACTTTCCCCAACTTGCTGTTCGCCGCGATCACAAACGCAAAGCCGTTGGTCCCGCCAGGGCCATTATCGGAAACGAGACAGAACGTAAAAATGGCACTGAAAGCCAGCTCCAGGCCGCATCCCGTGCTCCGAATATTTGGGTACGCGAAAAGGCTTGTTGGCGCTGCCATAAACTTCCCTGCTGTCTGTTTCTGCGTCCCCGTGGTGAGAATAGTGAACAAGGGAAGGGCACGATTGTTGACGAATAGACTCTGGTTCCAACCTGAACGGGAGACAATGGATAAAAGCAGGGCACAAGCAGTGATGAAAATGGTGGAGCATCAGCAAGACACGTGTACACACACTATGTACACAAAGGAGGCATGTGCCGCATACTTTGCAAAACTTTATGCAGCAGCAGAACGCACAGGTTGCGTGACCTCAATGGCGCATCAGAACCAGGCAGTTTGGTAAAGGGGATTGTGAGATGACCACACGATCGGATTAGATCGGTTTCTAAAAGCCTTGTCTTTCCTCTTAAATTATGTAATGGCATGGGTTAAAGAAAATCAATGTGTGGTGCTTCGTGAGTACAATATAGTGTTCACCTGTGGGAGCTAGGCCACATGATGAGTGCCCTGTAGCAAGGGATGATACAAGAGTGATTGATTACCTTGTGCAAAACAGTTTAACCTTCCAACCCGCACGAATCCCGGTTGACACAAGCACGTTGGCACCAAGCTGGGTCCGTCTGGATAGCAGATGCCACTGCCATCACAGGGATTCACTCCACCACAAAATGCCGCACACTCTGCTGCAGTCCGCTGCTGCTTGAGGGGGCAGTTGGGCTGTGTGCGGGGGCACATGGACTGTGCGAAACAATTGGCAGCAAAATTGCTGTAATTAGAAACTGTAGCGTCCAAAGGTCCTGCCAAGTAGTTGCTTGAAAGGACCAATTTAGACCATGGAAGCCCCGCAACGGGGCCTGAGAAGTAGTTGTTGGAGAAATCACTGCACATGGAGAGAAAACATACGCATGCAGGAAATATGGCAGAAGGCACATAAGAGAACATCATAATTCTTTTTCCAGAGCTCGTCGTGTCTGGACGAAGGACACTCCAACTCCAAGCGTGACACCTGCGCAACACAGGTCGCTCGGGTAGGATTTTCAGGTGTACAGTGAAAGTTTCTGAACTCATTGTTTAGCTCAATCTCTGCCCTAGCTTATCCCTCTCACCCTCACAGCATGTGTAGGTTAAATCTAGAGCAAAACACGCACACAAACGTATGCTAGTCAAACCAAACACGTTCGGTTCGGTCCATGCATGTTGGACCATCCTCATTTCATTCATGGCCTCTCTTCTCCCCCCCTTTCCCCCCTTCCCACCCCCCTTCCCTTCCCCAGGTTCTCCCAAACACCACCCCTGATACCCCTCACCTCACCACTCACATGACTTGCGCTTGTCAAGTTTGTCGATGCAACGGAATCGCAAACAGCGTGGTAAGAAGAAGCATGAAGGAAAACAAAGAGAATGACTCACGCATAAACCAAGTTGCGTAATTTGGAGCCAATGGCAGAAGGAATGGAGCCACTGAACTGATTGTTGTTGAGATACCTGAGGATAACATGAACAGCAAGCCGGAGAAAGCAGAATGGTGCAATCTTACGATATCGATCTGGCATCACAATTTCATGCCACACCAATACATGACCCTATTAGATCGAGATATGACATGAGCTCACAGATGCCGAGCCGTGACTCAGCTAACCAAGCCTTATTTTTGCGTTCTTTTCCTTCCTTTGCTTTTGTTTTCTTTTCATTCCAATATCGACCCGGGTCACCCTAAAAATATGAATTCACAATGCTAGCAAGATAGTTCACATTGATACATTGAGTAAATCTGAGTGCAAAGTCACAGTGTTGGTTGAGGTGAAACCCCAACTGAACGTGGGGTGTGTTCAGTCTAGGAACAAACTTCAAAATGTACCTAAACTGAACCTGAAATGAAACAAGAGGTCAAAACTGGCCAAAATAATAGTATCAGGGCTTATTAGCGAAAACTAGCCTACTCCAACAAGTTGAGTATGGGTTCAGAAGTCCTGTGGCTCTCTTTGCTCGAGGATAACAACCAGCACAACATTTGTTTTCGCTTTGGTCAAGCTAAAAAAATACTGGAAGCCCCTAGAAAGTATTACGGTTGACTTCTCGTCCAGCTAGCTATCACGGTTAAGGCTCGCTGAGCCTAGAAAGAACACTAAGGCTACGATCTCGACAACATTTCATCGTTGGCTGGTTGTAAGGTACACAGAAGCAAAAAGTAAGTCAAGTTATACTGGCCTTGTTTTTCCTGAATCGTTGGAGTAACATGGCGAGAATTTACTTGTGGCAAGAGATTAATTAGTAATACTACAACCCCAGCACACTGAGAGAAAAATGGATACCCAACAACAAGACGCAAGTGAGAGGACAGCCAGGGAGAAGGCATTACAGCAGCTTCAAATTAGTAAACGTCGAAACGAAGTATATATTTCCGTTTAGATTGGTGTTGCTGTCCATGGTTCTGCAGTTATGGAAACAGGTGTAAAAGAGAAGAGCAAGAGAAAGGAAGAACGTGGGAAGGTCAAACCAAGACCTGAAATCAACCAAGAACAAGGGTGCAAGGAGGGAGAAGATAAATATACAGACAGGCGAAGGAAGAGGAGGAGGACGAAAAGGAGGAGGAAGGAGGGAGGAGGAGGACGAAGAAGGGAGAGGAGGAGGAAGAAGGGAGGAGGAGGAGGAGGAGGAGGAGGAGGAGGAGGAGGAGGAGGAGGAGGAGGAGGAGGAGGAGGAGGAGGAGGAGGAGGAGGAGGAGGAGGAGGAGTTGCACAAGAACAACCTGACAGAAGCAAGATAAAAAATCTCCTAGAGGCAATACTAAAACGGTTGACTACGACGCGAAGGGAGGCTAAAGGAAAGAATATAGGCAGAACAGAGAGGAAGAATTGGACGTGTAAGGAAGGAATGTGCGGTAGAATAGAACAGAACATGGGTGCTGTGCTGGAGAGAGTTGACAATCAAGAGGTGAGGAGAGAAGGAAAACGACGACAACATAATCCAAGTCGGCAAAGATTATATGTTTATACGAGTAAACAGGGGGAAAGCGGAGGAGAGTGGAAGACTGGCAGTAAGGGGGAGGATGAGGAAATCGGTGGCTGGGAAGGAAGGGTGAGGTGGGGAGTGGAGAGAGGGGAGAAGGGGGGAGTTGAAACTTCAACTTCGATATCTCTCTCTTGTCTCTTGTTATGGCAACTATGTAATAACACGCTCATGCTATCGCTCATTCTCGATTGTGCCATACTAATCTGAGCCCCATCCCCCATCTTTCACCCCCCAACCTCACCAAATACCCCCTCACTCCCTCGACTTCCAATTGTAAAGATTTGAAACAAGTTGGCAAACAAAGGCCAATCCAAGAAGAAATCACTGCTCGCAGGGAGGAGCATTACAGGAACACCAAGTTAGTGAAGTTCGAAAGGAAATAAATGTTACCGGCAAAGCTGTTGCTGCCCAAACTTCTGCAATTACGAAGAATTTTGAAGAACGAGGGGGGTGGTGAGAGCTAGAAACTGGGGAATTTCAGAGAAATTAAGAAGAGCAGGCACACGCATTCATGTACGAAATAATCGATTGTGCAAGAATCCCTGGAATTTTTCGAGGAATAGTGACAGCAAAGGCAGATGCAAAACAGTACTGAACGATGAAGAAACAAATAAAAGAAAAATGGAGGAAAGTTGCTTCTATGCACGAACACGGTGCGATCATTCTGTCGCAAAAACAACAACACACTGTTGTTAAGTGTGCACATGCATGTAAACAGCACTGTCTTGGTGGAACGTAAAATATGTCTCTCAACCAACGGATGCAGCAGCGCGACAAAAGATTGGCCATACAATCTTGTCATTGCTGTTAACGAGCTAAGGGTAGTAGGAATGGAGCCAACAAGTTGATTCTTATCCAGCCACCTGCGCTTGTGGCGATGGATGGAGGAACATCAGACAAGCCATAAGAGTTATATTGGTGAAGTGCGCAAGATATTGACCAGGAATCAGACGAACAGGATGTCAAAATTGGAGATACGATGGGCTACTGACAAGTTCTGGGTTGAGAAGAGGATACACACAAAAAAACGTAATAACTAAGGACAGGGTGAAGCAATCACTTAACATGTACGAGATTCACACAAATTGTAATCCAACGATTCTTGGATGACTTAGATTCAAAAGTGAAGCAGAGAAGAGCAAGCAATCATTGCACAAGCCCTTTTCTCACCACAACTGCTGTGGCCAACAGAATCTGTGCCCACCTGGAGCTCGAGCCCTTCACACAAAAAGGCACCAGTATGCGATCCCCGAGACTAGGGTAAATCCAATCATTCCAAAAAAAAAACTCTGCATGATTGAATCTCCTGAACTAGGGTAAATCCAATCATTCCATAGATAAAACGCAATTGTGATCCTCCTTCATTAATTTCCGCACCTTTTGAGCTATTGTGCATTCTCTATGGTAAAAACATGCTCACTGCTCTCAAACTGATGAATCCAAAAAGGTTCTATATCCTCTTCTCCACTCAGATAACGTTCGACATAAGTTCAGTGAAAGACATGGTGAGAAATTATGTCTCTCAAATACCCGAGCCATGGTGACGCACAAATATTCAACCGATCAACTGTGTCAATCGACTCAGTCAGGTTGAGTACATTAAAACTATGAAGCGAACTTCTCTATCTGCGAGTTTGTACCTGCAGGTTGCAGCCTCAAAAGGACATGCTACTGACAAACTACCCAAAGATGAAGGGAGAGATGGGGGGAGAGGAGGGGCGGGGGAGGTGGGAGAGGGCGGTTCGTTGTGACTGAAACAGTACTGACGTGAACCAAAATCCAACCGGTCGGGCGGGCCTTCAACCAAACTTTACTGGTTTAATATAACCGTCCTCGACACTCTGCGCGATTGCCTTAGCAGCTTGTGCTGGACTTGGGATGGTAGCACTACTTTCGAGTTGTCCAAAGCCGTTAGGAAAGAAGTATGTACCGATCGTGCTGCACACCAGCCAGAGGAAGAAGAATTCTTAGTCAAAGAACGCATCCATACCATACTCACTCCGGGGTACTTCTGGATTTTGACAGATAAGTGTCGCTACCCACTAGGCATGAGTGAGCTTGGGACCAAATTTGACGCGCAACTGGTTAGCTTCAAACCGGTTGGTGAGCGTGCAGTATCTTAGATAGACCACAGCGGGTCGAACCCTATGGGTTTCATTGTGAGAATGCTCTAACAGGGGTGGGCTGAATGATTGGAGTTCTGAGTTGAACTCCAGTTCTAACTATTCTACCTAAAACGCCACCAACGCGACCTAGATCATGCGGGTTTCCACATGTGCGTCAAACCAACGTTTGACGTAGCTCAGGCTATGTTTGTGTCGAATGAACCGGTCAAACTGTTTGGAGCCGAACCCGAACTGGTTCAGCTCGAACCAGTGCAAAAGAGGAAAAAAACATTGCTATCTGTGGTAGAGACATGAGCGAAACATCAATCCGCGCTTCGGTTTGATGTGGTTCCATTCGCATCGAACCGAACCACAACCTTTCTTTGGCATTCCAGTTCAACTTCGCCCAGCCTGGTTTGACATCAAGCCCGTTCGACGGTTCAACTTGTTCAATGATGTATATTTTTCCGAGCCGCGTCAAACCGAACTGACTTGGATCGGATTTCCAAGGAAAACAGGGTAGAAGTGGGGACAAGGTCGAGCTGAAAAATGAGCTCCGGACCGACCCAGCATAAGATCGGGCCACAATGGGTTAACCCACCCTGCCGCGTAAAATGCCCGTGATTAGACTCGACTCGAACATGTTCAAGAAGAACCAATTGGATGTTAGTCTATTTGCTCAACCTTACTAGCTAGTACATGCTAAAAATATTTATTGCCCTTCTCGATTTGTGCATCTGTTTAGTATTGGCGCTGCTTTACTTCTGTTCAGCACAATAGACCTTCTTTGTCTGGTCGACCCCACCCGAGTTTGCTTGACCCGGAGGCAGGTATGGGTCGAGCCCGGGTAAGGACCAAGCCTGGGTACAGGTCAGGTCAGGACCCTAGAAGAGCCAATTCGACCCGGGCTTATACGGTCAGGTCGACCCGACAGCGAATCGGGTCGACCGACCCGCCAATCATATTGGTGCTTTTGCCTGCTGATCATGGATGGTCGATTTCGACCGCAAATCCAAGATCATCTACGCATTCTGGCCGTCCATTTGCGCTGATCGGCGGTTTTGTCTTCCGATCTGCGCAGATCAATGGACTCCGTTGCTCATGACTAGAGCAGAGAGAGGATAGAAATACAAAGCAGGGGATTACAATGTACTCAAGGCCGTAAGCTTGCTGATTTCGCTGGGGATTGACCCTGTGAGCTTATTGTTTGCCAAGTTCCTGGGAGGTACAATTTCAAAAGGAAACGAACCTTAGGTAGGAGTAACTGAATTCAGGGTTAAACAAACTACAATTCAACTGAATTGTAGTGGGCATTGCCATGAGAGGACAAAAACGAAGAAGAGAGTACGGACATAATGATCCTGGCAGAATACATTGCAAGATACGGAGGTTACAAGAAAAAGGACGAGGATTAAAGATGGCACGGTGGGCTTCGCATATATTGAAGGAGTCAGGAGAGGCATAAGTTTAGTTCGAGCAGACGGGCGGGGCAAAATAATGAGGGCACAACAATGCAGAGGCCTTACGTGGTAACGAGGTTGGTAAGCATGCCAATTGCACTGGAGATTGTATTTGTGAAATGATTATAATATAAGTGGCTATCGTGATGAAGAGGTATGAGAGGACACAAGCAGAGATTTCAATTGCTGATAGAGACGAAGACTGCATGCATACATAGGATAAGCGCAGCATCGGTTCAAATCGTTTTCAGACAGGGACTCGTGTCATCTAGCCACTTCGAAATCCGATTAGGATCCAAGCGAATTGGACCGGTTCACTAAAACTGTTACAATTTCCATGAATGAGCAGGGTACCGAACCGAAGTGAGTCATTGATATACCCTAGTAAACCGAATCGGTTCACCAACAAACCAAACCGGTTCGTACGGACCGGTTTTGCATGGAGTCGGTTCAGGGTTCGCTACTATGTGGAAAAAGACGCGTCCAGCATCTTGGACACTAGCGTCTTGGAAGCGTCTTGCACACTAGCGTTTTGCACACTAGCGTCTTGCACACTAGCGTCTTGCACACTAGCGTCTTGCACACTAGCGTCTTGCACACTAGCGTCTTGCACACTAGCGTCTTGCACACTAGCGTCTTGCACACTAGCGTCTTGCACACTAGCGTCTTGCACACTAGCGTCTTGCACACTAGCGTCTTGCACACTAGCGTCTTGCACACTAGCGTCTTGCACACTAGCGTCTTGCACACTAGCGTCTTGCACACTAGCGTCTTGCACACTAGCGTCTTGCACACTAGCGTCTTGCACACTAGCGTCTTGCACACTAGCGTCTTGGACGGCTACCCGTTCCTTTCCAGGACAGTCAAAAGATGCAGGGCCAGTCAGGGTACAAAAACTTTCGGGCAGGGGAAAAAACATACAGGGGCCGTTGGGGGAGGGGAAAGACAACATAGCGTACACATAAACAAGATTTCTCCCCACAAAAAAAAGGGATTTTAGGGTTTACGAAGGTTACTTCCGAGCGAAGGAGAGTTCTGGAATGGGAAAGTGGGGTGCCACAAATGAGGGCTCTGATCTCTCTAAACCAGTGAAACAGAGCCCTTTTGGTTTGGTTTTATGGTCCTTACGCGGTTTTGCGTGGTTGAGACGTAATTTCCTTTGGGGCGTTTCTGAGTTCGTTTCCAGTTGGGGGGGACGAGAGGGTGGGGGGGGGGGGGGGGGGGGGGGGGGGGGGGGGGAGGGGGTGGGGAGGGGGGGGGTGAGGGGGAGGGGGGGGGGAGAGGGGTGGGGGAGAGGGGGGGGTGGGGGGAGGGGGCGGTGGAAGGGGGTGGGGGGGAGTGAAGGGGGCAAGGGGGTCTGAATTCGCGGGTAAGTTTTACTTTCAGGCTGACCGAAAAACATTCTGCCAAGCGTCCTGAGGCCTGGCGAGCATCCTGCGTCCAGCGTCCAGACGCAGGACGCTCACCTGCAGAGCGTCTTTCTCCCCATAGGTTCGTTAAATACATCGTCGATCCGGTTGGGCTTGACGCAACTCGGTGGGTGAACCCATCAAACCGCTTCAATCAATGTTCGGTCCAGTATGAAACTAATCAATTGCCAATAAAGAGGCAGCGGGTCGCTTCGCATCCCATCAAAACGAACCTCGGTTCTGTTTTCTGCTCCTGTCTACTCTGCAGTGGGCTATGAGTTACAGGGTATAGACTGGCTTTGGAAGGTTACGAGAGGGATTTTCGTGTTAGGAATGAGAAAGGGACAAAAAATGGAGGAAAGGAAAGAGAGAGGATAAATGAGAGATGCAGAGAGGAGAGGTGCAATTATACGAAAGGAACGCAGAAGGGTGATTGAAGTACGAGAATTGCAATGGTAATTTAAGTACAATGCATAAGAAAAGAGGGAGCGAAATAGTGAGAAAGGAGTGAGCTTCGTTGAAGAGCACAGCAAATAAGAGGCCTTACAGATTTGTCAACTTTGTGAGGGTGAAGATTTCAGTTGGAATTGAGCCAGAGAGAAAATTGTAGGAGAGATCACTGTGATGATGAGACGCGACAGGCAATTAATACGGGAGAGAACGAGTTCAAGCTTTTATTCGTAAACAATCAGCACGACAGACTACTTTGTTTCAAGGAGAAATGTGTGCTTTTTGTACATGCTGGAGCAACAAATTAGAGGATCATGCACATTTGCCCTCGGATGTATGCGTTCGATAGCAGTGTATAGACGAGGGTGGTGGAAGCAAGGTGAACCTTACATGGTCCAAGAAGTGGCAAAATCAGCAAAGATACGAAGAAAGAGGGCTACAAGAGAGGAACCAAATGGGGGAGGAAGGAAGAAGCAAGAATGATGTGGGCGAATATACAAACGACCAAAAACATGTGGAACTTAGCTTGGGTTAGAAAGCATACATTGGGAGCAAGCACATGGATGTGGGAGGCTCGGTAGGATTTCACTGATTTGGAAGATGGAAGCAACGTGAGAAGTAAAGGGAACATGGAATGATGGAGCCTGGCTCTTATCGTAGCATCCGAAAAAAACCTCTCTCGCCCTCCTGTCGTCTTCTTAACTCCCGTTCTCTGCTTGTTGTTGCTTCTCTCTGCGTCTTGCAGGCCAAAAGTTCCCGTCACAAGGCTGGGAGAACGTACAGGTCAACGAGCTCTCTCAGGCTGCTGATGGAGTTCGGGACAGGCCCTTCCACTTGATTGTAATATAAACTCCTGCACGCAAACTCATGCCACCACCATCAGTTTGAGAAAACTGCAAAGAGTAGAGAAGGCAGTAAAAGCGAGTGAGCCACGTGTAGACATGAGCATTAGACCGAGTCGAGTTTTACTCGACTCGGTCTGGTGAAGACTCGACTGAGTTCGAGCTCGAGTCGGGAGAAACTCTATATAGGGTGCTGGACTCGAGACTCGCTTACACAGGGGCGAGTTTTAAAAAACTCGACGGGATTTATTCTTACACTCGGTCGAGTCGACTCGGCTCGGAGGGAGGGGGGGAGAGGACACACCATTCATAAGTTGGGCTTAAGGCTCATTTCTGTACAAGGATATTTGTTGTACACCCTACATTGTTGTACGCCATCTACCTCTACACGTTTAGGACCAACCCCCCCCCCCCCTCTCCCGCATGATCACCACGGCTAGACCCTCCCGTTCCACGTTTCCCGTCGTTTACGTTCTTACTCACCCCCTGCTTGAACTTCGCCATCCTAGATCTGAAAATCGCGATCAGTCTTAACCTAGATCTAGTTTGCTCCTAAAGCGAAAGTTAGTTTAAGAAGAAGAAAAAAAAGGCATGCGTTTGGCTGTCAGGGTTGTGGATACTAGTGACGTTATGCTTAGGAAGAACCATGACTAAAATCGAGATTCCAAAAATGACACCGCCAAACTGCAATGTTCACTTTTTGTAAGTGAACCCCTCACTGAATGTCGCGACAAATTTTTCGTAGACTCGTCGAGTTTTTTTATACTCGACGAGTCCTGAAAAAACTCCAGACCAAGACGGAGTTCTCACCAACATCTCAAAAATCGGGAAAGGGTTTTCGGTAAGCGGTTTTCCGTTCCGCAAACAGTAGGCGAAATGGATCCCCGTATGGTAAGTGAATGTGTACTCTATAGTTACCAAAATTGGTTTAGTATGTACAACGCTACTGTAAAATGATTTTGTACATGCTAAATTTATATTTTTCCTCCGAATTGTTTGCAAATATTCTCAGATTGAGCCAATCATCAGGCTAATGGTTTTCTGTCGTTTATGAGGTGATATATGGTGGACGGATGGGCCTGTGCGCAACATGTCATTGTTTCAACGTCTATGTGTTTTGGTTACCTCTATTTAATCACACAGTTCCCTAATACATCTTATTCTTTTGCTGTAGGAACTCCTTTAAGCTCGTTCCCACAACTACGCAGCACGTGGCGCATGTTGGTGCGCTCCATGGTGAATCTGTGCAAGGATAGGCCTGTGCGCAACATGTCACTGTTTCAACGTCTGGGTGTTTTTTTTTACCTCTATATCTTCCGTAGTTTTCTAGTACATCCTATTCCCCAGCCATAGGAACTGGTTTGAGCTCGTTTGCACAACTCCGCAGCACGTGGCGCATGTATGTGGGTTCCATGGTGAATATGTGCAAGGATAGGCCTTTGTGCAACATGTCAGCTCGCCAACGTCAGGGTGCCTTTTTTACCACTATTTATTCAACATTCAGGTAGTACATCCTATTACCTTGCCATAGGAGCATGTTTGAGCTCGTTCACACAACTATGCAGCTCTTGACGCTTGTTCGTGCGTTTGCTGGCCTCAATCTGTGCAAGGATAGGCCTGTGCGCAACATGTCAGCTCGCCAACGTCTAGATGCCTTTTATACCACTATTTATTCACACACGTCCCTACATCTAATTTTCTTGCCATAAGAACTCGTTTGAGCTCGTTCGCACAACTACGCAGCACGTGGCGCTTGTTCGTGCGTTCCATGGTAAAAAGTGCAAGGATAGGCATGCACGCAACATGTCAGCTCGCCAACGTCTGAATGCTTTTTTTACCACTATTAATTCACTCAAGTCCCTATTACATCTTGTTTCCTTGCCATTAGAACTCGTTTGAGCTCGTTTACACAATTACGCAGCACGTGGCGCTTGTTTGTGCGTTCCATGGTAAAACTGTGCAAGGATAGGCATGCACGCAACATGTCAGCTCGCCAACGTCTGGATGCTTTCTTGACCTCTATTTACTCACACGTCCAGGTAGTATATCCTATTCCCATGCCAGAGGAACTGGTTTGAGCTCGTTCGCACAAATGCCAGCTCCTGACACTTGTTCGTGCGTTTGGTGGCCTCAATCTGTGCAAAGATAAGCATGCGCGCAACATGTCAGTTCGCCAACGTTAGGATGCCTCTATTACCACTATTTATTCACGCGTTCACTCAGTACAACCTATTCCCATGCCATAGGAACTGGTTTGAGCTCTTTCGCACAACTACGCAGCTCCTAGCGCTTGTTTGTGCGTTTGGTGGCCTCAATCTATGCAAGGATAGGCAAGCGCGCAACATGTCAGCTCGCCAACGTCTGGGTGCGTATTTTACTACTATTTATTCACACGTTCACAAATTCTGGCAATACATCCTATTCTTGCCATAGGAACTAAATTGACCTCGTTCGCACAACTACGCAACATGTCAGCTCGCCAACGTCTTGATGCCTTTTTTACCACCATATATTTACATGTTCAGCTAGTAGATCCTATTCCCATGCCATAGGAACTGGTTTGAGCTCGTTCGCACAACTGCCAGCTCCTGACGCTTGTTCGTACGTTTGCTAGCCTCAATCTGTGCAGTGCAATGATAGGCATGCGCGCAACATGTCAGCTCGCCAACGTCTTGATGTCTTTTTTACCACCATTTATTTACATGTTTAGGTAATACATCCTATTCCATTGCCATATGAACTGGTTTGAACTCGTTCGCACAACTATGCAGCTTCTAACGGTTGTTCGTGCGTTTGCTGGCCTCAAATCTGTGCAAGGATAGGCATGCACGCAACATGTCAGCTCGCCAACGTCTGGATGCCATTTTTACAACTACTTATTCACAAATTCTGGCAGTACAACCTATTCTTGCCAGAGGAACTAAATTGACCTCGTTCGCACAACTACGCAACTCCCAACGCTTGTTCGTGCGTTTCCTGGCCTCAATCGGTGCAAGGATAGACATGCGCGTAGGGATGAGCAAAATGCCGAACGCCTGTTCGGTTCGCCTCGAACATGTTCGAGGCGAACCGAACAGACCTTTTTTTTTTGCCAATTCGTTCGGGCCGAACATGTTCGAGGTTCGGCCGAACATGTTCGGCGTTCGACTTTGGAGTTGGCCTCTCCAAGCCGAACACGAACATGTTCGTGTTCGGCTTGGCTTCGACGCGAACACCAAAAGTGTTCGCGTCAAAATTGGCCGCGACCAGATTTAGGTCGCGGCCAATTTGAGTTTGAGCTCATTTCGTGAGCTCAAACTCAGAAGTTGTTTAGCCGCTTTAGTGCTCCCTCACACAGCCGCCCTAGCCTCCTTCTTCTAAGTGCAAGCAAGTGCACGTTAATAATTGGAGTGTAAACGAACTCACATTAGATTAGATAGAAGAACTAAGCATAGGGTTTAACGTTGTGTAGGGAGTTTATTTTTACTAGGGAGGGAAAGCGAGCATCTCCCGGGAAGGGCTCAAGTAGGGCGTACCATTCGCTCTAGGATTCGGATCGGGCATTAGGGACGTGCGGTGCGGCACCATCCAACGCTCACGTTGCCTTAGGGGGTTTTAGGGTTTAGGGTCGAGGGCGGAGTGATGGCGTCCAGGGGTGGTGGATCCATAGGCCGAGGTGCAGGCAGGGCTCAGGGCAGCGCACCGGGATCTCCACCACGACCTATGCAGGGGCGAGTAGGGGATGGACCGGGTGGAGCCGGCGCGATCTTCGTTGGGGGGTTGCTTACCGTACCGGCGCCGACCTCTCGTCGCTCTTTCCGTTACGACGGCCCTCGGCCCCCTCCTTCGGGGCAGACGCCGACACAGCCGGAGAGCGGCAGTGAGGAGGAGGATGAGGAGGAGGATGGTGAGGGCGAGAAGGAGGAGAACACTGAGGGGAGCGGGGATGACAGCGAGGCGGCGTGGGACCCAGAGACGCATGGCGGTGGGGAGGGGAGAGATGATGATGATGAAGACCACGAGATGGATGGGTTGGAGCCAGAGGGGCGGGAGGAGGAGGTGGGAGAGGGTGGTGGAAGGGCGGCGACAGAGGCGGGATCACAGCATGTGCGTGAAGGGGGGGGGAGCGTGGGGGTTAAGGTGGGAGGGGGAAAGGCCGTGACCATTAGGGAGCCGAAGCAGAGGAAGAAAGCGAACAAGTTGAGAGAGCGGGCGTATCCCTGCACGTTCACTGGGGAGCCCTTGGGCGAGGGTGTGATTCCACCCGAGTTCCTAGACGAGGACGGAGGGTCCGAGAGTAGTAAGGGGACTAGCAAGGGTAATAGGAGGCCGGGGTGGCAAGTTATGATGTTCGGACCGTTAGGGGCAGACGAAAAGCGTCAGTGCAAGATTTGCACAGATAGGATTTCGTGGAAGCAATCCACAACAACCCCGGGCGAGCGGCACTTTGCGAGCTTCCACACTGCGCACATGCATGTGTGGCATCACCGTTACCACACCCCGTCGGTTCACTTGCCTGGGGAGACGTTTCCCCGAGGGGGCTACAAGGGAGTGCCGGATGGCTACGTCTATCAGTGGCCACATGCCAAGACTTGGCCGCAGCTCGCCAAGGGGAAAGCGATGGCAGCAACTGGTGGAGGTGATGGGTCAGGAGGGATCGAGCGGTGGATGACAGCAAAACTGACCTCGGTGCAGCTACGGCAGGCGATCACGAAGCTGGTGGTCACCTGCGACCTCCCCTTCCGCATCGTCGAGGCCGAGGCTGTAAGTGCCCCATCCCATCCCATGCTTGATTTCGCAAGTATGCGATTAGTGGACGTGTCTGTCACTTTGTGTTTTGACTGTTTGCGTGTGGCCCAGTGCAGTGCTATATTACCTTTATCGCATCCCCCTGACGTGTACTACCCTCTCCCCCCTTGTCTCTTCCCCTCTCCAGTTTCGTGAGCTACTCATCCTGTTGAACCGCAACTGCGCGCAAAAAAACTTCATCCCCTCGCGCTGGACGGTTTCCCGCGACACAGTGGTCTATTCGGCTGCTGCTCTTCAGTCAGCCATCGCGGAGATGCTGGCGAAGGAGGGGGAGCTGGGGTGCAGGGTGTCGTTCACCATCGACATGTGGACGTCACCCAACAACAGGGCGTGGCTAGTGGTAACGGGTCACTGGATCGACGAGGGTTACCAGCTGCGCACAATGGTGTTTGAATTCCGGGAAATTCACGGGCGGCACACGGGCAAGCAGATGGCAAGGGTGGTTGAGGACACGGTGGTGCAGTGGGGGTTGGAGACGCGTTGTCTTGGGTTCACCTCAGACAACGCCTCTAGCAACACTGCCGCTTTCAGGTGGATGTCGGAGGAGGGTGGTGGCCAGTGCTTCTTCAACTCGCGCATGCACTTCCGGTACGAAAGGGAGTGTTCCTGTGATGTGAACATGTTGTGGTTGTAGTACAGGCGGGTGGGCCAATGTGTTGTGTACTCACACTTCCCTTTCTCTCCGCCATGAATGTTTTGTGACGTGCGCAGATGCCTGGCACACGTGATCAACCTTGCGGTGAAGGCGGCACTCGCTGTGACCGCCATCCGCAAGTTGCTGAAGATTCTGAGAGAGATGGCGTCGTGGATAGGATACTCGCCGCAGCGCTCGGGGAAGTTCTTGGGCCTTCAGCGGACTCTGAACGCGCAGGGCAACCCCGCCAAACCGAAGCCAGCATTGAAGCTGGTGCAGGACAGTCCCACACGCTAGGGGTCGACACACGACATGGTCGAGCGAGCCGGGGTTCTGCAGGAACCCATCTCTGTCTACTTTGCCCAGACACAGGTGTGTGTGTGCGCCAGGTGTTGTGTATGCTGTTTTATGTGTTGGTATGTCGGTCGGCGTGTATTCTTCCGGCCCTTGCAGCACTGTTGGCCATGCTTGACTCAACTTTCCGGACCTCCAACAACCTCAACCACCCCACATTCCATTCTATCCGTCGCCCACCCATACGTTCTACCCGACAGGGCGTGTCGAAGGCTGACAAGGCGAAGTTGGACACCTTGCGCCTGACGGACGCAGACTGGGACACTCTGCATTCTGTCAAGACCTTCCTCAGCCCATTCGCCAAAGTCTCCAAGGCCGCAGAGGGAGCGGCATACCCTACAGTGTCGATGGTCCTGCCGTACTACAACGGCTTGATTGACGCTATGGAGTCGCGCCTGGCCAAGGGGCCATCGGCTACGCTGAAGCCGATGATTGAGGCGGCGCTGGGTCTCTTGAAGAAGTATGAGTTGATGTCAAGCAACGAGCTGTGGATCGCCACCTTCCTGGACCCGTCCATGAAGGCGGCGTGGCTCGACGACGCGCACTGGGAGACGCTGCATCCCGACACAGAGCGAGGGCGAGGCCTCGTCCCTCGTCAGGCGAGGTGATCCAGCTGGTTCGCGAACGCGTGGCCGAGTACCAGGCCCGGGCTGCAGCGATTGCCCCTCAGTCGACCCCACTTGCCCCAGTGACGGAGGAGGAGGGAGAGGAGGCGGATGACGACGAGGACGCCGAGTTTCTCCCTAGTCGCCGACGCCTTGCGGCGCGTCTGTCGGCGAGCCAGGAGGCGGGGAGGGGTGGGATGGTGCAGGATGACGAGGTTGGCAGGTACTTGTCAGGGAGGGTGCGGTGCGACGTGTCAGCGTTGGAGTATTGGCGCAGCGCCACCAACGTGCAGACGCTGAGGCGCATGGCCCGGGATTATCTTGCCATCCCTGCCACGTCCGCGTCGAGCGAACGCGTCTTCTCCCTCGGCCGCAACCTCATATCCTGGAAGCGGCACCGCCTAGCCTCTCAAAGGACGCGAGCTTCCATGATTCTCAGATCATGGTACACCTCACACCCTGGACAGAGGATAGGCGAGGGCCGCCGTGCCAAGGGCGAGGCACCACCAGAGTTCGCCATTGAAGGCGAGGGGGAGGAGGAGGACGACGAGTGGGAGGAGGAGGAGGGGGAGGAGGAGCAGGTGGGGGTGGGTCCTGGCGACACCTCAGACGCGGAGCATGCTGTTGTTGGTAGTAGCAGTGGTGTGCATGCGTAGGATAGGAGATAATTTAGCAGTGACTTGACTTTTATATAAGCACTACATGATGGTGTCGTATGCTAGTGTGCGTTGCATGATTATATACACACCCTCCACCCCCCTATCTATCTTCCCAACCCTCCAGGTTCCGTGTCAAGCTGTTGTGACTATAATGAAAGTGGCCCTGGGCGAACTCGAACATGTTCGGGTCGAACATGTTCGAGTTCGCCCACACATAACAAATGTTCGCCCCCAAGGGCGAACGGCGAACATGTCCTGAAGCCTAAGTTGTTCGCCGAACCGAACTGTGTTCGGTTCGGCGAAAGTTGTTGTTCGGGCGAACTCGAACCCAAACGTGTTCGAGTTCGCCATTTGCTCATCCCTACATGCGCGCAACATGTCAGCTCGCCAACGTCAAGATGCCTTTTTTACCACTATTTATTAACACGTTCAGGTAGTACATCCTATTTCCTTGCCATAAGAACTGGTTTGAGCTCGTTCGCACAACGTCGAAGCCCCTAACGCTTGTTCGTGCGTTTGCTATCCTCAATCTGTGCAAGGATAGGACTGTGCGCGACATGTCAGCTCGTCAGCGTCTGGATGTCTTTTTTACCACTATTCCTTTGTTCAAGGGAGAAAATCTAACTCTCATAGAGCTGATGCATCGACTTATGTGACCAGTAGGGCAGTTATTATATGTTACCAGATCTTAAACACAATTGAATGTATACGTATTGATGGTTAGTCATATAATATTCCACGGGTGTATGATATTGAATACAAAGATTTCATTCATTGCCCTTTTGATTATTTGGGAGTTTATTTGCTATCATAAACGATGATTTTTAAATACCAGTAATTTAACTTGTATGTCTGTAAAAAATATGTAGTACAATTATCAGATACATAGCTATCATGTAAGTTTGTGTATTGTGAAGATCTATTGACGCGACACGGACTAACAGCGTGTTGCCGTCGTTTTTCAACATCCACGTCACCTTAACCATTTATTGGTTCATTTGATTTACAGCAACAATTGTTGGCGATAGGGATAGATTTTGATTGGTTACGAATATTTGTTGTGCGATGAGTTTGCTCCAATTGGACTGCCAGCGCAACTCTGCTGACTAATCGTGCTGCAGATGCTTCCAGCGCAACTGCAGAAAATGCCAACCCAGCGCATCCGGTCACAAGGCAGAATTGCGCTGCCAAAGCCAGCGCAGCCGCGCAGCAGCTGTAACTGTCGCTGGCGCAGCTGCGCTGCTGCTGTAACTGCCTCTAGCACAATTGCAGCAACGCCCGCCAAACGCACAATTTCAAGCGCTACCCAATTTCTCTCCCCTCCCCTCCCCAATCTCCCCAGCCTCCCCCTTCTCCCCATCGCAACTGCTCCAACTCTCCCACCTCTTAATCTTATTGCGCATGTTTCCATTCAAGTCTCGGCAGAAGCATATTGGTGCTCTACGTGTGTTAGTACGGCATTCCCTTGGTATCTCTCGCTTGTAGAGTTTCGTCATCCTGTTCTCGTAGCAATAGTTTACTCCAGCAAGAGCTACCCTGTTCTCAACCTGTGTCTCTGCTCAATCTAGGTGCGTCATCTTATGTAGGAAGTTATGAGCGCGGTGGCGTGAGACCAACGCTACACTACACGCTCCTGGCAAGTCGCAGCTGTCAGCACAATAGCGTTGAAGCTGTCGCTTCGCTACATGTTCCTGGCGAGAATCGCGGCATTGGGCGCGTTGGCGTGAAGGATCGACTGCGCTACCTGCTGCTAGCGCAGGTTGGTGTAAGGCGCACGTTCTTCTGCTGCTGCTTCTGCTAGCTGGATTCGCGACTGGCGTGACTGAGTTTGGCGCACGGTCGCTGTCAATAAGACCCGATCTATGCTGTTGATCTGCAGTTGCTTGTGCTTTTAACATCTGACCCTTTTTTTTGTTGCAGACTCCAAGCGAAGGTCCCTCAGGAATTTTCCAGGTGTTATCCACACTAACTATTTAGCGTCATTTTTTTTCGTTTTTGTGCGCTACTGTGTAATTGCGCTGACAGTTTCGTTTCACTTCTGATGCATTTCTGATAGCTGTTTGGTGCAGGTTTTACTTATTGAGTGAGGTAGGTGGGTGTCTCTGCCGTTGCATGACATTTTCGACTGAACTGTGTTCGTTTCCATTCTCAGGAAGTTCAGTGCTGATTTGTGCGTTGTGCATTCAGCAAAGTTACGGTAGTAGAGCCTCTGTTATGTTTATTGAAAGTGTATGTGCAACTTCAATATAAGGTTTTCCAACATCCAATGTCCCTAGCTAAACATCCAAACACATTTGGTAGTGATCCGTATGGTTTTCATGAGTTTTATGAATGCTAATTGTTTGTTCCAATTTTATGCAAAATGCTATGTATTTGGTTGTAGTTCGCATACTAAAAAAATACAGATTATTTACTGGCTAGTATGGAACTGTAAACAGATGGTGAAACATATGCATACTAAAGAGCAAGTTTTTGTTAGTGCAAATGGTATGTTTTTGGTATGCATTGGTGCTCTACCGTTTATATACTAAACTAACCATACTAAATACCTACGACGCATGCTACTTTATGGTAGCCCTAACGACCCATACTTTTTGTATACCCCAGGGTATGTTGCAAGTATATGTAGCTTATGTAAAACGATTCAGTAAATTTGAGATGAAGTCTTTAAAAGCTCGACGGGTGAAACTCGACTTGGCTCGACCGAGACTTTCCAGCCGATTCTCGAACTCGACACTCGACCCGTGTCGAGTCCCCCGATCGGGTCGAGTTGAGAAACTCGACTCAGTGCACATCTCTAGCCACGTGTGTGGGAGCCGTCCCTGATTTGTCACAAGGGTTCGAGGCTCCATACTGTGCGCTTGGTACTGCACGGGCGCTTAACTGTGGGAACATCCAGATTGAAGGGGAAACGAACTTACAGTTTCACGATCATCCCTCCCTGATCGCATGAGATGCCATGAGCAGAGGAGCATTCAGTATTCGAGTCACTCCAACCATCAAAAGTTCGACTCCATGTTGTCTGGCAGTCTTGCAGGAATTGCGCTGCACGTGGTGGGTGTAGCGAGCGTAAAGGAGGGGAAGGGGGAAGAAGGAGAGGTAAATACGAAGAGAAGGTTGATGGATGTGGGTGATGAGGGGCGAGGAGAAAAAACGCCTTGCGGAAGCCAGGGATTGTAATATGAAAATCCGACCTGCCTACGAATGTCATGAAACATTGTAAATGCTCATGTGTTCGTGAAGCAACCAAACGAAATAAAAACAAACAAAACAAAAAGATCAACCATGATTTTCTCTCCAAGCATTACTGAAAAGTTTACCAACAGATCCAGATCTCAGATCGAAATGTCCGACACCCCGCGAAACGACGAAACGGAAACTGCGGCGAAGAAACGCATGATGGTGTCACGGTAGACCACTATTGTACGGCGCGTCGCACCTTGCGATGCCTCAAATGGCACGGCGTGGATGGCGAGGGGAGTGGCAAGGGTGGCGATGCACCAAGCGAGTGTCAGAGCGAGCAGCACGTGGCACGCCATCCCCAAGCGGTTCACTGCCGCAGCTGCAGCCCAGGTCGGGCAGGCGAGGCGGTACCGCCGCGTGCAGCCGCTCCACAGGGCTCGCCGCGACCGCCGCTACCGCAACTGCTCTCAACCTCGGCTCGTGCTGCGCAACGGATAAATGACCGCAGGGCGAACCAGGAGTGCAGGAGAGTCAAATAGCGTTCTGCTGAAGTGAGGCTCGCGCGCCGGAGCAGGGGCTATAGTAGCATGTGTCGCTCGAGGCACGGTGCGCAGCTACTACTACTAGCACAACCAACAGATTATGATCAGCGGTATTGAGTTCCAACTCAATAGTGAGAGCACTGTCAACTGGGACCAACTGAGAGTGGGTTGGAAAGAATGGTGGAAAGCTGGTATGGCATTTCAGCTTTCCACCATTCTTTCCAACCCACTCTCAGTTGGTCCCAGTTCACAGTGCTCTCACTATTCTCGGTGCTGTACTGCACTGCACTGACTCCGTGCAATTTGCCACCTCAAACGCCATTTCACAAATGCCATACCTTTCTCCGCAAACTGCCCGAGTCTACTTTCGCACACTCTGTTTTCCTACTTGGGTATTCAAAAACCTGAGTCTAAACATATGATGTTAAACGCACCGAGTCATACATTTTCTGAAAATTCCCACAACCTGTGGACTAGATGAAGGGACGAGATCCACTGCTGTTATGGGCCACAATGGGTTCTTTCCACCCGACACCCCCAACCCAATTAATCCCCCTCTCCACCCCTACTCTTGCCACACTTCCAACTGCAAGTGGGAAATGCACGGGCGATATCCAGTCTGCCACAGTGATGTGTTTCTGTACTTTGAAAATTTCACACCATGAGACTAACTGTGTATATTATTTTGGGAATGAGGAAGTTCGGGTATTTGGTGATGGGATTCGGGATACTGTTCACCCACTCAAGACCTGCTTCTTCATTCGGCAAACGAGCATGTACAGAAATGGCCTCTTTCGACGGCTAGTGCTTGATCACTGTCACCGACTACCTGATACTGTATAAGGTACAGCAGCCGAGGGCAACATGCTAAGAACAGTGGCGATGCACCAAGGGCAAGGTGCGAATCAGTCTCCCATTGGTCCGCGATATTCCCAAAAGCATTTACACGTATTTATTGACCAAGGAAAAGAAAGTGGGCGCGAAAGTCGTCATTAAAGGGGGAATGAACCATTCTACCAATCAACAGGCCCATCACACACACTTAGAGCGCATCCGTGGCCCGTGTCAGACTTCAGGTCAAAAGTCTCCAATTGGCTCATCCAAACTCAACTTTGCCTCGCAAACGAGCCACTTCAAGTCTTCCGAACCTCCACTTCGGGTCTGACCTGAAGCCTGACACGTGCTACGAATGCGCCCTTAGAGTGAATTCTATTCTGTCAGACACGAAGTGGAGGTTTGGATGGAGGTTCGGAAGACCCGAAGTGGCCCACTTGGGGTCTTCCGAACATTGATTTGCTAGAGTTACAGTTCACGAGCCAAGAATTCACCCTTATGGGGTGTTGCAATTGCATTGCAGTGCATCGGCTTATGGGGTGTTGCAATTGCATTGCAGTGCATCGGCTCGAGACGTTTGGAAGGCTCCGGGCAGGCGGGAGGCCAGACCCGGGCACTTGGAGAGAAAAGTTTCAAGATAAAGATTGAAAGGGTTGTTTGCTAAGAATTTATTAGGGCTTATAATATTTCTACGGATTTTGTGTAAATTATTTTCAGCATTTTGCTTTCCTCGAGCCTTCCTAAACCCGTACCGTGAGGCGAGCCGATGCAGTGCACCGCGAATTGCAACACGCTATTGGGGCGCGCCGGGTTTAAAGCTGCGGCCTACATACTCCGAGCGGGAGGGCTTAGGACGCGGTGCAGATCGGCCCGACATGAGTGCGATTGCGTCAGATTGGGGCAACCCACCATTTCCAAGAAGCCGCATGGGTATTTTGAGGCAATCGCATGCAATCGGGGGCAATCTGTCGATTGCGATCGGAAATCCGATCGATTGCGATCGATCGCCTCTATCTGATGCAATATCTTGCGATCGATAGCAATCAACAGATTGCCTCAGATCGCGGGGTTTGGCGACAGTTGCGAACGGTAACCATCCCTGCCGAAAATTTTAACAGCACCATTGGATATCGCGATATCAGACTTTCCAGACGCGCCTGGCCCCCAAAAGGGGCTACGTTATAATTACGCGATTCAGAATTTCGCCAGGTGTCGCCAACTCTGTATGGAAGGGACGAGTGAATTGCACAGAGCCCTCACGGCTCATTTGTGAATACTGAAACAAGAATCATGCACTAAGGAATGGAATGTGGTACAAATATGCAACCCTAGAAATGTGTACCCCATATAGGCTACCCCACTACAACCTACAGAATATTATGATTTGACACACCCCCATAGGCAAAGTGGGGGAGAACAAGGGGTCACAAGACCAGTCAAGCAGAACAAAGCAAAGCTCAGGGTGGATCACCAAGTCACCACACATTCCGAGCACAAGTTCAAGGCCAGAAGGCCAGTTCACATGCAGGAGCACATATATATATAAAAGGCTAAACAAGCAAGAGCAGCAGTGTATATATGTAACAGTACAAGCAAGGTCAAGAAGTGAGCAAGTGAGGCAAGGCAGGCAAAAGACCAAGCTGAGTACAGAAGCGCTGATGATCGCACGCGATGACCGCAAAAAGTACAACACTTGGTACCTTGATAGATGCTGCGGGCAACACATGGTCGGCTCCAAGCGTTTCTTCTCTAACGCCGTTTGGACCCCCATCGTCACCTATTTCACCGTGACGAACAACATTCGTTTGCGCGCAAGCGTGCAAGGCATCGTTGTGCTAAAGGCGTCTGGGAGCCTTACACAGATTAGACTGAGTGATGTGTTGATCGTCCAAAATTTGCGCTTCAACCTCCTCTCGGCAGCGCAGCTTATGGATTGCGGAGTTAAACTCAGCACGGACCTCCACACCCACGACATTCGCCTGCACTACTCATTGTTCACATAAGCGCACATGCAGATCGGACGAGCACATTTTGAAAACACATTCTCAACTTCGACATTCCTGACTGCAGCTGTGACTTGAACGAGCTAATCGACCTCGTTCCACATCGCTTCGAGCATGTTCACCGCTCTGACAGGATACACCCTGATGGCATACTGTGGGTACCACACCACCCACAACCACGTGAGTTGGCGCTACATGACCCCGACCCAGATGGAATCTGCAGGGACTGCCACACGCCAACCGCTTCGACCAACGCGATTGCTGGCCGCGGTCTTGCTGCCATAGCCGAAGCTGAGCGACACTCGCCGCCTAGCGAGGGGATGTCGGCACTCAAGCTCGAAGTGGTAATAGAGAGAGTCTTCGGCCCGCCAAATCCGGAGCCAGGAACAACAATTTCCAACACACCAGCAGAGTGGCTCGAGAGCATTCAACAGGGAAGCCTTCATGGAGCCTTTGACGATCGCGAGGTGGCGCGCCCCTACACAAAGGAGGAGTTTCTCGTGGTTTATTCCCACTGGCGCAACCCCACAAAGAAACTTACCTTGGCGGAGGAAGAAGAACTAGCGTGCCGCGAAGCCGAGGAGCTTCGCATGTGCCGCTTGGGGCGCAGAAGTAGAGGAGAGCGCCTCTAATAAAGGGGGGTGGGGAAGCAATGTCTGCTGGGGATCCATCAACATTGGAGGATGAGGCAACACTGGCGGTACCTGGGCTGACGCCGTCGGTGGTTGGGGCGCCGCATCTGGCGGCGAAAGCAGTGGCTGGGGTACTTCTGGCGATAGCTTGGGAACATCCCGAGAAAAATAAAGGGGGGGAACTAAAGGTGAAATAGATACTCCTACTGTTCCCCTCGGTCGTTCCCCGCGCCTCCCTGCACCCGTGCGATGTTCAACCACATCGTGACCCTTAGGACACTATCGACTGAGGCAACGAGCCCTCGACCCCACGCCGCACAGTCTACGGACCTGACCTCGAGCCGCGCGAACCTACCTTAGTCCCAGGAGTGATCCTCGGGACCAACATTGCCCTCTCTGAAATACTTGACAGTAAATTTTTGGCGCTCATGCTAACATCGGCGAACAAGGAAGAGGAAGGGAAAGAGGTGCCGACGGAACCTGCCCCAACACCTGAGGAGGACCCGAAGCAGTGCGAGCGTGCTATATACGCACCTTTGAATTCCGCACCAGCGACAACCATTCGCATCAGCGCCTCGGTCACCCCTCGCGTGCCGCGCTGAAAAAATTCATTGATGCAGGCGTCTTCGCACCTGGCACTCTCCTGCGCCCTAACGGTTCCGGAGTGAGGAGCACGTCACAGCCGCGCAACTGCACCATCTGCCCCAAAGCTGCGCTATGCCACCAACCGTTCCCCTTACTGAAGTCGGGAACGAGCCGCTACCCAAAGTTGCACAAGGTGTACAGTGATTTCCTCGTCCTCGGCCACTGCGGGCTTAACGATGAGTAGTACATACTCATATTCGTTGACGCGGAAACCCGCTATGTGTGGGTAGTCAACGTTGAACTCCGCAGCAGAGCGTACGAGGTCTTCCGCCTCTGGCTGGCGCACGCGCAACGGCAATTTGGGAAGAAGTAAAAAATTTGGTAATCGGACGACGCAGTAGTGTTTCGCAGCAAGGAGCTGCAAGTTTACCTGGCACAAAAGGGAATCGAGTACCATATCTCCCTTTCGTTCGCACACCTGCAGCAAGGAGTCACTGAGTGCACAAACTGCATGTCAGTGTCAGAATATTATTCTTATGTTCTAGCCTGTAGTGGGGTGCTCTATAGCGAGTACAACCCTTCTAGGGTTTGCTATTTGTATCCCCATTTCTGCTAGTTCATTCCTCTTTCTTTCTTTAAACTTTGACTGCCAGCATTATATTCTTATACATGCATGTAGTTCTAGCTGTAATGTAGATATTAATTTTATAGACGGTGCACCTCTTTGTTTGCTATATGTGCCCTAGTGCTATAGTGAACATTCTTCCTCCTCTCATTTCTTGACTCTCTCTCCTTGGCACAAACTAGCTCGACCCCCTTGGCCTAGGCTACTAAGCCTAGGCCCACTTAAACCTAACTACCTACCTACTCTTACTATTCTGATATGGTATCGGAGCCTGTTTATTCCTGGCTTGTGGGGCAGCCTCTCGCTTCCGCTGCTGTTTTTCCAGTCGCGCGCCTCGGGCGCGTGGCAATTTTCGTTCTGTCCCGCGCCCGGGTGGCTCGTAACGTTTTTTCTGCCCGTCGCGGACCCGGCCCTGGCGCCCGCGACGGCGCCCTGAGCCGCCGCGGACCCGCCCCTGGTGCCCGCGACGGTGCCCTGAGCCGTCGCGGAC
Organism: Closterium sp. NIES-65; assembly: GCA_948144175.1. Taxonomy (NCBI): domain Eukaryota; kingdom Viridiplantae; phylum Streptophyta; class Zygnematophyceae; order Desmidiales; family Closteriaceae; genus Closterium; species Closterium sp. NIES-65. The sequence continues at coordinate 1,311,070 of CANXME010002612.1, forward strand.
CCGCCTCTGGCGCCCGCGACGGTGCCCTGAGCCGCCGCGGACCCGCCCCTGGCGCCCGCGACGGTGCCCTGAGCCGCCGCGGATCCGCCCCTGGCGTCCGTGACGGTGCCCTGCGCCGCCGCGGACCCGCCCCTGGCGCCCGCGATGGTGCCCTGAGCCGCTGCGGACCCGGCCCTGGCGCCTGCGACGGCGCCTCTACCTCACCCCGTGCCTGCACTCGCTGCAGCCGCCCCTGCCCTACCCGCGCCGACCCTCTGTAGCCGCTCTGCGGCTTTATCCCCACCCCCCCCCCCCCCCCTCCCCCTCCTTCGTCTCCCTGCAGCCGTGGGGGGGAGGGTCTGGGGGTGGCGGGTGCGGGGGTGATGGGTGGTGTGTTTCCCTTCCCCTCCTCCTTTCGTTCCCACTGCTGCAGCTGCCGCTAGGGGGGGGGGGGGGTGTGAGGGTGTGGGGGAGCCAGGGGAGTGGCACTGGGGTGGCGGGTATGAGACCAACCAGCCGCCGTCCCTCTGAGGTGGGGGGGGGGGGGGGGGGGGAGGAGAGTAAAGGGGTGGCAGGAGTGCCTGCCCCCTTGCTACTGTACCTGCTCTGTTGCCTTGCCTGCTCTTGTTGTTTTCTCTGTCTGTGGTATACCCCTACAACTTGTGTTCTGCACTTAGCTATTGCTGCATGCAGTTACGGGGGGATGTCAGAATTATATTCTTATACCTGCATGTAGTTCTAGCTGTAGTGTAGATATTAACTTTATAGGTGGTGCACCTCTTTGTTTGCTATATGTACCCTAGTGCTATAGTAAACATTCTTCCTCCTCTCATTTCTCGACTCTCTCTCCTTGGCAGAAACTAGCTTGACCCCCTTGGCCCATGTCACAGGATCGAATTCTCAATCGAAACTTGTCACTAAAACTGAATACAAGGCCTATTTATACTCGGAAAGTACAAGGATAAACGAGATAAAACGAACCTTCGGGAACACACCCTTCCCGATACTACAATCACAAGTGCGCATAAGCACGCAAGTCTATTGGCACTTGGGATTACGCCCAGATTACACCGTATACACCACTGTCGGCGCTGTCGGTGCCGTATAATAGGTATGTCAGTGGGAAAAGTAGGAAATAAGAGAAATAAATAGAAGGCTCTAGAAAATAGAATAGTAGGCCGATTGAGATGAGATAAAGACCAAAATAAAGAGGAGAAAAGGGAGAATGGGATAACGGAAAAATATAATAGTGAGAAAATATTATAACGGGGACGTCCTCTCACACTTCCCCCCCTCAAAGCTGGGTGGTAGAAGTAACACCCTGCTTGACGAGGTAGTCCTGTAGAGGACGGCGGGCGTTATCCATGTTGTGTTCAGGTACCCAGGTATCCTCGGAAGGATCATAGCCTTTCCAACGAATCAAGAACTCCAAGGTGCCGCTACGTCGTCGTCGGTGCGCCAGAACGGCTTCGACTTCGTACTCGGGTTCCCCATTAACGATCACTGGCAGTGGCGGCGGCGGCTGGCGACCTTTGAAGACCGTGTTTGGGTCCCGATAGGGTTGAGAAGTTGAACATGGAAGGCATTGTGAATTCTCCAGGTAGCTGGTAAACGCAAGCGGAAGGTTACTGGAGTGACCTGTGCCTCGACGAGAAAAGGTCCGCAGAAGCGAGGTCGGAGCTTAGACGGAAGATGGCTAATGTCGAGATTGCGTGTATCCAGAAGCATTTGATCGCCAATCTTGATGGAATGATCGTTGCGACTCCGATCAGCGAGCTTCTTTTGTTGCTGCTGGATAGTCAGAAGACGTTTATGCGTGCGCTCCCACAATTGGTGCATAGTGGAAATGAAGTCATGTGCGGGTTGTACCGTGGCGGGTACTGTTGGTTTCTGAGGCGTGAGTGGGTTGCGACCGTAACAGAGGAAAAAAGGAGTTTGCCCTGTTGCGGCGTGCGTGGCGTTGTTATACGCAATCTCGAGAACCGGCAGATGTGCATCCCATTTAGAGATATCGTCCTTACACGCTGCTCGCAGAAGCTGTTCGACAATCTGGTTGAGGCATTCTGTCTGACCATCCGTTTGGGGATGATAGGCTGATGACATGGCGAGTTTGGTCCCCATGAGCGACATAAGCTCCTTCCAGAACTTACTCGTGAATTTCGGGTCTCTGTCGGAGATCAGCGTGGTTGGAATGCCATGTTGTCTCCTCGATGCGAGCCGTTGTGTGTGTCGGAATGAAGTGTCCCATTTTGGAGAATTTGTCGATGACGACTAGAATGGCGTCGTAACCAGCTTTGGTAGGTGGTAACCCGGTGATGAAGTCGAGGCTAACCACTTGCCAAGGCTGTTCAGGGACTGGAAGAGGCTGTAGTAATCCTGCTTTCTTCTGTTTGCTGCTCTTCATCCGTTGGCATGTGTCGCACGAGGTGACGAATTTTTGTACGTCATCTGCCATGTGGGGCCAATAATAATGCTTCGCAATACCGGCAAGCGTCTTGTTACTACCGAAGTGGCCCGCGTAGAGAACATCATGATATTCTTCGAGTAGTAGCTGGCGTAAGGGAGGGTAATTAGGTACCCATATTTTTGTGGAGCCCTTGCGGTATGCGATGTCTTGATCCCAATGTAGAAGATGGCGCTTTTCTGCTACAGAGACTTCGGGGTCGATGGTGTATCCATGCGTGAAGAGTCCCTTCAAAAGTGGGTTCATGCCATTGATTTGTAAGGCGGCAACGTGTGCAGGGCGACTCAGTGCGTCTGCCTTGTTCTTGTGCCCTGGCTTATACACGATGTCGTAATGAAAGTGGGTTTCGAGAAAGTCAATCCACCGGACCTGCCGCCTGGAGAGTGTTGGTTGGGTCTTCAGGTACTTGAGGCTGCAGTGGTCGGTGTAGACAGTCGTTTTTCTTCCTTCGAGATAACACCTCCATGCCTTAAATGCGTTGACGATGGCGAAGGCCTCTTTGTCATGGATGGGGTAATTGAGTTCTGCCCCGTGAAGTTTTTTACTGAGGTATGCAATGGGCTGCAGTCCCTTCCCTTGATCCTCCATGAGTACTGCGCCCACTGCTTGATCGCTAGCATCGGCCTCGATGACATAGTCAAGTTCAGTGTCTGGCAGGATAAGAACAGGTGCGGACATGAGTGCGGTTTTAAGTTGTTCCACGGCTTCCTGGTGCTTCGCCTCCCATTGATATGGTATATTCTTCTTCAACAGGTTCGTTAATGGTGCGGCAATCTTGGCGTAGTTCGGTACGAACCGGTTGTAGTAGTTGGCGAATCCAAGGAACTGTTGTAACTCCTTCACGTTCTCAGGGGTCTTCCACGTTCGCACTGCTTCGATCTTCTTAGGATCCACGTGAACTCCTTGAGCGCTCACCATATGTCCAAGGAACTGGACTTTTTTCAACGCAAACTCGCTCTTGGATAGTTTCACGTAGAAGCGTTCTCGTCGAAGAATTTCAAACACCTGTCGTAGATGCTCAACGTGCTGCTTCATATCTTTCGAGTAGATCAGGATATCATCCAAATATACCACCACGCACTCGTCCAGAAGGGGCCGAAGGATGTGGTTCATTTCCGCCTGAAATTGTGGAAATGAGTAAGCAGGAATGAGATGAACAATGAATGAAAGCAGTACAAATATGAAACCCTAACTGGGTTGTACCCCCTATGGGATACCCCACTACAGCCTACACAGCAGTATAAGCTATAGATATGTTCTGACACACCCCCATAGGCAAAGTGGGGGAGAACAAGGGGTCACAAGACCAGTCAAGCAAGACAAAGCAAAGCTCAGGGTGGATCACAAAGTCACCACACAGTCCGAGCACAAGAGCAAGGCCAAAGGCCAATTCATAAGCAAGAGTACAGATATATATATATAAAACTAGACAAGCAAGAGCAGGTATATATATATGTCACAGTACAAGTAAAGTCAAGAAGAGAGCAAGTGAGGCAAGACAGGCACAAGACCCAGCTGGGTGCAGAAGCGCTGATGGTCACAAGGCGCAAGTGCCTTGGTGAACACATCAGCAGTGTTGGCCTCAGAGGCCACGTACGCAAGTCGCAACTGACCACGCTGCTGCAACTCACGAGCAAGGAAGTAGCGGAGAGCAATGTGCTTCGTTCTGTGCTCCAAGCGCTGCTCTCGACACAAGGCCAGCATAGCCTTGTTGTCTACGTACAGCACTGGAGGAGAACGAGGCGGCTCTCCAAGGTCAGTCAGCAGGTAGGTGAGCCAGCGAAGCTCCTGTGCAGCCATGGCTCCGGCGTAGATCTCAGCCTCACAACTGGAGCCGAGAACCGAAGACGAGCGAGTAGACCGCCACGAGACAGAGCCGGAACAAGGCTGAAGGTGTAACCCTGTGACGACCGCTGCGTAGCCTGGTCGTCAGCCCAAGAAGCGTCCGCGTGGCCGGTAAGGACCACTGGACTCCACCCTCCAAGCACTAGCCCCATGCCTGACGTACTGCACAGGTAGCGCAATACCCTCTTCGCTGCAGCCATGTGCTCCGGTCTGTGTCTCCCAGGAGCAACATAGCGTGCAAGAATGCTCAGAGGGTATGCAAGGTCAGGTCGTGTGCAGGTCATCAGGTACATGAGGCAGCCAACAAGCTCTGCATACGGACCACTCGACTCTACGGACTCATCCGAAGGCAGAGCTGAGAGTGAGTGGCGAGTAGGCAGAGGAGTGGCCTGAGGCGAGGAGTACGTGAAGCCGAAGCGCTGAAGGACCTGCTGCACCATGTGTGACTGAGTCAAGGTAATGGTGCGGCGTGCTCTGTCCCGAGTGATCTGCAAGCCAAGGTAGCTGCGCAGTTCACCCAGGTCTGTGCACGTGTGTCTCTTCAGCAGCTCGGACTTCACGTAGGCGAGTCCAGCAGTGTCCGCTGTGGCAAAGACCAAGTCGTCGACGTACACGAGGATGTAGAACGGCGGCAGAGAAGTGTCGGTGCGAAGAAACAGCGACGGGTCAGCAGTAGAAGGAGCAAACCCAAGAGCCGCAAGCGTAGTCCTCAGTGTGTCGTGCCACTCACGCGGTGCCTAGCGGAGACCGTAGACTGGCCGTCTGAGGCTCCACTGGGTGCCACGAGGGAAAGTCCCAGTGAAGCCAGGTGGACGGCGAAGCCAGATCTCCTCGTGCAGGCTACCCTGCAAGAACGCAGTGCTGAAGTCGAGAGAGTGAAGCTCGTAGTCGCGCTGAGCGGCTATGTGCAGCAGCACCCGAAGAGTAGTCATCTTCGGGGTGGGAGAGAAGGTCTGAAAGTAGTCAACTCCCTGCCGCTGACCGAAGCCACGAGCAACGTACCGTGCCTTGAAGACAGGTGGAGAGCCCGGCGGCCGCTTCACCCTGAAGATCCACATGCCACTGACGATGTTCGCCCCAGGAGGGGGAACCGCGTCAACGTAGGTGCCTGTGGACTTCCAGGAAGCCATCTCTGCATCCATGGCTGCCTGCCACTGAGAGGAGTAGGGGCCCTCTACGGCCTCCGCGTAAGAACGCGGAGTCGGGATGTCTAGTGCATCCGGGTCTCCCTCAGGGGCAAGCAGTACAGACGCGAGATGAGGTGAAGCAGCCGCTAGACACTGTAACTCCTCCTGCCTGTCCTCTAGGACGTCTGTGCCAAGAGCACACTCACCCCCGACGGACGGAGGACAGACAGACGCAGACTCAGCAACAAGACTAGCAGCGTAGTCGAGACGACAGCGAGCAGCAAAGTCGACGAGCTCAGCGACTAGAGCAGACGCAGCAGTGGACTCAAAAGAGGGGTCAGTGACGACAGTAGCAAGCAGACGCGAGACAGTAGGACTGGCAGCACGAAGAGAGTCCGACTCAGGGTCGGCAAGCGCAGGAAGAGAGGACTCAGGAGGAGAAGGCAAAGGGGCACGCAGAGGAGCAGTGGACGGACGCAGAGACATCCGGTGCGTGCCAGGGACAGGAGGAGGACGCTGACGCGAACTGCGACCACTAGCGCGAGCAGCACGAACAGGCGACGCGGGACGAGACGCAGGCTCACGACGCTCAGCAAGACCTCCAGTAGGACCAGTGTAAGGAGAGGGAGCAGGCAGTGGAGAGGAAGGCTCCAGTAGGGACTGCGACTGGACAGGCGGTGGATCCTCTACTGAAGGAGAAAGACCAAGAACCTGCTGAAGGAGCGGAACGAAGTACGGCCGAGGCCGCGCGGCAACTCCAGACACAGCAGGGACAGCACCAGTACCCTCAGCGACAGCACCAGCGCCACCCACACCTCCAGCGGCAGGACCAACAGCAGCAGGCTCAGCACGAACGCCCTCAGCAGCTCCAGCTCCAGGAGGACCTGCAGGTCCAGCAGCTCCGGGACCGGCAGCACCCGCACCCTCGACGATCGAAGAAGCTCCAGCTCCAGCAGCACCTCCAGACTCAGAAGCACGCCTCCAGCGGCGAGCAAACCACTCGCGCAGCTCCTGTGGAGAGAGGGGCTCCCGGCGAGACGCAGCAGCAGGAGAAACCCCAGGCTCAGCAGCTCCAGACGCAGCACCCCCAGGCGCAGCAGCTCCCAGCTCAGCACCCCCAGGCTCAGCAGCTCCCGACCTAGCACCCCTTGACCCAGCACCTCCAGGCACAGCACCCCCCGGCTCAGCACCCCCAGGCTCCGCACCCACCGCAGTAGCACCCTCAGGCCCAGCACCCCCAGCAGTAGCACCCCCAGGCACAGCACCCCCGCGCACAGTACCCCCAGAGTCAGCACCCCCAGGCTCAGCACCCGCAGCAGGACCAGAGTCACCAGTAACCTCGACCGGGTCAACGGCGTCTACCTGGGACACACCTGAGGGGGCAGGAACCTGAGGGGGGAGGGGGTCTACCGGGGGGGGAACCGGCACAAGGAAGTCCGGGGGAGGGGGGAGGGAAGGAGTGCGGTAGGGGAAGAGACGGTAGAAGGGGACTGACTCGTCGAACGTGACGTCCTGGGAGGACAGAACACGACGAGAGGAGGGGTGGTAAAATTGCCACCCTGGGGCGTCAGTGGGGAAGCCAAGAAAGACACAGGGAGCAGCACGAGGGGACAGCTTGTCCGCAGACAAGTCGCGGACAAACGCCCGAGATCCCCAGACACGGAACACAGACGCATCGCCAACCTTCCCTGTCCACAGCAAGACTGGGGACATCGCAGGCCGAGAGACCCGGGGGTGAAGGTTGAGCTGATGCGCCGCGTACCTCACCGCAAACGGCCACAGAAAATGGGGGGCAGCCGCATGCATCATGGACGTACGAGCGACATCCATGACCATGCAAATGCGGCGCTCAGCAATCCCATTTTGCTGTGGTGAGTCCGGAAGCGTGAAGGTCTGGCGGATCCCCCGTGCACGACAGTAGTCTCGCAGAAGGCGAGAAGAGAACTCTCCGCCTCTGTCAGAGTGCAGACGCAGAACAGGAAAGTCCGAGCCGAAGCTCTGCCTGAGCTGGAGACGAGCCTCGCGGATCCAGTCGATCAGCACCTCAGTGACCGCACCCTTGCTGCGCAAGGGGAGGACTGTGGTGTAACGCGAGTAGTCGTCAACCACCAACAGGAAGTATCGCTCGTAACCCTGCCCACGGACGGGGGCTGGGCCCCACACATCCATGTGAAGCGTCTGCAGGGGAGCCTCTGTCGGGGGGAAGTGGGAGGAGTGAGGAGTAGCCCGGAGGCGACCCTCGACACAGGGGACACAGGAAGGTCCTGGCCCGGAGGGGAGAGGAGGGAGAGACTGGGGAAGACCAGAGACAAGGACACGGGAAGCCATGCTCCGAAGACGGGGCAAGGAGGGGTGGCCAAGACGGTGGTGCCACAGGAGAGTCTCGTGAGACAGGAGGCGACAAGAACAGGGGGCAGACTCAGGACCTGACCGGGACGTAGCAGCAAGTACCTGACCGGACGCAGCCACCTGACCAGACGCAGGGACAGGAGGAGACTCAACGGTCAGGGTGTAGAGACTCGACCCCGGCCGACGCGAGAACGTGGCTAGGTGTCGGCCTGTGCGAGCCTCCGTGCAGTGGGTCACCCGCTGACGCGCAGGAGTGAACTGGTGAACACCCCCATCCTGCAGGTCCGCTCCACTCACCAAGTTCGTAGAGAACGAGGGAAGGTACAGACCCGACAGGGTGCCCGAAGGGGCAGCCGGACACGGGAGGACAGTGGAGAAGTGAGACAGGACAGGACCCCCAGAGGGGTCAGCAAGGGAGACCGCAACCGGCCTGGCGAGCGGCGAAAGGGTAGTGCGGTCTCGAAAGAAGGAGCGAGAAGCTCCGGAGTCAAGTGTGAAAGTGAGGAAGGACGAGGACGACTCAGTACCTGAGAACGCAGTCTCACCAGTACCTGAGAGCGCAGACGCACTGGCACCTAGAGCAGCAGCCTCACAAGTACCTAGCGCAGCAGTACCAATGCCCGGGTCGGGCTGGAAACACCGGTAACCCTCATTCTCCTCACTATAATCCACAACATACATAGCAGTAAGGATAGCATCAAAATCAAGATCAAAGATCGCTACACCAGCCCTGAGAAGCTCATCCCAGCGAGGGATCTCACTAGCCCCAGGGAACTGCTGACGCCAAGCGTCCGTCAGGCGGCCAAAGCAGCGCTGGGTGGCGTGGGCACCCCCACACTGCTCACCCGCGCGGTCGCCGGAACGAAGAACGTAGGTGCAGGGACCAGTACCCCCACCCCTCTGACGCCCAGCGTACCACTCACGAAGCTGCTGAGGCGAAGGGATGTCCCGTGAGCGCTGCTGCTGCTGCCGGTGCGAGCGCTGGCCACCACCACCGCCGCTACGCTGCTGGGTACCACCCCGACCAGCTCCACCTCCTCCACCACTACTGCCTCCGCCGCTGCCGCCTCCACTGCCTCCACCTCCGCCGCCTCCACCTCCGCCGCTGCCTCCACAACCACCGCTGGCACCACCACCACCGTCTCCGCCGCTGCTGCCACCACCCCCACCACCACCCCCGCCACTAGTCCCACCGCCACCCCCACTCCCTCCGCCGCCACCGCCGCCACCGCCACCGCCCCCCCCAGCTCCACCCGCGCCCTTGCCTCCCTTGCCCTTGCTGGAGCGACGTCTCCCACTAGGGGCAGACGCCGCGCCGACCGACTCAAGACCAAGCAGGTCGGCAGCAGCAGCAGAGGCAACAGAGGGAAGCAAGGGGGAAGGAGAGCACCCCTCAAAGATGGGGGTGCGAGGGTCACCACGAGAAGCACCTACAGCGACTATGCTCTTCTCCGCTGCAAGGAGGGCCTTCTCGAGGAGGTCGACGGTGAGAGTGGTGGGACAGACTGCGAGAAAGTGGTCCCTGACGACGCGAAGGGAGTCAGGGAGGCGCGCGACTACGTAGTAGAGAGCGATGTACATGGGAGGGGGGTTCCTAGCGCAGAACTCAGCAGGAAGGGCGGCGCGGTAGCGAGTGTCACTAGTGCGGAGGTGCGTAATGAGGTCAGCGACAGTGGGAAAGGCAGAGAGGTCAGGAAAGAGGTAGGGAAGCATGAGACGGCTCAGTGCAGCAGTGGCAGGGGAGGAGTAGCGCGCAACTACAGCGTCGTACAAGGTCTGAGCACTCTTGTACTAACTAAAGTGCGCACGCTCAGAGGTAGGGAGGTGGCGACGCACAGCAAGACGTGCAGCAGCATCGCGGGTGGCCCACTTAGAGCGGACAGCGGGATCAGCATCAGCAGCAGGAGCAGGAGAGGCGCCAGAGGTGAGGTCAAAGAGAGAAAGGTCATCAGCCCTGTCGCACTGTAAGAACAGCTGCAGGTCGTCTAGCCAGACCTCAAAATCAATGGCTCGACCCTCAGCGTCAAAAGCCAGGACACTAGGGGTAGCCATGACGACGACTGTGAAGCAGTGCAAGCAGTATGGGGGAGAGCACGCAGTGACAGTGGGACTGTGCTCACCAGGCAGGGCAGGTCGCGCAGCTCGACAGAAAAGCAGAACGGCGACCGGGCGGCTCGGGTGTACAGCGGATCGGCTCCCGGGCGGCTCGACGGCAGGGCGGCTCGGGTGCAGGGCGGCTCGGCTCCCGGGCGGCTCGGCTGCAGGGCGGCTCGGGTGCAGGGCGGCTCGGCTCCCGGGCGGCTCGACTGCAGGGCGGCTCGGGTCCCGGGCTGCTTGGCGACAGGCGGCTCGGGTCGCATAGAAGTGAGACGGGGCGGGGCCGCGTCAGGGCCGGCGGTAGGGCCGCGTAAGAGCCGGGGCAGGGCCGCGAAGGAGCCGGGGCGGGGCCGTGATAGGAGCCGGGGCAGGGCCGAGTAGGAGGCCGGCGGTGGGGCCGCTTAAGGGGCCGGCTGCGGGGCCGAGTAGGAGCCAGCTGCGGGGCCGCGTGAGAGCCGGCGCGGGGCCGCGTAGGAGCCGGCGGCGTGGCCGCGTCAGGGCCGCGTAAGGGGGGGGGGGGCCGGCGCGGGGCCGCGTAAGAGCCGCGTAGGAGCCGGCGCGGAGCCGCGTAGGGGCCGGGGACGGGCCGCATAAGGAGCCGGCGCGGGGCCGCGTAGGAGCTGGCGGCGTGGCCGCGTAAGGGCCGCGTAAGGGGGCCGGCGCGGGGCCGCGTAAGGAGCCGGCGGCGTGGCCGCGTAAGGGCCGCGTAAGGGCCGCGTAAGGGGCCGGCGCGGGGCCGCGTAAGGGCCGCGTAGGAGGCGACGCGGGGCCGCGTAAGGGCCGGGGCGGGGCCGCGTAAGGAGCAGGCGGCGGGGCCGCGAAAGAGTGGGCGGCGAGGCCGCAGGGGAGAGGGCGACTCGAGGGGTCGCTAAAAAAAAAAAAATCGCGCCACGGGGGCGCGCTTCGGTGGGCCCAAAAAAAAAAAATTCGGTCCTGGAGGGACCTAGCTCTATACCATGTGGAAATGAGTAAGCAGGAATGAGATGAACTATGAATGAAAGCAGTACAAATATGAAACCCTAACTGGGTTGTACCCCCTATGGGATACCCCACTACAGCCTACACAGCAGTATAAGCTATAGATATGTTCTGACAGAAATGTGGCTGGTGCGTTAGTGAGTCCGAATTGTGAAACAATGAGAAGAGGAATGAATGATGACTAAGTCAGAAATTGGTACAAATAACAAACCCTAGGAATCTGTACCCCATATGTGCTACCCCACTACAGCCTACAAACATGTATCAGCTATAATGTTCTGACACACCCCCATAGGCAAAGTGGGGGAGAACAAGGGGTCACAAGACCAGTCAAGCAAAGCAAAGCAAGCTCAGGGTGGATCACAAAGTCACCACACAGTCCGAGCACAAGAGCAGGGCCAGAGGCCAGTTCACATGCAGGAGTACAGACATATATATATTACTAGACAAGCAAGAGCAGGTATATATATATATCACAGTACAAGTGAAGTCAGGAAGAGAGCAAGTGAGGCAAGACAGGCACAAGACCCAGCTGGGTACAGAAGCGCTGATGGTCACAAGGCGCGAGTGCCTTGGTGAACACATCAGCAGTGTTGGCCTCAGAGGCCACGTACGCAAGTCGCAGCTGACCACGCTGCTGCAGCTCACGAGCAAGGAAGTAGCGGAGAGCAATGTGCTTCGTTCTGTGCTCCAGACGCTGCTCTCGACACAAGGCCAGCATGGCCTTGTTGTCTACGTACAGCACTGGAGGAGAACGAGGCGGCTCTCCAAGGTCAGTCAGCAGGTAGGTGAGCCAGCGAAGCTCCTGCGCAGCCATGGCCCCGGCGTAGATCTCAGCCTCACAACTGGAGCCGAGAACCGAAGACGAGCGAGTAGACCGCCACGAGACAGAGCCGGAACCAAGGCTGAAGGTGTAACCCTGTGACGACCGCTGCGTAGCCTGGTCGTCAGCCCAAGAAGCGTCCGCGTGGCCCGTAAGGACCACTGGACTCCGCCCTCCAAGCACTAGCCCCATGCCCGACGTACTGCACAAGTAGCGCAATACCCTCTTCGCTGCAGCCATGTGCTCAGGTCGGTGTCTCCCAGGAGCAACATAGCGTGCAAGGATGCTCAGAGGGTATGCAAGGTCAGGTCGTGTGCAGGTCATCAGGTACATGAGGCAGCCAACAAGCTCTGCATACGGGCCACTCGACTCTACGGACTCATCCAAAGGCAGAGCTGAGAGCGAGTGGCGAGTAGGCAGAGGAGTGGCCTGAGGCGAGGAGTACGTGAAGCCGAAGCGCTGAAGGACCTGCTGCACCATGTGTGACTGAGTCAGGGTAATGGTGCGGCGTGCTCTGTCCCGAGTGATTTGCAAGCCAAGGTAGCTGCGCAGTTCACCCAGGTCTGTGCACGTGTGTCTCTTCAGCAGCTCGGACTTCACGTAGGCGAGTCCAGCAGTGTCCGCTGTGGCAAAGACCAAGTCGTCGACGTACACGAGGATGTAGAACGGCGGCAAGGAAGTGTCGGTGCGAAGAAACAGCGACGGGTCAGCAGTGGAAGGAGCAAACCCAAGAGCCGCAAGCGTAGTCCTCAGTGTGTCGTGCCACTCACGCGGTGCCTGGCGGAGACCGTAGACTGGCCGTCGGAGGCTCCACTGGGTGCTAGGAGGGAAAGTCCCAGTGAAGCCAGGCGGACGGCGCAGCCAGATCTCCTCGTGCAGGCTACCCTGCAGGAACGCAGTGCTGAAGTCGAGGGAGTGAAGCTCGTAGTCGCGCTGAGCGGCAACGTGCAGCAGCACCCGAAGAGTAGTCATCTTCGGGGTGGGAGAGAAGGTCTGAAAGTAGTCAACTCCCTGCCGCTGACTGAAGCCACGAGCGACGTAACGCGCCTTGAAGACAGGCGGAGAGCCCGGCGGCCGCTTCACCCTGAAGATCCACATGCCACTGACGATGTTCGCCCCAGAAGGGGGAACTGCGTCAACGTAGGTGCCTGTGGACTTCCAGGAAGCCATCTCTGCATCCATGGCTGCCTGCCACTGAGAGGAGTAGGGACCCTCTACAGCCCCCGCGTAAGAACGCGGAGTCGGGATGTCTAGTGCATCCGGGTCTCCCTCAGGGGCAAGCAGTACAGACGCGAGATGAGGTGAAGCAGCCGCTAGACACTGTAACTCCTCCTGCCTGTCCTCTAGGACGTCCGTGCCAAGAGCACACTCACCCCCGACGGACGGAGGACGAACAGACGCAGACTCAGCAACAAGACTAGCAGCGTAGTCTAAGCGACAGCGAGCAGCAAAGTCGACAAGCTCAGTGAGTAGGGCAGACGCAGCAGAAGACTCGAAAGAAGGGTCAGTGACCACAGTAGCAAGGAAACGCGTGACAGTAGGACTGGCAGCACGCAGAGAGTCCGACGCAGGGTCGGCAAGCGCAGGAAGAGAGGACGCAGGAGGAGAAGGCAAAGGGGCACGCAGAGGAGCAGTGGACGGACGCAAAGACATCTGGTGCGTGCCAGGGACAGGAGGAGGACGCTGACGCGAACCGCGACCAGTAGCGCGAGCAGGACGAACAGGCGACGCAGGACGAGACGCAGGCTCACGACGCTCAGCAAGACCTCCAGTAGGACCAGTGTAAGGAGAGGGAGCAGGTAGCGGAGAGGAAGGCTCCAGCAGGGACTGCGACTGGACAGGCGGTGGACTCTCTACCGGAGGAGAAAGACCAAGATCCTGCTGCAGTAGCGGAACGAAGTATGGTCGAGGCCGCTCAGCAGCTCCAGGCGCAGCAGGGACAGCTCCAGCACCCTCAGCGACAGCACCAGGGCCACCAACTCCTCCAGCAGCAGGACCAACAGCAGCAGTCTCAGCACCAACACCCTCAACAGCGCCAGCTCCAAGAGGACCCGCAGGCCCAGCAGCTCCGGGACCGGCAGCACCAACACCCTCGTCAGTCGAAGAAGGTCCAGCTCCAGCTCCAGCAGCACCCCCAGACTCAGCAGCACGCCTCCAACGACGAGCGAACCACTCGCGCAGCTCCTGTGGAGAGAGAGGCTCCCGGGGAGGCTGAGCAGCAGGAGAAACCCCAGGCGCAGTAGCTCCAGACGCAGCACCCCCCGGCTCAGCAGCTCCAGACACAGCACCCCCAGGCGCAGCAGCTCCCAACTCAGCACCCCCAGACCCAGCACCTCCAGTGACAGCACCCCCCGGCGCAGCACTCCTAGGCTCCGCACCCTCCGCACTAGCACCCCCAGGCTCAGGACCCCCAGCAGCAGCTCCTCCAGGTTCAGCACCCCCGCGGACAGCACCCCCAGAGTCAGCACCCCCAGGCTCAGCACCCGCAGCAGCACCAGAGTCACCAGTAACCTCGACCGGGTCAACGGCGTCTACCTGGGACACACCTGAGGGAGCAGGAACCTGAGGGGGAAGGGGGTCTACCGGGGGGGGAACCGGCACAAGGAAGTCCGGGGGAGGGGGGAGGGAAGAAGTGCGGTAGGGGAAGAGACGGTAGAAGGGGACCGACTCGTCGAACGTGACGTCCTGGGAGGACAGAACACGACGAGAGGAGGGGTGGTAGAACTGCCACCCTGGGGCGTCAGTGGGGAAGCCAAGGAAGACACAGGGAGCAACACGAGGGGACAGCTTGTCCGCAGACAAGTCGCGGACAAACGCCCGAGATCCCCAGACACGAAACACAGACGCATCGCCAACCTTCCCCGTCCACAGCAAGGCTGGGGACATCGCAGGCCTAGAGACCCGCGGGTGAAGGTTGAGCTGATGCGCCGCGTACCTCACCGCAAACGGCCACAGAAAATGGGGGGCAGCCGCATGCATCATGGACGTACCATGCCAATGCGGCGCTCAGCAATCCCATTTTGCTGTGGTGAGTCCGGAAGCGTGAAGGTCTGGCGGATCCCCCGTGCACGACAGTAGTCTCGCAGAAGGCGAGAGGAGAACTCTCCGCCTCTGTCCGAGTGCAGACGCAGAACAGGAAAGTCAGAGCCGAAGCTCTTCCTGAGCTGGAGACGAGCCTCGCGGATCCAGTCGATCAGCACCTCAGTGACAGCACCCATGCTGCGCAAGGGGAGGACTGTGGTGTAACGCGAGTAGTCGTCAACCACCAACAGGAAGTAGCGCTCGTAACCCTGCCCACGGACGGGGGCCGGGCCCCACACATCCATGTGAAGCGTCTGCAGCGGAGCCTCTGTCGGGGGGAAGTGGGAAGAGTGAGGAGTAGCCCGGAGGCGACCCTCGACACAGGGGACACAGGAAGGCCCTGGCCCGGGGGGGGGAGGAGGGAGAGGCCGGGGAAGACCAGAGACAAGGACACGGGAAGCCATGCTCCGAAGACGAGCCAAGGAGGGGTGGCCTAGACGGTGGTGCCACAGGAGAGTCTCGTGAGACAGGAGGCGACAGGAACAGGGGGCAGACTCAGGACCTGACCGGGACGCAGCAGCAAACACCTGACCTGACGCAGCTACCTGACCAGACGCAGGGACAGGAGGAGACGAAGTGGTCAGGGTGTAGAGACTCGACCCCGGCCGACGCGAAAAGGTGGCCAGGTGTCGGCCTGTGTCTGCGTCCGTGCAGTGGGTCACCCGCCGCCTCGCAGGAGTGAACTGGTGAACCCCCGCATCCTGTAGGTCCGCACCACTCACCAAGTTCGTAGAGAACGAGGGAAGGTACAGACCAGACAGGGTGCCCGAAGGGGCAGCCGGACACGGGAGGACAGTGGAGAAGTGAGACAGGACAGGACCCCCAGAGGGGTCAGCAAGGGAGACCGCAACCGGTCGGCCAAGTGGCGTGAGGGTAGTGCGGTCTCGAAAGAAGGAGCGAGAAGCCCCAGAGTCAAGTGTGAAAGTGAGGGAGGACGAGGGCGACGCAGTACCTGAGAGCGCAGTCTCACCAGCACCTGAGAGCGCAGTCTCACTAGTACCTGAGAGCGCAGACGCACTGGCACCTAGAGCAGCAACCTCACAAGTACCTAGGGCAGCAGTACCAATGCCCGGGTCGGGCTGGAAACACCGGTAACCCTCATTCTCCTCACTATAAGTCACAGCATACATAGCAGAAAGGATAGCATCAAAATCAAGATCAAAGATCGCTACACCAGCCCTAAGGAGCTCATCCCAGCGAGGGATCTCACTAGCCCCGGGGAACTGCTGACGCCAAGCGTCGGTCAGGCGGCCAAAGCAGCGCTGGGTGGAGTGGGCACCCCCACACTGCTCTCCCGCGCGGTCGCCGGAACGAAGAACGTAGGCGCAGGGACCAGTACCCCCACCCCTCTGACGCGCAGTGTACCACTCACGAAGCTGCTGAGGCGGAGGGATGTCCCGCGAACGCTGCTGCTGCTGCCGCTGCGAGCGCTGGCCACCACCACCGCCGCTCCGCTGCTGGGTACCACCACGACCAGCTCCACCTCCTCCACCACCACCGCCTCCTCCGCCGCCACCTCCACCGCCTCCACCTCCACCGCCTCCACTCCCGCTGCTGCCTCCACCACCACCGGTGCCACCACCACCACCGTCTCCACCGCTGCTGCCACCACCACCACCACCACTACCACTACTCCGGCCGCCACCCCCACTCCCTCCGCCGCCTCCGCCGCCACCGCCACCGCCCCCTCCAGCTCCGCCCGCGCCCTTGCCCCCCTTGCCCTTGCTAGAGCGACGTCTCCCACTAGGGGCAGACGCCGCGCCGACCGACTCAAGACCAAGCAAGTCGGCCGCAGCAGCAGAGGCAACAGAGGGCAGCAAGGGGGAAGGAGAGCACCCCTCAAAGATGGGGGTGCGAGGGTCACCACGAGAGGCACCGACAGCGACTATGCTCTTCTCCGCTGCGAGGAGGGCCTTCTCGAGGAGGTCGACGGTGAGAGTGGTGGGACAGACTGCGAGAAAGTGGTCCCTGACTACGCGGAGGGAGTCAAGGAGGCGTGCGACTACGTAGTAGAGAGTGATGTACATGGGGGGGGGGTTCTTAGCGCAGAACTCAGCAGGAAGGGCGGCGCGGTAGCGAGTGTCACTAGTGCGGAGGTGCGTAATGAGGTCAGTGACAGTGGGAAAGGCAGAGAGGTCAGGAAAGAGGTAGGGAAGCATGAGACGGCTCAGTGCAGCAGTGGCAGGAGAGGAGTAGCGTGCAACTACAGCGTCGTACAAGGTCTGAGCACTCTTGTACTGACTAAAATGCGCTCGCTCAGAGGTAGGGAGGTGGCGACGCACAGCAAGACGTGCAGCAGCATCGCGGGTGGCCCACTGAGAGCGGACAGTGGGATCAGCATCGGCAGCAGGAGCAGGAGAGGCGCCAGAGGTGAGGTCAAAGAGAGAAAGGCTGTCAGCTCTGTCGCACTGTAAGAAAAGCTGCAGGTCATCTAGCCATACCTCAAAATCAATGGCGCGACCCTCGGCGTCAAAGGCTAGGACACTAGGGGTGGCCATGATGACGACAGCGAAGCAGTGCAAGCAGTAGGGAAAGAGGGCGCAGTGACAGAGGGACTGTGCTCACCAGGCAGGGCAGGCCGTGCAGCTCGACAGAAAAGCAGAGCGGCGACCGGGCGGCTCGGGTGCACAGCTGCTCAGCTCCCGGGCGGCTCGGCGGCAGGGCGGCTCGGGTGCAGGGCGGCTCGGCTCCCGGGCGGCTCGGCGACGGACGGCTCGGGTGCAGGGCGACTCGGCTCCAGGGCGGCTCGGCGACTGGGCGGCTCGGCTGCCCGGCCGCCCGACTGCTGCAGGTGAGGCGGCGGGGTCGTGTAAGAGAACCGGGGCGGGGCCGCGAAGGGGGGCCGGCGGTAGGGCCGCGTAGGAGCCGGGGCAGGGCCGCGTTGGAGCCGGCGGCAGGGCCGGCGGTAGGGCCGGCTTAGGAGCCGGGGCAGGGCCGCGTTGGAGCCGGCGGCAGGGCCGCGTAGGGGTCGGCGCAGGGCCGAGCAGAGGCCGGCGGCAGGGCCGCGTAAGGAGCCGGCGGACAGGGCCGTGAAGGAGCCGGGACGGGGCCGCGTGAGAGCCGGCGCGGGGCCGAGTAGGAGCCGGCGGCGGGGCCGCGTAGGAGCCGGGGCAGGGCCGCGTAGGAGGCCGGCGCGGGGCCGCGTAAGGGGCCGGCGCGGGGCCGCGTAAGGGGCCGGCGGCGGGGCCGCGTAAGGGGCCGGCGGACAGGGCCGCGTAGGAGCCGGGGCGGGGCCGCAATGGAGCCGGTGGCGGGGCCGAGTAGGAGCCGGGGACGGGGCCGCGTAGGAGCCGGCGCGGGGCCGCTTAGGAGCCGGCGCGGGGCCGCGTAAGGGCCGCGTAAGGGGCCGGCGCGGGGCCGCGTAAGGAGCAGGCGGCGGGGCCGCGTAAGGGTCAGGGCGGGGCCGCGACAGAGTGGGCGGCGAGGCCGCAGGGGAGAGGGCGACTCGAGGGGTCGCTAAAAAAAAAACCGCGCCTCGGGGCGCGCTTCGGTGGGCCCAAAAAAAAAAATCGGTCCTGGAGGGACCTAGCTCTATACCATGTGAAACAATGAGAAGAGGAATGAATGATGACTAAGTCAGAAATTGGTACAAATAACAAACCCTAGGAATCTGTACCCCATATGTGCTACCCCACTACAGCCTACAAACATGTATCAGCTATAATGTTCTGACACGAATGGCATCACGAGATACTCGTATGACCCGTACCGAGTTCGAAAAGCGGTTTTGTGGATAGAGTTGTCCGCCATACGAATTTGCCACTATCCCGATCTGAGGACGAGCTTGGAGAATACCGTAGCACCGCGAAGTTGATCGAGTAAGTCGTCGATCCGTGGTATCGGGTATTTATTTTTTACAGTCTGCTTGTTCAAGGCTCGATAGTCGATGCACATTCGCAGACTCCCGTCTGGTTTCGGAGTGAAGAGAACTGGAGCTCCGTACGGCGAAGTTGAAGGTCGAATCAGCCCTTTCTCTAGGAGATACTCTATTTGTTTTTTCATATCGGCAAGCTCTGTCGGGCTCAGCCGGTATGGTGCTTGAAATGTTGGCTTGAACCCCGGCTCTTCTACGATCTCGTGTTGATGTGTCTGGTATGGTGGTAGTTGATCAGGTAAATCGTCGGAGATAACGTCCTGGAACTCTTCAAGAATTTTCTTGACTGCTGGAGGAAGTTCCTGGGTCTGCTTCTCTCCGTTGTCTGCCTCGTTGACTATCGCCATGAATCCCGCCATGGTCCGTTTGATGTCCTTTTCAAAGCGTGCGAGTGTCTCGACTGGAATAATTCCCGTGTCGTCCCATTTGGGAAGGCTGATTTTCCTCCCGTTGTTGTTGATGTTGGCCGTCTGGTTAACCTAGTTGATCTCGGGGTTGAACTTTTTAAGAAAGTCTCTCCCGAAGATTACGTCGAGTCCTTTGATATTTGTGACGGGGAGAGCAGGCTTCCATCGAAGGGGTCCAATCTGGAGTAGCAACCGTGTTTCCCCGTAGATAGGTAGCTTACTGCCATCCACCATCGTTGCACAGAAGCTTGAGGACTTGATGTCACTTCCGAGTCGATCGATTGCCTTTTTGTCATAGACGCTGTGCGACGCCCCGCTGTCCACGAGTGCTTGGAGGCGCTGTCCGTTGCAGATCACCTCGAGCAGGAGTGGTGAGCGTTGCTTGGAGTACCCAAAAATAGTCTCATTAATAGGATCATAGGGTACATCCCAATATTCAGTACACACCGTGGTTCCACTGCTTTCTTCTGGACAACTAGTTGGCCTGGGCTGCGTGGAGAAAGGCTCTTCTCCAATGCCAGGAGTAGAGGTAGTAACCGTACAAGTTGACCCTGAGGGGGTGGATCCGGTCGACGCCTGCGATCCACTGGATGCATCCTTGAGGGGTTTTCGGAGTTTCTGCAGCTTCTTTTGAACTCCTAGCTGCCTCTTCAGCTGCTTCAGCTCCATAGACTTCTTCCCTGGGGAGTGGAGAGTCGTCTTGGGCTGGTTCCGGGAGAGGACGTTGACGCCGTGAAAAGGTCTACTCCTTTCCACACTCCTTAATTTTTTCCCCAGCTCCGTAGGCACCGGTACCACTTCTTTAATTGTCTGCTTCCTCTGGAGTTCTTCCCGGAATTTGTTTATGGCTCCGGACCCGCGAAAAACGCCAGTCTTCATTAAAGCATCTTTGAAAGATAACTTTAACGAATTCTGTTTTTTCCCGGGGTCAAATTGGAGAGTTCCCGTCTTGGTCGAGTCTGTTTTCGCGGAGGTTTTCTTTTCCTCGGCGAATTCCTCTGACAAATTTCGGTCAAGGGGCTTGGGATTTCGCCCTTGATTCTCCAAATCTCGCGCCCAATGCTGTCCTTCAATTTCGATTCGGTCCAGATTGCGCTGACGCTTTCGGATCTGTTTTTTCTCGCCAGCACGATCCGCAATCACTAGCGAGATCCGTTTTTTGACTTTTTGTTTTTAGTTTCGCCACTCCCACGAGCTCGGAATGCCGCACGTGCAGATTTCATGTGAAAACAGTCGACAATCCGATGTCCGTTTCCGCCGCAAAATTCGCAAAGTGTTTTGTTTTTTGCAGGACGTGAACTCGCGTCGAATTTGTCGACTTCCATGGGGTCGGCAAACGTGGTTGAAGCCGAGCGATCCCCTTGTCATGATCCGACGACGTGGGGTCGTCGTGTCCCGGAGTTGACCAAGTCAAAATGCTCCGCGACCGATACGATTTCGCTGTAGCTGCAGCAATTCGCTGCTGCAACCTGGCGCCGAATGTCAGTTTTCAGCCCCGCGATGTAGGACTGAATTTTTTCGCCCTCGGTAATGTCGGGAATGCGATTATAAAATTCCTCCATCTGCTGCGTGTATTGCGCAACACTCCCGTATTGCCTATGGTGATGTAATTTTTCGCGCGCAATATAAGTGGAATTAATCGGCTCAAACGTTTGAGAAGGTCTGCCCGGAACTGCTGCCACGTGGCTTCGCCCTGGAAAATGCTACTGTTGCTTCCGAGCCACTCGAGAGTTGGACCGCGCATCAACGTTGTCGCGAGACGAATTTTCTCGCCGTCGTACTCCGTTGTCGTCCATCCGATCGCCGCGAAATAAATTTCCATCGTCGCGAGCCACCGCCTGACGTCGGATTTTCGATCGCTAGGGTCGAACGATTCCGGCGAGCGAAGTTTCGCAACCTCGAACTGGCGCTGCGACTGCTGCGAAGTCGTCGAAGCAGGAATGTTCATGGTCGAGAGGAGCCGCGTAACGCGCTGCAGTTCGTTTCGCAGCTGCTCGTTCTCCAATCGCGACCGTTCAGTCGTCGCTCGCATCTCCGCTTCCATCTTGGCGATTTGCGCGAAGAGCTGCTGCGTAACGTCGTTGGTCGCCGGCGAACCCATCCTGTTCAAAAACCACGCGAGGGGGTTAATTCGAAAAGCGCGGAACTGGTACTTACCAGAAATCGGCGTCGAATTGGTCGGCCCCGGCGGTTTTTCGAGGCGATTTTTTCCGCGACCGCTGCTTAGCCGAGAGTTGTCGAGTGAGAATGGCTCTGATTACCAAGTGTCACAGGATCGAATTCTCAATCGAAACTTGTCACTAGAAACTGAATACAAGGCCTATTTATACTCGGAAAGTACAAGGATAAACGAGATAAAACGAACCTTCGGGAACACACCCTTCCCGATACTACAATCACAAGTGCGCATAAGCACGCAAGTCTATTGGCACTTGGGATTACGCCCAGATTACACCGTATACACCACTGTCGGCGCTGTCGGTGCCGTACAATTGGTATGTCGGTGGGAAAAGTAGGAAATAAGAGAAATAAATAGAAGGCTCTAGAAAATAGAATAGTAGGCCGATTGAGATGAGATAAAGACCAAAATAAAGAGGAGAAAAGGGAGAATGGGATAACGGAAAAATATAATAGTGAGAAAATATTATAACGGGGACGTCCTCTCACAGCCCAGGCTACTAAGCCTAGGCCCACTTAAACCTAACTACCTACCTACTCCTACTATTCTGATGTCGCACACTCATGACGAAGGTGCGAGCGCTCCAGAAGAAATCAAAACTTCCGCCGACGTACTGGACGTACAAGATGCGCCACACTGTACGGGTGCACAATCTGCTGTCCACTACCACCATCACCGACAACCTGTCCCCGCATCTGAAGTGGATGGGCATTAAGGGTGACACATCCATGCTCCGCATCTGGAGGTGCATGGTGCAATGCCGCCCGTCGACATCAACCATCGGCAAATTCACGAGCTGCACGCGCCGGGGAATCCACCTCGGCATCAGTTATGAGTATAAGGCATGGCTCAATCTGGACCTCATAAGCCAAAAAGTCAAGAACGCGCGCGACGTCATCTTCTACAAATAACTCTTTCTCGAACAGTTCCGCGAAGACAAGTAGACAGATGCAAATCGTATTCACGCCAACGACGAGCACAACTACGCCACACCCAAAAATGAAGCTGCCGCAGCCATCCTAGAGCAAGACACCAGAGACAAATTTACAAGAGGAGATCACCACAGCAGCGACGATGACAATGAAGACCCCTCAGGAGGAGGAGTCAGCGGAGCAGGAGGAAGCAGCAGAGGCACAGCGCCACCACCGCCACCTGAACCAGAGAGTAACGCTAATGACGTGCAGGAGGTTATTCCGCAGCATCGCCACGACAACATCGTCTCAGGGCTGCAACTGCTAGGGCTTCACGCCGCCACTTCAACGGCGCCACGTGTCACCGAGCCCAAGAATCCGAGTCAAGCACTCACAGGACCATATAGCAGGGAATGGTGCGAGGCAATGGATGTGGAAATCAGGGCGCTCGAATCGCGCAACAATTAAGGGGAGAAGAATCCTCTCTAGAAATTGGGTCTTGCACGTGAAGACCGAAGCGGATAGCACGATCGAGCGATTGAAGGCGCGTTGGGTCATGCGCGGCTATGATCAGAGACACGGCATTGATTTCGACCAGGCGTTCGTGCCGGTAAACCGTCACACCTCCGTCAGAATTTTACTCGCCATTGCCGTCGCGATGCACTTGGTGCTTCGCCAAATAAATGTGAAGAACGCATTCCTCTATACAATAGTGGATGCAGCAATTTACGTGGAGCAGCCGCACTCATACGACAAAGGGGACTCACGTGTGTGGCAAATGCAAAAGTCCCTATACAGGATCAAACAGGCGCCAAGGCTCTGGAAGCATTACTTACACAACATTCTGCCTGAGATAGGCTTCAAGCGACTGCCCCACGATCCCGGAATGTACCGCCGCGATTTTCTCTTTGACCGAATTTTGCTCACGGTCCACGTCGACAATCTACTTTACACAGGGTCGAGCAATGAGCTGCTCGCTTAGTTTGGGAAAAACGTAGCGGCACGTGTCAACATCATCTGTAACCACGATGTGAAGCATTTCCTTGGCCTTAATATTTCCTACTCGTCATAAGCTATTCATTTCTCAGTAGCCAAATACGCAAAACAACTCGGCAAATGCTTCAATATTGCGCCTGCACCACTCTCCACCCCTTACCGCACTCCTGGACCTAGGCGACCTGTGCGAAGGTCGCTGGGGTGGTTTCTGCGAGGCAGACCTTAGAAGTGGTATTTCGTGGTCGACGTGGCTGGTGGACGCAGTCGCTAGCGTGGAGCTAAGCAGGGCGTCTGCGCTGTGCACATGACGAGGAGTGGTGCACCAACCAGCGGCGCGCTGCCGCCCCTCGACACAGGGAAGACAGGGAGGAGCAGGCGAGGGAGGGATGGGAGGGAGAACCCTGGGAAGACGAGTGACAAGGACACGACGGTGCATGCTACGAAGGTGCTGCACAGAGGGGTAACCAAGACGGTGGTGCCAAAGGACAGTCTGGTGCGACAAAGCGCGACACGAGCAGGGGGCCGCTAGCTGACCTGACGGAGACGCAGACACACCAACCTGAGGGGACACAGTAGTCAGTGTGTACAGACTCGAGCCAGGCGCACAGGTAAACGTGGCCAGGTGCCGGCCCGTCCAGGAGCACGTATAGTGGGTCACGCGCTGACCTCCAGGAGTGAATTGGTCAACCCACTGGTCCTGGAGGTCAGCTCCACTCACCAAGTTCGGAGAGAACGAGGGGAGGTGAAGACCTGACAGTGAGCCAGACGGGACCGCCGCACACGACAGTACCGTGGAGGAGTACGCAAGGACTAGACCCCCAATGGGGTCTGCCAGGGAGACTGCAACCGGCTGACTGAGCGGCGTGAGGGTGGTGCTGTCGCGAAAGAAGGAGCGGGCAGTACCTGAGTCAAGCGTGAAGGTGTACAAGGCCTCAGCAGGCGCAGTACCAGAGAGAGCAGACTCACCAGCATCTGGAGCAGTAGACTCACTAGCACCTAGAGCAGCAGCCTCACCAGCACCGAGAGCAGGAGATGCACTAGCACCTAGAGCAGCAGCCTAACTAGCACCTAGAGCAGTAGACTCTATACCTGGGTCAGGCGGTACGCAGAGGTAACAGGCACCCTCAGCACTAGTAGGCAATGCATACATGGCAGTGAAAATAGCATCATAGTCAACAGCAAAGATATCGACCCTCTGCCTAAGCTGCTCCAGCCAGGTGGGGAGCTCAGCCTTGTTGCCAAACTCGGTATGCTAGGCGTCGCTCACACGGGCGAAGCAGCGGGACTGTGCGTGATCAACCATCCCGCAAGCTTGACCAGCCCGATCACCTGCATGAATGACGTACGGGCAGCGAACGGTACTCTTAGACCCTCTACTCTAAGCGTACCACTCACGAAGCTGCTTGGGCGTAAATGTCTTGCGCGGACGCCGCTGCAGCTGCATCTGGCCACTGCCAGATGCTCCCGACTGACCAGCTCGAGGGCGACTGCCATGACAGCCACCCCCACAACTTCAACTAGTGTACCACTCACCAAGCTGCTGTGGCATGAGGGACTTGCACGGACGTCGCTGGAGCTGCATCTGGCCACTGCTAGGAGTAGCAATAGCAGCAGTAGCAGCGCGGGCGGTGCGGCTCAATAGAGCAGGGCAGCACAGCTCGGCAGCGCGACGTGGCTTGGCTGGGCGGCTCGGCACAGCGGAGCGGCACGGCCCAGATAGGCGGCGCGGCTCGGCTGGCAAGCAGGCGCGGCAGGCAGGCTAGCGCGGTAGCGCGCTAGTAAGGCAGGCGCGCGGGAAGCGCGGGTAGGGCAGGTGCTCACCAGTGACGGTAGGGCCGGCGCTCGGCGGGCGGCGGCAGAGTAGGCGCACGACGGCGGCGACGGCGGGGCCGTGACAGCGGCTGCAGGCAGGGTCGCGTCGGCGGCAGGGCACGTCCCCGACAGCTGCTGCAGGGCGGGGCGGGACAGCGGCAGGGCGGGGCCGCAACAGCGGCAGCGGTCTCTGCGGCAGCTGCTGCAGGGCGGGGCCGCAACTGCGGCAGGGTGCTCCGCAGCAAGCAGGGGCGGCGTCCAAGGGGCGCCGCGACGAGCAGGGGCGACGTGCAAGGGGCACCAGGACGAGCAGAGATGGCGCTCAGAGGGCGCCGCGACGAGTAGGGGTGACGCCCCAGGGGCGCCGCGATGAGTAGGGACAGTGCCCAGGGGGCGCCGCGACGAGCAGGGGCGACGCGCCAGGGGCGCCGCGACGAGCAGGGGCGGCGTCCAAGGGGCGCCGCGACGAGCAGGAGCGACGCGCGGCTCGGCGGCGCACGGGCTGCAGAGGCGGCGCGCGGGCTGCAGGGGCAGCAACGACGGGCAGTAGGGGCAACGCGCGGCTCAGTAGGGCGGCGTGCGGGCTGCAGAGGCAGCGACTGGCTGCAGGGGCAGGCACGGCTGCAAGGGCAGGCACGGTTGCAGGGGCAGCACGATCGGAGGGGCAGGCACCACTCCGCTGAGTTCGGAGCAGTGCTAGTATTGTTGACAGGGCAGTCGTTTCGTGAGGAATCTGCTGCCATATCTCCTGTTGGGCATTACGTCAGGTCAACTTTCCCCTTGTCAACTTTGTCCTTGACGAAGAAGTACCGTTGCGCGATGTGTTTGGTGCGATTGATGAATCCACGTTTGTTCGCAATTCAGATCGCGCTCTGGTTGTCGCAAGGTATGCTGTCAAATTATTTGTATGCTATATATGTTTAGGCTGTAGTGGGGTAGCAAATATGGGGTACAACCCCTCTTAGGGTTTCATACTTGTACTCAACACTTTCCTAGTGCATTCATTCCTGCCTGCTTATTCTAACATGGTATTACAGCAGAATCGTTCCTAGGGCCCACCGAACGTTCCGCCCTGCCCTAACTGATTTTTTTTTTACGCTGCCCCTGCAGCCGCGTTGCCCTTGCAGCCCACGTGCTGCCCCTGCGACAGTGCTGCCCCTGCAGCCGTGCTCGCCCCTGCGACCGTGCTGCCCCTTGTACTCAAATAGCATTTGCATGTTTTATTCATCTCAATCATTATATATTCACTCTGATCAAAGGTCAAGGGCCCACCACTACCACGCATTCTGTGCAAATCTTCTTGAGGTGGTCTTGGTTACGATCTAACTTCTAATCGCATCACTTTGGACCGTCATGGTGGCGAAGGGTTACCAGGTTTGCATTTTGTCGCTAGGTTGTTCACGAATGCCTGTGCGATCTCGCTAAATACTCGAACAGTCTTGACACTTTTAGTTACCTTTAACTTCAATAGTTTGAAAAGTCAGGAGTGGACAGTCTGAAATCTAAACGGATTCAAATAAAAAAATAACTTTTGACGGTCCGGCTTTCCGCGCCAGTGATTTGCTCACGTGTAGCGCAAGAATATGGCGACAAGTCGTGAATTGGGTGATGAATAGTAGAGAGCCTCTCGCGAGGCTATAGTAATCGCAAAACTGTAGAAAGCGGAAAAAAGTGTCACTTTCCACATTCAGACGCCAACAAAGTACCGAAACATCAAAACGGACGGTCCTATCCTCAATATCAGGACCGTCTGACTCTTATATGAGGAATGTCTGCAAAAACAAAGAAAGGCAAAATGGTTACACGCCCTAGCTCACGTTTGCCAACTTAGTGCAATCCTAGCTTCTAAGTTTCATTGCACCTGTAACATTTACAGATTTCGCATAAACGGCAGGTGTCAAATTATAATATTGTGTAGGCTATAGTGGGGTAGCTCATATGGGGTACACATTTCTAGGGTTGCATATTTGTATCACTTCCATTCCTTAGTCATTCATTCTCGTTCTACTTTCCTCATGGTATCGAGCAGGTTCCCTCTTGGGAACTGTGCCTAGGGCCCACCACATCGAGTTTCAAAAAATTTTTTTTTCTACCCGAAGCGCGCTCCGCCCGAGTCGCGCTCCGGGCTCTCACCTCGCCAAGCCGCCCTAGCGGCCCCCTACGCCCTAGCGGCCCCTTCCCCTAGCGGCCCCGCCGCCCTTCGTTTTGGCCCCGCCGCCCTTTAGTGCGGCCCCGCCGCCCGTCACAGCGGCCTCGTCGCCCCGCATCGCGGCCCCGCCGCGCGTCTCCGCGGCCTCGCCGCCCTTCGTTGCGGCCCCGCCCCTACTCAGCGGCCCCGTCGCCCTTCTCCTCAGCGGCCCCGCTGCCCTGCTCAGCGGCCCCGCCGCCCTACTCAGCGGCCGCGCCGCCCTTCTCCTCAGCGGCCCCGCCTCCCTACTCAGCGGCCCCGCCGCCCTACTCAGCGGCCCCGCCGCCCTTCTCCTCAGCGGCCCCGCCGCCCTACTCAGCGGCCCCGCCGCCCTTCTCCTCAGCGGCCCCGCCGCCCTACTCAGCGGCCCCGCCGCCCTTCTCCTCAGCGGCCCCGCCGCCCTACTCAGCGGCCCCGCCGCCCTTCTCCTCAGCGGCCCCGCCGCCCTACTCAGCGGCCCCGCCGCCCTTCTCCTCCGCGGCCCCGCCGCCCTATTCAGCGGCCCCGCCGTTCTCTCCTCAGCGGCCCCGCCGCCCTACTCAGCAGCCCCGCCGCCCTTCTTCTCAGCGGCCCCGCCGCCCTATTCAGCGGCCCCGCCGCCCTTCTCCTCAGCGGCCCCGCCGCCCTACTCAGCGGCCCCGCCGCCCTTCCGCAGCGGCCTCGCCGCCCTTCTCAGCGGCCCAGCCGCCCCTCGCACCAGCGGCCCTGCCGCCCTACACCGCCCGCGCCGCCCGAGCCGCCCGACCCGCCCGAGCCTCCCGAGCCGCCCGACCTGCCCGAGCTGCCCGAGCCGCCCGAGCCGCCCGACTCTCCTGAGCCGCCCGAGCCGCCCGACCAGCCCGAGCCGCCCAAGCCGCCCGAGCCGCCCGAGCCGCCCGAGCCACCCGAGCCACCTGAGGAGCCGAGCCGCTGGTGCCACGGAGCCGCAGTTGCTACAGTGCCGTCCGAGCAGCCGTGTTGCGGTGCTGCTGTACCGCTGAGCTGCCCGACCCGCCCTGCCTGGTGAGAGCAGCAATTCTGTCACTGCCCTGCCCCTGTCCTACAGTTGGTACTGCTAGTCCACTGTTGTCATGGCTACCCCCAGTGTTCTCGCTTTTGACGCTGAGGGTCGAGCCATTGACTTTGAGGTTTGGGTGGATGACCTGCAGCTTTTCCTACAGTGCGATAGGGCAGATGGTCTTTCCCTCTTTCACCTCACCTCTGGTGCTTCCCCTGCCCCTGCTGCCGATGCCGACGCCACTGTTCGCTCCCAGTGGGCCACTCGCGATGCTGCTGCACGTCTTGCTGTACGTCGCCACCTGCCTACCACTGAGTGCGCGCACTTTAGCCAGTACAAGAGTGCTCAGACCTTGTACGACGCTATCGTTGCACGCTACTCCTTCCCTACCACTGCTGCACTGAGCCGCCTCATGCTACCGTACCTCTTTCCTGGCCTTGCTGCCTTTCCCACAGTCGCTGACCTCATTACGCACCTCCGCACTAGTGACACTCGCTACCGCGCCGCGCTTCCTGCTGAGTTCTGCGCCAAGAACCCCCCCCCCATGTACATCATGTCAAACATTATATATGTTGTTGTAGTTGTTTAGGCTACAGTGGGTTAGCCTATAGGGGGTACACATTCCTAGGTTTTGATACTTGTACTCATTTCACTCTTAGTTCATTCATTCTTGCTCAACATGGTATAGAGCAGGTCCTTCCTAGGACCGATTTTTTTTTAGGGCCCACCACTACCTACCTACCTACCTACGCCCTAGGGCGCCTCGGCTTTCACGCCCCTAGAGGCCCCGTCGGCCCCGCGCTCTCGCACCTAGAGGCCTTGGTCGGCCTCGCGCTCGCTTTTAGAGGCCCCGAATCGGCCCCGCGCTTAGCCCCTAGAGGCCTGCGTCGGCCCCGCGCTCGTCCTTACCGGCCCCGATCGGCCCCGCGCTCGTCCCTCATGGCCCCGATAGGCCCCGCGCTCGCCCTTAGAGGCCCACGTTGGCCCCGCGCTCGTCCCTTACGGCCCCGATCGGCCCCGCGCTCTTCCCTCACGGCCCCGATAGGCCCCGCGCTCGCCCTTAGCACCCACGTCGGCCCCGCGCTCGTCCCTCACAGCCCCACCCGCCCCCGCGCTCGCCCTTAGCGGCCACGAACGGCCCCACCCAGACCGAGCAGCCCGAACCGAGCCGACCCGAGCCGCCCAGCCCTAACGGAACCGAGCCGCCCGACCCGAGCCGCTAGCCCTAACCGACCCGAGCCGCCCGAACCGAGCCGCCCGAACCGAGCCGCGCCGCTCGACCCGAGCCGCCCGAACCGAGCCGCGCCGCCCGACCCGAGCCGCGCCGCCCTACCTATACCGAGCCGCGCCGCCCTACCTGTACCGAGCCGCGCCGCCCTACCTACCCTACTGCTACTACTGCTTTTCCTACTGCTGCTACCATGGCTAGCCATCCTGTCCTAGCCTTCGATACTGAGGGTCGCCCAGTGAAGTTCGACACCTGGCTTGATGACCTACACCTCTTCCTACAGCTCACTGCCAAGGAAGACATCTCACTGTACGATCATGCCTTAGGCCACGCTACTGCTCCTGCTGCTACTGCTCACAGCACTGCCCGCTCACAGTGGCAGACTCGTGACGCCCATACTCGCTTCGCTATTCGCAACTCTCTGCCGATAGATGAGCGCGAGCACTTTGGGCAGCACAAGAATGCACAGGCACTGTACACTGCTGTCGTTGCCCGCTACTCCTCGCCGGCCTCTGCCGCTCTAGGCCGTCTCTCTCTTCCCTACCTGTTCCCCGACCTAGCTTCCTTCCACACTGTCGCTGATCTCATTACCCACCTCCGCACTAGTGAGGCTCGCTTCCGCGCCGCTATGCCTGATGAGTTCCTTGCCAAGAACCCACCCCCGCTCTGGCTCACTCTCTACCACCTAGTCACGCGCCTCCCTGACACTCTCCGCTCAGTCAGGGACCACTTCCTAGCTCGCTGCCCCACCGAGCTCACCATTGCCCTCCTCGAGAAGGAACTGCTTGCAGCTGAGGCTAGCATAGTCGCTGTAGGTGCCTCTCGCGGTGACCCCCGTACCCCGTTCTTTGAGGGGTGTTCTCCCTCCCCCCTTCTTCCCTCTGTCGCCTCTGCTGCTGCTGTCGACCTCCTTGGTGCTGAGAAGGTCGGGACTGCGTCTGCTTCAAGTGGGCTCCGCAGCGGCAAGGGCAAGGGGGGCAAGGGCGGTGGTGGTGAAAGCGGGGGTGGCGGTGGTGGGGGAGGTGGTGGTGGCGGGGGGGGTGGCGCGGGTGGGGGAGGTGGCAGCAGTGGGGGGGGTGGCGGCAGCGGCGGGGGAGGTGGCCGGGGCGGAGGAGGTGGTGGGGGTGGCAGTGGACGAGGCAGCGGCCGGGGTTGGGGTGGTCGAGGAGGTGGTAGCGGCGGTGGTGGTCGTGGAGGCACTGGCGGTGGCCAGGGCCAGCAGCACACTCCGTCGCCCTAGGAGGTCCATGAGTGGTACTCTCAGCACGGGGGGGGGGGGGGGGTGGCCTTAGCTGCACGTACGTCATTCGCACTTTCCTGACCGCACTGCCCTTGAGCCCCTTGCTCAGCCAGTTGCTGTCTCCCTCGCTGACGCCTCTGGGGGTCCGTTCCTTGCGACCTCCTCCACTGTCCTTCCCTGTCCTGCGGTCCCGTCGGGCACACTGTCAGGTCTCCACCTCCCCTCGTTCTCTACGAACTTGGTGGCAGGTTGTGCACTACAGGACGCGGGTGTTCACCAGTTCACCCCTGCCTACGAGCGTGTCACACACTGCACGTGTGCCCGTACAGGCCGCCACTTGGCTACCTTCACCCGGCAGCCGGGGTCGGATCTGTACACAATGACTACTGCCCCCACTCAGGTCGCTGCGTCTGCGTCTGCGTCCGCGTCAGGTCAGCTGTCCGCCCCCTGCTCGTGTCGCTCTCTAGCGCACGAGACTGTCCTCTGGCACCACCGACTTGGCCACCCGTCTGTGCAGCGCCTTCGTGCCATGCACTCCCGGTACCTTGTCTCTGGTCTTCCCAGGGTCCTCCCTCCCCTCCCACCCTCGCCTGCTCCTCCCTGTCTTCCCTGTGTCGAGGGGCGGCATCGCGCCGCTCCTCACTCCTCCTCGTTTCCCCCGACGACTGCTCCTTTGCAGATGCTCCACATGGACGTGTGGGGCCCAGCCCGCGTCCGTGGTCAGGGTCAGGAGAGGTACTTCCTGATCGTTGTTGACGACTACTCGCGCTACACCACGGTCTTCCCCTTGCGAGCCAAGGGTGAGGTCCCTGATGTTTTGATCCCTTAGATCCGCAGAGCTCGTCTCCAGCTCAGCGAGCGTTTCCGCTCGGACTTTCCTGTCTTGCGCTTGCACTCTGACAGAGGTGGTGAGTTCTCCTCCGACCTCTTGGCAGCCTACTGTGCTGAGCACGGCATTGAGCAGTCGTTCACGCTTCCGGCCTCTCCACAGCAGAATGGGGTTGCGGAGCGCCGCATTGGCCTGGTCATGGAGGTCGCTCGTACCTCCTTGATCCATGCGGCTGCCCCCCACTTTCTGTGGCCGTTTGCGATCCGGTACGCTGCGCATCAGCTCAACCTCTGGCCCCGTGTCTCCTTGCCGGAGACCTCGCCCACACTGCTATGGACGGGGGAGGTTGGCGATGCGTCGGGTTTCTGGGTCTGGGGATCTCGAGCTTTTGTCCGCGATTCATCTGCGGACAAGCTCTCCTCTCGTGCTGTTCCCTGCGTCTTCCTCGGCTTTGTTCTGGACGCGCCTGGTTGGCAGTTTTACCACGCCACCTCGCGCCGGGTCTTGCCCTCTCAGGACGTCACTTTTGACGAGTCTGTTCCCTACTACCGCCTCTTTCCCTACCGCACTGCCCCGCTCCCACCCCCGCCTCTCTTCCTTGCGCCAGGTGCTGCTGTCGTAGACCCCCTCCCCCCTCAGGGTGCCGCTCCCTCAGGTGTGTCTAAGGTAGACCCGGTCGAGCCTGTTGAGGTTGCTGTCGACTCTCGTCCTGCTCGGGGTGCTGAGCCTGGGGGTGCTGAGCCTGGGGGTGCGGAGACTGGGGGTGCTGAGCCAGGGGGTGCTGACTCTGGGGGTGCTGAGCCTGGGGGTGCGGACTCTCGGGGTGCTGAGCCTGGGGGTGCGGACACTGGGGGTACTGAGCCTGGGGGTGCTGAGCTTGGGGGTGCGGTGACTGGGGGTGCTGAGCCTTGCGGTGCTGGGCCTGAGGGTGCTACACCTGGAGGCGACCTCTCCTCGGAGCAGTTGCGTGAGTGGTACTTACAGTACTGCAGCCTCCGGAGTGTTACCTCTGGGACCAGGCGCACTACAGGGACTGAGGTTGGTACTTCTCCTCCTAGTCAGGAGCTCCCCTTTCGTGAGCGGATCCGTGAGTGGTACGAGCGCCGTTGCACACTTCAGAGTGGTGCGCCTCGTCTTACGGACCCGGCTGCCCCTGGTGCTACGGACCCGGGCGTTGGAGCTGCTGCTGGTGCTGCGGACCCTGGCGTTGGAGTTGCTGCTGGTGCTGCGGACCAGAGGGTTGGAGGTGTTAGAGACTAAGGACGGAGTCAATGAAGATTAGGAGCCTAAATTTCTCAAAATCGTTGGCTTGAAATTCTGGACAGAATCGTCGAGTTCACAAGAAACGTCGTCGGCTAAACTTGCACTGTTGGAATTGTCTCAAACTCGAGTATGTTGTAGCCTGTAACCAGGGCTATCTTTTCCAGTTTGAATCGTATCAAATGGTGGAGTAAATCTCGAGTTATGATTTTCGGCGCACTAGGGGGTATGCTGCCACATGCTTAACTCAATCACAATGGTTCTCACAAGTTCCACAAAGTTACACACAAGAGAGTTAGGGTAGCACTAAACCAGGTAGGAGGGAAGAGGAGGACGAGAGGGAAGGTCCCAAGAGATTCCCCAACCAAGGAAACCCCATGCCACACAATTCCCTTCCCCATAGGCAACCCCACTTTCACATTTGTCACTTTCCCAACTCATGCCATCCACCTCAACCCACTTGGCCACACTTGCCAACCTGGTTTGGCTTCACCCAACCACATGGCAGCATTCTACAGTGATGGGTTCGAATTCCCAACCCCCAAAAGTCTGTACCCCATATTGAGTCAACCCCACAACTTCCCATAGTCGCCACAACCGAAGTACAGAAAGCATACGAACTCCAACGTTCGTAACTTTCTTGTTCGTGCTCCAATTGAAGCGATACTTGGTTCGTCGGAAAGCTCTTGAGCAGTGGAGTCACTTCAGATATCTGCTCAAGCCAAATAACATTCACACACACTCAGAAAATCCAAACCGCACAAAACACAAATTCTTGCACACACTCACAATACGCATGCAACGCACGAACATATGATGGGAGGCAGACAGACGTGAATGCAAATGATAGCATCACATAACAGGAGGTGCTGCTGGTGCTGAGGACCCGGGCGTTGGGGCTGCGGCTGGTGCTGCGGACCCTGGCGTTGGAGCTGCGGCTGGTGCTGTAGACCCTGGTGTCGGAGTCCCTGCTGGTGCTGAGGACCCGGGCGTTGGAGCTGCGGCAGGTGCTGTGGACCCTGGTGTTGGAGCCACTGCTGGTGCTGAGGACTCGGGCATTGGTGCTGAGGCTAGTACTGAGGACCTGGGCGTTGGAGCTGCTGCTGGTTCTAGTACTGCCGCTGGGGGTACAGGTGCTGTCCCTGCTGTGTCTGGAGTCGCCGCGCGCCCTCAGCCGTACTTCGTTCCGCTCCTTCAGCAGGTTCTTGGTCTCTCGCCTCCTCCTGGTCCTCCTCCCTTTGCGTGTTCACAGCCTGTCCCGTCACAGTTACAGGTGCAGCCGGCCTCCCCACTACCTGCTCCTTCTCCTTACACTGGTCCTACTGGCGTTCTTACTGAGCGTTGTGAGTCTGCGTCTCGTCCAGCGTCGCCTGTCCGTCATGCTAGCGCTAGTGCTCGTAGTTCGCGCCAGCGTCCTCCTCCTGCCCCTGGCACGCACCGGATGTCTCTACGTCCGTCTACTGCTCCTCTGCGTGCCCCTTTGCCTTCTCCTCCTGCGTCCTCTCTTCCTGCTCTCGCCGACCCTGACTCGGACTCTCTTCGTGCTGCCAGTCCTACTGTCACGCGTCTCGTTGCTACTATTGTCACTAACCCTTCTTTCGAGTCTACTGCTGCGTCTGCTCTCGTTACTGAGCTCGTCAACTTTGCTGCTCGCTGTCGCTTAGACTACGCTGCTAGTCTTGTCGCTGAGTCTGAGTCTGTCTGTTCTGCGTCCGTCGAGGGTGAGTGTGCCCTTGGCACGGACGTCCTTGAGGACAGGCAGGAGGAGTTCCAGTGTCTGGCTGCTGCTTCACCTCATCTCGTGTCCGTACTGCTTACCCCTGAGGGAGACCCGGATGCACTTGACATCCCGACTCCGCGCTCTTACGCGGAGGCGATAGAGGGTCCCTACTCCTCTCAGTGGCAGGCAGCTATGGATGCAGAGATTGCTTCCTGGAAGTCCACAGGCACCTACGTTGACGCGGTTCCCCCTCCAGGGGCGAACATCGTCAGTGGCATGTGGATTTTCAGGGTGAAGCGGCCGCCGGGTTCTCCGCCTGTCTTCAAGGCGCGTTACGTGGCTCGTGGCTTCAGTCAGCGACAGGGAGTTGACTACTTTCAGACCTTCTCCCCCACCCCGAAGATGACCACTCTTAGGGTACTGCTGCACGTTGCTGCTCACCAGGACTACGAGCTGCACTCTCTCGACTTCAGCACAGCTTTCCTGCAGGGCAGCCTGCACGAGGAGATCTGGCTGCACCGCCCACCTGGCTTCACTGGGTCTTTCCCTCCTGGTACCCAGTGGAGCCTCCGGCGTCCAGTCTACGGTCTCCGCCAGGCGCCACGTGAGTGGCACGACACACTGAGGACTACGCTTGCGGCTCTTGGGTTCGCTCCGTCTACTGCCGACCCGTCGCTGTTTCTGCGCACCGACACCTCTCTGCCGCCGTTCTACCTCCTCGTGTACGTCGACGACTTGGTCTTTGGCACAGCTGACACTACTGGACTCGCCTACGTGAAGTCCGAGCTGCAGAAGAGACACACGTGCAGTGACCTGGGTGAACTGCGCAGCTACCTTGGCTTGCAGATCACCCGGGACAGAGCACGCCGCACCATTACCCTGACTCAGTCACACATGGTGCAGCAGGTCCTTCAGCGCTTCGGCTTCACGTACTCCTCGCCTCAGGCCACTCCTCTGTCTACTCGCCACTCGCTCTCAGCTCTGCCTTCGGTTGAGTCCGTAGAGTCGAGTGGCCCGTACCCAGAGCTTGTTGGCTGTCTCATGTACCTGATGACCTGCAGACGACCTGACCTTGCATACCCTCTTAGCATTCTTGCACGCTATGTTGCTCTTCGGAGACACCGACCTGAGCACATGGCTGCAGCGAAGAGGGTGTTGCGCTACTTGTGCAGTACGTCGGGCATGGGACTAGTGCTTGGAGGGCGGAGTCTAGTGGTCCTCACTGGACACGCAGACGCTTCTTGGGCTGATGACCAGGCTACGCAGCGGTCGTCACAGGGTTACACCTTCAGCCTTGGTTCCGGCTCTGTTTCGTGGCGGGCTACTCGCTCGTCTTCTGTTCTTGGCTCCAGCTGTGAGGCTGAGATCTACGCAGGGGCCATGGCTGCACAGGAGCTTCACTGGCTCACCTACCTAATGACTGACCTTGGAGAGCCGCCTCGTTCTCCTCCAGTCCTGTACGTTGACAACAAGGCCATGCTGGCGTTGTGTCGGGAGCAGAGAGTGGAGCACAGAACAAAGCACATTGCTCTCCGCTACTTCCTTGCTCGTGAGCTACAGCAGCGTGGTCAGTTGCGACTTGTGTACGTGGCCTCTAAGGCCAACATTGCTGATGTCTTCACCAAGGCACTTCCGCCTTGTGATCATCAGCACTGCTGTACCCAGCTGGGTCTTGTGTCTGTCTTGCCTCACTTGCTCTCCTCTTGACCCTCGTTGTACTGTTACATATATATATCACTGCTCTTGCTTGTTTAGTCTTATATATATATCTGTACTCCTGCATGTGAACTGGCCTTGTGGCCTTGCACTTGTGCTTGGATTGTGTGGTGACGTTGTGATCCACCCTGAACTTGCTTTGTTTTGCTTTACTTGACTGGTCTTGTGACCCCTAGTTCTCCCCCACTTCGCCTATGGGGGTGTGTCAAACATTATATATGTTGTTGTAGTTGTTTAGGCTACAGTGGGTTAGCCTATAGGGGGTACACATTCCTAGGTTTTGATACTTGTACTCATTTCACTCTTAGTTCATTTATTCTTGTTCAACACATCACTCTCTATTACATAGTCACCAGCCTACCTGACTCCCTTCGTGTAGTCAGGGACCACTTCCTCTCAGTCTGTCCCACCACTCTCACTGTTGACCTCCCAGAGAAGGCCCTCCTAGTGGCGGAGAAGAGCATAGTTGCTGTAGGAGCCTCTCGTGGTGACCCTCGCACCCCCATCTTTGAGGGGTGTTCCCCTTCCCCCCTGTTGCCCTCTGTCGCCTCCGCTGCTGCGGCCGACCTCGTTGGTCTTGAGTCGGTCGGTGCGGCGTCTGCCCCTAGTGGGAGACGCCGCTTTGGCAAGGGCAAGGGGGGCAAGGGCGCGGATGGGGCTAGCGGGGGTGGTGGAGGTGGCGGTGGGGGCGACGGGGGGGGGTGGGGGTGGCGGTGGGAGTGGTGGCGGGGGTGGAGGTGGCGGTGGCAGCGGCGGAGGCGGAGGCGGCGGTGGCGGTAGCGGTGGGAGCGGAGGCGGCGGTGGCGGCGGAGGTGGAGGCGGCGGTGGTGGAGGAAGTGGAGCTGGTCGGGGTGGTGCTTCTCAGCGGAGCGGCTCTGGGAGTGGTCAGCGCCAGCAGCAGCAGCAGCAGCAACGTTCTCGGGACATCCCCCCTCCTCAGCAGCTCCGTGAGTGGTACACGCAGCGTCAGCGTGGTGGGGGTTTTGGCCCGTGCACCTATGTCCTTCGCTCCGGCGACCGCGCGGGTGAGCAGTGTGGGGGTGCTCATCCCACCCAGCGCTGCTTTGGCTGACTGACGTACGCTTGGCGTCAGCAGTTCCCGGAGGCTAGTGAGATTCCCCGCTGGGGAGAGCTGTCTAGGGCAGGCGTAGCTATCTTTGATCTTGACTTTGATGCTATCCTTGCTGCCATGTATGCTGTGACTATTAGTGATGAGGGTGACTGTTACCGGTGTTTCCCGCCCGACCCGGGCATTGGTATTGCTGCTCTAGGTACTGGTGAGGCTGCTGCTCTAGGTGCCAGTGCGTCCGCGCCCTCAGGTGCTGGTGAGTCTGCGCTCTCAGGTACCACGTCGGCTTCGGCCTCCCTCACCTTCACACTTGACTCAGGGGCTTCTCGCTCCTTCTTTCGAGACCGCACCACACTCACGCCGCTTGGTCGGCCAGTTGCAGTCTCCCTGGCAGACCCCTCTGGGGGTCCTATCCTCTCTCACTTCTCCACTGTCCTCCAGTGTCCGGTTGCCCCCTCTAGCACCTTGTCTGGTCTTTACCTCCCCTCGTTCTCTACGGACTTGATCAGTGGTGCTGACCTGCAGGATACGGAGGTTCACCGGTTCACTCCTGCGAGTCAGCGGGTGACCCACTGCACGGAGGCTTGGACAGGCCGACACCTGGCCACGTTTACACATCGGCCGGGGTCGAGCCTGTACACACTGACCACTGCGTCTCCTCCAGTCACTGCATCTAGTCAGGTAGCTGCGTCGGGTCAGGTGTTTGCTGCAGCGTCCAGGTCTGGTCCTGAGTCTGCCCCCTGCTCGTGTCGCCTCCTGTCTCACGAGACTCTCCTCTGGCACCACCGTCTTGATCACCCCTCCCTGCCTCGTCTCCAAGGCATGGCTTCCCGTGTCCTTGTCTCTGGTCTTCCCCGGTCCCTCCCTCCCCTTCCTCTGGGGCCTGGTCCTTCCTGTGTCCCCTCTATCGAGGGGTGGCTCCGAGCTGCCCCTCACTCCTCTCAGTTTCCCTCGACAGAGGCCCCGCTGCAGACGCTTCACATGGACGTGTGGGGCCCGGCCCGCGTCCGTGGACAGGGTCACGAGCGCTACTTCCTGCTGGTGGTTGACGACTACTCGCGTTACACCACAGTCTTCCCCTTGCGCAGCAAGGGTGATGTCGCTGAGGTGTTGATCGACAGGATCCGCGCAGCTCGTCTCCAGCTCAGGAGGAGCTTCGGCTCGTACTTTCCTCTTATGCGTCTGCACTCTGACCGAGGCGGAGAGTTCTCCTCTGGCCTTCTGCGGGCCTACTATCGTGCGTGAGGCATCCGCCAGACCTTTACGCTTCCGGGCTCTCCACAGCAAAATGGGATTGCTGAGCGCCGCATTGGCATGGTCATGGACGTCGCTCGTACGTCCATGATGCATGCGGCTGCCCCCCATTTTCTGTGGCCGTTTGCGGTTCGGTACGCGGCGCATCAGATCAACCTTCACCACAGGGTCTCCAGATCGGAGACCTCCCCAGCATTGCTGTGGACGGGGAAGGTCGGCGATGCGTCTGCATTCCGTGTCTAGGGATCTCGGGCGTTTGTCCGCGACTTGTCTGCGGACAAGCTGTCCCCTCGTGCTGCTCCCTGTGTCTTCCTTGGCTTCCCCCCTGACGCCCCTGGGTGGCAGTTCTACCACCCCACCTTTTGTCGTGTTCTGTCCTCCCAGGACGTCGCGTTTGACGAGTCAGTACCCTACTACCGCCTCTTCCCCTACCGCACTCCTTCCCCCCCCCCGCCACCGCACTTCCTTGTGCCAGGTCCCCCCCCGGTAGACCCCCTCCCCCCTCAGGGTCCTGCCCCTTCAGGTGTGTCCCAGAGAGATGCAGTCGAGCCGGTCGAGGTTGCTGGTGACTCTGGGACTGCTGCAGGTGCTGAGCCTGGGGGTGATGACTCTGGGGGTGCTGCGCGCGTGGGTGCTGAGCCTGGGGGTGCTGCGACTAGGGGTGCTGAGCCTAGGGGTGCAGAGCCTGGGGGTGCTACGACTGGGGGTGCTACGACTGGGGGTGCTGAGCCTGGGGGTACTACGACTGGGGGTGCTGAGCCCGGGGGTCCTTCGCTTGGGGGTGCTGAGTCTGGAGCTACTGAGCCTGGGGGTGCGGAGCCCGCTCCAGTGGCGTCTGGCGGTGCTGGGCCTGGTGGTTCTCCGTGTGCTTCGTCTCGGGGGGAGCCACTCTCTCCACAGGAGCTGCGTGAGTGGTTTGCCCGGCGCTGGAGGCGTACTGCTGGAGCTGGTGCTTCTTTGGCTGCTGAGGGTGCAGGTGCCGCCGGTCTCGGAGGTGCTAGTCCTGCGAGTGCTATTGGAGTCGGTGCTGCTGAAGGTGTTGGCGCCGAGGCTACTGCTGTCAGTGCTGGCGGCGGTCCTGCTGCGGGTGCTGCTGGTGCTGCTGGAGGTACTGGAGCTGCAGGTGCTGTTGACGCAAGTGCTGCCGCTGGGGGTGCTGGTGCTGTCCCTGCTGTGTTGGGAGTCGCCGTGCGGCCTCGGCCGTACTTTGTTCCGCTCCTTCAGCAGGTTCTTGGTCTTCCTCCTCCCTTAGAGTGTCCACTGCCTGTCCAGTCGCAGTCACAGTTACCGCCGGCCTCCCCACTGCCTTCTCCTTCTCCGTACACTGGTCCTACTGGAGGTCTTGTTGAGCGTCGTGAGCCTGCGTCTCGTCCTGCGTCGCCTGTTCGTGCTGCTCGCACTAGTGGTCGCAGTTCGCGTCAGCGTCCTCCTCCTGTCCCTGGCACGCACCGGATGTCTCTGCGTCCGTCCACTGCTCCTCTGCGTGCCCCTTTGCCCTCTCCTCCTAAGTCCTCTCTTTCTGTGCTTGCCGACCCTGAGTCGGACTCTCTTCGTGCTACCTGTCCTACTGTCACGCGTCTCCTGGCTACTGTTGTCACTGACCCTTCCTTTGAGTCCACTGCTGCGTCTGCTCTTGTTGCTGAGCTCGTCGACTTTGCTGCTCGCTGTCGTCTAGACTATGCTGCTAGTCTTGTTGCTGAGTCTGCGACTGTCTGTCCTCCGTCCGTCGGGGGTGAGTGTGCTCTTGGCACGGACGTCCTTCAGGACAGGCAGGAGGAGTTCCAGTGTGTGGCTGCTGCTACACCTCATCTCACGTCCGTACTGCTTACCCCTGAGGGAGACCCGGATGCACTAGACATCCCGACTCCGCGCTCATACGCAGAGGCCGTAGAGGGTCCCTACTCCTCTCAGTGGCAGGCAGCTATGGATGCAGAGATGGCTTCCTGGAAGTCCACAGGCACCTACGTTGACGCGGTTCCCCCTCCAGGGGCGAACATCGTCAGTGGCATGTGGATCTTCAGGGTGAAGCGGCCGCCGGGCTCTCCACCTGTCTTCAAAGCGCGGTACGTGGCTCGTGGCTTCAGTCAGCGGCAGGAAGTTGACTACTTTCAGACCTTCTCTCCCACCCCGAAGATGACCACTCTTTGGGTGCTGCTACACGTAGCCGCTCAGCGTGACTACGAGCTTCACTCCCTTGACTTCAGCACTGCTTTCCTGCAGGGTAGCCTGCACGAGGAGATCTGGTTGCGCCGACCACCTGGCTTCACTGGGACTTTCCCTTCTGGCACCCAGTGGAGCCTCCGACGGCCAGTCTACGGTCTCCGCCAGGCACCGCGCGAGTGGCACGACACACTGAGGACTACTCTTGCGGCTCTTGGGTTTGCTCCCTCTACTGCTGACCCGTCACTGTTTCTACGCACCGACACCTCTCTGCCG
The DNA here is from genome assembly GCA_948144175.1 of Closterium sp. NIES-65. Classification (NCBI taxonomy): domain Eukaryota; kingdom Viridiplantae; phylum Streptophyta; class Zygnematophyceae; order Desmidiales; family Closteriaceae; genus Closterium; species Closterium sp. NIES-65. The sequence continues at coordinate 1,351,929 of CANXME010002612.1, forward strand.
CCGTTCTACATCCTCGTGTACGTCGACGACTTGGTCTTTGCCACAGTTGACACTGCTGGACTCGCCCACGTGAAGTCCGAGCTGCAGAAGAGACACACGTACACAGACCTGGGTGAACTGCGCAGCTACCTTGGCTTGCAGATCACCCGGGACAGAGCACGCCGCACCATTACCCTGACTCAGTCACACATGGTGCAGCAAGTCCTTCAGCGCTTCGGCTTCACGTACTCTTCGCCTCAGGCCACTCCTCTGTCTACTCGCCACTCGCTCTCAGCTCTGCCTTCGGATGAGTCCGTAGAGTCGAGTGGCCCGTACCCAGAGCTTGTTGGCTGCCTCATGTACCTGATGACCTGCACACGACCTGACCTTGCATACCCTCTTAGCATTCTTGCACGCTATGTTGCTCCTGTGAGACACAGACCAGAGCACATGGCTGCAGCGAAGAGGGTGTTGCGCTACTTGTGCAGTACGTCGGGCATGGGGCTAGTGCTTGGAGGGCGGAGTCCAGTGGTCCTCACTGGGCACGCGGACGCTTCTTGGGCAGACGACCAGGCTACACAGCGGTCGTCACAGGGTTACACCTTCAGCCTTGGTTCCAGCTCTGTATCGTGGCGGGCTACTCGCTCGTCTTCTGTTCTCGGCTCCAGTTGTGAGGCTGAGATCTACGCCGGGGCCATGGCTGCACAGGAGCTTCGCTAGCTTACCTACCTGCTGACTGACCTCGGAGAGCCGCCTCGTTCTCCTCCGGTGCTGTACGTAGACAACAAGGCCATGCTAGCCTTGTGTCGGGAGCAGCGCCTGGAGCACAGAACGAAGCACATTGCTCTCGGCTACTTTCTTGCTCGTGAGTTGCAGCAGCGTGGTCAGTTGCGACTTGCGTACGTGGCCTCTGAGGCCAACACTGCTGATGTTTTCACCAAGGCACTTCCGCCTTGTGATCATCAGCGCTTCTGCACTCAGCTGGGTCTTGTGCCAGTCTTGCCTCACTTTGCTCACCCCTTGACCTTGCTTGTACTCTTACATATATATATACCTGCTCTTGCTTGTTTAGCCTTCACTGCATGTGAACTGGCCTTGTGGATTTGACCTTGTGCTCGGACTGTGTGGTGACGTTGTGATCCACCGTGAGCTTTGTCTGCTTTGCTTGACTGGTCTTGTGACCCCTTGTTCTCCCCCACTTTGCCTATGGGGGTGTGTCAAATTTTAATATTGTGTAGGCTATAGTGGGGTAGCTCATATGGGGTACATATTTCTAGGGTTGCATATTTGTATCACTTCCATTCCTTAGTCATTCATTCTCGTTCTACTTTCCTTAGCAGGGCCTTCTCACATGTTGTAGTGTGAGAAGTCTGTCTATCAAGCAAGGCCCTACTCGTTTGCTAGTTCAAACGCAGTTCGAGGGGTGCCGTCTCTTCATAACAAAGGGGTTTCTCTTCTTCCCCTACTTGACCTTTACCTTCACTCCTTCAGCAATGAGAGTATTTTTCAACCTGACCTGATCTAGCCTTATCTCAAGAAGAAGCATCATCATGGCACGGGGACAGCGCTCGTGTTCAGGCTTACCCCAAACTCCCCCCCACCTCTCATTCACCCTCCTCCCCTCCCCTGGTCACCGCCAGTACCCGTGCTGTGAAGGAAGAATTGTATGCTGCACCTCTTAGCCTCTCATGCCATGGCATGGCGCTTCTGCTTTGATACTTCGTCCGGGCGTTGGTAGTTTGTTCCAAGATCTGGACTGGCAGAGCCCAGTTCTCCTCTCTCGCCCTCTCACACACACACTACTAGTATCAAGTCGCAATCATGATACGCAGTATCACATGGCCCAAATCCCGTTTTCGCAGGCCTGCCGTCGCGTGGCCACGCTCTGCAGATGTCGCGATTCTCCTTCTCCTCCTCGCCGCCTTCGCACTCTTTGCCTCCTCCTCCTCGTGCTCACTTTCCCGCGCGCCGCGGCCCCATCAGCGGGGTGCTGCCCCGCGATGAGATCAAGATACGGCGTCGCACCAGCGAGATGCAGTCGCGCGTCTGTCCAATCAGCTCCTGCTCTCTCGCGCTCGACCCAGCCGCGCCCGGCACTCGCTCTTAAAGGTCACCGCTACCACATCCGAAAATTCCATGTGCAATAATCACTTTGAAAATGCGAGAGACCCCGGAGTCACCCTCGCGGGGTGACCCACATGTTTCCTCGGTGTTACCTACAGCCTACCCCCAGACACGGGCGATGTAAGTGACGACCGCCAACCTTAGCGCCCGCCGTGGTAACAAGACATTCGACCAATCGGAACGGTTTACACTTCGTGGGGGTACCCCGAGGTTACCCCAACGTTGGCGGGAAAATCGACAGCGTTGCCAAATTTGTCGCCACTCAGCTTCTGCCGAACCCGTGACGCGTGGGAATTCCAAACCTGTTGGGACTGTATTTCGACCTCAAACTTATTTTGCCTAGCCAATACGCATGTCTCTTACCCGCCAAACAATATGCTATCGCATCGCTCAATGATGGGTTGGGTTACAATGATGGGTTGGGTTACGTGGCACATGAAAGTTCACGAACCAATCAAAGCTCTTCGACAGCACCTTCTTCTCCTTCTCCTCTCACAGCACCTTCAGACTACTTATCCACCCTTCTAGTTACTCAACCCGTCACTTTTAACTTCGACTTCAGCTCATGATACACACCTAGAACAGTTAGTACGAGAGCCGCCATACTTGAGTAATCCGGTAAACGATTTGCCGCTGGTTTGGTCCTCTAGTGAAGTCGCTGCGTCCTCACTCGGGTAGACATTGGCACCAAGGGGGTGACGGGGTGTGACTAAGGCAGTCGGTCGCTGCGCTGGAGTGACCAAGGGAGTGGATGGAGGCTAAATGGAGGAATCAAGATAGTCGGTCGCTGCGCCTAATAGCCCCTGTTTTGGCCCAATGACTCCAGAGCACGGGGCGTTACATCGCTCTTCATTGCCGTCGTTACCCTTCGGCCCTTGTTGCCCTTGGTTGCCTCTCATGTGTTTGACCCCTCGTGCCTTTGTCACTCTCACTGTTTATAACCTTTTTACTCTGTATTTTGCTGCTCCGCTTGTAATGATTGTGTGATATGTTTGAATGCGTGCTGGGAGGTGGGTGGGTGAGAGGGGCGGGAGGGAGGTGAGGGAGGAAGAGGGGGGGGGGGGGGAAGGGGGAGGAGAGGGGGTGGGGGGAAAGGGGGAGGAGGGGTAGTGGGAGGGGGAGAGGAGGGGAGGGGTTGGGGGAAATAGCGAGGCGAAGGAGGGTGGGGTGGGGGAGGGGGACGGGGGGAATGAGAGCTGGGTATTGCCTGCATGCATGCGTGTGGTGGCATTGGCAGGGATGCGAAGTTATTCCCTGAAGTGGATCCTCCCCCTAGCGGAGCCATACCCGCCTCCATCACCAGCCTCGCTTCTCTGCAATACCTGTCCGTCACCAACCACCCACTCACCCTCTTCCACCGCTTCATCCGTCTTGGATGCACGATGCCTTTCCTTCGTTCCATGCCAACATGCGCTTGTTCTTGTGCTTTCACCCCCCATTCCCCACACTTGCCTCCCCCTGCCCCCCTCCCACATGCTTGCTTCGCGCCCATGCCCCTCCTGAACCTCGCCATTTTCCGTGCTGCTGTGCCGTCTCATCCCACTCCTTCCAAATGCGTCCACAGACTATACCATACCCACTCCTTGCCCATGCGTGTCTCCCTTCTTGCCTTGACGACCCACAAGCTGTAACCCTTATGCTTGTCATTCCGTATGTTTGAATTGCATTCGTCTATGTTGTTTCCTGCCATCCCACCCCGACAGCGATTTGACCTACATTGATCTGGTGGGGCCCATTCCACCCCTCGCTCCTCTCACCAGCCTCGGCTACCTGTACGTCCCAATGTTGGAGTCATTTCGAGCTTCAGTTTCACAAATTCGCCTCGCTTTTCGTATTTTTCCTTTCCCAATAATCACGCCCTACTTGCACTACTCTCGTCGCTTATTCCAGTTTGATGGTGTCTGTTGTCCCTAAATCCGGTACCGTGTGTGTGGTGTGTATGTCTCTCTATTGCTCGCTAGATGTGCCACGTGCAACCTGCACTGCATGTTTTCCACTGCTGCTCGCATGCCACATGCGGCCTCCTCAGAGCTATTGGGGGGCAGAGCACGCTGACTGGCACTGTGGAAGGACTGGCTTGGCTCTCCTCCCTCACCAACCTGCAATTTCTGTATGCCCCGCACTTACTTTATGCCTGGCAATAATTGTATGCTCTGCAATCATTGTATGCCCTGCAATTATTGTATGCTTTGCAATTATTGTATGCTCTGCAATTATTGTATGCTCTACAATTATTGTATGCTCTGCAATTATCACACTGGGTTTTCTGCAATTGCTGTATGCTCTGCAATTGCTGTTTTCCCTGTGAAGGCGTGTTCGGGTGAACCTCGAACACGTTCGTGTTCGACGCGGGGCACTTTAAGCCCGTGTTTGGGCACAAACGTGTTTGGGCGAACCTTGAACACTGTTCGTGATAAGAAACGAGGAATGAAGAAGAGAGGGGGGTTCACTAGCAAACATTGGGATACATATAGCAAACCCTAAAAGGGTTGTACTCACTATAGAGTACCCCACTGCAGACTAGAGAAACATAATATTCTGACACACCCCCATAGTCAAAGTGGGGTGTAATCAGCACAACAAGCAAAGCTAGAGGCTATCGCGGAGGGCAAGTGTGGAGGAGGAGGGAAAGACCCAGTGAAGCAAGGTGGGCGGCGCAGCCAGATCTCCTCGTGCAGGCTGCCCTGTAAGAAAGCAGTGCTGAAGTCAAGAGAGTGCAGCTCGTAGTCACGGTGAGCAGCAACGTGCGGCAGTACCCGAAGAGTGGTCATCTTTGGGGTGGGGGAGAAGGTCTGAAAGTAGTCAACTCCCTGCCGCTGACTGAAGCCACGAGCCACGTAACGCGCCTTGAAGACAAGCGGAGAACCCGGCGGCCGCTTCACCCTAAAAATCCACATGCCACTGACAATGTTCGCCCCAGGAGGGGGGACAGCGTCAACGTAGGTGCCTGTGGACTTCCAGGAAGCCATCTCTGCATCCATAGCTGTCTGCCACTGAGAGGAGTAGGGACCCTCTATCGCCTCCGCGTAAGAGCGCGGAGTCGGGATGTCAAGTGCATCCGGGTCTCCCTCAGGGGTAAGTAGTACGGACACAAGATGAGGTGAAGCAGCTGCCAGACACTGGAACTCCTCCTGCCTGTCCTCAAGGACGTCCGTGCCAAGGGCACACTCATCTCCGACGGACGGAGGACAGACAGACTCAGACTCAGCGACAAGACTAGCAGCGTAGTCTAGGCAACAGCGAGCAGCAAAGTCGACGAGCTCAGCAACTAGGGCAGACGCAGCAGTGGACTCGAAAGAAGGGTCAGTGACGACTGTAGCAAGGAGACGCGTGACAGTAGGACTGGCAGCACGACGAGAGTCCGACTCCAGGTCGGCAAGAGCAGGAAGAGAGGACTTAGGAGGAGAAGGCTAAGGGGCACGCAGAGGAGCAGTGGACAGACGCAGAGACATCCTGTGCGTGCCAGGGACAGGAGGAGGACACGGGCGCGAACCATGACCACTAGCGCGAGCAGCACGGACAGGCGACGTAGGGCGAGACACAGGCTCACGACGCTCAGCAAGACCCCCAGTAGGACCAGTGTAGGGAGGAGCAAGCAACGGGGAGGTAGGCTGCAACTGTAACTGTGACGGGACGGGCTATGGACACTCTAAGGGAGGAGGAGGACCAGTAGAAGGTGGAAGACCAAGAACCTGTTGCAGGAGTGGAACGAAGTACGGTCAAGGCCGCGTGGCGACGCCACAAACAGCAGGGACAGCACCAGTACCTAGAGCAGAAGCACCCGCTCCAGCAGCACCTCCAGGAGCTCCAGAACCTCCAGCAGCACCAGGAGCACTCCCAGCAGGACCGCCAGTGGTAGTCTCAGCGCCAACACCCTCAGCAGCACGAGCTCCAGTCTAACCTGCAGGCCCAGCAGCTCTAGTACTCCCACGACGAGCACCTCCGGGACCCGCGACAGCAGCACCCTCAGTAGCCAATGAACCTCCAGCACCAGCAGCACGGCTCCAGCGCCGGGCAAACCACTCGCGCAGCTCCTGTGGAGAGAGTGGCTCCCGGCGAGACAAAGCACCCGGAGAACCTCCAGGCGGAGCACCTCAAGGCTCAGCACCCCCAGGCTCAGCACCCCCAGGCTGAGCACTCCCAGGCTCAGCACCCCCAGGCTCAGCACCCCCAGGCTCAGCACCCCCAGGCTCAGCACCCCTAGGCTCAGCACCCCCAGTAGCCAAAGAACCTCCAGCACCAGCAGCATGGCTCCAGCGCCGGGCAAACCACTCGCGCAACTCCTGTGGAGAGAGTGGCTCCCGGCGAGATGAAGCACCCGCAGAACCTCCAGGCGGAGCACCTCCAGGCTCAGCACCCCAAGGCCCGGCACCCCCAGGCAAAGCACCCCCAGGCGTAGCATCCCCAGACTCAGCAACCCCAGGCTCAGCACCCCCAGGCTCAGCACCCTCAGCAGCACCAGAGTCACCAGTGACCTCGACAGGCTCGACTGCGTCTACCAGGGACACACTTGAAGGGGCAGGACCCTGAGGGGGGAGGGGGTCTACCTGTGGGGTACCTGGTACAAAGAAGAGCGGGGGCGGGGGGAGGGACAGAGTGCGGTAGGGGAAGAGGCGGTAGTAGGGGACCGACTCGTCAAACGTGACGTCCTGGGAGGACAGAACACGGCAAGAGGTGGGGTGTGTTGTGTGATGCAACCATATGCATTCACATCTGTCTGCCTCCCATCATGTGTTCGTGCGTTGCATGTGTGAAATGAGCGCGCGCAAGAATTTGTGTTTTTCTGTGGTTTGGATTTTCTGAGTGTGTGTGAATGTTATTTGGCTTGAGCAGATATCTGAAGTGATTCCTCTACTCAAGAGCTTTCCGACGAACCAAGAATCGTCGCGATCGGAGCACAACCAAGAAAGTTACGAACATTGGAGTTGGTATGCTTATATATTTTGGTTGCAGCTACTTTGGGAAGTTGTGGCATTGACTCAATATGGGGTACAGACTTGTGGGGGTTGGGAAATTCGAACCCATCACTGTAGATGCTGCCAAGAGGTTGGGTGAAGCCAAACCAGGTTGGTAAGTGTGGCCAAGTTGTGGTGAGGTGGATGGCATGGGTTGGAAAGTGACAAAGGTCAAAGTTTGTTGCCTATGGGGAAGGGAATTGTGTGGCATGGGGTTTCCTTGGTTGGGGAATCCCTCTTGGGACCTTCCCTCTCGTCCTCCTCTTTCCTCCTACCTGGTTTAGTGCTACTCTTACTCTCTTGTGTGCAACTCTTGTGAACTTGTGAAACTATTGTGAGTGAATTTAATTTCTATGTGGCAGCATACCCCCTGGTGCGCCGTAAAACATAACTCAAGATTTACTCTACTTTTCGATACGATTCGAATTGGGAATGATAGCCACAAACAAGGGCTATAACATACTCGAGTTTGAGACGATTCCAACAGTGCACTTTTCGTTCACAACGTTTCTTGTGAAGTCGCGGTTTCTGTCCAGAATTTCAAGCCAACGATTTTGAGAAATTTAGGCTCCTAATCTTCACAGACTCGATCCTTAATCTCTAACAGGGTGGTAGAACTGCCACCCAGGCGCGTCAGGGGGGAACCCCAGAAAGACGCAAGGAGCAGCACGAGGGGACAGCTTGTCCGCAGACAAGTCGCGGACAAACGCCCGAGATTCCCACACCCGGAACGCCGACGCATCGCCAACCTTCCCCGTGCACAGCAAGGCTGGGGTAGTCTCTGGCCTGGAGACCCTGGGATGAAGGTTGAGCTGATGCGCCGCGTACCTGACCGCAAACGGCCACAGAAAATGGGAGGCAGCCGCATGCATCATAGACGTACGAGCGACGTCCATAACCATGCCAATGTGGCGCTCAGCAATCCCATTTTGCTGCGGAGAGTCCGGAAGCGTGAAGGTCTGATGGATGCCCCGTGCGCGACAGTAGGATCTCAGAAGGCCAGTGGAAAACTCTCCGCCTCAGTCCGAGTCCAACTTAGATATGTTGTAGCGCTATTCCGTGGCTACAATTTCCAGGTTGAATCATACAAAAAGATGAAGTATTTCTTGAGTTATCAATTTTGGCGCACTAGGGGGTATGCTGCCATAGAATCTTAACTCAATCACAAAGTTCTCACACAAGTTCACAATTACTACACAAGAGAGTTAGAGTCACAATAAACCAGGTGGGATGGGATGAGGAGGACGAGAGGGAAGGTCCCAAGATAGTCCCCAACCAAGGAAACCCCATGCCACACAATTCCCCTCTCCATAGGCAACCCCACTTTCACTTTTGTCACTTTCCCAACCCATGCCATCCACCTTAACCCAACTTGGCCACACTTGCCAACCTGGTTTGGTTTCTCCCAACCACTTGGCAGCATCTACAGTGATGTTGACGAATTTCCCAACCCCCAAAAGTCTGTACCCCATATTGAGTCAACCCCACAACTTCCCATAGTCACCACAACCAAATATCAAAAGCATACAAACTCCAACGTTCGTAACTTTCTTGTTCGTGCTCCGATTGAAGCGATACTTGGTTCGTCGAAAAGCTCTTGAGCAGAGGAGTCACTTCAGATATCTGCTCAAGCCAAATAACATTCACACACACTCAGAAAAAATCAAACCACATCAAACACAAATTCTTGCAAACGCTCACGCCACGCATGCAACGCACGAACATATGATGGGAGGCAGACAGACGTGAATGCATATGATTGCATCACACAACAAACTCCCCCTCTGGCTGCCAACCATCATCCCACATGCCATAGCTCAAGCATGCACTCTCAATGCACACTCATCCCAGCAAGCTTCATGCCCTTCCAATGCTCAGATTCAGCCAGGCGCTTGGTGAGAATGTCAGCCGCCTGCTGATGGGTCTTCACAATCTCTAGCCGCACCTCCTTGTCCAGGAGCCTCCTCACCCAGTGCCACTTAGGCCTGATGTGTTTGGTCAGCCCATGAAGACAAGCATTCTTCGCTAGCTTCACCGCTGACTCATTGTCACAGAAAATTACAGTCGGCTCCCTCTGGCACACTCCGATCTCCTCCATCAAACGCCTCAGGCACACCACCTCTTTTGCCCCATGATGCAGGGCCATGTACTCTGTCTCACACGAGGACTGCCCCACCTCGTTCTGCTTCTTGCTGCGCCAGCTCACTGCACCACCTCCAAACAGGCACACATACCCTCCAATGCTGGTGCCATCCGCCTTCACAGAGTTGAAGTTGGCGTCGGTGTAGCAAGTCAGAAGCATCTCCCCCTTGCCCAAATCAGCTGCACCCCTCTGCAACCTCTGTCTCACAGCACTGTACTCCAAGCCCACTGATGCTGTAGCGCTCACATAGCGGACCAACCTCTTGGCCGCTTCCAGCTGCTCATGACTGGGGCGTGCAACCACACTGGCAAGCCTGGATGTAGCAAAGGCAATGTCAGGCCGTGTGTGGTTAGCCGCATAATTGAGTGCCCCCACCATGGAATGAAACAGCTTCCTGTCACTCTCACCCACCACCTCCTCATCAGCACAGGGCTCCACTGTGAACCCTGAAGGCAGTGGGGTGGCTGGCTTCCCTCCATTTTGCAGCCCATACTTCTCGGCCAGCCCCTCACAGTACTTCCTCTGGTGCAACCTCAACACTTCCTTGTCAAGGTCCCTCTCCACATGCATACCCAGGTAGTACTTCACATCTCCCATCTTGGAACACTTGAACTGCATCTCCAGCATCTCCTCCACACGCTCAATCATTGCAGACGACTCAGAGAAGAGCAGGATGTCGTCCACATACACCAGGAGCATGAGAAACTGCTCCTTATCTTGTAGCAGAAACAGGCTGTGGTCACACTCACTCTTCTTGAACCCCCCAGCCAGCAGTGTCTCCTCTAGCTTGTGGTACCATGCACGAGGAGCCTGCTTCAGGCCATAGATGGCCTTCTTCAGCCTGCACACCCTGCCGCTCCCATCATCCAAACCCTCAGGCTGTAACATGTACAGCTCCTCCAGAATGATCCCATTGAGGAAGGCGGTGGTGATGTCCATCTGCTTCACCCGCCATCCACGGTTTGCTGCCATTGCCAGTGACACTTTCAATGTTGTGCCTTTCCCCACAGGAGCAAAGATCTCGTCAAAATCCTTCCCCTTTGTCTGCTGAAACCCCTTAGCCACAAGCCTTGACTTGTAGCGGGTCAGCTCCCCATCTGGTCCGTACTTATCCCTGAAGATCAGCTTGGAAGAAATGGCCTTCTTCCCAGGTGGCAGCTCACACAGCTCCCACGCCTCGTTCTCCAGCAGAGAGTCATACTCCTCCTTCACACTCTGCTTCCATTTTTCATCATCCGGCCCGCTCAATGCTTCAGCTAGCGTCTTGGGCTCAGGAACGGCTGCCCAGTAGCAGTGTGCTATCTCATCCTCATCACACTGCTCAGCCACACTCCCAGCCCTTACCACCTTTGGATTGCCAAAGCTCGGATAGGTCAGCCGGTTAGGAGGGCGCACATCACTCCTAGGACGGTCAACCGGACGTGCGGCACCTTGTGGAGCACCTTACTGCTGCTGCTGCTGCGGCTGCTGCTGCTCCTCCACCTCAGGTTCTCCCCCATCCTCAGTCACCCCAGAAATCTCCTCCTCTGAGACAGTGACCTGCACTTGTCTTGAAGGCCGCTGCACCTCATCGGCCTCAATGATCAGCGGTGTAGTAGGAAGCTTCTGCTGCTGCTGCTTCCACTCCTTGTAGTACAAGGACTCAAGGAACTTCACATCCCTTAACACAGTCAGCTCCTGGTTGGTCAAGTCCCAAATCAGCCAGCCCTTGTGATCCTTAGCGAGCCCCAAGTGCACACCCCATCTCCCAGAAGCTTCCAGTTTTCCCCTCTTCTCCTTAGGCACATGAAACACCACCATGCACCCAAAGGCTCTCAGCATGTTGACTGCTGGTGCACTCCCATACCACTTGGTGTAGGGGACCCACTGCTTGTCCCCCACAGTTGCCAGCACCCTGTTCTTCACAAGGGCGACCTGCCGCAGTGCTGTCACCCAAAACGGATCCGGCAACCCTGCACGCCCAAGGAGAGTGCGAGCACCTTCCTGCAGGGTCCGGTTGAACCGCTCAGCCACGCCATTCTGCTGAGGGTTGTAGGGCACCGTAAGCTGATGCTGGATCCCCTTCTTCTTCAGCACCGCCTCAAAATCAGCGCCAATGAATTCTCCCCCGTTGTCAGTGCGGATCACCTTCACCTTATGTCCGCTCTCCCTTTGAGCTCTCGGCATCCACTCCTTAAGAACAGCCGCTGCCACCTCCCCCTTAGTCTTGAGATGGTACACCCACACCGCACGCGTGTGGTCGTCCACAATCGTCAAGAAGTAGCGGCTGCCCGAGAGAGAAGGGGCCCTTGTGGGGCCCACCACATCCATGTGCACAAGCGCGAGTGGAACCTTGGCTGGTCCCGTGCTGCTGCTGAAAGGGAACTTGGTGAACTTTGTCTCAAGGCATGTAGGGCAGCTCCCAATCTCCTTCGCTGCCCCCTTCACCTCCAATCCCTTCAAGCTCCCATCCTTCACCAACTTCTGCAGCATAGGAATGTTGATATGGCACAGCCTCTGATGCCACGTCTCCCAATCGGCCTCACCACTCCCAGACGAAGCCTTTGCCCATGCAGCCGTTGCATCCACACCAGCAAGCACCTCACCATGTGATTGCTGTGGCTGCTGCACCTTCTTGACTGCATCCAGGGCCCCAGCAGTTGGTGCAATCTCCTCTCCTCCCGCAGTTGCCTTAGCCGCTGCCGCTGCCTTTGCCGTTGCTGGAGGTTTCCCATTCCAAGGGATGATGGGCAGCTGCCACAGGTCCTTGATGCAGCTGCTCTTCTCCGCAAAATCCCACAGCAGCAACTTCCCAAGCTTTGCACGGCAGCTGGTTGGGCCGAATGTAACTTTGGCCTTGCTTTTCTGCAGCCGGCGCACAGAGAGGAGGTTAGCGGATAAGCCTTCAACCAACAGCACATTTCCAAGCCCCACAAGCTCTCCATTGGCTCCCATCACCTTGGCATTCCCAACACCAATCACAGGGAGCAAAGCACCTGAAGCGGCAGCCACAAACTTGATCTTCCCAGGAGGTTTTACCTCATCAAGCAAATCTGCCCGTGGGGTCATATGACTCGTGCAACCTGAATCGATCACCCAGTGAGTGAGGGGGTGCATCACAACCTTCCCTACTGAACCCACATCACCCCCACTCCCTTGCACATCCTCAACCATGAGGAACATTCCAGGGTCGGCTTTACCTTGTGCACCATCACCTTGTGCACCTGAACCTTGCACAGCGCCACCTCGTGCACGTTCACCACTTGGCGGCTTCATGCCTGGGGGCGCCCATCCCTCAGGCCGGCTGAAACACTTGAACCACGGGTGTCCAGCCTTCTTGCAGTACCAGCACGCACCCTCCATTCGGGTGCTCCCCTTGCCACCAGAGCTCCCATGCCCCTCATTGTAGTCACCTCGGCCTCTCCCTCTGCCAAAGCCTCTCCCACGGCCTCGGCCTCTCCCTCCCCCTCTTCCTCTGCTGCCTCCTGCAGCTCCATACCCCTCAGCAGTTTTGTTGGCAGCACCACCTCCAGTCTGACGCCTGCGGAAGTCCTCCTGCAGGATCTGGTGCCGTAGCCACTCAGGCGTCCATTTGTCCTGCTGAACGTTGAGGGTGGGGATGAGGTTGTCCCACGAGTTGTCGAGCACCGAGATGATCTTGGTGCACTGTTGCATCTGCGACACTTCGCTGCCCGCCGCTGCCAGCCTCCCATAGGTGTCCTTGATCTTGTCAAGGACCGGTTTCACATCATCTCCCGGTTTCATGGAGAGGGCAGCCAACTCCTTCTCCAACACAATCACCATCGGCAGCGTGTTGGGCTGAATCACGTCGCGTAGCAGCTTCCATGCCTTCGGTACGGAATCATCCAACTCCACCAAATCCTTGATGTGCTGGAACATGTCGTTGTTGACCGATTGGAGGATGAGGTCGTACAGCACCGCGCTCTTCTCAATCCACCGATCGCGGGCATCTCCTTCCCCCGGCATCTTCTCTTCTCCCATTGGAATTTTCAGCAGCTTGTAGCGCTTGAAGGCGCTCCGCATCCGCCCGCTCCATTCCTCATAGTTGGAGCCATCCAAAGCTTCAATCTTGGATGGTGGCGGTTCACTCGTCTTCTCAACTGCATCTCCACTTCCTTGACTCATCTTCTCTGCTCCCAACCACAATTTCAGCTCCCCCTTTGCTGTTCACACCGAAGTCCCACAATATTTTCACAAGTGTCGGCGCCAACGAAATTTCGGCAGAGTTTCCCCTTAGCGGAAGTCACGTCCAACCTCCGGAACTCCACTTAGGCACACCCACAGGCCATGGTGGGTCTAGGAGGGTCTTCACACTTCAGTAGACTCCCCACAAGGTCCTTAATCAGCTCTGATACCACTTGTTAGAGACTAAGGATGGAGTCTACGAAGATTAGGTGGCTAAAATTCTCAAAATCGTTGGCTTAGAATTCTGGACAGAAACATCGACTTCACAAGAAACGCCGTCAACAAAAGGTGCACTGGTAAAACTTCACTAAACTTAGATATGTTGTAGCGCTATTCCGTGGCTACAATTTCCAGGTTGAATCATACAAAAAGATGAAGTATTTCTTGAGTTATCAATTTTGGCGCACTAGGGGGTATGCTGCCATAGAATCTTAACTCAATCACAAAGTTCTCACACAAGTTCACAATTACTACACAAGAGAGTTAGAGTCACAATAAACCAGGTGGGATGGGATGAGGAGGACGAGAGGGAAGGTCCCAAGATAGTCCCCAACCAAGGAAACCCCATGCCACACAATTCCCCTCTCCATAGGCAACCCCACTTTCACTTTTGTCACTTTCCCAACCCATGCCATCCACCTTAACCCAACTTGGCCACACTTGCTAACCTGGTTTGGTTTCTCCCAACCACTTAGCAGCATCTACAGTGATGTTGACAAATTTCCCAACCCCCAAAAGTCTGTACCCCATATTGAGTCAACCCCACAACTTCCCATAGTCACCACAACCAAATATCAAAAGCATACAAACTCCAACGTTCGTAACTTTCTTGTTCGTGCTCCGATTGAAGCGATACTTGGTTCGTCGGAAAGCTCTTGAGCAGAGGAGTCACTTCAGATATCTGCTCAAGCCAAATAACATTCACACACACTCAGAAAAAATCAAACCACATCAAACACAAATTCTTGCACACGCTCACACCACGCATGCAACGCACGAACATATGATGGGAGGCAGACAGACGTGAATGCATATGATTGCATCACACAACAGAAACTGGGAGGAGTGAGGGACAGCACGCTAGCGCCCCTCGACACAGGAGACACAGGTAGGGCCAGGGCCCGGAGGAAGGGGAGGGAGGGACCGGGGGAGACCAGAAACAAGAAGACGAGAGGCCATGCCTCTGAGCCGAAGCAGAGAGGGGTGACCAAGGCGGTGGTGCCAGAGGAGAGTCTCGTGAGACAGGAGACGACACGAACAGGGGGCAGACTCAGGACCAGACCTGGACGTTGCAGCAAACACCTGACCCGACGCAGCTACCCTACCAGGCTCAGCAACTGGAGGAGATGCAGTGGTCAGTGTGTACAGGCTCGACCCCGGCCGACGAGTACACGTGGCCAGGTGTCGGCATGTCCGAGCGTCTGTGCAGTGGGTCACCCGCTGACTCGCAGGAGTGAACTGGTGAGCCCCCGCATCCTGTAGGTCAGCACCACTCACCAAGTTCGTAGAGAACGAGGGGAGGTAAAGACCAGACAGGGTGCTAGAGGGGGCCGCCGGACACGGGAGGACAATGGAGAAGTGAGCAAGGACAGGGCCCCCAGAGGGGTCTGCCAGAGAGACTGCAACTGGCCGACCAAGCGGCGTGAGTGTGGTGCTGTCTCAAAAGAAGTAGCGGGAAGCCCTCGAGTCAAGGGTGAAGGTGTGAGAGGCTGGAGCCAACGCAATACCTGAGAGAGTAGACTCACCGGCACCTGAGGAAGCAGACTCACTAGCACCTAGAGCAGCAGCCGCACCTGTACCTGGAGCAGGAGACACACTAGCACCCAGAGCAGCAGCCGCACGAGCAGCTAGAGCAGCAGACGCTATACCCGGGTCAGGCGGTACGCACGGGTGACCGGCACGGTCAGCACTAGTAGGCATTGCATACATGGCAGTGAGAATAGCATCATAGTCAAGAGCAAATATATCTACCCTCTGCCTAACCAACTCCACCCAGTCGGGGAGCTCAACCTCGTCGCCAAACTCGGTACGCCAGGCGTCGCTCAGACGGGCAAAGCAGCGGGACGGTGTGTGACTAGGTGTCCCACAAGGCTGACCAGTCCGAGCACCAGTGCGAATCACGTAAGAGCAGCGAACAGAACTGAGAGACCCTCTACTCTGAGCGTACCACTCACGAAGCTGCTGGGGCATGAGAGACGCGCGTGGGCGTCGTTGGAGCTGCATCTGGCCGCCGCCAGTAGAAGCAGGAGCAGGAGTAGCAGCAGTAAGGCAGGCAGCCAAGCAAGCAGCAGGCAGCGCGCTAGTAAGGCAGGGGCTCACCAGTGGTGGGAAGAGGAGGCTCGACGACTCCGCAACTCGGCGACTCAACGGCACGGCGGCACTGCAGCAACTGCGGCTCGGCGGCTCGGGCGACTCGGGCGGCTCGGCTGCTAGGGCGACTCGGGCGGCTCGGGCGGCTCGGCGGCTCGGGGGTACGGCTGCTCGGCAGCAACTGCAGCTCGGCAGCTCGGCGACCCGGCGGTTCGGGCGGCTGAGGTGGCGCTGCGGCTCGGGCGGCTCGGGTGGCTCGGGCGGCTCGGGCGGCTCGGGCGGCTCGGGCGGCTCGGGCGGCTCGGGCGGCTCGGGTGACTCGGCACTAGCTCGGCGGCGCCGGCGGCTCGGTGGTGACGGCGGGGCCGTCTGGGGACGGCGGCGGGGCCGGGTGGAGCGGCGACGGGGCCAGCAGAGGCGGCGCCGGGGCCGGCAGAGGTGGAGCCAGGGCCGCAGGGGCAGGCAACGGGGCCAGCAGAGGCGGGGCCGGGTCGGTGCAGGGCTGCGGGGCCGCAAGGAAGGTGGCGGGGCCGCAGTGGAGAATGGCGGCAGGGGCCGCGACGAAGGGCGGCAGGGGCCGCGACGAAGGGCGGCAGGGGCCGCGACGAAGGGCGGCAGGGGCCGCGACGAAGGGCGGCAGGGGCCGCAACGAAGGGCGGGGCCGCGACGAGAGTGGCGGGGCCGCAACGAGAGATGGCGGGGCCGCGACGAGAGGTGGCGGGGCCGCGACGAGAGGTGGCGGGGCCGCGACGAGGGGAGGGGCCGCGACGTAGGGCGGGGCCGCGACGTAGGGCGGGGCCGCGACAAGGGGCGGGGCCGCGACGAGAGAGGCGGGGTCGCGCGCCTCGGGGCGCGCGCCAGAAATAAAATCGCCGCGCGTTGGGTCGCACGCCGCGGGGCGTGCGACCGATCGAGTAGCAGCGGAAGCAGTAGTAGGGCCTTAGGAACAGTTCCCACGAGGGAACCTGCTTGATACCATGAGAGAATTGAAACGAGAGAATGATTCAACTATGAAAGAGTTGGGTACAAGTACTAACCCTTATTGGGTTGTACCCCATATGGGCTACCCCACTACAGCCTACACAAATGTATAAGCTATATGTTCTGACATACACCCGCACACACACGCTTTGGCACGCACATACACACATACACAGACACACGTACACACATATACACACATACACGTATACACACACACATATACGCACACACACAGATACACATAGATACACTCATACGCGCGCACACACACATACGCATACACACACATAGATACACACATGTGTGTATATATATATATATATGCATATGATATTGAACATTGGGTTATGCTTTAGAGGATATGTGTTGTTATATATCCCAACTATATCCCTTTGTTTGGGTATTTCTTTCTCGTTTAACATATACGTAAGGGGATGGTTTAGTAAAGGATAAGTGTTGTGCACTCACTTCTTAGAGTGCTCAAGAAGACGACTATTGCAATCTGAGAAATTACTTGTGGTCCATAAAAAAATATTCCCCAAAACCACATAAATTTATAGCCCGAGGTCAGCATGGTAAAATATAATTTTATGTGGGTTTGGAATAGTGTAGGCGAAACCTTGGAAAATGATTTAAATCATGTAGTGTGGAGAGAGAGTTTTTGTTACATATCTTCCATTCAAAAATAATTTCACAGATGAATTTGAGCCATCATTATTATCAAACGCCAAAATATTTGGGATCTTTTTACACCTTGCATGCAATAATGTGCATTGCGTGAGAAAATGGGCTAAATATACAAAGACATGTGCAGCATGTTGCTGATTGTAATTGTAGCTCATCAGCCTCTAAGGGTATCGCTTGCCTTGCCTTGTGGAACCTGGAGGGGCCGCCGCAGCGGCGCGGCGGCCCTTGCTATCTGTACGAGGCAGTTTTGATACATGCATCTTGGCTCCTCTTGCTCTGTCGTGGACAGTGCTGCTACCCCGACGCCAGAGATTTCTAAGGGGCAAATGCGCATGTCACTTGACATGCACCTTCGAACAACAGCGCCTTCATTTTTTCCGGAAGAGAAACAATTGACATCTTAGCGGTTTTTTCAAAAGCTTGGAGTTCTTGATTAGCTGGTTTGTAAGTAAGCTTACATACTCATACATATCTATATTCAGAATGCTTTGTACACAATAACGTTCTTTCTCTCCAAGAATTTGTGCATCACATAAGTATGCACTGTCGAATGTAAAATAGGATATTAAAAAGGCAGCTGGTTGCGTAATCCTACTCTATATTGCGTGGAATGTCAGGGTCCTTAAAAGTAGCTGACTAGACGGGTAAACTTTATTCATACTGAAAACTAACCCATCCATCTGTGTATTTTTCCTCACTGCAGCTGTGCTGCCATGGCTGCGCTGCCCTCGGCTCCGCCCCTTCACTCAGCTCAAAGGCCAAGGGCAACAACAAATGCTATTGGTGAAATGTGTCTCCTCCACCACCCCACTGCTAAATTTCAATCAAGACCAGACTGTTTATCGTAGTCTGCGCCTCAGAAGGGAAAGCATGGCGGTCACCTTTTGTCGCCATTTGTAAGAAAAATCCCTTTACCTTACTTCGCATCCCTGCTCAACGCGTACATCACTGTAGCACCTCAGTCAGCACCGTTACCACTCGCGATCATCGCATCGACAATTATCCCGCCATTTTCGCACATCGCTATGAGAATTGTAAAACAGGAATGAGAATGACTAAGGAAAGATTAGTACAAATACAACCCTAGAAACCTGTACCCCATACGTGCTACCCCACTATAGCCTACAGCAACTATGTCATATAAGTGTGACACACCCCCATAGGCAAAGTGGGGGAGAACAAGGGGTCACAAGACCAGTCAAGCAAAGCAAAGCAAAGCTCAGGGTGGATCACAAAGTCACCACACAGTCCGAGCACAAGAGCAAAGCCACAAGGCCAGTTCACATGCAGGAGTACACACATATATATATATATAAAGCTAAACAAGCAAGAGCAAGTATATATATATATGTGGCAGTACAAGTAAAGTCAAGAGGAGAGCAAGTGAGGCAAGACAGGTACAAGACCCAGCAGGGTGCAAAAGCGCTGATGGTCACAAGGCGCGAGTGCCTTGGTGAACACATCAGCAGTGTTGGCCTCAGAGGCCACGTACCCAAGCCGCAACTGTCCACGCTGCTGTAGCTCACGAGCAAGGAAGTAGCGAAGAGCAATGTGCTTCGTTCTATGCTCCAGACGCTGCTCTCGACACAAGGCAAGCATGGCCTTGTTGTCTACGTACAGCACTGGAGGAGAACGAGGCGGCTCTCCAAGGTCAGTCAGCAGGTAGGTGAGCCAGCGAAGCTCCTGTGCAGCCATGGCCCCTGCGTAGATCTCAGCCTCACAACTGGAGCTAAGAACCGAAGACGAGCGAGTAGCCCGCCACGAGACAGAGCCGGAACCAAGGCTGAAGGTGTAACCCTGTGACGACCGCTGCGTAGCCTGGTCGTCAGCCCAAGAAGCGTCCGCATGTCCTGTAAGGACCACTGGACTGCGCCCTCCAAGCACTAGCTCCATGCCCGACGTACTGCACAGGTAGCACAACACCCTCTTCGCTATAGCCATGTGCTCTGGTCGGTGTCTCCCAGGAGCAACATAGCGTGCAAGAATGCTAAGAGGGTATGCAAGGTCAGGTCGTGTGCAGGTCATCAGGTACATGAGGCAGCCAACAAGCCGTGGGTACGGGCCACTCGACTCTACGGACTCATCCGAAGGCAGAGCTGAGAGCGAGTGGCGAGTAGACAGAGGAGTGGCCTGAGGCGAGGAGTACGTGAAGCCGAAGCGCAGAAGGACCTGCTGCACCATGTGTGACTGAGTCAAGGTAATGGTGCGGCGTGCTCTGTCCCGAGTGATCTGCAAGCCAAGGTAGCTGCGCAGTTCACCCAGGTCTGTGCACGTGTGTCTCTTCAGCAGCTCGAACTTCACGTACGCGAGTCCAGCAGTGTCCGCTGTGGCAAAGACCAAGTCATCGACGTACACGAGGATGTAGAACGGCGGCAGTGAAGTGTCGGTGCGCAGAAACAGCGACGGGTCAGCAGTAGAAGGAGCAAACCCAAGAGTCGCAAGCGTAGTCCTCAGTGTGTCGTGCCACTCACACGGTGCCTGGCGGAGACCGTAGACTGGCCGTCGGAGGCTCCACTGGGTGCTAGGAGGGAAAGTCCCAGTGAAGCCAGGTGGACGGCGCAGCCAGATTTCCTCGTGCAGGCTACCCTGCAAGAACGCAGTGCTGAAGTCGAGAGAGTGAAGCTCGTAGTCGCGCTGAGCGGCTATGTGCAGCAGCACCCGAAGAGTGGTCATCTTCGGGGTGGGAGAGAAGGTCTGAAAGTAGTCAACTCCCTGCCGCTAACTGAAGCCACGAGCGACGTACCGCGCCTTGAAGACAGGTGGAGAGCCCGGCGGCCGCTTCACCCTGAAAATCCACATGCCACTGACGATGTTCGCCCCAGGAGGGGGAACCGCGTCATCGTAGGTGCCTGTGGACTTCCAGGAAGCCATCTCTGCATCCATAGCTGCCTGCCACTGAGAGGAGTAGGGACCCTCTACGGCCTCCGCGTAAGAACGCGGAGTCGGGATGTCTAGTGCATCCGGCTCTCCCTCAGGAGCAAGCAGTACAGACGCGAGAAGAGGTGAAGCAGCAGCCAGACACTGGAACTCCTCCTGCCTATCCTCTAGGACGTCCGTGCCAAGAGCACACTCACCCCCGACGGACGGAGGACAGACAGACGCAGAGTCAGCAACAAGACTGGTAGCGTAGTCTAGACGACAGCGAGCAGCAAAGTGGACGAGCTCAGCGACAAGAGCAGACGCAGCAGCGGACTCAAAAGAGGTGTTAGTGACGACAGTAGCAAGCAGACGCGTGACAGTAGGACTGGCAGCACGAAGGGAGTCCGACTCAGGGTCGGCTAGCGCAGGAAGAGAGGACTCAGGAGGAGAAGGCAAAGGGGCACGCAGAGGAGCAGTGGACGGACGCAGAGACATCTGGTGCGTGCCAGGGACAGGAGGAGGACGCTGACGCGAACTGCGACCACTAGCGCGAGCAGCACGAACAGGCGACGCGGGACGAGACGCAGGCTCACGACGCTCAGCAAGACCTCCAGTAGGACCAGTGTAAGGAGAGGGAGCAGGCAGTGGGGAGGTAGGCTCCAGCAGTGACTGCGACTGGACAGGCTGTGGACACTCTACAGGAGGAGAAAGACCATGAACCTGCTATAGGAGCGGAATGAAGTACGGCCGAGGCCGCGCGGCAACTCCAGATTCAGCAAGGACAGCACCAGCACCCTCAGCGGCAGCACCAGCGCCACCAACACCTCGAGCGGCAGGACCTCCAGCAGTACTAGCAGCAGGACCACCGCCAGGACAGACAGCAGTAGTCTCAGCACCAACACCCTCAGCAGCTCCATCTCCAGTAGGACCCGCAGGCCCAGCAGCCCCGGGACCGGCGGCATCAGCACTCCCGACGGTCAAAGAAGCTCCAGCTCCAGCAGTACGCCTCCAGCGGCGAGCAAACCACTCGCGCAGCTCCTGTGGAGAGAGGGGCTCCCGCCGAGACGGAGCACCAGGAGAAACCCCAGGTTCAGTAGCTCCAGACGCAGCACGCCCAGGCTCAGCAGCTCCAGACACAGCACCCCCAGGCTCAGCAGCTACAGACTCAGCACCTCCAGGCTCAGCAGCTCTAGACTCAGCACCCCCAGACTCAGCACCCCCTAGCTCAGCAGCTCCAGGCACAGCACCCCCCGGCTCAGCACCCCTAGGCTCAGCACCCTCAGTAGTAGCACCCTCAGGCTCAGCACCCCCAGGAGCAGCACCTCCAGGCTCGGCACCCCTGCGCACAGCACCCCCAGAGTCAGCACCCCCAGGCTCAGCACCCGCAGCAGCACCAGAGTCACCAGTAACCTCGACCGGGTCAACTGCGTCTACCTGGGACACACCTGGGGGGGCAGGAACCTGAGGGGGGAGGGGGTCTACCGAGGGGGGAACCGGCACAAGGAAGTCCGGCGGCCGGGGAAGGGAAGGAGTGCGATAGGGGAAGAGGCGGTAGAAGGGGACTGACTCGTCGAACGTGACGTCCTGGGAGGACAGAACACGACGAGAGGAGGGGTCGTAGAACTGCCACCCTGGAGCGTCAGGGGGGAAGCCAAGGAAGACACAGGGAGCAGCACGAGGGGACAGCTTGTCCGCAGACAAGTCGCGGACAAACGCCCGAGACCCCCAGACACGGAACGCAGACGCATCGCCGACCTTCCCCGTCCATAGCAAGACTGGGGACATTGCGGGCCGAGAGACCCTGGGGTGAAGGTTGAGCTGATGCGCCGCGTACCGAACCGCAAACGGCCACAGAAAATGGGGGGCAGCCGCATGCATCATGGACGTACGAGCGACATCCATGACCATGCCAATGCGGCGCTCAGCAATCCTATTTTGCTGTGGAGAGTCCGGAAGCGTAAAGGTCTGGCGGATCCCCCGTGCACGACAGTAGTCTCGGAGAAGACGAGAGGAGAACTCCCCACCTCGGTCAGAGTGTAGACGGAGAACAGGAAAGTCCGAGCCAAAGCTCCTCTTGAGCTGGAGACGAGCCTCGCGGATCCAGTCGATCAGCACCTCAGTGACAGCACCCTTGCTGCGCAAGGGGAAGACTGTGGTGTAACGCGAGTAGTCGTCAACCACCAACAGGAAGTAGCGCTCGTGACCCTGCCCACGGACGGGGGCTGGGCCCCACACGTCCATGTGAAGTGTCTGCAGAGGAGCCTCTGTCGGGGGAAAATGGGAGGAGTGAGGAGTAGCCCTGAGGCGCCCCTCGACACAGGGGACACAGGAAGGTCCTGGTCCCGAAGGAAGGGGAGGGAGAGACCGGGGGAGTCCAGAGACAAGGACACGGGAAGCCATGCCCCGAAGACGAGGCAAGGAGGGGTGACTAAGACGGTGGTGCCACAGGAGAGTCTCGTGAGACAGGAGGCGACACGAACAGGGGGCAGACTCCGGACCAGACCGGGACGCAGCAGCAAACACCTGACCCGACGCAGCTACCTGACCAGACGCAGGGACAGGAGGAGACTCAGTGGTGAGGGTGTATAGGCTCGACCCTGGCCGACGCGAGAACGTGGCCAGGTGCCGGCCTGTGCGTGCGTCCATGCAGTGGGTCACCCGCTGACTCGCAGGAGTGAACTGGTGAGCCCCCGCATCCTGTAGGTCTGCACCACTCACCAAGTTCGTCGAGAACGAGGGGAGGTACAGGCCAGACAGGGTGCCCGAGGGGGCAGCCGGACACGGGAGGACAGTGGAAAAGTGAGAGAGGACAGGACCCCCAGAGGGGTCAGCCAGGGAGACTGCAACCGGCCGACCAAGCGGCGTGAGTGTGGTGCAGTCCCGAAAGAAGGAGCGAGAAGCCCAAGAGTCAAGTGTAAAGGTGAGGGAGGCCGAAGCCAACGTGGTACCTGAGAGCGCAGTCTCACCCGCACCTGAGGAAGCAGACTCACTAGCACCGAGAGCAGCAGCCGCACCTGTACCTGGAGCAGGAGACTCACTAGCACCCAGAGTAGCAGCCTCACCTGTAGCTAGAGCAGGTCCTATACCAGGGTCAGGCGGTACGCACAGGTGACCGGCACGGTCAGCACTAGTAGGCAATGCATACATGGCAGTGAGAATAGCATCATAGTCAAGAGCAAATATATCTACCCTCTGCCTAAGCAACTCCACCCAGTCGGGGAGCTCAGCCTCGTTGCCAAACACGGTACGCCAGGCGTCGCTCAGACGGGCGAAGCAGCGGGACTATGTATGACTAGGTGTCCCACAAGTTTGACCAGTCCGAGCACCAGTGCGAATCATGTAAGAGCAGCGAACAGAACTGAGAGACCCTCTACTCTGAGCGTACCACTTACGAAGCTGGTGAGGCGTGAGAGACGCGCTGGGGGGTCGCGGGAGCTGCATCTGGCCGCCAGCAGTAGTAGTAGCAGCAGGAGTGGTAGCAGTAGTAGCACCGCCACCCCTACAGCTCCAACCAGCGTACCACTCACGCAGCTGCTGGGGCGTGAGGGACTCACGCAGACGTCGCTGGGGCTGCATCTGGCTCCGCCAGTAGAAGCAGGAGCAGGAGTAGCAGCAGTAAGGCAGGCAGCCAGGCAAGCCAAAAGGCAGGCAGGTAGGCAAGCAGGCGACGGGCAGCGTGCTAGCAGGGCAGGAGCTCACCAGTGGTGGGAAGAGCAGGCTCGGCGACTCAGCGGCTCGGCAGCACCGCGGCTCGGCAGCAACTGCGGCTTTGCGGCTCGGGCGACTCGGGCGGCTCGGCGGCAAGGCGGCTCGGCAGAAAATGCAGCTCGGCAGCTTGGCGACCCGGCGGCCCGGTTGCAGGGCGGCTCGGCTGCTGGGCGGCTCGGGTGCTGCAGTTGGGCGGCTCGGCTGCTGCAGTGGGAGACGAAGGAGGAGGAGAAGCAGTGGAGACCACACACCTGCCACCCCTCAGCTGGCCTCTACCATCGCCTGTCGAGGCGACCGGAGGGGGCCGCTTGCGGTCCCCGAAGGAGCCGCGACGGGCGACGGGAAAAGGGGTGGTGGGGCCGCGACGGGGCGGCGGGGCCGCAAGGAAGAGGTGGCGAGGCCGCAAAGGGGCGGCGGGGCCGCGAGGAAGCGGCTGGGCGGCCCGGCTGCTGCTGGGCGGCTCGGCTACTGCTGGGCGGCTCGGCTGGTGCTGGGCGGCTCGTGGGCCGCTGTTGGGCGGCCGTTGGGCCGCAGGTAGGGCGGCAAAGGGGCCGCCGTTGAGGCGGCTGTAGGGCCGCAGGTAGGAGGCGGCGGGGCCGCGTCAAGGAGGGCGGGCGGGGCCGCGTTCGAAGTGGGCGGCGGGGCCGCGTCTGAAAAGGCGGGCGGGGCCGCGTTTGAGAGGGCGGCGGGGCCGCGTCTGAGAGGGCGGCGGGGCCGCGTTCGAAGTGGGCGGCGGGGCCGCGTCCAAAAGGGGCGGCGGGGCCGCGTCTCAAAGGGCGGCGGGGCCGCGTCTGAAAGGGCGGCGGGGCCGCGTCTGAAGGGGCGGCGGGGCCGCGAGGGAGGGGCGACACGGAGGGTCGCTCGAGAGAGAGAGAGAGAAAAAAAAAAAAAAAAAGTTAGCGCGCCTCGGGGCGCGCTTCGGTGGGCCCTAGGCGAAGTTCCCACAGGGAACCCGCTCTATACCATGTGAGAATTGTAGAACAGGAATGAGAATGACTAAGGAAAGATTGGTACAAATACAACCCTAGAAACCTGTACTCCATATGTGCTACCCCACTATAGCCTACAGCAACTATGTCATATAAGTCTGACAATCGCATCCCGACCTCACGGCTCGGCTGGTAACTCGCGCTCCGGGCCTACGCTTCGACACTTTCCCAACCTCAGTCCCAGGCTCGTCGCGCGACTACCACAGACCATTACCGTTACCACTGTAGTTTCGCTATATATTCTTCGCTCATGCACTCGCTCATTGTATTCTTGCTTCGATAGTGCAATTTTCGTTCGTTCACTCGATTCCACTCGTAACACTTGGTATTCAGAGCCTACGATCTCATCTCGGACCGCATCCACACTTTCGCTTCCCCACTATCTCAATTTTTTGGGGGGGGGGGGGGGTATACGTCTCTCAGCGATACAGCAACGCCGCTCGTAGTGCTCTCTCGTAAGCACGCACGGCCACGACCGAGGCTCTTGGTGAGCTTGCCCGACACCCCCGCCATGGCCGATTTCACGCTCGCCACATTGACGCAGGAGCAGCTTGATCGTCTCGTGCGTCAACTAGAAGATTCGGCGCTCGAAATCGCGACGCCCACGGCGGGACGTGACTCCGCCCGTCAACAATCCACGGTGAACATTCCGGCGACACCACACGCACCGACAAATGCATCTGCACAATCGGACGAGCCGATCATCATCTCGTCCGGCACACCAACACAACACGACAGCATGGGACAACGCTCAGGCGCAGCCAGTGATGGCGCCGCCCAGCCGATGCCTGGCATGGGAGGAGGCAGGATCGCACCAAGCCCGCGGGAACCCTGGGAAGCCCGTCGGCACGTGGAATTTGCGACAACAAGTGGCGAACAGGCCATTATGGCACCAATGCCGCTCAAGCCGCAACGCCCGCCCTCCTTCGATCCAAGCCAACGCGGAGGTCCGACGGTTCAATCGTGGGTCTTCACGATGAACGTCTTCTTCGACGCAAACTACGTCGAGTCGGACGCCGCGAAGATCCGGTATGCAGTTTCGCTGCTAAGGGGCCCCGCCATGGACTAGTGGCGAGTCATCGTGACATCGCCACGCGCCTACGACCCACCGTCGCTCGAGGAAGGGCCCACGGGTCCAGCTGTCACCTCGAGTTCGTTTTGTGAGACCGCCCAATACAGCACGTGGGATGCGTGGTGCGCAGGGCTTCAGGCGCGCTTTGAGCCGATCGCGGCTTCAATTTCGGCGCGTCAGAGATTGCGCACTTGGCGCCAGCTCGGGTCAGTTCAAGATTATACAAGTGGTTTTCTCGCACTTTGCGAGCAGGTCGGCTACATGCACGAAGCAGAGCGGGTGGACCGTTACGTCGGAGGGCTGAAGCCGGATATCTCGCACGAAATTATGCTGCGCGGACTCTCTAACTTCAACGAGATTCTCGCGCTCGCCGAGAAGATCGACATTCTACGCCGACCGAGACCGGGGTCCTATTACGGACATCGCCCTCGGGGACCGACCGAGCACGTCACTGTACACGCCGTTGCAACGAATGCAGTTGCCGCACCGTTTAAGGGGCGCTGCTTTGCTTGCAACAGGCCGGGCCATCGCAAGAGCGAATGCCCAGAGGAGCTGAGGCGCCGAGGAGCACAGCAGGGGAGGGAGTCTCAGAGGCAGGGAAACGCCAGCAGTCGGTAGAAGTTGGGCCAACTACTGACGAGACTGCCTGCTCGCCCAACCACACCGACCCTCACCGAGTCACAGTACCGATTCACGCCATCGATCGGGCTCGGATGAATAAGGAGGGTACAGCGACGGATTGCCCGGTACTGATCTACGGGAAAATACAGGGAGCAGCAGTGAAGATTTTTATTGACGGAGGAGCAAGTCACAGCTTAGTTAATACCGCAACCGCACGGAAATTACAGTTAACACTTAATCGATGCTTACCTGAGATAGATGCACGCTTAGTCGACGGAACGCCACAAGCCATACGGGAAAAAGTGGAGCGAGTAAAAGTCCGCTGCGGAGGGAACTTCGGGTTTACACAGGAAATGCTCGCAACGGCATTGGATGGGCACGACATTTTACTGGGACGTGATTGGGTGCGACGGTATAACCCGCGAATTGACTGGACGACGGGTAGCTGCACAGTGCGAAGTAGTGGTAACTGGGTCGTCCTACCTCGCTGGCAGCCACCCGAGTCTTCGACGGTCTAGGTCAACGCCATCACGATAAAACGGGCTGTCACTGCCGGAGCTGACGTGTACGCAGTGGATATAGCATTAGTGGGAGAAGAGGAGCAGCCGAGCGATTTTCAGAAACTGTTGGCAACTGTACCACCCGTAATTCAGGCACTACTGAAACGATTCCCGAATATCTTTCCGGATGACTTACCACAAGGGCTGCCACCTCAGCGGGCGCATGACCATAGGATCGAGTTAGAACCGGGGGCACAGCCAACTGTACAGCGCCAGTTCAGACTAACACAGCCCGAGCTCGACAAACTAAGGAAGCACTTAGATTATCTGTTAGAGAAGCAGTTTATCCGACCGAGCTCGTCACCGTTCGCCGCACCGATACTGTTCACACCGAAAAAAGACGGAGGGTTTCGCATGTGCATCGACTACCGAGCGCTTAACAGGGTAACAGTCAAATCGCGGTACCCCATCCCCCGCGCCGACGAACTGATCGACCAGCTATGAACCGCACGGGTATTTTCGAAAATAGACTTACGAGGAGGTTACGATCAGATTCGGGTCGAACCATCGGACTGCGCAAAGACAGCATTTAGGACTAGGTTCGGGTCATTCGAGTACACGGTGATGCCTTTCGGGCTGACCAACGCGCCCGCCACATTTCAGATGACCATGAACGAGGCGTTTAGGCCACTTTTAGATAAATGCGTCATAGTTTACCTTGACGACATTCTTGTTTACAGTCGGGACCAGCAGTAGCACTTAGTAGATCTCGAAGCAGTTTTTAAAATTTTAGCGGAACATCGGTTACTCACCAAGGGCTCCAAGTGCAAGTTTTTTCGGGACAGGCTAGAATTTTTAGGACACGTTATTTCGGAGGCTGGAGTTGAAATCGACCCTAAGAAGCTGGATACCGTCAACGCGTGGCGTCCCCCGACGAACATCACAGAACTGCGGAGTTTTTTAGGGTTCATTAATTACGTCCGTCGGTTCGTCCCCGACATGGCACGCTTAACAGCCCCGCTCACAGATTTACTGCGCAAGGGGGTCGTTTTTACGTGGGGGGAGAAAGAGCATGCTGCCTTCTCTGCCCTGAAAAACGTTCTCTGTTCACCACCCGTCCTACGCATCGCTGACCCACATCGCCCCTTCGAGGTTGTTACAGACGCGAGCGACATCGCCATGGGAGCCAAACTGTTACAAGACTTCGGCAACGGCCTCCAACCCATCGCCTACGAATCACGCAAACTGCATCCGCCTGAGCGAAATTACCCGATACACGACCGCAAAATGCTCGCGATCGTACATGCATTCAAAGTGTGGCGCTGCTACTTGACCGGCGCAGACGTGACAGTACGGACAGACCATCGATCCCTACAGTACCTCCGTGCACAACCCCACCTCAACCCACGACAGATTCGGTGGCTCGACTTCCTCGAGTCGAACTTCCATTATACGGTCACCTATAAAAAAGGAGCCTCCAATATCGCCGACGCACTGACCCGCCCCACTACCCAGATCCATGCGATACTACTGGCCCAGACCAGCCCGCTACTAACAGGACTATTTACCCACGGATATCAAACAGACCCATTCTTCACAGGAGGAAACTCGCAGCAATTCGCAGCAGCCAAGGGAGTCTATTACGTAAAAGCTGGAACCGACCGCATCAGGGTACCAGGGTACACACTACTACGGGAATTACTGTTACAGGAGGCACACGACGGAGTTACCTCGGGACATTTCGGAGTAGAGAAAACACGGCAGCAGCTGCAGCGGTACTATTACTGGCCTGAAATGTTGACCGACCTGCAACGACACGTGGCATCATGCCCCACTTGCCAGCTCATGAAGTTAACCAGGAAGCGGCCGGCGGGACAATTACAACCAATCCCACCTCCCGAGCGTGCTTGGCAGCAAGTGACGATGGACTTCGTCACGGGGTTACCGGCCGGGGCGAGCGGGAATGACGCGATCCTGGTCGTCGTCGATCGACTGACGAAAATGGCACACTTCGCAGCCTGCAAGAAATCAATCACAGCCGAAGAAACAGCCCGCCTCTTCATCTCTACCGTCGTTCAACTGCACGGGATACCAGTATCGATCATCAGCGACAGAGACACGAATTTTACCAGCAATTTCTGGCGGAACCTGTGGCAGCAGTTCGGCACGCGACTACAATTCAGTTCATCGTATCACCCCGAAACCGACGGACAGACAGAACGGACAAACCAGACCATGGAGCAGCTCATTAGGGCCACGTGCGACGACCCAAACACGTGGGAGCAGCAGCTGCCACTCATCGAATTCGCATATAACAACGCGCCATCCGCCACGACCCAACAGTCACCGTTTTACCTGAATTACGGACAAGACCCCACAGTACCCATGACCCCAAATCCCGACAACCCCGTTCCACGTCCACAACAATTCACCGAGATTTTGCAAGCAGCACGGACCAGGGCAGCAGAAGCAATAAAAAAATCGAACATCATCGCTAAACGTAACGCCGACCGCCACCGCAGACCTGTCACTTATCAGCCTGACGACCTCGTTTTACTCGACACTCAAAACCTCCGCCTGCCCATCACTCCCAAACTCCGCCCCCGATACTGTGGGCCATTTCGAATTAGCCACATGATCACACCTGTCACCGCGCACCTCCTCCTCCCTGCTGACTGGTACGTCAGCCCCTCGTTCCACGTCAGCCTGCTTCGCCCTTACGTACCATCCACCGGCCAACTCCCACGACATCGACCATCCAGCATGGCACGACCACCATCCGAACCAATCATCACCCCCGACAAAATCCTGAGTCACAGAGTTCGCGACCCCCGAGGAGCCCGAAAGATCGAGTTCCTGATCCGTTGGAAAGACCGTACACCTACCGAGGACAACTGGGTTCCCCTGGACAGAATTGAAAACCACCCTGTCCTCACCGAATATCTGCGCAGCCGAAACTTCAAAGATGTCCACACGCTTTCGTAAGGAGGACCTCCTTAGGAGGAGGGGTAGTGTAAGGAAAACCCCTTTTCCTTACTTCGCATCCCTGCTCAACGCATACATCACTGTAGCACCTCAGTCAGCACCGTTACCACTCGCGATCATCGCATCGACAATCATCCCGCCATTTTCGCACATCGCATCCCGACCTCACGGCTCGGCTGGTAACCTGCGCTCCGGGCCTACGCTTCGACACTTTCCCAACCTCAGTCCCAGGCTCGTCGCGCGACTACCACAGACCATTACCGTTACTACTGTAGTTTCGCTATATATTCTTCGCTCATGCCCTCGCTCATTGTAGTCTTGCTTCGATAGTGCAATTTTCGTTCGTTCACTCAATTGCACTCGTAACACCATCGCAGCAATGCCGTTGACACGCGATTCAGCACTCTGGCCCATGACTTGAGCGGCTGCTGCTTCCTTCAGGGAGCCTCATTCCAACTCCCGATATTTGCACTTTCAACGCGTCCTCAGGCCAAAGCGAGCTTGGCTGGTCGTTGTCTTTGCGAGAGCAGAACAAGCCTGCGAGCTTCCTATCTGGCACTAGACGAGCCTGAACGGCATTGGGTCGCGGAGTAACCATCCCGCGCATTGCGTTGCGTCAGAATCCGACCGATGCCAGCGGAGCGTGTGAGCGCGTAGCAGCAGCGTAGCCATGGTTCCTAAAAGCGACTCGGCCACAGCGGTGCCGCACGTTCGGCGGTGGTTGAGCCACCATTGGCTCCCCTCGCCCGCCGCCGCCGCCACTTCCCCATGCCAAAGGCCCTCTCCGTCCCGCCAGCATCCTAGCACTACCTCTACGACCCTCCCGTGTAGTAACAGCTGTTGCCGCGCCGCCGAAGCCACCACGCTAGAGGGGCGACGGGAGGCAACAGGGGGAGCGGATGATCGTAGTGCAAAGGCGGCAGCGGCGAACTCACAATTAGCCTCACTCAACGTATCCCCAACCCGGCCCTCCGTGCCGCTCCTGTTTAATTCGCGACTCGGTTCTCCATCCCTCGAAGCCGACGAACCACACGCTGCCACGTCACTTGCCAGCCCCGCTCTGCTTGTGCCGCCAATGCCGCTGGCCATAAGGGTCGAGGCTACGGGCGGCATGACGTGCCAGGTCGCGGGGGAGGGCAACACATCAGGGCGATCGACGGCAAGCGCCGCCAGCGCCAGCAACGCGGAGTGGAGCCCTCCGCGGGGCGCGCGCACCGCCAGAGAAGTCGGTGGGGGCAATGCGAGGCGGCCGGCGGGGGCGGCCGCGGAAGGGAGGGGACGGAGCGGCGCGAGCAGCAAAGACGAGGCTCGTTTGGACGACGAGCGCCGCCTCTCGGAGCATTCACCGGCGCACGCCGCCGACACGGCTGCGCCCGCTCCCTCGTTGCGCCATGCGCACTCATCCCCCTCACGCGCTCACTCCGCCGCCACAGACGACGGCGTGTCCACGCCCGTCGCCGCACCGCTGCCCCACGCGCACAGCGCCGCCAGTCCCCGCGGGAGTAGTAGCGAGTCCCGTTGGTGGAAGCACGGAGGGCCGTCGGGCGGAGGATGGGGCCTCGGGCGCAGCTGGAGCAGCAGCGCTGTCAGCCATCCGCGCGCCGAGGTGAATGGCGGAGTGGGCGATAACGCACCAAGTGGTGCGGGGAGCGGCGGCGGCGGTGGCGGAAAGGTGTGGTGGTTCGGGTACCGGCGGGGCATCAGCGCGGACTACGACATCGGCGACCTGGTCGGGCGCGGGCGCACGGGGGAGGTGCGCCGTGCGACGGCGCGCAAGAGCGCGCGGAAAGGGCGGCGGGGAAAGCCCGAGGAGCGGGGACCGCCGGTGGTGGTGAAGACGATCTGCAAGGCGGAGGTGCGCGGCGCGGGGTGAGAGCGCGGGGAAGGCGTTTTGGGGAAGAAAAGGGGGGACGGGGGAGGAGAAGGCTGTGGGGGGACGGGGAAGGCGAGAGAGGGGAGGGACAGATGGGGGAAGAGCATACTTTTTTGTGCTGGTCGTAATCGAATCGTGCATCGCGAAAAAGTTCGTGCTCTCAAAAGTGTTCCAGGTAGCTTTTGTTGCGGAAAAGCTGCGGAAAAACAACTTGGAGCTGCGGTAAAGCTCCGGGAGACAAAGCTCCGTGCATCATGTCATGTCATGTGGCGTCGCTGCTCTGCCGTTCTTTAGTCTTTCCACCCTCTCTCACTACGCGCTCATGCCTATCACAGCGCTATCGGGCTAAATTCACTTGACCAGATTGCGCCACTGCCAGCACCGCGCCGGACGCGTGTGTCTGCGTCGCGCCTCTCAACCCCCCACCCCACTCCCCGCGTCCCATGCGCGCAGCTCACGACGGAGGAGTCGCGCGAGGCGATGCGGCGCGAGGTAGCGATTCAGCGCATGCTGCCGGCGCACGCGCACGTGGCGGCGCTCGTGGACGCGTACGAGGACCGCCGCAACGTCTACCTCGTGCTGCAGTCAGTGCCGCCGCCCCCCGCGCGCGCGCCTTTCCTGCTGCTCGCGTGCCCCTATCCCCGCTGCTCGCGCACCGCCCCCTTTACTCGCGACTCGCAGCCAGCGGCTTCTCTTAGCGACGCGCAGCGCTGTTGCCGCTTTACCCTCCTCTCGCGGCTCCCATGTGACGCCATGTGTGCGTGCGGTGACGTGTGTGGTGTGTGGCAGGGAGTGCGAGGGCGGCGAGCTCATGGACCTCATGATGGCGCGCGGGTGAGTCACTCGCCTTCAACCCTCCTTCCCCCTCGTCCCTCACCGCACCATGCATTCCCCTGGCCCCGCAAACTCTCCCCGCCGTGGGTGACTCAATCCGCCCCCCCATCCGCCCCTGTCCCCCCTGTGCGCATGCGCGCGAGCGCAGGGTGGGACATGCGGGCGAGGCGGCAGCGCGGCACGTGGTGTGGCAGGTGCTGCTGGCCCTGGCGCACTGCCACGCACACCTGGTCGTGCACCGCGACATCAAACCCGAGGTGGGGGGGGGGGAAGGGTCACGGTGAGGAGAGGGATGCCATGCCTGTGCCAGCAGGGCGAGAGAATGTGGCGACGCAATGCAAGTGCAGCACGGGCTTACCGCATGGCCCTGTTCCCACGCCATTCACTCCTCCCTGCTCTCTCTTCCCCATGCTCCTATCCCATCCATGGCACAGAACGTGCTTCTAGCCAAGAGCAGCAGCGCCCATGAACCCCCCCTTGTCAAGCTCATAGACTTCGGCCTGGCGGCGCTGCTGCCGCCCCTGCCCCTCTCTGCCTGCCCTGCGCCCACCAACGCTGCCGCTGCATGCCCTACTACTGCGCACAGTGCCACAGCAGCAGCCCCCCGCGCTCAACAGCAAGAGCAAGGACACCACCAGCAGCACCAGGCCCAGCCAAACTCGAGCCTGCCCATCCCACCGCCCGCCCCCGCGCCCGCCCCCCCCGCCGAAGGCCTCCTCTCCTCACTGCCCCCTGTGTGTGTGGCGCTGCCGCAGCTGCACGAGCCGCTATGGGAGCTGCTGGGATCGCAGGACTACCTCTCCCCGGACGTGCTGCGCGCCAAGTACGGCACGCCCAGCGACCTCTTCTCCCTCGCGTCGCTGGCGTACCTGCTGCTGTGCGGCCGCCTGCCCTTCTCGCCTGTGCCGCGCTGCCTGCGCACCACCATGCACGCTGTCGCCACGCAGCAAGCCGGGTTCACGGAGAGCGCGTGGGGGGGCGCGGGTGAATCCGCGGGCGTGGGGAGGGAGGCGTGTGTGTCGGGGGAGGGGCGGCGCGCGGTGCAGAGCCTGATGGCCAAGGACTCTGCCCGTCGCCCCACCGCCGCCATCATGCTCTGTGCGTTGGGGGATGCTCTTTCTGTGCTTGGGGGGTGCTTTGCGGATGGGCAAATTGTGCAGGGGATGCTGCGATGATCGTGGATAGGGTCATTCTGTGTGCACAGCTAGCACTCCGTTTCCTGTGTCCCCTCTCTATGCGCCCACCAACCCTCATCACGCCACCCCCTCACCCCTCACCTGGCCCCTCCACCCCCGCCCCTCAATGCATGTGGCCAGGCCACCCGTGGTTCCATGATCTGCACAGCCTGCCCGCACTGCTCACTGCCACGCCTGCTACCAGTGCACCTGGCAGTGCGCCTGCAAGCCCTGCCACGCCCCTGGACCCCTGCGTGCCCTTGTGCCTGCTGCACGTGCTGGTGCTGCCTGCCACGCACAAGCACCACCTCCAGGTGACTGCCCACCCCACCCTCGCTCCACTGCACGCACCAGTGCAGCCTTGCATGACCAACCATCCCAGCCTTGCAGCACTCGCAGTGCTTGTGACTCGCATCGTCTCTGTGCGTGGCCACCGTCCTGCCATCACGCACATCCCTTGCTTGTGCAACCTAGCGTGCATCCACACGACCGTCACGCACATCCTTGCTCTTGCGTCATCGTCACCCATGCCCGCACCTTGCTGTGCAACCCCACTGCCTCTCCCCACAGGACCGCCAGTGTTGCATTCCTGCTTCCGATCCCTGCACCCATCGTCCCTCACATGTCAGCCTTCGCCTCGCCTCTCTCCGCACTGCACCGTACCACCCCATCCCATGCAAACCCAGTCCCAGGCCTTGCAGCTGTATAAGGACCATGCGTGGGTGCGCGTGTATGCGGCGGTGCAGTGCCGGCACGTGGTGGGCGTGTGGCCGGGGGACAGCACGCACGTGGAGCAGGAGGGCGAGAGCGAGAGCGTGTCCATGTCGCACGTGCACAAGGTGGGCTGCACCCTTTGCTTGCACCGGGTTGAATGCTCGCACGCCCACGCAATCCTTGCCATTGCTGCCCGCCCTTGTCTACTCAGGACTCGCCTCGTCTCCCATGCTGCTGTTCAGTTTCGCTGGATTCTGGTGCATGCCATGTCATGCCATGCCATCTCATGCTATGCTATGCTATGCTATGCTATGCCATGCCATGCCACGCCATGCCATGTCATGCCATGCCATGCCATGCCATGCCATGTCCTGCCATGCCATGCCATGCTATGCCACGCCATGCCATACCATGCCATACAATGCAATCAAATCCCGTGCCATGCTGTGCGGTGCATGCAGGTGCTCTCCCTCTGTGCGTGCAAGCCTCTAGCGGACTCCTTCCTCAAGCAGGTGGGCCACCACTCATGCGCCTCTGCACTGCGCTCTGCTTGTCCCTCTCGTGCCACCACCTCTATCCCTCTGCTATGCACCTCATTGAATGCCATGCCATGCCATGTCAAGGCTCTCGCGCAAGGCACACGGCTCATCAGCTTGTCATATGTGGTGTGGTGCGTGCAGGTATCACGACTGGGACTGAAACGAGCACGAGCAACGCAGTTAGATGTGTTGATGGCCTCAACCTTGGTTATGTTACCGTGTTTATCATAGTTCATCATGTTAACAACTTTCCCTTACTTCGTGTCACACTGCATACAGCGTACAGGACATTCCAGCCACTGTACACCCAACAGCAGCCCACCCCGCAGCACTCGCCTCGGCGCTTTTCCCGCCATCACGACATCACGTCCAAACCACCCGGTTCGGCTGGTAACCTGCGCCCAACCTCGGCACCAGGCCATAAGGGCACCCTTTCGCGAGCGCGGTACCATTAGCAGTTCTGTCGCTATTTAACAATTCATGCATGCCTTCGCTCATTCTATTGTTTGCTTCGATAGCGCAATTCTCGCTCGCTCACTCAATTGCACTCGTAACACTTGTTCAAGTCTCATCATCGGCTCTTAGCCCAGCAAGAAAACCACTGGAAATGCGGAATTATGAGTTGTAGAAAGTGCGCTTGTAACGGACCCAAGGAACTGGCTTGGGTGTTTGTCAGAAGCTCAGCAGCACTTCGCGAAGCCAATCCAAGGGCCTAATTCAAACAACTCCACATACCGACAGACACCGTCCTTCCAATCGTCGTCCTCTCTCCGTCAACCACGCTCGTCCCGTGGTACTTTCCCCGTACAAATCGGGTACAACGCCCTGGCCCCATCCCCGCCCTCCGCGCGCGGCTCTTCTCCGCTCGCCCCGCTCCGCCATGCCGTCGTCCTACCCGCTCCCCGCCACCACCCGCCCCCCATCGTCCTCCGCCGCCGGGCCCCTGTTCGCCAGGGATCGCGCCGCAGGCGCGCCGGGAATGGCGGAACCGGGCGTGGCGTGGGGCGGCGAGAGGGACGGCCGGGGGCGCGAGATTCCGCATCGGGGGGAGCAGCAGCCCGCGGGGGGCGCGGAAGGGGAGCGCGAGGCGACGTTCGAGGAGCGCGTGGCGCGCAGCATCCTGGTGGACGAGCTGTGCGGCGCCGTGACGCCCGCCGCGCTGCAGAGCGCGCTGGGGCAGTTCGGCACGGTGCGCTCCGTGCAGATGGTGCCCAACCTGCTTCACCCGCGCCGCTCGTCCGGCTGCGCCATCGTGGAGCTGCACTCGCGCCACCTCGCGCTCAAGGTGCGCGCGCGCAACAGCGCCTCCCGCTCTTCCCTCTCCCCTTCCCCGCACTCTCCCCTCTTCCCCTCACACCCCCGCCCGTTGCCTCCTAAGTCTCTGCCCGGCGTCCACTCCCCGTTTCTCCTATCGACTCCACCCCACTGCTAGTGCCGAATCGTGCGATAGGACGTCGCCGCCCTTATTCCGTCTCCGCGCGACGCAACCCCGTCCCGCCCCTGTCCCCGCCAGATGCTCGCGGACATAAGCGAGTCGATCCTGATCGTCGGCGCGGGGCCCCGCCCCGTGCGCGCGTACAAGGCGCGCGCCGACATGTTCGACGGCGCGTTTGTCTTCCCCTCTGCGCTGCACGCCGCCGCGCTCCCGCAATCCGCGCCCGCCGTTACTTCCGCCGCCGGCGCGCAGAGCTCCCCCCTTTCCGCCGCGTCCGCCCTCCCGGGGTTCCGCGTCACGGACGCTGCGGGGGAGGGCGCGGCGGGAGGGGGAGCGGACGGGGGTAGCGGGGAGGCGGGTGGCGCGGGGCAGGGGAGGTGGCGGTGGCGGCTGACTGTGATGGAGGAGAGGCAGCGGGGGGGTGGCGGAGCGGGGGGGGTAGAGGGCGGGGTGAAGAAAGCAGGCGGAGGGGGAGGGGAGAGGGGAGTGGGGACGGTGGAGTGGCAGCGCGCGCGGAGGTGGAAGGAGGTTGCGGGCAGGCAGGCAGAGGAGATGAAGATGCTGACAGAGGTGAGGCACGGGCAGGGAGGACGATGAAGCGCGCTGAGTGGGTGGGCAGGCAGGTGAAGCTGCTGCTGCCATGCTGGTGGTGGTGGTGGGCTCATGTGTTGAGCATGTGTGCACTGTGGCGGCCTTGCCATGTGTCATGTGCACCGATTGCAGCTGCACCACGTCCACTCGCACTGCCTGCTTCCTTTCCACGCCACACGCTGCCGCTTCTACCACACATGTGCCCCCCTGTTTGCCTCTCTCCCATCCACATTTCCCATCACCCCTCCCATCCCTTCCTCACCGCAACACCCTTCCCCTCCCTCCCGCACCATCCCACCCCTCCTCCCGCTCCCTCACTCTCCTCCATCTCCCTGCCCTCCCTACCGTGCATGGCTATGCGGGCAGCACGTGGAGGCGGAGAAGCAGCAGGTGGGGGAGAAGCAGCGCGCGCGCATAGAGGAGGACCTGCGGCGCCTCACACTCATCGACCACGCCATGGCGCCCGCGGGGGGCATTGCACAGCTGCGCCACTTCTATGGCATGCCACACATGGACTTGAGCACCATGTGAATGGGAATGTGGTGCGCTGCGTGCACGGTGCATGGTGCATGGTGCATGCCCCTGATGTAGGGTTTCTTAATATGATACGGTAGGCTTGTGTTTGGAGTATAGACGATGCGTGATGATGCTGCTGTCCCCTAATGTGGTGTATGTGGTGCTCTACAATGTACAGCTTTTGAAGCCCATATGACATGCTTGCCTCCTGTATTTGAAAAACTTGTGTTCGTTTTTCTTAGTCGTCATCGATTAATTCAGAATAACCGCCTTTCCGAGTCTTGATCGTTCACGAAGCGCTATAGCGCGTTATCCCCTCCCAGCTGGTGTCGGCTGATGCAAGCAATGCAGCACATGGAGGTTGCTTGAGCAACCAACGCAAGCAACACTCGCATAGCACAGCACGGCAGGATCTGACTGGAGGTTACTGCCCGATTCAACTCGCAGTATATCGCTTGCTACTGCCAATTAGGCTTCGAATTCCTTGGCTGCACGCCGCTCGAGCTGCCACATCTTTCACTCTTTTCACCGTCGTGCCAGCGAAAGAAGCCTCGTGTGCGTGGGTGCGCTGGATTCGGCAGCGGATTCACTAGGCTCTAGTCGGCCACCCCTCACAGGTACGTCACGACTCGTGAGTCGACTCAGAAGGATTGAATAGACCCGAGAGTCGATCGCCCCAGGTACGTCGTAGCCTCTCCATGCCTGCGCCGTCCACGCGTGGAGCTCGCACGCCCTGCCGACTCGTTCGTCTCCCGGATCTCACTTCATCCCTCGAGGATTGGTACTTTAGTGCCGTGCGCGCGGTGCGTGCTTGCCGTCAATCTGCCCGTCTTTTCGCCGCGCTTAAGCCCGTGCACCCGCTGAGGAAATTTTTGAGTCGACTCAAAAGTCGCAGCGCTCAAGCCCGTCGACGACTGCGGCGGGGTCTGGCGGCGACGGGATTCGCGCGTGCGGATTATGCTCGGCCAATCTGGAGCGATGACCAGGATGTCGCGACTGATGAGATCCGTTGGGATCTGATTTTGCTGCAGCCCCAAACCGTGTTTATCGTCGGTCCCCGATGTCCCACTTATGATGCCACACCTGCTCCTCGCGTCGTCGCGCACGCTGCGTTTCGAATCTCGCCTCTGTTCGTTCCGATCTACTAGCAGCCCTTGAGCCTCATCCACTAGTAACACCTTCAATTCCCTGCCACCCTTCTTCCGCGCACTTTTCACTGCCATCCCATCATCGCTCTTCCCGCCCACCCTCACTCCGCTCTCCCCCGCTCCCCCCCCCCCCCCTCTCCGTCTGTCTCCTCGCACCCCCTTTTTATCCTCCCCCCCACCCGTCTATTTCTTTCTCCCCCCGTCTCTTTCCTTCCCCCCAGTCCCTCTCCCACCCCCCCCCGTCTCTCTCCTCCCCGCCCGTCTCTCCGCGCTCCCCCGTGGTTCGTCGCCCTGTGCCAGCTCTTCCCACACCAGCGCAGCCATGTCGTCGTCCGCGGCGCCAGACGACGATCTCGTCTCTAGTTTCTGCGCCATCACGGGCGCGGCGCCCGACCAGGCGCACTTCTTCCTCGACAGCAGCGCCGGCGCGCTCGACGCCGCCATCTCCGCCTTCTACGACCACAGCGGGGACGCCGCCGCTGCCGCCGCCGCCGCCGGCGGTGCCTCCGGGGACGACAGCGACGACACCGGCAGCCGAGGCGTCGCCGCCGCCGTCGCTGCCGCGCCGCCGCGCGATCCGCGTGCTGCTGCGGCGGCGGCGGCAGCAGCGCGTGCGGGCGGGGCGGCAGTAGGTGGCCCCACGAATCCCGCGATGACGTCACAGGCGATGTTCTCCGCGGGAGGCGCGGAGGAGGGCGGCGAGGAGGTGCAGCAGCGGCAGCCGCGGGTGACTGCGCCCATCGGGGGACCGTCAGGGGCGGGGGGGGGAACTAGCGGAATTGGAAGATTTGTGGGGGGAGTGGGGAAGGGGAAAGGGAGCAAGAGAACGGGGCACGGCGGGGGAGGGGGAGGCGGGCGGATTCGGACGCTGGGGGATATTGGGAGACGGAGGGACGAGGATGAGGAGGAGGACGATGAGGATTACGAGAATGAGGATGACGACGACAGAGAGGAGTATTATGCCGGGGGGGAGAAGAGGTGCGCACGCCCTTGCCTACCGTTGCCCTCGTGCGCCTTGCCATCTGTTGCCTCGTTCATCGTGCATGCTCGCCCCTTCCCTGCTCCCTCCCTCCCTCCTCCCTCCGTCCCTCCCTTTCAATTCCTCGCTTCGTTTCTGCTGCCGCGTTTCCGTGGCGTCCCCCCGCCCCCAACCCCACACCACCCGCTCACCTTTTCTTGAATTACCTCTGCCTCGTTCATCTATGGGCAATTCTCAAATTCCTTCTCAATCCCTCCATCTTCCCCTCCCCCTTCCCCTCCCCCTCCCCCTCTTCCTCCCCCTGTCCCCCTCTCCCCCCCCCCCCTTTCCCCATCAGCGGAATAGCGGTGCAGGACCCCAACAAGCGCAGGGGGCCGGGCGGAATGGCGGCGCGGGGGGGGGCGGGCGGGGGCGCGCTGGACGTGGACGATATCTTCGCGCGCGCGCAGCAGCAGGGCGCGCGCCAGGGCACCTCCGCGGACCTCGACGCGGGCGCAGGCGCAGGCGGGGGCGCGCGGAGAGACGCGGGCGCGTTCAGCGGAGTGGGGAGGACGCTGGGGGGCCCAGGCGGGGAGGGGGCAGGGGGAGGTGCGGGCGCGGAAGCAGTGACGGGGCAGGGGCAGGGGCAGGAGGAGATGGCGGGGGAGGGCGGGCGGCGGGTGGTGCGGCACACAGTGACGTTCTACCTGAACGGGTTCACGGTGGACGAGGGGCCTCTGCGCCAGCTGCAGGACCCCGCCAACGCCGCCTTCCTCAAGGTGCGTTCCCCCCCACATCCCTCCGCCTCCATGCCGCTGCCACGGGCACCTAGGCCTGGCCGCGCCCAGCCCCCTGCCACGCTACTCCGCGCTGCCACGATCTTGTGCCCTGCCTTGCCATTGCGCCCTATCCTTTGAGACTGACCAACCACTGCACTGCTCACCGGCAGCGCTGCTCCTCCACCCCACCCACCCGTTGCGCTTGCGCCCTGCCTCCTCGCAACGTCCACCCACCTCCGCCCCTTTCTTCCGGCTCCTCTACCCCGCTCCACTGCTGAACTGGTGTTCCCTCTCGCTCTCATTTCATCCCCAACCCCCTCTTCCCGGTGTACTTGTCCGATCCTCCCTCCCCTCCTTGCCATCCCTGCCTCATCACCTCTCACTCCATTTCTCGTGCTCTTTCGTTCGTTATTTCGGAGCTACCTGCAAGGCCGTGAGTGCACCTTTGTGCTTTGCTTCCTCCCTTCCACCACTCAACCTT
Source organism: Closterium sp. NIES-65 (assembly GCA_948144175.1). NCBI lineage: Eukaryota > Viridiplantae > Streptophyta > Zygnematophyceae > Desmidiales > Closteriaceae > Closterium > Closterium sp. NIES-65. The sequence continues at coordinate 1,393,073 of CANXME010002612.1, forward strand.
CCAGCCGCACCCCCTCATCTCCACGCCCTCTTTCACCCCTTCCTCTCATCTCCTCCTCTCAACCCGCCATCTCAACCGCTGCTCACCCCCTCCTTCCTATCCCTCGTCTCGCCCCCTCATCTCAAACCCCCCGTCTGTCCCTTCTCTCTCCCCCCATGCACCCTCCCTCCCCCTCTCTGCTGCTTGCGCCCACCCCCCCAACCCCGCCCCCCACATGCCCACGCCCACATGCGCCCTCCCCCCGCGTGCCCCAGAGCATCCTGGAGCGCGGCGAGTGTCCGCGCGAGCTGCAGAGCGCGGACCCCAACGAGGACGTGGAGCTCAACCTGCTGCGCAACAACTCCCAGTGGACGGTGGGAGCAGGGCGAGGGAACAGGGAGAGGGGGAACAGTGGGAGAGGGGGAACGGTGGGAGTTGGGTGGGAAGGGTAAGAGGTGGTGAGGGAGAGGTGGGGTGGGGGTTGGGGAGTCTGGATCAGGGACGGGAGAGGCGCAAGAGTCACTGCATGTATTTGAGATTGGAACTGCCCTGTTTTGCAGTGTCGACAGTTACTGTGCATGTGTTATAAGCGGGGATGTGGGCATGGGAGGAATGCGGGCATGGGAGGAATGCGGGCATGGGAGGAATGCGGGCATGACTTTTGTCCTCTCCTGCCGCCTTGTTCGCATTCTGCTGCCCCCCCCTCTCCTTCCCCCCCCCCCCCCCCACCCACTCCGCCAGCCCCCCCCAGAGCCCAAGTACGTGGCGTTCTCAGGCCAGGGCCGCACGCTGGGGGATGCTGCTGCCGCCTCCGATGCACAGGCGCCACCACAACCCCCTGCTGCTGCTGCACCTGCTGCCACTGGCCCCACCAACCCACAGGCCCCTGCTGGAGGTGACATTCTTGCCGCCCTGCACCCGCCGCTCCCCTTCTCACCCTCCGCCCTTCACTGCCGCTCCTCATCCTCTCTCCCCGCTTGCAGACTCGTCCCCCCTCCCCGACTCGCCCTCTGCCACCATCTACTGCCACCATTCATTGTGCGTCGCTGCTTGCACTTTGGCAGTGCGGCTGCTCTGAGCATGCACTGCCAACCTGAGCATGCACTGCCAACCTGAGCATGCTGTTCGTCCCTCCACATGTGAATGCCTGTTTGCCTGCCAGTAGCACACCTCAAGCCCCCACCGCCACCCCCCTCTGCTGACTGCCCTCTTCCGCACGCCATGCGTCCCCTCACCTCTCCCATCGCCCTCCCACCCGCCCCTCGTACCCCCACCTTGATACCCACCTTCCCGCCCCTCCCCCTTTCCCCTCCCTCTCCCCGCCGTGCAGGTCTACAGGTGGACGAGTCCCAGCCAGTGACGTCCATCCAGGTGCGGCTGGCGGACGGCACGCGCCTGGTGGCGCGCTTCAACCACGCACACACCGTCGCCCACATCCGCGCCTTCATCGACGCCGCCCGCCCGGGTGGCAGTGCCGGGCGGCGGTACTCGCTGCAGACCATGGGGTTCCCGCCCAAGCGGCTGGAGGATGAGAGCCAGACCATTGCGGCCGCCGGGCTGGTCAACTCCGTGATCGTGCAGCGGTGATGGGGGGTGGGCGGGAGGTGGGTCGGGGGGGTGTGTATTGGGCGGTGACGAGAGAAGAGGTGGTTTAAGGGAAGAGAGAGCAGTTGTGAGTTGAGAGGGAGTGGGAGGTGGGGCAGAGAGGGAAAGCTATGGTGGGGGTTAGGTCTGTTGGGCTGAGAGAAAGCCCTTAGGATCTTTTCAAGGCTAAGACCCTGTGCACGAATATTGTAATTGCGGAAGCGTTATTAGTGAACTGTTGAACCACCTTGCGCTAGTGTGTGAAAGCAAGATAGATTGATAAAGCAAAGTAATACAAGGCTTTTTATAAGAACACAGAGAATACGAAGAGATGCATTTTGACCGTTTTGTTGCTGTTGCGTTTCGATGCAGCGACGCTCGGGCATTTGCTCTATACCGAGTCAGTTGTGTGTCCCTTGCTGTCGCGCTGCCTTTCGTCAAGTCAAAGGTCGCTGACCTTTGACCTTCGCGTAATCTCCAGCTGTTACGTTTTGTCAACATCCTCGGTTGACACGTCGTTGCTTCACTGTAACTTGCCTTGTTTCCAACACTCCCCTTCGCTTCTGGAGTGTCGTTGCTGGTGACGTGGCCTTGTCCAGTCAGCAGCATGCAGTACTCGAACTTCTGCTTTCCGAGTTTCTTGGTCAAGTACGGTAATCGACTGCTATCTCGGATGTGGGGCAGTAAGATAGCTCGAGTCTCTCCTTCTCGATCTCATAGAAATATCGTAGGGCGATGTGCTTCGTTCGATTCGCGAACCCGTTCTTGTTCACTATGCGAATTGCTGATTGGTTGTCGCAGAACAGGGAGAAGCTGGGTAACTGAGCCAGCTTCGCTTCTTCCACTAGTTCAGCTTAGAAGAGAGCAATTAGCTCTTGCTTGCTCGACTGCCACGAGATTGGGACGATAGGCTCGAGTCGGTAGATGTTGCCAGTGCGCGATCGCCTGTTGTTGGAGTCGCCGGCGTGGTCAGCATCCACGTAGCCGATTAGCTTGGGCGTCGTGGTTCCGGTTTTGTGGTAGGTTAGACCGATTGTCGGAGAGCTGACGAGATAGTGAAGTGCGCGGTCGAGCTCCGCCATATGATCCGCTTCAGGTTTCTTGAGGTAGGTGGCGAGTTGGCTCGATGAGTACGATAGGTCCGGTCGGCAGGTAGCGGCTGCAAAGAGTAGACATCCCAGCTTTCGCTGGTAGTCACGAATGCCGGCGGATTTGAGCAGAGCGGAGGTTTCCTTGCGATTTCCGTCAGTGTAGCGGTATGGTGTGGCGATGGCGACTGGGGTTAGTCAGAAGCGCTTGGCGATGGTGTCGGCGTATTTCGCGGCGCTGAGATGGATCGCGTTCTCCCCGTCTTGTATGTTGAGTCCCAGGTACTGCGTAACTGTTGAGGAGACGGTGAGTGTGAGGTCTTGCTGCAGCTCCCCTTCAAACCAAGTCGTGATGCCGTCGGTTAAGCCGATGTAGAGCAGATCGTCCACGTAGACGATAAGTAGGATGTAGTCGGCGCCTTTCGTGAGTCGGTACAGCCCTTGGTCGTGCGGCAGCTGGCGGAATCCGATGCGAATTAGTCGGGTGTGTAGATATTGCTGCCACAACCTCGGGGCTTGCTTGATGCCGTACAAGGATTTCAGCAGTTGACATACTTGGTTGGGTTTTGTGTTAGACCCGTGGCGGTTGCTCGATGAAGATCTCAACATCGACGGGAGCGTAGAGAAAGGCGTTTGCAATGTGGATTTGGCGGAGCTTCTTCCGCTTCATGGCGGCATCGCAAGGAGAATTCGGAGAGAGGTATGTCAGCTAACCGGTGCGAAAGTTTCGGTGAAGTCTCGTCCATGCTCTTGGTCGAAGCCGCGTACGACTCTGCGCGCCTTAAACTTATCAATCGTTCCGTCAGCTTCTGTCTTCACGAGGAAAACCCATTTTCCCGTGAGAACGGTTTTGTTGCGTGCCACTTTGATAGGCACTATCTTCCAGGTGTTTCTGTCTTCTAGCGCCTTCAATTCCCTGTACATGGCTTCGCGCCATTTTTCCCTGTGCTCCCCCCCCAGAGCCTGCTGAACCGTGGTAGGATCCTTTGGTGGCGCTGCTCCGTGGATGGCGGTGACGAGTCCTAGTAACTGCAGCCCACTCTGTGTGTAGCGAGGGAGATTTGCGTCCTCGGGATAGACTGCTTCGTTTCCCACTTCTAGATCAGGTAAGAAATTTAGGCCCATGCTTTCTGAAATGTTGGTGTCGACTGGCTGGGGTATAACGTAACCGTTGTCGGCAAAGTCGTAGTAGACTTCGGCATTGATGCTTTCGCGAGGGTTGTCGTCGTCCATTGGTACGTCAAATGAACAGTAAAGAAGAGGTCCGGCTTCTTACGATGCTCTATCCACATTCTGCTCGTCCCAGTCAGCTTCATTTGCTGTCGAAGCGAAGGCTCGGTCGCCACGAAATCCGCCTGTGAGGTCTCGTTCTCCTCCCTAGTTGTCTAGGTACGTTTGGAGGGTGTGTCGTTCGTAGAAAATCGCATCACGTGCTACCACTGTTTCCTTCGTGTAAACACAAAAAATCTTCCACGCGTTGTAGTGTTTTTCGATGCCCAGGTGTAGTCCCCACTGTGCGCGTTGGGAGAATCGGCCGGCTCGTGCAGCTGGGGGTCGGTACTGTACCATGCAGCCGAACACTCGTAACATTTTTGTGCTGCCCAACTCTTCTGTCCACAGCAGGTGCGGTGATGGTTGTTCGGGAGCGATGATGACGAGAGCAAGTTGTGCAACATTACAGCGTGGTCCATCGCCTCGGGCCACTGGTGGTTGGGTAGCCGCATGCTGCCAAACTATACATGTGCTAGTTCTGTGTAGGCTATAGTGGGGTAGCCTGTATGTGGTAACTTGTATCCACAATCCTTTCAATGCAGTCCATTCTAGCTTCTAATCTTGACATGGTATTAAGAGCAGTAGGTTTGTAGGACCGTTTTTTCTCCCGGGCCCACCATACTTAGCGACCAATTGCGGTTACCGCGTTACCCCACTACTCTGCGTCGCGCCGCCCACGCACGCCCTGCATGCCCTGCCCCGCGTCGCACTGCCTCGCGCACGCCCTGCCCTGCCCCGCGTCGCGCTGCCCCGCGCTCGCCCTGCCCTGCCCTGCGTTGCGCCCTACGGCAGCCCGCACGTCGCGCTCTGCTGTCCCGCGTGTCCCGCTCTGCTGCAGCCCGCCCGTCGCGCCCACTGCCCTGCGCGTCGCGCCCTACGGCAGCCCGGACGTCGCGCTCTGCTGTTCCGCACGTCGCGCTCTGCTGCAGCCTGCGCGTCGCGCCCTAGAGCCTTGCACGTCGCGCCCTACGACAGCCCGCGCGTCGCGCTCTGCTGCCCCGCGCGTCGCGCTCTGCTGCAGCCCGCGCGTCGCGCCCTTCTTCCCCGCGCGTCGTGCCTTGCTGCGGCCCGCACGTCGCGCCCTGCTGCCCTGCACAGCGCGCGCCCTGCTGCCCGCCCCGCCCAGGCCGAGCCGAGCCGCCCTACCCAACCCGATCCGCCCTGCTGCTCGTGCTACTGCTGCTGCTGGTGGAGGTGCTGCTAGGAGTGCTGGAAGTGCCGGAGCCTAGCCTCGCCGAGCCGCTCTGCTGCTCTTACTGCTGCTGCTGCTACTCGTGCTACTGCCTTCACTCCGTACTGCCCTAGAGGTCGCGCTCCTCCTAGCTTGCCCGCCATGACTTCACTCGCAGCAGCAGTGGGAGTGGTGCCGGCGGTGGTGGCAGCAGTGGGAGTGGTGGCGACCGTAGTAGCAGTCACTGTGGCGTTGTTCGGTGCGGAGTTTCTGGCGGTGGCCAGATGCAGCTACACCCGCGTCCAACCCTTACGCCCCAGCAGCTTCGTGAGTGGCTTTACCAGCGTGGGACGTCCCCGAGTCCTGGTCACTGCCCGTACGTCATTCGCACAGGTCGTCGAGCTGGTCAGATCTGTGGGACAGCTGGTCACGCACAGTCCCGTTGCTTCTCCTATTTGAGTGACGCTTGGCACGCAGAGTTTGGAGACGAGGCTGAGATCCCCCACTGGCTTGAGTTGCTTAGGTCGGGCGTTGATGTCTTTGCTTTAGACTATGACGCCATCCTTACTGCCATGTATGCTTTGCCTGGTGGTGCTGAGGGTGACTGTTACCTGTGTGTGCAGCACGACCCCGGTATAGAGGTTACTACTCTGGGTGCTAGTGAGGCTGCTGCCTTAGGTGCTAGAGAGTCTGCTCTCTCAGGTACTGCACCTACTGAGGCCTTGCACACCTTCACGCTTGACTCATGTGCTTCCCGCTGTTTCTTTTGCGACAGTACCACACTCACGCCACTCCCTGCACCTGTTGCAGTGTCTCTGGCTGACCCCACAGGGGGCCCAGTTCTTGCACGGTTCACCACTATGCTCCCGTGCCCGGCGGTTCCGTCGCGCTCACTATCAGGCCTCCACCTCCCCTCGTTCTCTACGAACTTGGTGAGCACCGCAGTTCTCCAGGACCAGTGGGTTGACACCTTTACCCCTGGAGGACAGCGTGTGGTGATCTGTACATGCTCCCAGACTAGCCGCCACCTAGTCACGTTTACCCGTTGGCCAGGGTCGAGTCTTTACACACTGACAACTGCGCCTCCTCAGGTAGCTGCTACTGGTCAGGTGTCTGCGTTAGGTCAGGTAGCCTCCCCTTGTGAGATGTCGCTCCCTGTCGCACCAGACTCTTCTCTCGCACCACCGCCTGGGTCACCACTCCTTGCAACGTCTACGTGGCATGAACCGTCGCCTCCTTGTGTCTGGTCTTCCTAGGTCTCTCCCTCCCCTCCCTGCCTCCCCTGCGCCGCCCTACCTTACTTGTGTCGAGGGGCGGCAGCGCGTCGCTCCTCAATCCTCCTCGTTTCCAACAACAGAGGCTCCCCTGCAAACCCTCCACCTGGACGTGTGGGGCCCAGCCTGCGTTCGTGGCCTGGGCGACGAGCGGTACTTTCTGCTGGGGTTGTCGACGACTACTCGCGGTACACCACTGTGAGGATCTAGGATCGAGCTCAGAATAGAGAATGTGATTTGAATGATCACCTGGGTACAACACGAAGCTATATATAGGCTCGACACAAGGCCCCGTAACCAGGTGTTACGCGAAGGTTATGAGGGTCGCGAAGCGTCCCGAACGGAGCCTTCCTGAATTCGGTAGAAGGCAATTTGGTGGCAACCAAAAGCCCAGAATTCGGTGCACGCAACCTAGCTCGGTGCTATAGCTATAATAAAATATAGGAAAGCACCTAGTGTCAGTAGAGCTACACTGTGAGATCCCTGATCGATCCTAGGGGGGGTTACAGACGCGTTTGCCTGGGGGGTTATGGGCGCACTGACCCGCTACTGAAACAAGCCCTTCTATCCCAATGGTCTAGTGGTTGGGATTCTGACATGGTATCAGAGCGATCTCGGGTTCGAATCCCGGTGTATGCACATGTTGGCCGTTGCCACTGTGCTCAGTCCTGGGCCTCCCAGTGTGGGGGGGTGTCAGTAGAGCTACACTGTGAGATCCCTGATCGATCCTAGGGGGGGTTACAGACGCGTTTGCCTGGGGGGTTATGGGCGCACTGACCCGCTACTGAAACAAGCCCTTTTATCCCAATGGTCTAGTGGTTGGGATTCTGACACCTAGCCTATGAAATCAAGCAATTCATGCATGCATATAATTATCCTATGCTAGAAATAGCATAATAAAATAAAGGCAAGCAAGCATAGCTGGCATAAGCCGTCGTACTCTCACACGTCCCCTCCTAAAAGCTGGGTGGCGTGAGATACACCCTACTTGACAAGATAGTCCTTGAGAGCATGGCGTGCGTTGCCCATATCAGCTTCTGCAACCCAACTGTCCTCAGTGGGGTCGTATCCCTTCCAGCGGATCAGGAACTGAAGGATCTTGCCACTGCGGCACCGATGAGTGAGAACACGTTCCACTTCGTACTTGGGTTCATCCTGTATGAGAACAGGTTGTGGTGGCGGTAGCTGCCGTCCCTGGAACTGTTGGTTGGGGTCCTTGTAGGGTTTCAGTAGCTGGACATGGAAAGCGTTGTGAAGCTTCCACGTATCTGGTAAGTGCAAGCGGAATGTATTGGTGTCACCTATGCCTCAACGAGAAAAGGGACCTCAGAAGCGAGGCCGGGGTTTGGATGGGAGGTGAGACAGGTTCAAGTTGCGTGTGTTAAGAAGCACCTAATCTTCGATTGCTACTGAGTAATCACGTCGCTGACAATTGGCATAATGCTTCTGGAAGGTCTGCATCGTGGTGAGTCATCGCTGAGTCTTCTCCCATAGCTACTGCATGGTGGTGTCGAAGTCATGTGCGGCTTGGACGTGTGCCGGTGTAGTTGGCAACTGTGGTGTGAGTGGTTCCCGTCCGTAACACAGGAAGAAAGGAGTTTTCCCTGTGGCCGCATGTGATGCGTTGTTGTAAGCAAACTCTAGGGTCAGTAACTGTGTGTCCCAGTGGCTGACGTCGTCCTTGCAAGCTGTGCGCAGTAATTATTCAACCACTTGATTGAGTCGCTCTGTCTGTCCGTTAGTCTGTGGGTGGTATGCTGAGGACATCGCAAGTTTGCTCCCCAATAATCCCATGAGCTCCTTCCAGAACTTACTTGTGAGTTGGGGCCTCTGTCTGAGATGAGTGTAGCGGGGATGCCGTAGATGGTGATGATGCGGTCGAAGAAGAGCTGAGTAGTTGCTTCAGCTGTAGCTGTGGCGTTGTTCGGGATGAAGTGACCCATTTTGGAGAACTTATCGATGACTACGAGGATGGAATCATGTCCCCGTGAGGTCGAGGGAAGTCCTGTTATGAAGTCGAGGCTAACGACCTGCCATGGCTGCTCCGGTACGGGTAGAGGCTCAAGTAACCCTGCTTTTTTCTGCCTGCTACTCTTCATCCGTTGAAACGTGTCGCATGAGGTGACGAAATGCTGCACGTCTGCTGCCATCCCGGGCTAGTAGTAATGCTTTGCTTTCCCTGCTAACGTGTTGTTGCTCCAATAGATCTGCCGTAGTGGGGCGTGATTCGGTACCCAAATCTTTCCTGAACCCTTCCTTACAGCTAAGTCTTTCTCCCACTGTAACAGCTTCTTAGTCTGTGCTGTAGCGATCTCTGCGTCTACGGAGTACCCATGTTGGAATAGACCCTTGAGCAGAGGGTTCATTCCGTCGAGCTGGATGCCTGCTATATGTCCGGGGTGGCTCAATGCGTCTGCGTGGGCTTGTAGACGACGTCGTAGTGGAAGTGAGTTTCCAAGAAGTCCATCCACCGCACCTGTCGTCGTGAGAGCGTCGGCTGTAACTTCAGGTATTTGAGACTGCAGTGGTCAGTGTAGACTGTGGTCTTGGTTCCCTCCAGCTAACACCTCCACGCCTTGAAGGCTACGACTATAGCTAAGGCTTCCTTGTCGTGGATGGGGTAGTTCAGTTTTGCTCCGTGTAGCTTTTTACTGAGGTAGGCGATAGGCTGTAAACAGTTCCTTGTCAGAACATTATAGCATATACATTTGTGTAGGCTGTAGTGGGGTAGCCCATAAGGGGTACAACCCAATTAGGGTTAGTACTTGTACCCAATTGTTTCATAGTTCATTCATTCCATTCTCACTTCTCGTCATGGTATCGAGCAGGTTCCCGAGTGGGAATACTGCCTAGGGCCCACCACGATTTTTTTTTTTTCCTTCCCTGCCCGGAGCGCGCTTAGCTCCTAACCCGAGTAGCGCCTCGAGCTGCCTTAGTGGCCCCTATTGGCCGCCCTTACTGCACCTCGAGCCGCCCTCTACGGCCTCGCTTAGGCCGCTACGGCCCCGCTTAGGCCCCGTCGGCCCTGCTACAGCCCCGCTTAGGCCTTGTCGGCCCCGCTACGACCCCGCTTAGGCCCCGCTACGGCCCCGCTACAGCCCCGCTACGGCCCCGTCGGCCCCGCTTAGGCCCCGCTACGGCCCCACTACGACCCCGCTACAGCCCCGTCGGCCCCGTCGGCCTCGCTACGGCCCCGATTAGGCCCCGTCGGCCCCCCTACGGCCCCGCTTAGGCCCCGCTACGGCCCCGCTACGGCCCCACTACGGCCCCGCTACGGCCCCGTCGGCCCCGCTTAGGCCCCGCTACGGCCCCGCTACGGCCCCGTCGGCCCCGTCGGCCCCGCTACGGCCCCGCTACGGCCCCGCTACGGCCCCGCTTAGGCCCCGCTACGGCCCCGCTACGGCCCCGCTTCGGCCCCGCTTAGGCCCCGCTGCGGCCCCGCTACGGCCCCACTTCGGCCTCGTCGGCCCCTCTACGGCCCCACTTAGGCCCCACTGCGGCCCCGTCGCCACCGCGGCCCCGCCCACTCTTGCGGCCCGCCGCCACCTGCGACCTCGCCACCACCTGCGACCCCGCCTCCCAGCGCCCGCAACGCCGAGCAGCCGAACCACCGGCCTCCCGAGCCGCCCAGCAGCCGAGCCGCTCGACAGCCGAGCCGCCCCGCACCAGCAGCCGAGCCGCCCAGCAGCCGAGCTGCCCAGCAGCCGAGCCGCCCTGCAGCCGAGTCGCCCGACAGCCGAGTCGCCGAGCAGCCCGATCGCTCCACCTACCTGGTAAGAGCACAGTCTCTGCCACTGCACTGCCTTGCCTCCTGCTGTTATGGCTTCCCCTAGCGTTCTCACCTTTGACGCTGAGGGTCGGGCAGTGGACTTTGAGGTATGGGTAGATGATCTGCAGCTTTTCCTGCAGTGCGATAGGGCAGACGGCCTCTCCCTGTTTGACCTCACTTCTGGTGCCTCCCCTGCCCCAACTGCTGATGCTGACGCCACTGTTTGCTCACAGTGGGCCACACGTGACGCTGCTGCTCGCCTTGCTGTGCGCCGCCACTTACCGACCACTGAGCGTGCACACTTTAGCTAGTACAAGAGTGCTCAGACCTTGTACGGCGCTGTAGTTGCACGCTACTCTTCCCCTGCCACTGCTGCACTGAGCCGCCTCATGCTACCGTACCTCTTCCCTGACCTTGCTGCCTTTCCCACTGTTGCTGACCTCATTACGCACCTCCGCACTAGTGACACTCGCTACCGCCCTGCGCTTCTTGCTGAGTTCTGCGCCAAGAACTCCCCCCCCATGTACATCACCCTCTACTACATAGTCACCCGTCTCCCTGACTCTCTCCGTGTAGTCAGGGACCACTTCCTCTCTGTTTGCCCCACCACTCTCACCGCTGACCTCCTCGAGAAGGCCCTCCTAGCGATAGAGAAGAGCATAGTCGCTGTAGGAGCCTCTCGTGGTGACCCTCGCACCCCCGTCTTTGAGGGGTGTTCTCCCTCCCCCCTCTTGCCCTCTATTGCCTCTGCTGCTGCGGCCGACCTCGTTGGTTTCGAGTCAGTCGGCGCTGCGTCTGCCCCGAGCGGGAGACGCCGCACCGGCAAGGGCAAGGGGGGCAAGGGCACTGGAGGAGGTGGAGGGGGCGGTGGAGGTAGTGGTGGAGGCGGTGGAGGGAGTGGGGGTGGTGGTGGGAGTGGTGCTGGGGGTGGCGGCGGCGGCGGCAGCAGTGGAGGTGGCGGAGGCGGTGGAGGTGGCGGAGGGAGCGGAGGCGGCGGAGGTAGTGGAGGAGGCGGAGGTGGAGGAGGTGGCGGAGGCGGCGGAGGCGGCGGTGGTGGAGCGAGTCGCGACTCTGCGTCGAGGAGTGGCGCCGGTGGTGGTCAGCGCCAGCAGCTGCAGCGGAGTGGTGTGACCCTGTCCCCTCAGCAGCTTCGTGAGTGGTACACTGCACGCCAGCGTGGTGGGGGTTTTGGTCCCTGCTCTTACGTTCTCCGTACCGGCGACCGCACTGGTGAGCAGTGCGGGGGTCCGCACTCCACCCAGCGCTGCTTTGGTCGCCTGACGGACGCGTGGCGTCGCCAGTTCCCTGAGGCGTCAGAGATCCCTCGCTGGGGAGATCTGGCTAAGGCCGGGGTTGATATCTTTGATATTGAATTTGATGCTATTCTTGCTGCCATGTATGCTGATGCTGATAGTGTTGAGGGTGCCTGTTACCTGTGTGTACCGCCTGACCCGGGCATTAAGGCTGCTGCGCTAGGTGCTGGTGAGACTGCTGCTCTAGGTGCTAGTGCGTCTGCTGCCCCAGGTGCCAGTGCGTCTGCCGCCCCAGGTGCTGGTGAGTCTGCTCTCTCAGGTACTACGTCGGCTCAGGCCTTCCACACCTTCACCCTGGACTCGGGTGCGTCCCGCTCCTTCTTTCGAGACCGCACCACTCTTACGCCGCTTAGTCGGCCGGTTGCAGTCTCCCTAGCAGATCCCTCTGGGGATCCTGTCCTTGCTAGCTTCTCCACCGTCCTTCCGTGCCCTGCAGCCCCCTCTGGCACCCTGTCTGGTCTCTACCTCCCCTCATTCTCTACGAACTTGGTGAGTGGAGCGGACCTACAGGATCGAGGTGTTGACAAGTTCCAGTGCTTTGCGGCTGCTTTGCTCCATCTCGTGTCCACGCTGATTGCCCCTGAGGGAGACCCGGATGCACCAGACATCCCTACTCTTCGATTGTACGTTGAGGCGATCGAGGGTCTCTACTCCTCTCAGTGGGAGTCGGCCATGGACGCAGAGATGGTTTCCTGGAAGTCCATAGGCACCTACGTCGACGAGGTTCCCCCACCTGGGGCGAACATCGTCAGTGGGATGTGGATCGTCAGACCTTCTCTCCCACCCCGAAGATGACCACTCTTTGGGTGCTGCTGCACATAGCCGCTCAGCGCGACTACGAGCTTCACTCTCTTGACTTCAGCACTGCTTTTCTGCAGGGCAGCCTGCACGAGGAGATCTGGCTGCGCCGCCCTCTTGGCTTCACTGGGTCGTTTTCTCCTGGCACCCAGTGGAGCCTCCGGCAGCCAGTCTACGGTCTCCGCCAGGCGCCCCGTGAGTGGCATGACACACTGAGGACTACACTTGCGGCTCTTGGGTTTGCTCCTTCTACAGAGGACCCGTCGCTGTTTCTACGCATCGACACCTCTTTGCCGCCGTTCTACATCCTCGTGTACGTCGACGACCTGGTCTTAGCCACTGCTGACACTGCTGGACTCGCCCACGTGAAGTCTGAGCTACAGAAGAGACACACGTGCACAGACCTGGGTGAACTGCGCAGCTACCTTAGCTTGCAGATCACCCGGGACAGAGCATAGCGCACCATTACCCTGACTCAGTCACACATGGTGCAGCAGGCCCTTCAGCGCTTTGGCTTCACGTACTCCTCGCCTCAGGCCACTCCTCTGTCTACTCGCCACTCGCTCTCAGCTCTGCCTTTGGATGAGTCCGTAGAGTCGAGTGGCTCGTACCCAGAGCTTGTTGGCTGCCTCATGTACCTGATGACCTGCACACGACCTGACCTTGCATACCCTCTTAGCATCTTGGCACGCTATGTTGCTCGTGGGAGACACCGACCAGAGCACATGGCTGCAGCAAAGAGGGTGTTGTGCTACGTGTGCAGTACGTCGCGCATGGGGCTAGTGCTTGGAGGGCGACGTCGAGAAGTCCTCACAGGTCACGCAGACGCTTCTTGGGCTGACGATGAAGCTACGCTGCGGTTGTCACAGGGTTTCACCTTCAGCCTTGGCTCCGGCTCTGTTTCGTGGCGGTCTACTCGCTCGTCCTCTGTTCTCGGCTCCAGCTGTGAGGCTGAGATCTACGCAGGGGCCATGGCTGCACAGGAGCTACACTGGCTCACCTACCTGCTGACTGACCTAGGAGAGCAGCCTCGTTCTCCTCCAGCTCTGTACGTAGACAACAAGGCCATGCTGGCCTTGTGTCGGGAGCACAGACTAGAGCACAGAACGAAGCACATTGCTCTCCGCTACTTCCTGTCTCGTGAGCTGCAGCAGCGTGGTCAGCTCCGCCTCACCTACGTGGCCTCTGAGGCCAGCACTGCTGATATCTTCACCAAGGCCCTTCCGCCTTGTGATCATCAGCACTTCTGTACTGTGCTAGGTCTTGTGCCTACCTGGCCTCACTTGCTCACTTCTTGATCTTGCTTGTACTGTCTTTTTTCTGTACCTGCCCTTGCTTGTTTTACCTTTATATATATGACATTGCATGTGAACTGGCCTTGTGGCCTTACTCTTGTGCTTGGACTGTGTGGTGACTTTGTGATCCACCCTGAGCTTCCTTTGCTTTGCTTGACTGGTCTTGTGACCACTTGTTCTCCCCCACTTTGCCTATGGGGGTGTGTTAGAACATTATAGCTTATACATTTGTGTAGGCTGTAGTGGGGTAGCCCATAAGGAGTACAACCCAATTAGGGTTAGTACTTGTACCCAACTATTTCGTAGTTCATTCATTCCATTCTCACTTCTCGTTATTCCTGTGATCTTGCACCTGTACTGCTCCGACTGCCTGGTCACTAGCGTCTGCTTCAACTACGCAGTCCTTGTCTGGATCTGATAGGATGAATACTGGCGCTGTAGTCAGTGCTGTTTGTAGCTGCTCCATGGCTTGCTGATGAGGAGTATCCCATTTGTAGGGCGTATCCTTTTTCAGTAGGTTGGTCAGTGGTGCTGCTATCTTTGTGTACTCTGGCAGGAACCTGTTGTAGTAGTTGGCGAAGCCTAGGAACTGGTGTAACTCCTTCACGTTCTCTGGAACTTTCCACTTCTTGACAGCTTCGATTTTCCGCGGGTCCACGTGAACGCCCTCGGCACTCACCATGTGCCTAGTAACTGCACCCTCTTCAGGGCGAAGTCTCTCTTCAATAGCTTCACGTAGAACTTGTTTTTCCGCAGGATCTCGAACACCTTCCGCAGATGCTCCACGTGCTCCTTCATGTTCTTGGAGTAGATAAGAATGTCGTCCAGGTACACCACTACGCACTCGTCCAACAGGGGTCGTAAGATGTGATTCATCTTCGCCTGAAACGTTGCTGGTGCGTTGTAGAGTCCGAACAGCATCACGTAAGTATTCGTAGGAGCCGTATCTGGTACGGAACGCCATCTTGTGGACCGAGTTGTATGCCATCTTGATCTGCCAGTAACCCGACCGTAGGTCCAGCTTCAAAAAGACTGTTGCTCCACGCAGTTGATCGTGTAGGTTGTCTATGCGCGGTATTGGATATTTGCTTTTAACTGTCTGTTTGTTCAGTGCGCGGTAGTCGATTCACATCCATAGACTGCCGTCTGGTTTTGGAGTGAAGAGAACTGGTGCACTGTAGGGAGAGGTGGATGGGCGGATCAGTTGTCTGTCCATTAGATACTCTATCTGTTTCTTCATGTTTGTCAGCTCGGTCGGACTCAGTCGGTATGGTGCACGTGAGACGGGTTTCGCACCTGGTTCCTCCACGATCTCGTGCTCGTGGGTGCGTGCTGGAGGTACTCTTGCAGGTAGGTCGTCGGGCATTATATCCTTGTACTGCTCCAAGACCTCCTTCACTGATGCAGGTAGCTCTGCGTTCGGCTTCTCCTCCTCTGCTGCTGCCATAACCAGTGCTAGGTATCCCGTGTTACTCTCGTTCACTGTCTGTTCAAACCGTGCCAGTGTCGTTTCAGGAACGTCCTCTGTGTGTGTCCAGCTTCGTAGTGCTACCCGCTTCCCGTTGTTGTAGATGCATGCCTTCCTGTTGACCTAGTCGATCTCGGGGTTGAACAACTTCACGACATCTCGCCCCAAGATGAAATCTAGGCCTTTGATATTCGTGATTGGCTAAGTCGGCTTCCACCTTAGCGCCCTTATGTGCAGCTGCAGTGATGCTTCTCCGTGGATGGGAATTTTCGTACCGTCCACCATCGTTGCCGATAATTTGGTCTCCTCGGAAGGTTCCCCAATTTTCGCCAACGTTCCGCGGTCACACACTGAGTGAGATGCACCGCTGTCCACCAGTGCCTGGAGGCTTCGTCCTTTGCATAACACCTCGAGGAGAAGTTTCGCGTGTAAACGGCTCTGATACCAAGTATGAGAATCTAGAATCGAGCTCAGAAAAGAGAATGTGAATTGAATGATCACCTGGGTACAACACGAGGCTATATATAGGCTCGACACAAGGCCCCGTAACCAGAGCCTTGCCTAATTCGGTAGAAGGCGATTCGGTGGCAACCAAAAAGCCCAGAATCCGATGCACGCAACCTAGCTCAGTGCTATAACTATAATCAAGTATAGGAAAGCACCTAGCCTAGGAAATCAAGCAATTCATGCATGCATAGAATTATGCTATGCTAGAAATAGCATAATAAAATAAAGGCAAGCAAGCATAGCTGGCATAAGCCGTCGTACTCTCACAACCACGGTCTTCCCCTTGTGCACCAAGGATGAGGTCCCTGCTGTTCTGATCTATTGGATCCGCACAGTTCGTCTCCAGCTCCGCCGCAGGTTCCGCAAGGACCTCCCTGTCCTGCGCTTGCACTCTGACAGAGGTGGTGAGTTTTCCTCCGAGCTCTTGCGGTCCTTCTGTCAGGGGGAGGGCATCGAGAAGTCATTCACGCTTCCGGCCTCACCGCAGTAGAATGGTGTTGCTGAGCGCCGCATTGGCTTGGTCATGAAGATCGCTCGTACCTCCTTGATCCATGCGTCGGCTCCCCACTTTCTGTGGCCGTTTGCGGTCCAGTATGCCGCGCAACAGCTCATTCTCTGGCCCCGTGTCTCCTTGCCGAAGACCTCGCCCACACTGCGTTGGACGGGAGTGGTTTGCGATGTGTCGATGTTCTGGGTCTGGGGTGTAGTGCCCTTGTCCGCGATACGTCCGCGGACAAGCTCTCCCCCCACACCATTCCCTGTGTGTTCCTTGGCTTTGTCCGTGACGCGCCTGGCTGGCAGTTTTACCACCCCACCTCGCGTCGTGTCTTCCCCTCTCAGGACGTCACCTTTGACGAGTCAGGTCCTTTCTATCGCTCTTCCCTTACTGCGCTGCCCCCCTCCCTCCTCCGCCAATTTTCCTTGCTCCAGGTCCCCCTTGGTAGACCCCCTCCCCCCTCAGGGTCCTCTCAGGTAGACCCACTCCCTTTGGCTGAGCCTGTAGAGGTCACTAGCGACTCAGGTGCTTCTGCGGGTGGTGCTGCTCGGGGTACTGCGTCTGGGGGTGCTGAGCCTGTGCGTGAGGTGCTGGGGGGTGCAGAGCTTGGGGGTGCTGAGCCTGCAAGTGCGGAGCCTGGGGGTGCTGAGCCTGCGAGGGCGGAGCCTGGGGGTGTTGAGCCTACGAGTGCGGAGCCTGGGGGTGCTGAGCCGGAGGGTGCTGATTCTGGGGGCCTGTCTTCACAACGGGGGCCTCTCTCACCATACCAGCTACGAGAGTGGCTGGCGTGGCGCACCCGCATGACGAGTCGTGCTGCTGGTGCTGGAGGTACTGCTGCTCGAGGTGCTGCGGTTGGAGCTGCTGGAGCTACTCGTTGTGGAGGCGCTGGGGGTGCTGGTGTTTCTGGTTCTGGAGGTGCTCGTACTAGAGGTACTGGAGCGGCCAGGACTGGTGGTACTGCTGGCGCTGGGGGTGTTGGTACTACTGGCGCTGAGGGTCCTGGAGGTGCTCGTACCCGAGGTACTCAAGCTGCCGGGGTCCGTGGTGCTGGAGGCACTGGAGCTGGGGACTCGCGCGTTGGAGTTCGAGACCTTGGAGCTGGAGGTGCTGGCCCTTGAGGTGCTGGCCCAAGGGGTACTGGATCTGTTGGTGCTGAGCCTTGGGGTGCTGAGTCTGCTGGAGGTCCTCTTGGTGCCGCGTCGCAGCGGTCACCTCTCTCGCCGCAGCAGGTGCGCGAGTGGCTTGCTTCGTGCACCCGCCTTCGGAGTCGCACTGCTGGAGCTGGAGGCACTGCTGCTGGAGGTGCCGGAGCTGGAGGCACTGGAGCTGGAGGCGCTGGAGCTGGAGGCTCTGGAGCTAAAAGTGCCGGTTTTGGGGGTGGTACTGCTAGTGGCACTACAGCTGCGGGACCTAGAGCTGGTGCTGTTGACCCTGGAGTTGGAGACCCTGGAGCTGGAGGTGCCGGTTCTGGGGGTGCTGCTGCTGGGGGCACCGGAGCTGGAGGCCCTGGAGCTGGTGCTGTTGACCCTGGAGTTGGAGACCCTGGAGCTGGAGGTGCCGGTTCTGGGGGTGCTGCTGCTGGAGGCACTGGAGCTGGAGGCCCTGGAGCTGAACCTGTCGACCCTGGAGTAGGAGACCCTGGAGCTGGAGGTGCCGGCTCTAGGGGTGCTGCTGCTGGAGGCCCTGTAGCTGGAGGTTCCGGAGCTGCTGGAGGAGCTGGTGCTGCTGGTGATCGTCTTGGAGGTGCTGGAGCTGCCGGAGCTGGTGGTGCTGCGGGCTTTGGAGCTGGAGGCGCTGGCGCTGGAGGCGCTAGAGCTGGAGGCGCTGGAGCTGGAGGTACTAGAGCTGGAGGCACTAGAGCTAGAGGCGCTAGAGCTGGAGGTTCTGGAGCTGTTGGAGGCGCTGGAGCTGCTGGTACTTGTACTGGAGGTGCTGGTGCTAGTGGTACTAGTGGTGGTGGTACTGCACAGCAGCGACTGTTCTTCGCCCCGCCGTCACCCTCGTCTCTGCCATCGCCTGACTTCGCGCTTTGCCGGTTCTTAGCCTCCCGTTACAGCCAGGCTCTCCGGACTTACTAACAGAGCATCGTGAGACTGCGTCTCGTCCTGCCTCGCCTGTTCGCGCTGGTCGCACTGGTCGTCGTGTTCCTCGTGAACGTCCTCCTCCTGTCCCCGACACACACACTATGGCACTTCGTCCTTCCTCTGTTCCACAGCGTGTTCCCTTGCCGTCTCCTCCTGTGTCCTCTCTTCAGAACGTTCCGAACGCTGTGTCTGACTTAGCTCGTGCTACCAGTGTTATTGTCACCTCTCTCCTGGCCACTGCTGTCACTGACCCTTCGTTTGAGTCTGCGGCTGCATCTGCCGTCATTGCTGAGCTTGTCGACTTTGCTGCTCGCTTTCTTCTACACTACGCCACTAGTCATATTGCTGAGTCAGAGTCTGTCTGTCCTCCGTCCGTCGGGGATGAATGTGCTCTTGGCACGGTCGTCCTTGAGGACAGGCAGGAGGACTTTGAGTGCTTTGCAGCTACTATACCTCATCTCGTGTCCATGCTGATTGCACCTGAGGGAGACCCGGATACACCCGACAGAGCACGGTGCACCATTACCCTGAATTAGTCACACATGGTGCAGCAAGTCCTCAAGTGCTTCCGCTTCACGTACTCCTCACCACAGTCCACTCCTCTGCCTACTGGTCACTCGCTCTCAGCTCTGCCTTCGGATAAGTCCCCAGAGCCGAGTGGCCCATATCCAGAGCTTGTGGGCTGCCTCATGTACCTGATGACCTGCACTCGTCCTGACCTTGCTTACCCTCTTAGCATCCTGGCACGCTATGTTGCGCCCGGGAGACACTGACCAGAGCACTAGGAGGCCGATAAGAGGGTGATGCGCTACTTGTGCAGTACGTTGGGCATGGGGCTCGTACTTGGAGGACGGGCTCGAGTTGTCCTCACTGGCTACGCAGACGCTTCTTGGGTTGATGACTTGGCTACGCAACGGTCGTCACAGGGTTACACCTTCAGTCTTGGCTCCGGCTCTGTCTTTTGGCGGTCTACCCGCTCGTCTTCTGTTCTCAGTTCCAGTTGTGAGGTTGAGATCTATGCAGGGGCCATGGCTGCACAGGAGTTACGCTGGCTCACCTACCTGCTGACCGACTTGGAAGAGCGGCCTAGTTTTCCTCCAGTTTTGTACGTAGACAACAAGGCCATGATTGCCTTGTGACAGGAGCACAGACTTGAGCACAAGACAAAGCACATCGCTCTGCGTTACTTCCTTGCTTGAGAGTTGCAGCAGCGTGGACTGATTCGTCTTGCTTACGTGGCCTCTCGAGCCAACGCTGCTGATATCTTCACCAAGGCACTTCAGCCTTGTGATCATCTGTGGTTTTGTACTGTGCTAACAATTGTGCCTACTTGGCCTCATTTGCTCACCTCTTGACTTTGCTTGTAATCTGATCTATATTGTATACCCGCATGCCTACTCCTGCTAGGTAGTGATCACTGTACTGTTGTTGTTGCATATATACCTCTGCATGTGAACTGGCCTTGTGGCCCTTTGCTTGTGCTCGTAGTGTGTGGTGACGTTGTGATCCACCCTGAGCTTGCTTTTCTCTTATTGACTGGTCTTGTGACCCCTTGTTCTCCCACACTTTGCTTATTGGGGTGTGTCAAACTATATATGTGCTAGTTCTATGTAGGCTATAGTGGGGTAGCCTGTATGGGGTACAACCCAATGTTAGGGCTAGTACTTGTACCCGCAATTATTTCAATGCAGTCCAGTCTAGTTTCTAATCTTGACACATACCACGTAGCAGCTTGCGCATGGTGGTCTGGAGGGTCCTATTCATTCTTTCTGCCACGCCTTGTTGCTGATGGGCGTAGGAAAGCCAGATGAGTCGCTTGATGCCTCTCTCAGCCAGGTACTGTGTGAATCGCTGTGGCTGATATTCTCCTCCTCCGTCTAACTGGTAGCTTTTCAGCTTCACTCCTGATTCCCGTTCTGCTACTGGAAGCCATGCAACGAAGGGTTCGAAGGCCATGTCGCGACTCGGAAGGTTGAGATGCCAGATGTATCGGGTGGTGGCGTCGATGAACGTGATGCGTAGTTGTAGGATCCTTGTCCGCTTTCACGGTTGTAGAGTATGTTACTGTAAACTTTCTCCAGTGGTGCGTATGCAGGTGCGCTCGGGTTGTGATGAGAGACGAACGGCTGATGGGTAAGTCGGCTTCAGGGTAGGTAAAACATGTTCCGCGGACTCGTTGAAGCTCTCTGCCATTGTCTAGAAGTAGTGAGTCATTGTCGAGTACTCCTGCCCTTATCGTGTTGTTTAACGTTGTGTTGCTCGGGTGTCCCATCCTTGCATGCCAGATTGATTCGCTGGCGCGATGTCCGGGCGATCGCCTTTACGAGTCGGAGTAGGAGTAAAGGCGCGCGGTGATGTTGGCGCTTCTGTAGACTTTGCGTGGAGTCGGGTTCATCTGTTGCGCAGGAGTCGGTGGGGAGTCGTTGATGAAGATTGGTGCTATTGAAGGACCAGCGATTGGTGTTGTTGTCGGTGTTGTCTGTGCTACAGCCGGTGTTGTCTTTGCTGCTGCCGATGTTGTTTCTGCTGCTGCTGATGGTGTTTCTGCTGTTGTCGATTTTTGTCAAATTGTTGCTAACTCTCTGGTTTGTTCTGCTTCTGGTGTAGTGTGCGAGTACCAGTAGCCTCCGTGACTCAAGTCGGGATCGAGATCTGGCGGGTGAGTCCACAAGGTGAAGTTGACTATCGCGTCGCTATCGACGGTGCCTTGGTCTGGAACAAAGTCGAGAACGAAGACATTATTTTTCAGTACTGCCTTTCCGATGTAGAGTCCCCCCTTCCCATTGTATAGCTTGAATTCCTGGGTGGTGCTGTCAGCTTCGAGATGGATTCCCTTCGCCATCTGTTGACTGACGCTGAGTAAGTTGTAGCCGAGTCCTTCTGCGATTAAAACTTTCAACATTTGTAGAATAAGGTTGGTTTCTCGAGACTGAAGTGGAACTATCCCTTGTCGTCGTGTGCGCAGGTTCTGGTTGTTGGCGACGGTTGTGAGAGTACGACGACTTTGCTGGACTTTACTTGCTTGATTCTACTTTATTACGCATTATCTAGCTTAGCTTTGTTTTGCTTTGCTTGCTTATGCTTGATTTTCTAGGTTAGGTACAGTCCTTTATGTTATTATAGTTATAGCACCGAACCAGGTTACGTGTATCGAACTCAAGCCTTTTCAGTTCCCACCGAGTTGCTTTCTACCGAGTTCGGGAAGGTTCTGTTCGGGACGCTTCGCGACCCTCAGAACATTCGCGTAACCTTGCCTTGTGTCGAGCCTATATATAGCCTCGCCTTGCACCCAGGTGGATCATTCAATAGATTTATCTTTCCTGAACCAGATCCTCACAACGCTGATTACGACTTCACGGTGAAGCTGTTGTTCTCGTTGAACAAAGCGACTCGAAGAGCACATGTGCTGTTCGCAGCAGCTGTCCAAGAACCAGGTGTCTTTCCCGGACGGCTCGCTTTGGGCGATGGCTGCGTACGTCGGGTTTGGCTCCAGTTTTTCGCAGCGAGGAGTGCTTTCGTCGAGCTGTTCTTCGGGTGAGTAGCTTGGTGGTGAGCCGGTGATGCAGGAGTCCGTCGTTCTTGTGATACAACTGATGATGTTTCTTGTTTCTTTTGCAGATTACGGTATGGATGATGCCGGGTTGGAAGGATGCTGTTGTGTGGAGGCTACTTGGCTGCTTGAAGGATGGAGCTGGCGTGGTGGTGTTGGTTGATGTTGATTCGGGCAGTGAACGCGGGAGTGCCCTGACGTTTTGCAGAGGTGGCAGAACGGTGGTACGCATCTTCGTGTTTGATGCTCGTTCTGTCAGTTGTTGTTGTTGTAGCGTCGTTGAGTATGAAAGGCGAACTCCGGTACTGACCCCCTTTTCTTGTGAATTTCGGCGCAAAGGGCTGCTTCAGAGATCTTTCCGTGGGCTCGGAGAATAGCTCGAGTGGAGTGCGAATGAGGGCCGAGGCCGGTGATGACGGCAGTGACGAAGGCTTCTTCGGATATCGATCCACCGTATCGAAGGAGTCTCTCGCGCAAACCACGACAGCGGCTGATATACCCCATTCCTTTTTTGCCAGGTCTCATTTCCACTGTTGCCAGTTGTGCCATGAGACGACTTTGATTAAGGCTGTCGGTTGCCTGATACAGGTTCTTCAGGTGGTTGTACGCAAGTTTGGCGGAGTTTCCATATCCACGATAAGACCGAATGTTCTGCTGCTCGTTTGGCGTTATGTTTCGCAGGAGAATTGTGTACGCCATCAGCGACTGATACGTGTACTGCTGTTTTCATGCTGTGTTCCATGCGTTGGGTGTGGCAGGGAACCATAGAAGAATCCAAGGACATGAAGGAGAAAAGTTTCCCTTGGCTTTAGATCACTAAAACCTCCTCGAGGTTGCTTGCATTCAAGCATACTCTTTGTGCAGCTCATGCTGGCGACGCAAGCAAGTGCAGGAGGCGTGGGAAAGGCGCCACGGACTTGCATACCCAGTCGTTTCGTAAACACACTGGCACGCCAAAGCACAAGCTGGTGATGGCAAGATTCACAGCTCTGCAGGAGTGCAGGGTGAGGCAGCCCCGGTTGAAGGAGAGGAGCTGCGCGTCGTCGCCTTTCTCGACTCAATGCTGTTCATAAGCTGGTCCGACGCGCCCATGAGGATGTGGGTGAAACTGGTGCGTTACCTGGCGGAGAAGGGCATGCCGGGCTTCCCAAAGAAGGGGTACGGCACCTACTACACCATGTGAGTGCAATTGCCATATGCTATTTAATATACATCGGTGTTTCAATGTTATTCACGAAAATGTTTTACTCATTATTGTTTCCATGTGCAGATACGGCTTTGGTGATCTGATGCAAGCGACTGCGACATGGCTCCAAACAACCCACCTAGAACATGCGCTGGCGTCGCCCTTTGTCAGCATCTCAATTGACGAGAGCACAGATAGGTGCAGCGGGAAACACCTGATCCTCTTCATCACTTTTATCCATGACCAGAAGCTCGTCACGGAGTTCATGGCGTTGCTCACCGTGGAGAAGGCCGATGCAACTTCTCTTCTGAGCGTTCTTTTGTCACACCTGCAGGCAGTCGGGATCGACCTTTAGCGCATTGCAGGCATCAGCACCGACGGTGCCAACGTCATGATGGGCAGCAAGTCCGGCCTCACGACATGCTTCGCCTGCCAATCCCCCATTTGGTGTCATCCCACTACATCGCGCACAAGAATGTTAGTGTTTGTGCATAATCATGCCGTGCCTTTTTTCCGGTTGTTGACGTCCCCGATGTACTAATGTTTATGCCTTGTTGTACAGGGAGACACTGGCGGCTAAGACAACCCCCGAGAAGATTTCTGCCTTCAACGTAGTTGACACGGCGATTTGCACCGTAACAGAGCATCTCGGCCGGTCGGGGTTATAGCACCAGCGCTTCATGGGCCTCCAGGAAGTTTTCGCGTCCACTTCTTTTGAACTGCAAGACATTCAAGCTGTCCGTTGGCTTTCGTAGGGGGACGCAGTGCTCAGGCTTATTGCCATGCTTTCGGCTCTCATCTTGATGCTGAAGGAGTGGGAGGCGAAGCTGTATGCCCTCGTGACAAGCTACATGTTTCATTTCCTCCTTTTTTCAATTGCTGATGTGCTTGAGCAGCTCAACATCCTGAACAGGGCTTTCCAGCACAGAGAGGTGAGCTCTTTGATAATAGTTTTCTGTCATTGTTGTTTTGTTATAGTGGTCATTCTGCTAGACTCCTGCAAGTTTACCTTCATCAGCCACTTACTACCTACCCTCTTGTTTCTGTCCAGCTTGACTATGCCAACGTACATGCGCAGATCAAGCGCACGACGTCCCACATCGAGAGCCGCTACGTCGAGTGCGGCGACGACTTTGGTGGCGGTATCAGCGAGCTGCTGTCCCCCTTCATCGTGCGCCATGGGCCAGGAGGAAACCGGGAGGTGACTCAGACGACGACCTGCACGCTTCACCTTCAGGCTGCATGAGGACGGGCTGGAGGAGTTTGAAGGGCCCGTGATCCATGATGGTTGCGTAGACGTCTGCACGGAGTTTGCCAAGCTGATCGTCCACCAACTGTTGCATCTGCTTGGCGACCTAGATGGGATGTCCGGGGCAAAGCTTTTCACCCCCAATAAGTACCCACTGGATCGAGGAGAGAGGAACCGCCGGTGCCTTGAGTGGCTCGCTCAAGGATGCACACATGGGGGACCTGATGTGCATAAGTCTCATGCCTTTGTAATTGTGCGTTGGAGCTCAAAAAAATTCATGACTATCTGGTCCAGGGTGAACTGGTTCACCTCAAACCAAAGTATGTTTTGGATATGTGTCGTGCCTAATTGGGTGGGTGGGTGAGGCATTGTCCCTTTCTCAAGTCACACCGTCTCTCTGCGCACACCATCCCCTAACTCCGTCGTGCCCATTCCACACATCTTGCGCATTCCTGCATAACAAGAAAGAGAATATCTCAGTCATTCTTCTCTCCTATCTTTCTCTCATGCTTTATCTTTTGCATTCCTGCATAACAGTGACCTTAGTCGAGGTCGGTTCAGTGACTCAATCCCTTCTAAAATTACCAGACTTACGAAGCTGATATACCTGTACGTATGGCCTCGTCTGTATTGTTTTCTCTTGCTTTCAATCTTTGGCTAATCCTGTGCCTAATGGGCGTGACCACGGGCCAAGGGCCAGCCTGGACCAGCCCAGCCTGACTCAAGGGAGGTCTGGCCCGTTACTTTTGGAAAGTCGGCTCGACGCGGCCTTCCGGGCCTGAACTGGCCTGAGCTGTGGCCTGATGGCAACGCAGCGAAGTAAAAATGTTGTTCTAGCAGCTCGCCCGCCCCTCCAACCGTTTGTTGACCTCTCTCGTAGCAGCGCACGTGATTGTGCTTAGATGCACGCATCTTGAGCATCAGCCCAGCCCTGACTGGTCGTTGGCCTACCATGCCACCCCGGCTCGCCCATGGTGGCAGGCAGGGCAAAGGGCGGGCCAAGGGCAGGCAGGACCCGAGCTGGCCCCGGCCCTGCTCGCCAGCAAGGCCGGGCCGGGCCAGGCCAGGGCGGTCCGGCCCATGCTCATGGCAAGTAGCGAGGGTTTGGATTTCAGCTCATAAACTCCATTCTTGCTGAGGGAAGGGTACATGCAGGAACAGCTCTGCTCAGCCTCACTTGCAAAGTAGCAAAAGGCCCAATAACTGCTGGAGAGGATAACAATTCTTCTGTATTATATATTTTCCTTTACCTACTGTGTGTGTGTGTGTGTGTGCTCTTATATATACCGCTAATTTCTGGTTTCTTTCCACCAGCTCTCTAACAGTCCTTCGTATTTTTTCCACAGCAGGCACAGGTGAACTATCAGGGACTATGCCTGTTCTAATCCACATGTTGCCCCTTTCAGACACCCACCCCCCTTCTAGGTTCTGGAGCAGGTCCTCCGCATTCCTCTCTCTCCCTCTCCTCTCTTCCCAACCCAAAGCAGAAGAACCTTTCAGTCAATGCTTGCATGAATCATAGTATTTGTGTGGTGCCGATAATCATTTTCTGTCTCCTCCTCTCCTTTTGTGTTGTCCAAGACTCCAATCCCTGTTCCATGTCCTGCCCACCTCTCCATCTCTTTGCCTTGCTTGCTTGGTGTCCCTCCATTCTTTTTCAAGTGCAGACATCTCAATGCGAACCAGCTGTCTGGCTCCCTTCCTGCGACGCTTGATTCCTTCGCAAAATTACAAACACTGTATTTTTTTTCACTTGTCCTGCTCGCCCCCCATTTTTGGCTCGCAAGAATATCAATTTCTAGACAAGAGGGTCGCTAATGTGCACATACTTAAGTTTTGATACTTTGTGTTAATCCCCTCCGGCAGTCAAAACATGAGTCATACTGGCTCGTTCCCAAAACCGATAGTAGATAATTTTGCATCGAGGTAGTATGTAGCAGTGATTTGCCGGCTCACCAGTGGCCTCCAAACCTTGTTTCTCATTATATGTTTGTAGCAACCCAGGACCATAATACATAGAGTGCCACAACAAGTTAACCGTCTCATCTCTCCTTTCCTATCCCTTGCCATTGCTCGTCTCCCTTCTCTATCTAGAATAAGCCATCATTTTATCTGCTTGTCCCATATTAGTTTTTAGCTCTCATTTCTGTCTTTTCTTCTCTTATCTTCATCAGCCAAAATATAGAGGTGAATAGTCGTTTCTTTATTGCTTCTTTCACTCAGAGATGTTTCGAAAAACCAGTTGTACGGAAGTGTTCCCGCTACCATCAGCATGCTCGTCCAACTTACGAGACTGTAAGTGGTGCTGATAGTAAGTTGATTCTGAAAATGAAGTGACTGTATGCGGTCGCACAGGTCTATCCAAGCTGTTCGAGTCTGCTTAGAATGCATATTTGCACCTCGACTCCTATTCGCATACTTTTAGTTGAATCCCTGTTCTCACCACTTGGCAAGGTCATAGTTCCCCTGTGCCAAGAAATGCTTGTGAGTTGGCTTGCCACCAGCCTCCCCCAGTTTGACTTGTATAGAGAGGCCCCAGGTCAGCCCTCACCTAGGAGGAGCGATATTTCCTCCGACTTGGCCATTAGTAACGTACGTTGAAGCTGTAGTCTACAAGTTGTGCTAAAAATGGGTTGCATTCAAGGATGAAAAATACGGAAGTCGTATTATACGGTCCGTTTAATACGATGGTATTATACGGCCGTTTTTGGTAAAATACGGCGTTTTTTTGATACGGTTTTTTTTTTCCGTTTTGTTTTTTGTTTTTTTTTTTGTTTTTTTTTGGAAATCCATGACATGATTTCTGCCGGTGATGGAGGGTGCACATTAGCCTAAAAACCAATAGAAATCAGCTCCCACTTGAGAGAATAAATGAACAGGAATAAATGAACTAGCAGTGAAATGAGTACAAGTAGGAAACCCTAGAATTGTGAACCCCCTATAGGCTAACCCACTGTAGCCTACACAAGCACAACATATATAATGTTTGACACCACTACTACTACAGTCTACAGATCCTCCCCTCCTCTCCCCACTTCTAATACTCCCCTCCCTCCGCCACTTCTTTCCACTACTTCTACTACTACTACTAGGCTATGTCACTACTACTTTATTTCTCACACCCGTACGCCTCTCTCCCCAACATCATATCCTCCACTACTCATCATCCCCCTCCTCCCCCTCGTCATCCTCCTCCTCTGATTCTTCCCCTCGTTGCGCTTCGACGAAACAAATTTTGCTGTAAGCGAAACAGGTAATCCATGGTTTCGCCATCGTCCATTTCCCTCAATGTCGCGACTCGAATGTGTCGTGGAATTTGCGGCCCTGGCCGAAACTGATTCTACCGCGATACATTCGTGCGCAATTTCACACTGAGATTGTATGGGGGACAAATTGTGAATCTCACTATAGTGTTTCATGGTTTCAAAAAATCGGTCGTTTTAAACGACCGTTTTTTTAAAGGAATCAGAATACACAAATTAACCGTATTTAACCGTTTTGTACGACCGTAAAATACAATACCGTATAATACGGTAAAAAGGCAAAAATTCGGTCGTATTTTTTATCCTAAGGGCGCGTGTCTTTTGGTGTAGATTGTCAAAGTTTGAGCCTAAAACCGCTTTGTACCGTGGCGACACGTCTCTCAACTGTATCCTACCGTGTAAAACCTTTCTAGAAGTTCGAACTTTGGCAAAAGTTCGACCTCAAGGACACGCGCCCTAACTTGCACTGCTATATCCCATTGTGCCCTATCCCGGTCTTCCCATGTCAATCTCACTGGCATTTCGTTTGGATGTTCCATATCACAATGTATCCTACAAGACCTATCTAATAACTTCATATGACCGAGCCCTATCTCCCCTCCCTGCACACTGTTTGTTGCTCCATTCAGGTACCTTTCTAACAATAAGTTTACTGGCTCCATTCCTGCTGAGATTGGTTCCTTGACAAACCTTTTGTTCATATAAGCTGTGTCCTGATGTGATTTCTTATTGATTTCACATCTCTCTCGTTCTTCCAAATTTATGCCTACCACTCACTACACCTCACCTTCTCTCGTCTCTATACCTGACCTTGACTCTTTCTTTACTCTTGCATAGTCTTACTTCTTTTATGCAAAAATGAACTTACTGGTTTTTTGCTGCCACTCGTTTATCGCCTTCCAAAGTTGTGTCGCCTTCCTTTCTCCCTTCTGTCCTGTCTTCCATGGACTTGTTTTCCTGCAACTACTCGTGTTTGGCCTTTCTTGTCTCCATTTACGTCAATGTCTTGGAGTTGAATGCTTATGCTGTATATATTGCTTGTCGCACTCAGGGATGTTTCAAGCAACCAACTGTCCGGCAGCATTCTTGCTACCATCGGCGCTCTCACCGAAGTTCAAAACATGTACGGGATATTCATCGTTAGGCATAAGTATGGGCCTTGCCAGGACCTGCCCGTGGCCTTCCCGTGCAAAACAACGGGCCCTCGGCCATGCAACCAAATTGCATACGAACGATCGGAGCAGGGCGCGGGCTTCTGAATTATTTTCTTACTTAAAACTTTGCCGTGTGCGACTCGGCTGCATGGCCACCAGACTGCGGCTCTAGCCTGTTTGGGCTGGTTTGAACTGGGCTGGCCGCCCCCCGGCCCGACCTTTGCTCATGTCTACTTAGGGGGGTTCGACGAATCATTCCAACGGATCTAATTTTCCCCCGTTTCCCCCGTCTTCCCACTTTTGTGTTTCACTGTTTCTCCCCTTTATTCCCTTCCCTTTTGCGCATAGCCTCTGCCTTTGCGTCACCACGTCTCGCATTCTTCTCTCTTTCTCCCGTGTGCCTTTCTCTGTTTTCAGCTTCTCTTTGTTTGTGCGATCCCCTTTCTATTTCTTACCCATATCTCACACGCTGGGGTAGGCAAACCACTCAACACATATCATGTCAGGATCTACTTCTGTCAGAACATCATAGCTTACTTATTTGTGTAGGCTATAGTGGGGTATCCCATAGGGGGTACAACCCAATTAGGGTTTCATATTTGTACTCACTTCATTCATAGTTCATCCATCCTCGTTCAGTTTTCCACATGGTATAGAGCAGGTTCCCCTGTGGGAACTGTGCCTAGGGCCCACCACTCGAAATCTTTTTTTTTTCTGCCCGAAGCGCACTCATCCCGAGTCGCGCCTCGGGCCACTCCTTCCCCGAGCCGCCCTAGCGGCCGGCCTTACCCTCGCAGCCCCGCCACCCAGTGAACGCGGCCCCGCCGCCTCTTCTCTCACGGCCCCGCCGCCCCAGCGCTCACGGCCCCGCCGCCCCTGATCTCGCGGCCCCGCCGCCCCAGCGCTCCTGGCCCCGCCGCCCCTGTTACGCGGCCCCGCCGCCCCAGCGCTCCTGGCCCCGCCGCCCCTGATACGCGGCCCCGCCGCCCCAGCGCCCGCGGCCCCGCCGTCCCTGATCTCACGGCCCTGCCGCCCCAGCGCTCACGGCCCCGCCGCCCCTGATATCGCGGCCCCGCCGCCCCAGCGCTCGCGGCCCCGCCGCCCCTGTTACGCGGCCCCGCCGCCCCTGGTCTCGCGGCCCCGCCGCCCCTTGCTCTCGCGCCGCCCGACTGCAGCAGCCGAGCCGCCCGGAGCAGCCGAGCCGCCCAGGAGCCGCCGAGCCGCCCAGGAGCCGCCGAGCTGCCCAGAAGCAGCCGAGCCGCCGAGCAGCAGCCGAGCCGCCCGGAGCCGCCGAGCCGCCCAGCAGCAGCCGCGCCGCCAGCAGCCGCCGAGCCGCCCAGCAGCAGCCGAGCCGCCCAGCAGCAGCCGAGCCGCCCGGGAGCCGAGCCGCCCAGCAGCCTAGCGGCCGTCTCGCCAGGCGACCTACCTCCCGAGCCGCCCGACCTGCCCTGCCCGGTGAGCACTGCACTGCTGTCACTGCGTACCCTTCCCCTACTGCTTGCACTGCTCCACTGTCGTCGTCATGGCTACACCTAGTGTCCTCGCTTTTGACGCTGAGGGTCGAGCCATTGACTTTGAGGTCTGGCTCGACGACCTGCAGCTGTTTTTACAGTGCGACAGGGCCGACGGTCTGTCTCTCTTTGACCTCACCTCTGGCGCCGTCCCTGCCCCTGCTGCTGATGCTGACGCCACTGTTCGCTCTCAGTGGGCCACGCGCGATGCTGCTGCACGTCTTGTTGTGCGTCGCCACATGCCTACCGCTGAGCGCGCGCACTTTAGCCAGTACAAGAGTGCTCAGACCTTGTACGATGCTGTAGTTGCACGCTACTCCTCCCCTGCCACTGCTGCACTGAGCCGCCTCATGCTCCCCTTCCTCTTCCCTGACCTTGCCGCCTTTCCCACTGTCGCTGATCTCATCACGCACCTCCGCACTAGTGACACTTGCTACCGCGCTGCGCTTCCTGCTGACTTCTGCGCCAAGAACCCCCCCCCCCCCCCCCATGTACATCACTCTCTACTTCTTAGTCACTCGCCTCCCTGACTCCCTTCGTGTAGTCCGGGACCACTTCCTCGCGGTCTGTCCCACCACCCTCACAGTCGACAGCCTCGAGAAGGCCCTCCTTGTATCAGAGAAGAGCATAGTTGCTGTAGGATCCTCTCGAGGTGACCCCCGCGCCCCCATCTTTGAGGGGTGTTCTCCTTCCCCTCTCCTGCCCTCTGTCGCCTCTGCCGCTGCGGCCGACCTCGTTGGTCTTGAGTCGGTCGGTGCGGCGTCTGCCCCTAGCGGGAGACGCCGCTCTGGCAAGGGCAAGGGGGGCAAGGGAGCGGGTGGGGCCAGTGGGGGCGGTGGCGGTGGAGGTGGAGGCAGCGGAGGGAGTGGGGGTGGCGGTGGAGGTGGTAGCGGGGGTGGGGGTGCTAGTGGCAGCAGTGGAGGCGGGAGTGGCGGCGGCGGTGGCGGTGGTAGCGGAGGTGGCGGAGGTGGCGGCGGTGGAGGTGGAGGCGGGGGCGGTGGAGGCGGAGGCGGGGGTGGCGGAGGTGGAGGTGGTCGGAGTGGAGCTTCGCAGCGGGGCGGCACTGGTAGCGGTCAGCGCCAACAGCAGCAGAAGCAGCAGCAGCAGCAGCAGCAGCGTTCTCGCGACGTCCCCACCCCTCAGCAGCTCCGTGAGTGGTACACGCAGCGTCAGCGCGGTGGGGGTTTTGGTCCCTGCACCTACGTTCTCCGCACTGGCGACCGCACTGGAGAGCAGTGTGGGGGTGCCCACTCCGCCCAGCGCTGCTTTGGCCGCCTGACGGACGCTTGGCGTCAGCAGTTCCCGGAGGCCGCGGAGATCCCCCGCTGGGGAGAGCTGTCTAGGGCTGGTGTAGCTATCTTTGATCTTGATTTTGATGCTATTCTTGCTGCCATGTATGCTGTGACCATTAGTGAGGAGGGTGACTGTGACCGGTGTTTCCCGCCCGACCCGGGCATTGGTACTGCTGCTTCAGGTGCCGGTGAGGCTTCTGCTCTAGGTGCCAGTGCGTCTGTGCTCCGAGGTACTAGTGCGTGTGCGCTCTCCGGTTCTGCGTCGTCTTCGGCCTCCCTCACCTTCACTCTTGACTCTGGAGCGTCTCGCTCTTTCTTTCGGGACCGCAACACACTTATGCCGCTTAGTCGGCCGGTTGCGGTTTCCCTGGCTGACCCCTCTGGGGGTCCTGTCCTGGCTCGCTTCTCCACGGTCCTCCCGTGTCCGGCGGCTCCCTCTGGCACCCTGTCTGGTCTCTACCTCCCCTCGTTCTCTATGAACATGGTGAGTGGTGCTGACCTACAGGATGTGGGAGTCCACAAGTTCACCCCTGCTAGTCAGCGAGTGACGCACTGCACGGAGGCTAGCACGGGTCGTCACCTGGCTACGTTTACACGTCAGCCAGGGTCGAGCCTGTACACATTGACCACTGCTTCTCCTCCAGGTGCTGAGTCTGGTAGAGTCCCTTCGTCAGGTCAGGTGTTTGCTGCAGCGTCCTGGTCTGGTCCTGAGTCTGCCCCCTGTTCGTGTCGCCGTCTGTCTCACGAGACCCTCCTCTGGCACCACCGTCTTGGCCACCCCTCTCTGCTTCGGCTCAGAGGCATGGCCTCCCGTCTTCTTGTGTCTGGTCTCCCCCGGTCTCTACCTCCCCTTCCTCAGGGCCCTGGCCCTACCTGTGTCCCCTGTGTCGAGGGGCGCCAGCGTGCTGCCCCCCACTCCTCCCAGTTTCCTCCGTCAGAGGCTCCGTTGCAGACGCTTCACATGGACGTGTGGGGCCCTGCCCGCGTCCGTGGACTCGGTCACAAGCGCTACTTCCTGCTGGTGGTTGACGACTACTCGCGTTACACCATAGTCTTCCCCTTGCGCAGCAAGGGTGATGTCACTGAGGTGCTGATCGATTGGATCCGCGCTGCTCGTCTCCAGCTCAGGCAGAGCTTTGGCTCGGACTTTCCTGTGTTGCGTCTGCACTCGGACAGAGGCGGAGAGTTCTCCTCTGGCCTTCTGCGTGCCTACTGTCGTGTGCGAGGCATCCGCCAGACCTTCACGCTTCCGGACTCCCCGCAGCAAAATGGGATTGCAGAGCGCCGCATTGGCATGGTCATGGACGTCGCTCGTACGTCCATGATGCATGCGGCTGCCCCCCATTTTCTGTGGCCGTTTGCGGTCAGGTACGCAGCGCATAAGATCAACCTCCACCCCAGGGTCTCCAGGCCGGAGACCTCCCCAGCGTTGCTGTGGACGGGGAAGGTTGGCGATGCGTCGGCGTTCCGGGTCTGGGGATCTCGGGCGTTTGTCCGCGACTTGTCTGCGGACAAGCTGTCCCCTCGCGCTGCTCCCTGCGTCTTCCTGGGGTTCCCCCCCGACGCCCCTGGGTGGCAGTTCTACCACCCCACCTCTCGACGTGTTCTGTCCTCCCAGGACGTCATGTTCGACGAGTCGATACCCTACTACCGCCTCTTCCCCTACCGCACTCCGTCCCTCCCCCCGCCCCCGCTCTTCTTGGTACCAGGTCCCCCCCCGGTAGACCCCCTCCCCCCTCAGGGTCCTGCCCCTTCAGGTGTGTCCCAGGTAGACGCGGTCGAGCCTGTCGAGGTCACTGGTGACTCTGGTGCTGCTGCGGGAGCTGAGCCTGGGGGTGCTGAGACTGGAGGTGCTACGCCTGCGGGTGCTGAGCCTGGGGGTGCGGAGTCTGGAGGTGCTGAGTCTGGGGGTGCTGAGCCTGGGGGTGCTGAGCCTGGGGGTACTGAGTCTGGGGGTGCTGAGCCTGGGGGTGCTGTGCCTTGGAGTGCTGAGCCTGGGGGCACTGAGTCTGGGGGTGCTGAGCCTGGGGTGCTGTGCCTGGGGGTACTGAGCCCAGGGGTGTTGCGCCTGGGGGTACTGAGCCTGGGGGTGCTGAGTGTGGGGGTGCTGAGGCTGGGGGTGCTCCGCCTGGAGGTGCTTCATCTCGCCGAGAGCCACTCTCCCCTCAGGAGCTACGTGAGTGGTTTGCCAGGCGCTGGAGGCGTGCTGCTGGTGCTGGAGGTTCTTAGGCTGCAGAGGGTACTGCTGCCGAGCGTCCCGGCGGTGCTCGTACTGTGGGTGCTGGAGCTGCTGGGTCTAAGGGTTCTCCTGGAGCTGGTGCTGCTGAGGGTGTTGACGCTGAGACTGCCGCTGGAGGTCCGACTGGTGGTGCTCCTGGTGGTGCTGCTGGAGGTTCTGGAGCTAATGGAGGTGCTGCTGGAGCGGGTACTCCTGGTGGGGGTACTGGTGCTGTCCCTGTTGTTTCTGGCGTCGCCGCGCGGCCCCGGCCGTACTTCGTTCCGCTCCTGCAGCAAGTTCTTGGGTTTACACCTTCTCCTGGTCCTCCTCCTCCTCCCTTAGAGGGTCCACAGCCTGTCTCGTCACAGTCACAGCTACAGCCTGCCTCAACTTTGCCTGCTCCTTCTCCCTACGCTGGTCCGACTGGAGGTCTTACTGAGCTTCGTGAGCCTGCGTCTCT
Organism: Closterium sp. NIES-65; assembly: GCA_948144175.1. Classification (NCBI taxonomy): domain Eukaryota; kingdom Viridiplantae; phylum Streptophyta; class Zygnematophyceae; order Desmidiales; family Closteriaceae; genus Closterium; species Closterium sp. NIES-65. The sequence continues at coordinate 1,427,054 of CANXME010002612.1, forward strand.
TCCTGCGTCGCCTGTTCGTACTGCGCGCACTAGTGGTCGTGGTTTGCGTCAGCGTCCTCCTCCTGTCCCTGGCACGCACCGGATGTCTCTGCGTCCGTCTACTGCTCCTCTGCGTGCCCCTTTGCCTTCTCCTCCTGCTTCCTCTCTTCCTGCTCTTGCCGACCCGGAGTCGGACTCTCTTCGTGCTGCCAGTCCTACTGACACGCGTCTTCTTGCTACTGCTGTCACTGACCCTTCTTTCGAGTCTTCTGCTGCGTCTGCCCTTGTCATTGAGCTCGTTGACTTTGCTACGCGCTGTCGCCTAGACTACGCTGCTAGTCTTGTCGCTGAGTCTGAGTCTGCTTGTCCTCCGTCCGTCGGGGGTGAGTGTGCCCTTGGCACGGACGTCCTTGAGGACAGGCAGGAGGAGCTCCAGTGCTGGCCGCCGCTTCACCTCATCTCGCGTCTGTACTGCTAGCCCCTGATGGAGACCCGGATTCACTTGACATCCCGACTCCGCGCTCTTACGCAAAGGCGATAGAGGGTCCCTACTCCTCTCAGTGGCAGGCAGCTATGGATGCAGAGATGGCTTCCTGGAAGTCCACAGGCACCTACGTCGACGCTGTTCCCCCTCTTGGGGCGAACATCGTCAGTGGCATGTGGATTTTCAGGGTGAAGCGGCCGCCGGGTTCTCCGCCTGTCTTCAAGGCGCGTTACGTGGCTCGTGGCTTCTGTCAGCGGCAGGGGGTTGACTACTTTCAGACCTTCTCCCCCACCCCGAAGATGACCACTCTTCGGGTACTACTGCACGTTGCTGCTCACCGTGACTACGAGCTGCACTCTCTCGACTTCAGCACAGCTTTCTTGCAGGGCAGCCTGCACGAGGAGATCTGGCTGTGTCGCCCAGCTGGCTTCACTGGGTCTTCCCCTCCTGGTACCCAGTGGAGTCTCCGACGTCCAGTCTATTGTCTCCGCCAGGCGCCACGTGAGTGGCACGACACACTGAGGACTACGCTTGCGGCACTTGGGTTTGCTCCTTCTACTGCCGACCCGTCGCTGTTTCTGCGCACCGACACCTCTCTTCCGCCGTTCTACATCCTCGTGTACGTCGACGACTTGGTCTTTGCCACAGCGGACACTGCTGGACTTGCTTACGTGAACTCTGAGCTGCAGAAGAGACACACGTGCACTGACCTGGGTGAACTGCGCAGCTACCTTGGCCTGCAGATCACCCGGGACAGAGCACGCCGCACCATTACCCTGACTCAGTCACACATGGTGCAGCAGGTCCTTCAGCGCTTCGGCTTCACGTACTCCTCGCCTCAGACCACTCCTCTGCCTACTCGCCACTCGCTCTCAGCTCTGCCTTCGGATGAGTCCGTAGAGTCGAGTAGCCCGTATGCAGAGCTTGTTGGCTGCCTCATGTACCTGATGACCTGCACACGACCTGACCTTGCATACCCTCTTAGCATTCTCGCACGCTATGTTGCTTCTGGGAGACACCGACCGGAGCACATGGCTGCAGCGAAGAGGGTGTTGCGCTACTTGTGCAGTACATCGGGCATGGGGCTAGTGCTTGGAGGGCGAAGTCCAGTGGTTCTCATTGGGCACGCGGACGCTTCTTGGGCTGACGACCAGGCTACACAGCGGTCGTCACAGGGTTACACCTTCGGCCTTGGTTCCGGCTCTGTCTCGTGGCGGGCTACTCGCTCGTCTTCTGTTCTCGGCTCCAGTTGTGAGGCTGAGATCTACGCCGGGGCTATGGCTGCTCACGAGCTTTGCTGGCTCACCTACCTGCTGACCGACCTTGGAGAGCCGCCTCGTTCTCCTCCAGTCCTGTACGTAGACAACAAGGCCATGCTGGCCTTGTGTCGAGAGCAGCGACTGGATCACAGGACAAAGCACATTGCTCTCCGCTACTTTCTTGCTCATGAGTTGCAGCAGCGTGCACAGTTGCGACTTGCGTACGTGGCCTCTGAGGCCAACACTGCTGATGTCTTCACCAAGGCACTTGCGCCTTGTGATCATCAGCGTTGCTGCACGCAGCTGGGTCTTGTGCCTGTCTTGCCTCACTTGCTCACTTCTTGACCTTGCTTGTACCTTGACCTATATATACTCTTGTTCTTGCTTGCTTGACTCTTGTATATCTCTATATATGATCTTGCATGCGAACTGGCCTTGTGGCCCTTGACCTTGCGCTCGGAATGTGTGGTGACTTTGTGATCCACCCTGAGCTCTGCTTTGCTTTGCTTGACTGGTCTTGTGACCCCTTGTTCTCCCCCACTTTGCCTATGGGGGTGTGTCAGAACATCATAGCTTACTTATTTGTGTAGGCTATAGTGGGGTATCCCATAGGGGGTACAACCCAATTAGGGTTTCATATTTGTACTCACTTCATTCATAGTTCATCCATCCTCGTTCAGTTTTCCACAACTTCATCGTCTCTCCACTGTTTCCTTCTCTCCCCATTCCTGGTCCAAATCCTCCTCTCCACTCCATGCCTTGCTTGGTGTGTTCCCATTTGTTCGCAAGTGTAGGTTTCTCGGGTTCAATCAGCTTGATGGCTCCCTTCCTTCTACCCTTGGCTTGTTAACAGCATTGATAACACTGTATAGCCTTTCTCTTGGCCTGCTCTCTGCATTTTATGCGTTGTGAGATGGTTCACGCACTTTTAAGTCTTAAAAAGTTTTTAGACGAGTAGTCACACACTTATTATCGCATTGAATACACGTGATTGGATTCATTCTTCTGTTCGCTTTTGTTCTTGCTACTTTGTGATTGTTTCTTCCCTTTTTTCGGATTCCTTCACTATATCTGCCTCTCCTTTTCTGTTGTTATGCTCCTCACAACCCAACCTTTTTCTCTTGAGCAAGTTATGTATCCATGTTGATTCTCCAATCTCCTCGGTTCCACTTGACTTTCCTGGTGCTTTCTCTTCATCTGCACACGATTTCCATACAGTTATGCTGTCCGTTTATCAAAGCTGGTTCTCTTACTGTAAATTGCACCCTCCATCGTTTTTTTTTCATCATTGCAGAAGTTTGCATGGAAACAAGTTCACTGGAGGTCTTGGATTCGTTTCAACCCTCAATCATTTGACTTATCTGTACTGCGTGCTTCTTTGGTTGTTTGCTTGAATGTGACGCTTACTTTCCTGTACATAGATAAACAATACACTGAGAACGCTATGCTTCACAACCTATCTATTCCAAGGTCATGTTTTGGACTGAAAGAGGGACATCATTATGAAATACGTGTCTTTCCCAATTGTCAAATTAGACGCTTTAGATTGGTTATTACCCTAAGTTTTAAGATCCAGCACACCTTTTATACGTAACTACCCACCCCAACGTTCAATACACCAGTACTTAGTACTTAGGCTGGAGTGTGGTTAGTTTGATATAGAGCGCAGGGATTTGGTCTAGCTTACATGGTGCATGGATTGGGTTCGGGAGGTGCATTGCGGTACATTGGGTTTTGGGTGGACCAGTTGGGCAAAATTGGCAAAATTCAGTTTGCGACAATAAATTCGGTTACCGTTTGAATCACAACAGTGAAATCCAAAATTTCAGGATTTTGTTTCTGCTGCCCTGTAATGAATCAGGTTCTTGAATGTCCTGCAAACTTGAACTAGCTTGTGAGGATCTAGGATCGAGCTCACAAAAGAGAATGAGAATTGAGTCGAATTGAATGATCACCTGGGTACAACACGAGGCTATATATAGGCTCGACACAAGGCCCCATAACCAGGTGTTACACGAAGGTTCCGCGGGCCGCGTAGCGTCCCAAACAGATCCTTACCGAATTCGAAAGAAGGCAATTCGGTGGCAACCGAAAAAGCCAGAATTTGGTGCACGCAACCTAGCTCGGTGCTATAACTATAATAAAATATAGAAAAGCACCTATCCTAGAAAATCAAGCAATTCATGCATGCATATGATTATCCTATGCTAGAAACAGCATGAAAAAGTATAGGCAAGCAAGCATAGCAGGCATAAGCCGTCGTATGAGAAGACAAGAACGAGAATGAAAATGACTAAAGGAAAGTTGGGTACAAGTACAAACTCTAGAAAGCTGTACCCCATATGTGCTACCCCACTATAGCCTACACTAGCTATGTCATATAAATCTAACACACCCCCATAGGCAAAGTGGGGGAGAACAAGGGGTCACAAGACAAGTCAAGCAAAGCAAAGCAAGCTCAGGGTGGATCACAAAGTCACCACACATTCCGAGCACAAGTTCAAGGCCACAAGGCCAGTTTACATGCACGATTACATATATATATAAGGCTAAACAAGCAAGAGCAGGTGTATATATATATATATGCAGCAGTACAAACAAGGTCAAGGGGTGAGCAAGTGAGGCAAGGTAGGCACAAGACCCAGCTGAGTGCAAAAGCACTGATGATCACAAGGCGGAAGTGCCTTGGTGAAGATATCAGCAGTGTTGGCCTCAGAGGCCACGTACACAAGGCGCAGCTGACCACGCTGCTGTAGCTCACGAGCAAGGAAGTAGCGGAGAGCAATGTGCTTCGTTCTGTGCTCCAGTCTCTGCTCTCGACACAAGGCCAGCATGGCCTTGTTGTCTACGTACAGTACTAGAGGAGAACGAGGCGGCTCTCCGAGGTCAGTCAGCAGGTAGGTGAGCCAGCGAAGCTCCTTTGCAGCCATGGCCCCGGCGTAGATCTCAGCCTCACAACTGGAGCCGAGAACTGAAGACGAGCGGGTAGCCCGCCACGAGACAGAGCCGGAACCAAGGCTGAAGGTGTAACCCTGTGACGACCGCTGCGTAGCCTGGTCGTCAGCCCAAGAAGCGGCTGCCTGCCCAGTGAGGACCACTAGACTCTGCCCTCCAAGCACACGCCCCATGCCCGACGTACTGCACAAGTAGCGCAACACCCTCTTCGCTGCAGCCATGTGCTCCGGTCTGTGTCTCCCAGGAGCAACATAGCGTGCTAGAATGCTAAGAGGGTATGCAAGGTCAGGTCGTGTGCAGGTCATCAGGTACATGAGGCAGACAACAAGCTCTGGGTATGGGCCACTCGACTCTACGGACTCATCCGAAGCCAGAGCTGAGAGCGAGTGGCGAGTAGGCAGAGGAGTGGCCTGAGGCGAGGAGTACGTGAAGCCAAAGCGCTGAAGGACATGCTGCACCATGTGTGACAAAGTCAGGGTAATGGTGCGGCGTGCTCTATCCCGGGTGATCTGCAAGCCAAGGTAGCTGCGCAGTTCACCCAGGTCAGTGCACGTGTGTCTCTTCTGCAGCTCGGACTTCATGTGGGTGAGTCCAGCAGTGTCAGCTGTGGCAAAGACCAAGTCGTCGACGTACACGAGGATGTAGAACGGCGGCAAAGAAGTGTCGATGCGTAGAAACAGCGACGGGCCGGCAGTAGAGGGAGCAAACCCAAGAGCCGCAAGTGTAGTCCTCAGTGTGTCGTGCCACTCACGCAGTGCCTCGCGGAGACCGTAGACTGGCCGCCGGAGGCTCCACTGGGTGATAGGAGGAAAAGACCCAGTAAAGCCAAGTGGGCGGCGCAGCCAGATCTCCTCGTGTAGGCTGCCCTGCAGGAAAGCTGTGCTCAAGTCAAGATAGTGAAGCTCGTAGTCACGGTGAGCAGCTATGTGCAGCAGTACCCAAAGAGTAGTCATCTTTGGGGTGGGAGAGAAGGTCCGAAAGTAGTCAACTCCCTGCCGCTGACTGAAGCCACGAGCCACGTAACGCGCCTTGAAGACAGGCGGAGAACCCGGCGGCCGCTTCACCCTGAAAATCCACATGCCACTGACGATGTTCGCCCCTGGCGGGAGAACGTCGTCAACGTAGGTGCCTGTGGACTTCCAAGAAGCCATCTCTGCGTCCATAGCTGCCTGCCACTGAGAGGAGTAGGGACCCTCTATCGCCTCCGCGTAAGAGCGCAGAGTCGGGATGTCAAGTGCATCCGGGTCTCCCTCAGGGGTCAGCAGTACGGACACGAGATGAGGTGAAGCAGCAGCCAAACATTGGAACTCCTCCTGCCTGTCCTCAAGGACGTCAGTGCCAAGGGCACACTCACCCCCGACGGACGGAGGACAGACAGACTCAGACTCAGCGACAAGAGTAGTTCCGTAGTCTAGACGACAGCGAGCAGCAAAGTCGACGAGCTCAGTAACTAGGGCAGACTCAGCAGTGGACTCAAAGGAAGGGTCAGTGACAACAGTAGCAAGGAGACGCGTGACAGTAGGACTGGCAGCACGAAGAGAGTCCGACTCCAGGTCGGCAAGAGCAGGAAGAGAGGAGTAAGGAGGAGAAGGCAAAGGGGCATGCAGAGGAGTAGTGGACGGACGCATACACATCCGGTGCATGCCAGGGACAGGAGGAGGACGCTGACGCGAACCACGACCACTAGTGCGAGCAGGACGGACAGACAACGCAGGGCGAGACGCAGGCTCACGACGCTCAGCAAGACCTCCAGTAGGACCAGTGTAGGGAGAAGGAGCAGGCAGTGGGGAGGCCGGCTGTAACTGTGACGGGACATGCTGTGGACACTCTAAGGGAGGAGAAGGACCAGTAGAAGGTGGGAGACCAAGAACCTGCTGAAGGAGCGGAACGAAGTACGGCCGAGGCCGCGCGGCGACTCTAGACACAGCAGGGACAGCACCAGTACCCCGAGCTTCAGCACCAGCGCCAGCAGCACCTCCAGCTCCAGTACCTCCAGCAGCATTAGTAGCACCAGTAGTACCCCCAGCAGGACCGCCTCCAGGACCGACAGCAGTAGCCTCAGCGCCAACACCCTCAGCAGCTTCAGCTCCAGTTTTCCCGCAGGCCCAGCTGCTCCACTACTCCCAGTACGAGCACCTTCAGGACCCGCGGTAGCAGCACCCTCAGCAGCCGAAGAACCTCTAGCTGCAGCAGCACGCCTCCAGCGCCGGGAAAACCACTCGCGCAGCTCTTGTGGAGAGAGTAGCTTGTCTGAACATTATAGCTTATGCTGTTGTGTAGGCTATAGTGGGGTATCCCATAGGGGTTAAAACCAATTAGGGTTTCATATTTGTACTCACTTCATTTCATAGTTTACTCATTCTTGTTTCGATTCTCACATGGTATCGAGCAGGTCCCCTCGTGAGAACTGTTCCTAAGGCCCTACTACTGCTTCCGCTGCTACTCGATCTGTCGCACGCCCCGCGGCGTGCGACCTATTTTCCGCCGTTGGCGCGCGGCGATTTTCTTTCTGGCGCGCGGCCCGAGGCGCGCGACCCCGCCTCTTTTGTCGCGGCCCCGCCCCTTGTCGCGGCCCCGCCCTATGTCGCGGCCCCGCCCCTTGTTGCGGCCCCGCCCTACGTCGCGGCCCCGCCCTACGTCGCGGCCCCGCCCCTTGTCGCGGCCTTGCCCTATCTCACGGCCCCGCCCCTTGTTGCGGCCCCGCCCTACGTCGCGGCCCCGCCCTACGTCGTGGCCTCGCCCCTTGTCGCGCCCCCGCCCTACGTCGCGGCCCCGCCCTACATCTCGGCCCCGCCCCTCGTCGCGGCCCGGCCACCTCTCGTCGCGGCCCCGTCATCTCTCGTCGCGGCCGCGCCACTCTCGTCGCGGCCCCGCCCTTCGTTGCGGCCCCTACCGCCCTTCGTCGCGGCCCCTGCCGCCCTTTGTCGCGACCCCTGCCGCCCTTTGTCGCGACCCCTGCCGCCCTTTGTCGCGACCTCTTGCATACCCTCTTAGCATTCTCGCACGCTATGTTGCTCCTGGGAGACACCGACCAGAGCACATGGCTGCAGCCAAGAGGGTGTTGCGCTACCTGTGCAGTACGTCGGGCATGGGGCTAGTGCTTGGAGGGCGGAGTCCAGTGGTCCTCACTGGGCACGCGGACGCTTCTTAGGCAGATGACCAGGCTACGCAGCGGTCGTCATAGGGTTACACCTTCAGCCTTGGTTCCGGCTCTGTTTCGTGGCGGGCTACTCGCTCGTCTTCTGTTCTTGGCTCCAGTTGTGAGGCTCAGATCTACGCCGGGGCCATGGCTGCACAGGAGCTTCGCTGGCTCACCTACCTGGTGACCGACCTTGGAGAGCCGCCTCGTTCTCCTCCAGTGCTGTACGTAGACAACAAGGCCATGCTGGCCTTGTGTCTAGAGCAGCGACTGGAGCACAGAACAAAGCACATTGCTCTCCGCTACTTCCTTGCTCGTGAGCTACAGCAGCGTGGACAGTTGCGGCTTCTGTACGTGGCCTCTGAGGCCAACACTGCTGATGTCTTCACCAAGGCACTTCCGCCTTGTGATCATCAGCGCTTCTGCACTCAGCTGGGTCTTGTACCTGTCTTGCCTCACTTGCTCTCCTCTTGACCTTGCTTGTACTCTCACACATATATATACTTGCTCTTACTTGTCTAGCTATATACATATGTGTGTACTCTTGCATGTGAACTGGCCGTGTGGCCTTGACCCTGTGCACGGACTGTGTGGTGACTTTGTGATCCACCCTGAGCTTGCTTTGCTTTGCTTTGCTTGACTGGTCTTGTGACCCCTTGTTCTCCCCCACTTTGCCTATAGGGGTGTGTCCGAACATTACAGCTTATGCTGTTGTGTAGGCTATAGAGGGGTATCCCATAGGGGGTACAACCAAGAAGGGTTTCATATTTGTTCTCACTTCATTTCATAGTTCACTCATTCTCGTTTCAATTCTCACATGGCTCCCTCCAAGACGAAGCACCCGGAGAACCTTCAGGCTCAGCACCGCCAAACGCCACACAAGCAGGCCCAGCTCCCTCAGGCTCCGCACCCCCAGGCGTAGCACCCCCAGGCTCAGCACCCCCAGTGGTAGCACCCCCAAGCTCAGCACCCCCAGGCTCAGCACCCCCAACAGTAGCACCCTCAGGCTCAGCACGCCCAAGCGTAGCACCCACACGCTCAGCACCCCCAGAGTCAGCACCCCTAGGCTCAGCACCATCAGCAGCACCAGAGTCACCAGTAACCTCGACATGCTCGACTGCATCTACGTGGGACACACCTGACGGGGCAGGACCCTGAGGGGGGAGGGGGTCTACCAGGGGAGGACCTGGCACAAGGAAGAGGGGTGGTGAGGGGAGGGACGTAGTGCGGTAGGGGAAGAGGCGGTAGTAGGGGACGGACTCGTCAAACGTGTTGCCTGAGAGGACAGAACACGGCGAGAGGTGGGGTGGTAGAACTGCCACCCTGGTGCATCAGGGAGGAAGCCAAGGAAGACGCAAGGAGCAGCACGAGGGGACAGCTTGTCCGCAGACAAGTCGCGGACAAACGCTCGAGATCCCGAGACACGGAATGCAGACGCATCGCTAACCTTCCCCGTCCACAGCAAAGCTGAGGAGGCTGAGCTCCCCGACTGGGTGGAGTTGCTTAGGTGGAGGGTAGATATATTTGCTCTTGACTATGATGCTATTCTCACTGCCATGTATGCATTGCCTACTAGTGCTGACCGTGACGGTCACCTGTGCGTACCGCCTGACCCCGGTATAGAGCCTGCTGCTCTAGCTGCTGGTGCGGCTGCTGCTCTGGGTGCTAGTGTGTCTCCTGCTCCAGGTACAGGTGCGGCTGCTGCTCTAGGTGCTAGTGAGTCTGCTTCCTCAGGTGCGGGTGAGTCTGCTCTCTCAGGTACCGCGTCGGCTCCGGCCTCTCACACCTTCACCCTTGACTCGGGGGCTTCCCGCTCCTTCTTTCGAGACCGCACCACCCTCACGCCGCTTGGTCGGCCAGTTGCAGTCTCTCTGGCAGACCCCTCTGGGGGCCCTGTCCTTGCTCACTTCTCCACTGTCCTCCCGTGTCCGGCGGCCCCCTCTGGCACCTTGTCTGGTCTATACCTCCCCTCGTTCTCTACAAACTTGGTGAGTGGTGCGGACCTACAGGATGCGGGGGTTCACCAGTTCACTCCTGCGAGTCAGCGGGTGACCCACTGCACAGACGCTCGGACAGGCCGACACCTGGCCACGTTTACTCGTCGGCCGGGGTCGAGCCTGTAGCCACTGACCACTGCGTCTCCTCCTGTTACTGAGTCTGGTAGGGTAGCTACGTCGGGTCAGGTGTTTGCTGCAGCGTCGAGGTCTGGTCCTGAGTTTGCCCCCTGTTCGTGTCGTCTCCTGTCTCACGAGACTCTCCTCTGGCACCACCGCCTTGGTCACCCCTCTCTGCTTCGGCTTAGAGGCATGGCCTCTCGTCTTCTTGTTTCTGGTCTCCCCCGGTCCCTCCCTCCCCTTCTTCAGGGCCCTGGCCCTACCTGTGTCCCCTGTGTCGAGGGGCGCCAGCGTTCTGCCCCTCACTCCTCCCAGTTTCCTCCGACAGAGGCCCCGTTGCAGACGATTCACATGGACGTGTGGGGCCCTGCCCGCGTCCGTGGATAGGGTCGCGAGCGCTACTTCCTGCTAGTTGTTGACGACTACTTGCGTTACACCGCAGTCTTCCCCTTGCGCAGCAAGGGTGATGTCACTGAGGTGCTGATCGACTAGATCCGCGCAGCTCGTCTCCAGCTCAGGCAGAGCTTTGGCTCGGACTTTCCTGTTCTGCGTCCGCACTTGGACAGAGGCGGAGAGTTTTTCTCTGGCCTTCTGAGAGCCTATTGTCGCGCACGGGGCATCCGGCAGACCTTCACGCTTCCCGACTCTCCGCAGCAAAATGGGATTGCTGAGCGCCGCATTGGCATGGTCATGGACGTCGCTCGTACGTCTATGATGCATGCGGCTGCCCCCCATTTTCTGTGGCCGTTTGCGGTCAGGTACGCAGCGCATCAGATGAACCTTCACCCCAGGGTCTCTAGGCCGGAGACCTCCCCAGCCTTGCTGTGGACGGGGAAGGTTGGCGATGCGTCGGCGTTCCGGGTCTGGGGATCTCGGGCGTTTGTCCGCGACTTGTCTGCGGACGAACTGTCCCCTCGTGCTGCTCCTTGCGTCTTCCTGGGGTTCCCCCCTGACGCGCCTGGGTGGCAGTTCTACCACCCCACCTCTCGCCGTATTCTGTCCTCTCGGGACGTCACATTTGACGAGTCGGTCCCCTACTACGGCCTCTTCCCCTACCGCACTCCGTCCCTCCCCCCGCCCCCGCTCTTCCTTGTACCAGGTCCCCCCTAGGTAGACCCCCTCCCCCCTCAGGGACCTGCCCCTTCAGGTGTGTCCCAGGTAGACGCAATCGAGCCTGTCGAGATCACTGGTGACTCCGGTGCTGCTAAGGGTGCTGAGCAAGGGGGTACTGGGCGTGGGGGTGCTGAGCCTTGGGGTGCTACGCCTGGGGGTGCTCCGCCTGGAGGTTCTCCGGGTGCTTCGTCTCGCAGGGAGCCACTCTCTCCACAGGAGCTGCGCGAGTGGTTTGCCCGGGGCTGGAGCCGTGCTGCTGCTGCTGGAGGTTCTTCAGCTAGTGGGGGTGCTGAGCCTGGGGGTGCTGAGCCTAGGGGTGCTACGCCTGGGGGTGCTGGGCCTGGGGGTGATGGCCGTGGGGGTGCTGCGCCTGGAGTTTCTCCGGGTGCTTCGTGTCGCCGGGAGCCACTCTCTCCACAGGAGCTGCGCGAGTGGTTTGCCCGCCGCTGGAGCCGTGCTGCTAGTGCTGGAGGTTCGTCGGCTGCTGTCGCGGGTCCCGGAGGCTCTCGTCCTGGGAGTACTGGAGCTGCTGGGCCTGCAGGTTCGACTGGAGATGGTGCTGCTGAGAGTGTTGGCGCTGAGACTACCACTGGCGGTCCTGCTGGAGGTACTGCTGGAGGTGCTGGAGGTGCTGGAGTTGCTGGAGGTGCTGCTGGAGCGGGTACTCTTGCTGGGGGTCCTGGTGCTGTCCCTGCTGTTTCTGGCGTCGCCACGCGGCCTCGACCGTACTTCGTTCCACTCCTGCAGCAGGTTCTTGGTCTTACACCTTCTACTGGTCCTCCTCCTCCTCCCTTAGAGGGTCCACAGCATGCCGAGTCACAGTCACAGCTACAGCCTGCCTCCCCTTTGCCTGCTCCTTCTCCCTACGCTGGTCCTACTGGAGGTCTTACTGAGCGTCGTGAGCCTGCGTCTCGTCCTGCGTCGCCTGTTTGTGCTACGCGCGATAGTGGTCGCGGTTCGCGTCAGCGTCCTCCTCCTGTCCCTGGCACGCACCGGATGTCTCTGCGTCCGACCACTGCTCCTCTGCGTGCCCCTTTGCCTTCTCCTCTTGCGTCCTCTCTTCCTGCTCTTGCCGACCCGGAGTCGAACTCTCTTCGTGCTGCCAGTCCTACTGTCACGCATCTCCTTGCTACTGCCGTCACTGACCCTTCTTTCGAGTCTACTGCTGCGTCTGCCCTTGTTACTGAGCTCGTCGACTTTGCTGCTCGCTGTCGCCTAGACTACGCTGCTAGTCTCGTCGCTGAGTCTGAGTCTGTCTGTTATCCGTCCGTCGGGGGTGAGTGTGCCCTTGGCACGAAGTCCTTGAGGACAGGCAGGAGGAGTTCTAGTGTCTGGTTGCTGCTTCACCTCATCTCGTGTCCGTACTCCTTACCCCTGAGGGAGACCCGGATGCACTTGACATCCCGACTCCGCGCTCTACGCGGAGGCGATAGAGGGTCCCTACTCCTCTTAGTGGCAGGCAGCTATGGATGCAGAGATGGCTTCCTGGAAGTCCACAGGCACCTACGTTGACGCTGTTCCCCCTCCTGGGGCGAACATCGTCAGTGGCATGTGGATCTTCAGGGTGAAGCGGCCGCCGGGTTCTCCGCCTGTCTTCAAGGCGCGTTACGTGGCTCGTGGCTTCAGTCAACGGCAGGGAGTTGACTACTTTCAGACCTTCTCCCCTACTCCGAAGATGACCACTCTTCGGGTACTGCTGCACGTTGCTGCTCACCGTGACTACGAGCTGCACTCTCTCGACTTCAGCACTGCTTTCTTGCAGGGCAGCTTGCACGAGGAGATATGGCTGCGCCGCCCACATGGCTTCACTGGGTCGTTCCCTCCTGGTACCCAGTGGAGTCTTCGGCGTCCAGTCTACGGTGTCCGCCAGGCGCCACGTGAGTGGCACGACACACTGAGGACTACACTGGCGGCACTTGGGTTTGCTCCTTATTCTGCCGACCCGTCGCTGTTTCTGCGCACCGACACCTCTCTGCCGCCGTTCAGATCCTCGTGTACGTCGACGACTTGGTCTTTGCCATAGCGGACACTGCTGGACTCGCCTATGTGAAGTCAGAGCTGCACAAGAGACACATGTGCACTGACCTGGGTGAACTGCGCAGCTACCTTGGCTTGCAGATCACCCGCGACAGAGCACGCCGCACCATTACCCTGACTCAGTCACACATGGTGCAGCAGGCCCTCCAGCGCTTCGGCTTCACGTACTCCTCGCCTCAGGCCACTCCTCTGCCTACTCGCCACTCGCTCTTAGCTCTGCCTTCGGATGAGTCCGTAGAGTCGAGTGGCGCGTACCCAGAGCTTGTTGGCTGCCTCATGTACCTGATGACCTGCACATGACCTGACCTTGCATACCCTTTTTGCATTCTTGCACGCTATGTTGCTCCTGGGAGAGACCGACCAGAGCACATGGCTGCAGCGAAGAGGGTGTTGCGCTACTTGTGCAGTACGTCGGGCATGGGGCTAGTGCTTGGAGGGCGGAGTCCAGTGGTCCTCACTGGGCACGCGGACGCCTCTTGGGCTGACGACCAGGCTACGCAGCGGTCCTCACAGGGTTACACTTTCAGTCTTGGTTCCGGCTCTGTTTTGTGGCGGGCTACCCGCTCGTCTTCTGTTGTCGGCTCCAGTTGTGAGGCTGAGATTTACGCCGAGGCTATGGCTGCCCAGGAGATTTGGTGGCTCACCTTCCTGCTGACTGACCTTGGAGAGCCGCCTCGTTCTCCTCCAGTCCTGTACGTAGACAACAAGGCCATGCTGGCCTTGTGTCGAGAGCAGCGAGTGGAGCACAGAACAAAGCACAATGCTCTCCGCTACTTTCTTGCTCGTGAGCTATAGCAGCGTGGACAGTTGCGGCTTGCGTACGTGGCCTCTGAGGCCAACACTGCTGTTGTCTTCACCAAGGCACTTGCGCCTTGTGATCATCAGCGCTTCTGCACTCAGCTGGGTCTTGTGCATGTCTTGCCTCACTTGCTCACTTCTTGACCTTGCTTGTACTGTCACATATATATACTCTTGCTCTTGCTTGCTTAGCCTCTCGTATTTATATATGTGTGATCTTGCATGTGAACTGGCCTTCTGGCCTTTGAATTTGTGCTCGGAATGTGTGGTGACTTTGTGATCCACCCTGAGCTTTGCTTTGCTTTGCTTGACTGGTCTTGTGACTGCTTGTTCTCCCCCACTTTGCCTATGGGGGTGTGTCAGAACATTATAGCTTATATAATTGTGTAGGCTATAGGCGGGTATCCCATAGGGGGTACAACCCAATTAGGGTTTCCTATATGTACTCACTTCATTCATAGTTCATTCATTCTCGTTCTGGTTTCTTTCACAACTTCGCCCTGAAGAAGGTGCAGTTTCTCGGGCACATGGTGAGTGCCGAGCGCGTACACGTGGACCCACGGAAGATCGAAGCCGTCAAGAAGTGGAAAGTAGCAGATGTCTGTAGATCTGCACTGTGGATGCCCGATTGATCCTGGAGAGGGTTACACGCGCGTTCGCCTGGGGGGTTGTGGGCGCACTGACTCGCTACTAAAAAAAGCCATTTTATCCCAATGGTCTAGTGGTTGGGATTTTGACATGGTATCAGAGCGGTCTCGGGTTCGATTCCCGGTGTATGCACATGTAGGCCGTTGCTGCTGTGGTTAGTCCTGGGCCTCCCAGTGTAGGGGGGTGTCAGTAGATCTGCACTGTGGATGCCCGATTGATCCTGGAGAGGGTTACAGGCGCGTTCGCCTGGGGTGTTATGAGCGCACTGACTCGCTACTGAAAAAAAGCCCTTTTATCCCAATGGTCTAGTGGTTGGGATTTTGACACCACAGAACGTGAAGGAGTTACAGCAGTTCCTAGGCTTCGCCAACTACTACAACAGGTTCGTGCCGCAGTACGCTAAGATAGCAGCGCCACTGACCGACCTACTGAAAAAGGATACGCCCTACAAATGGGATACCCCTCATCAACAAGCCATGGAGCAGCTACCTTGGCTTGCAGATCACCCGGGATAGAGCACGCCGCACCATTACCCTGACTTTGTCACACATGGTGCAGCATGTCCTTCAGCGCTTTGGCTTCACGTACTCCTCGCCTCAGGCCACTCCTCTGCCTACTCGCCACTCGCTCTCAGCTCTGGCTTCGGATGAGTCCGTAGAGTCGAGTGGCCCGTACCCAGAGCTTGTTGGCTGCCTCATGTACCTGATGACCTGCACACGACCTGACCTTGCATACCCTCTTAGCATCTTGGCACGCTATGTTGCTCCTGGGAGACACCAACCAGAGCACATGGCTGCAGCGAAGAGGGTGTTGCGCTACTTGTGCAGTACGTCAAGCATGGGGCTTGTGCTTGGAGGGCAGAGTCTCGTGGTCCTCACTGGGCACGCGGACGCTTCTTGGGCTGACGACCAGGCTACGCAGCGGTCGTCACAGGGTTACACCTTCAGTCTTGGTTCTGGCTCTGTTTCGTGGCGGGCTACTCGCTCGTCTTCTGTTCTCGGCTCCAGTTGTGAGGCTGAGATCTACGCCGGGGCCATGGCTGCACAGGAGTTTTGCTGGCTCACCTACCTGCTGACTGACCTCGGAGAGCCGCCTCGTTCTCCTCCAGTGCTGTACGTAGACAACAAGGCCATGCTGGCCTTGTGTCGGGAGTAGCGCCTGGAGCACAGAACGAAGCACATTGCTCTCCGCTACTTTCTTGCTCGTAAGTTGCAGCAGCGTGGTCAGTTGCGACTTGCGTACGTGGCCTCTGAGGCCAACACTGCTGATGTTTTCACCAAGGCACTTGCGCCTTGTGATCATCAGCGCTTCTGCACTCAGGTGGGTCTTGTGCCTGTCTTGCCTTACTTGCTCACCCCTTGACCTTGCTTGTACTCTTACATATATATATATACCTGCTCTTGCTTGTTTAGCCTTATATATATATGTGTACTCCTGCATGTGAACTGGCCTTGTTGCCTTGACCTTGTGCTCGGACTGTGTGGTGACGTTGTGATCCACCCTGAGCTTTGTCTGCTTAGCTTGACTGGTCTTGTGACCCCTTGTTCTCCCCCACTTTGCCTATGGGGGTGTGTCAAATTATAATATTGTGTAGGCTATAGTGGGGTAGCCTATATGGGGTACACATTTCTAGGGTTGCATATTTGTATCACTTCCATTCCTTAGTCATTTCATTCTCGTTCTACTTTCCTCAAATCCCGGTTCTTAGAGTACGAAACCAAACGAAAGAATGGAAAAAAAAAAAAAAAAAAAAAAAAGGGCAGTTTTTCAAGCCTGTGCGAGTGAAACCTGAGGTCGAGTACCATGTGCATGTTTACATTCTACCCCTCGACATTCTGACCACTCCCTCAACTTGTTTTCTTAAGTTCTTCTATGTTCCTTCTTTAACCATCTATTCTTATGCATTCACCTCAAGTCGGCGGGAAGTACTCAAGCAAAGGGGGACAAGGAAGCATACAAGGAAAACCAAGTAAAGCCCTCACGGATATTCCAGTTTTGGCAAGAGAGAGCCAATGTCCGACGGGATGGGGCCACTGAGTTGATTGTTGTTGAGATTCCTTACAAAAACACAAGAGGGGTAGGAGTCAAAGGAGGCTTGAGAACGAGAAATCATGGAGTGACAAGGACATGTGTCATGGGCTTGAGTCGAGTAAATTACTTGCCTCGTTGCTCATGTCTATCTACCACATAGTATGCAGTAAATTCAAACACGTCGCATGCAAACAAGTCATTATTTCACTTGATTGCCGCTGGGATGTCTAATATTCCATTGCAGCGTATATTCTTTACTTGAGCCATTGATTAAACCGTGGTTTGGTTCGGTGAGGTTCAGATCTACCCAAACCGAACAGATATTATAGGCTGTCGGATCGTTATAAATCGGGTTGGCTTTTAAACATACCAATTTCCTGATTGTATACCCGAGGTTCTTGGTCCTATTCTTTGTTATAAGGCCCAATTAGATACTGAGAGTCCTTTGGTTATCATTGTGCATGTGATGTGATGTGTGTGTGAGTTCTATTTGTGAAGCCGTCATAGTCTGGATAGACGCCACATGGACACCACCACTACTACTACTCCTCATATCTCGTAACCATCTCATACCCTCCCACCGCCTCCTCCCTCTCCCCCCTTCCCACATACATCACTTATTACTCTCATGACCCACCCCATGCACCACGCTGCTTGTATTGCCTGCGTATAGAGATTTTGTTGTGTTTATGTTCACCCCTCCCACCCTCCCTCCTTCCCTCCCCCTCCCCGCCCAAACCCCATTAGGACTTGCAAAAACATTGTGACTTTAGATGAGGCCGACCCAGTTTAAGGCAAGCCGGTGCCAGTTCCCCACCCCCATAAATGAACCACATGTCGGTTCATCACTATCCGGTACAACGCTCATGACTATACATGAGTGGAAGGAAACTGGAACGGACAATCACCTTAGGTGAACCGAAAGCGTTTGATTTGCCACAACCCATTTTTCTCAAATTTGGTATTTGTTTGTTCGAGGTTACAGGAGACACTTCAGGGTTTGCCACAAACCTCTGAGTGTTTGCCACAAACTCGAGCTATGTGAGAGTACGACAGCTATGCCAGCTATGCTTGCTTGCCTTTACTTTATCATGCTATTTCTAGCATAGGATAATCATATGCATGCATGAATTGCTTGATTTCGTAGGCTAGGTGCTTTCCTATATTTTATTATAGTTATAGCACCGAGCTAGGTTGCGTGCACCGAATTCTGGCTTTTTCGGTTGCCACCGAATTGCCTTCTACCGAATTCGGTAAGGATCTGTTCAGGACGCTACGAGGCGCGCGGAACCTTCGCGTAACACCTGGTTACGGGGCCTTGTGTCGAGCCTATATATAGCCTCGTGTTGTACCCAGGTGATCATTCAATTCGACTCAATTCTCATTCTCTTTTCTGAGCTCGATCCTAGATCCTCACACTTGGTAATCAGAGCCCGTTTACACGCGAAGTTCTTTCGACCACTAAAAACCAGTCTTAAAAAAACCACGAGGGCGACGCAGTCAAACATCGATTTTGGGTACGCAAAACCAGTTCCGTGTTTTTCGCTCCCCCTCGATTCGGTTTTTCAGACGCGTTGATGTCTGGCATGGAGGGCCAAGGCGACAACTACCCGACTACGAGCGACATCGCGAGCCTCCGCACCGACATGGAGCAGACGCAGGCGACACTTCGTCGACTCGAGGCTTTTCTAACAAGCCAACCAGGGTTCGCCACCGCAGCAGCAGCGACCGCAGCGACTGCAGCACCGACAACTCCAGCAGCAGTGGCGACACCGACATTTCACGGACCAATGGCACCACTGTCGCCGAACCTCGAAGCAGCACGACCGAGGCTCCCGGAGGCGTTCGAACCAAGCGCGAGTGGATCCGACGTCCGGCAATTCTTTGCCACCCCCGAAATTTACTTTGAGGCCATTGGCTGTTCGACCCCGCAACACGACGCAGCAAGGATTCGGCTCGCAACGACACTGTTACTTGGACCGGCTCTCGAATGGATTTACTACACCGACGTAGCCCGCGGGGAGAAAACGTGGCAGCAGTTTCGGGCTGATTTAATCAAGCGCTTTGAATGAATTAATGCAACCTACATGGCGCGGCAGCGGATACACCGACACAAGCAATAAAGTAGTGTAACACTGTACACGCAGCAGATGGAGTTACTATTCAACAGCATCACCTGAGAAACCGAACGAGAATGGAATGACTAAGGGAAGGTTGGGTACAAGTACAATCCCTAGAAAAGCTGTACCCCATATGTGCTACCCAACTATAGCCTACAGTAGCTATGTCATATAAATCTGACACACCCCCATAGGCAAAGTGGGGGAGAACAAGGGGTCACAAGACCAGTCAATCTAAGCAAAGCAAGCTCAGGGTGGATCACAAAGTCACCACACATTCCGAGCACAAGTTTAAGGCCACAAGGCCAGTTCATATGCAGGATTACATATATATGTAAGGCTAGACAAGCAAGAGCAGGTGTATATATATATGCAACGGTACAAACAAGGTCAAGGGGTGAGCAAGTGAGGCAAGGTAGGCACAAGGCCCAGCTGAGTACAAAAGCGCTGATAATCACAAGGCGCAAGTGCCTAGGTGAAGATATCAGCAGTGTTGGCCTAAGAGGCCACCTACGCAAGGCGCAGCTGACCACGCTGCTGTAGCTCACGAGCAAGGAAGTAGCCGAGAGCAATGTGCTTTGTTCTGTGCTCCAGTCTCTGCTCTCGACACAAGGCCAACATGGCCTTGTTGTCTACGTACAGCACTGGAGGAGAACGAGGCGGCTCTCCGAGGTCAGTCAGCAGGTAGGTGAGCCAGCGAAGCTCCTGTGCAGCCATGGCCCCTGCGTAGATCTCAGCCTCACAACTGGAGCCGAGAACAGAAGAGGAGCGGGTAGCCCGCCACGAAACAGAGCCAGAACCAAGGCTGAAGGTGGAACCCTGTGACGACCGCTGCGTAGCCTGGTTGTCAGCCCAAGAAGCGTTTGCGTGCCCGGTGAGGACCACTGGACTCTGCCCTCCAAGCACAAGCCCCATGCCCGACGTACTGCACAAGTAGCGCAACATCCTCTTCGCTGCAGCCATGTGCTCCGATCTGTGTCTCCCAGGAGCAACAAAGCATGCGAGAATGCTAAGAGGGTATGCAAGGTCAGGTCATGTGCAGGTCATCAGGTACATGAGGCAGCCAACAAGCTCTGGGTACGGGCCACTCGACTCTACGGACTCATCTGAAGGCAGAGCTGGGAGCGAGTGGCGAGTAGGCAGAGGAGTGTCCTGAGGCGAGGAGTACGTGAAGGCGATGCGCTGAAGGACCTCCCGCACCATGTGTGACTGAGTCAAGGTAATGGTGTCAACGGGAGTTGTGTGTTGGCCCCGTCCTCGCTTGGGCGGAGCCGACATCGTGGTTGGGTGTTAGGGGATCAGTCGAAGAGCAGCAGTGCGCGAGCTGGTTGATGAGGAGGTCGACTTGCACGGGGACCACTGCACGGGCGCCGACTTCAGGGTGGCGCCAACTTCGGGGAGGTCGACTTAGGAGTCGACCTGCGGAGGACGTCAACTTGGTGACGTCAACTTGGGGAAGCCGACTTCGGTAGTTGGCTTATGGACTGCTGGTAGGCCTGCGGGTGGTCGACTGGACCTGGTGGTCGACAAAGGAGGGGCCCACGTCGACCTCGACTTAGGACATCGAGTAGCGGGGCGTCAACTTTGTGACGCCGACTTCGGGTGGCCGACGTGGGTGGTCGGTCGACAACTGCGCTGGCCAACTTAGTGCTGGTCGACGTGGAGCTGGTCGACCAGAAGGGACGTCGACCTGGAGGAGGTCGATCGAGGGTCGTGGTCGTCCTGGTGAGGTCGACATGGAGGTGGTCGTCGACTTGGGAGGTCGACGGGCACGTACGGGAGCTGCTGATCAATGTGGTTGCCTGGTCGATAAGGTAACCTGGGTGACGAAGTGCTGCGGAGGAGTGCGACGGTCGCCCAGGTGAAGTTGGCGAGACCGACCTCTCTGGTGGTATCCCGAGGTCGTCGTGGCGGATCAAAGGTAGTCGTCAGCTCAAGGTTGACGTGGTGTGTGCGCAGTGCAGGTGATGAGACTCTGCACGCCAATCATCTGCGCGCACCTGCGAAGCGGGTGCACTGCTGTCCTGCGTGAGCAATGCTGGTACGCCATCAACCTGCGACGTTGACAAGCCGTCGACCTTGCCTTGCTGGAGTGCGGTCGACCAAGTCGTGCTCGAATGCGGTCGACCAAGCTGCGCTGGCAGTTGGCCGACCTGAATGCTAGCTCTGATGTAGTCTTGCATTGCCAACTTCATTGGATCATTGTTGTTGTCATGTTTTCCTAGTGAAACTCTTGCCAATTCTCCCCGTGAACTAGCAAGAAGCGTAAACACAAGGAAATGACTAAGTGAACGAACGCAGAGATCACACGAGCACACGTGCCTAGCCCATAGTCTAGCTCCCGTTGCAGCAGTTCTCTCCGCATGGTGCGGTGAGCGTGGACGGCACACGACTTACCTTTCAGTCAGGTCGACGTAGACACCACTTACCTGTTTCGTAGTTACAGGCCGGCATCTGTGCGGTAGTCACTATGGTAGGAGCCGTAGGTGACGCGGGGGTGGTGGACACCCTGGAGGCACGGTTGGAGAACGCGAGGAGGAAGCACGAGGCCAACGAGTATGGCGACTTGCCCTGGGCGGTCGTCGAGGCTGGACTCCGCTCCATGTGGGCGACGGAGCACCCGTCTCGACCTGCCTCTCCTCGTCCGGTGAACAACGAAGGGGGCGTCAACGTGGTCGTCAACGCCGGTGGTGGTCAAGTCGGCAGCAGTGTTGGAGGCACGTTGAGGCAGAGAGGTGTGATACACGCCGGTGAAGTCGGCGGCGTTCAGCGCGAGGGATGCAGTCGTCGGCGGCTGTAGGCTCTTCGCAGGGTGACGTCGGAGGCCGACGGAGTGGGCTGTCGCCGATGTCGGCATCCCAGGTGACGGCAGGTGGGATTGCGCCAAGCTACGGCTACTTCAAGTTCACGCCGGACAGGATCTCAGTCACCCCCCGACTGGTTGGTCAACCCGACATTCTCACCTGGAAGGAAGCTATCGAGCCCCAGCTGGAGATGGCCGGGCTGATCGGCTTCGCCCGAGGGACCGTGGCGACGCTTGGGGAGCACCACCTTGACTTGCGGGCGGAGTTTCGCGCCGTGCAGCTGTTGACCTTCACGATCATCTCGCGGTGCTGCTTACTGGGCGTGCAGATTGCCTTAAAGTGGTGCCGGGAGTACATCAACGCCGGCCACCGGGCGTGGCACTTCATTGAGTCGACGTACCAGGTCACCGACGACCTGTTCATCGCCCAGCTGGAGGGACAGCTGACGCACCTGCGTATGGGTGACGAGGAGACAGCGACTGACTACTGCAACCGAGCCCGGCGAATTCTCGCCACTATCAGGATGGCCGGCGAGCAGTACTCCACGGCGTCGTACATCACCCATGTCATGCAGGGACTTTCTAGCAGCTATAACCTCTTGAAGCGGCTGTCCATGGCGCCGAGCACAAGGGCGACGCTCAACGAGGACAGCCTGACCTCGTACATCCTGCAGGATGAGGCGATGCAGGAGGCTGAGCGGTCACAGGAACTCTTGGCGCAGGCCAAATTTGTCGCCTCGGCAAAGCAAGGAGGCCGACCAGGTCAGCGCGGACAGTCAGGTGGCGGCGGGAGCGGTGGCTGGAAGTCAGCCAAGGAGGTCGAGAAGAAGTCGACCAAGAACGGCGGTCGAGGAGGAGGAGGTCGACGTCGGGAGTGCTGGATCTGCCACAGCCCCAATCACCTCTCCTTCGAGTGTCCCGACCGCAGTGACTCCAACGACAACGACAAGGGCGGCCGCGGGAGGTCGAGCAGACGTCGTCCTCGTCGAGGAGGAAACCGGCCGCGCAAGATGTCGACTTTGGCGAAGGACGCTGACTCCCTTGCTCGCGGTAAGGTGCGGGATGACAAGACGGCGTCGTGCTCGCTGGTCTGCGTCGTGGAGCCGACCGTCTCGCTGGCGCCGGAGGCTAGAGAGGACTTCCAGGCGGTGGCAGCAGTTGTGCAGGCGAACCCGGCGGTGGTCCTGCTCGACAGCGGTTGCTCCCACCACCTGATGGAGACGAAGGAAGCCTTCGTCAACCTGCAGCCGAGCGGCGCCATCAGGCATGTGCGCGGCTTCAATGGGGCGCTGCAGGTAGTCCAGGGCCGTGGCACCGTCACCCTACAAGGGGAGGCCGGGAAGCAGGTACTCATCCCCAACGTACTGTATGTCCCGGGTGTGCGGGCCAACCTGTTGTAGTCCGGCCAGCTGAAGGAGCACGGCGTGAAGCTGCAGGAGGACGGAGAGGGAATGATGCTCATCTCTGCAGCCGGAGTGGTGCTCGGTCGGGCGACGTACTCCGAGCGCGTCCTCTGCACCGACCTGCGTCCCTGCTCAACGAGGTCGACGTCGCCCACGACGGAGGTTGTGGCTCTACGGACGTTTGTCTCGAAGACGAAGCCGACACCGGACCGGATGCATGCGCGGCTTGCACATGTCGGCATGGACACCATACGGAGCTCGACGAAGAACGAGGTCGCCATTGGGCTGGACCTCAAGTCGGCGTCGGACGCCGACTCACCGTGTGTCTCGTGCGTCGGCGGGAAGCTGGCGCGACACACCTTCCCCGACCAAGGCTCCAACGCCAACGACGTGCTGGCCGTCATGCACATCGACCTGTGCGGGCCGTTCCGCGTGGCTGCCAAGGATGGCAGCCTGTACTTCTTGTTGCTGAAGGACCGCAAGACCCGCTACGTGTGGGTGAAGCCGGTCACCAAGAAGTCAGATGCGTTGCCGGTGTTTGTGCAGTGGCTGGCGGTGGCTGAGCGGTAGACGAAGAAGTCGGTGTTGATGCTGCGCTCTGACCGGGGAGGGGAGTTCCTCGGGAAGCAGTTCACCGACTTCGTGAACGGAAAGGGGATCGTTCACGACCTGACCTGCCCATACACCCCGCAGTAGAACGGCATGGCGGAGCGGGAGATGAGGACGGTGGTGGAGTCGGTGCGGACAATGCTGCTGCACATGGGTGTGCAGCACCACTGGTGACACCTCACTCTCCGGCAGGCCGTCTGGGTCCGCAACTGCCTTGAGAGGTCGGTGCTGCCGCCGGGGACGACGCCGTACCAGCTGCTGACCGGGAAGAAGCCCGACTTGTCGCTGGCGCGGGTGTGGGGCTGCATGGCGCAGTTCTTAGTCCCCGAGCAGCAGCGTGGTGGGAAGCTGCAGCCAAAGGCCAGGTGGGGCCTGCACCTTGGCGTGTCGGCGGCGAGCAAGGGCTGGGAGCTCCTCGACGTCGACAATGACCGGGTGGTCACCACGTCAAACGTGGTCTTCAACGAGGAGATGTCGCTGGCCGAGTGGAAGACGGAGTACGGGTCGGTGTCCGGCCGCTCGTCGCCCACCCCGCCCTCTTACACCTCGTCGGCGACGCTTCCATGTGTGTTGAGGTCGGTGAGCTTGCTATTGAGGACATTGAGGACGTCCGCCCCCCTACCCCTCCCCCTCCGACCCCTGCCCCTCCCCTCGTGGCCGACCTGCGTGGGCTGACCTCGGTGTCGGCCTCCGGCGATGAGGGGAGTAGTGGGACGTCGCCTTCGGCCAAGTGCATCGCCGGTGGCCGACGTGATGAGCGGTAGGTCAACATGGGATTGCAGTCGACGTCGACAGGGGAGGAGCAGGTCGAGAAGCAGGTCGAGGACCAGCGGCCGACAAAGGAGCAGGCAGCAGTGACGCCGACCAAGGAGCAGTCGGCGACCGGGCAGTCGGTAGGGGAGCCGGCCACAGGGAAGAAGTCGGCTGGGACGCCTACCACAGGGGAGAAGTCGGCTGGGACGCCGGCTGAGGAGCAGCAGGACGCCGAGGGCAGCGACAATAGCGACGATGGAGGGGACGCTGAGGAGGTCCAGCCAGGACCACGGCGTTCAGGCCGACTTCGGAGGCCGCCTGACTTCTTTGTCCCCGCTGCCTTCACCAGGGTGTACGACGTGGACGATGAGGCTGACGACCTACTATACGACGATGCCGAGGAGGATGAGGAGTTTCAAGAGCTCGACCCCGACATGCTAGCCGACCCCGAGCATCGTTGGGACATCTCGACGATGACGGTGAAGGAGGCGTTGGCGAGCTGGAAGGGCCCGGCGGTGAAGGCCGCCATGGAGGAGGAGATTCGCAGCCTCCTCAACATGGGAACGTGGGAGCTGGTCGAACGCCCGCCGGGAATGAATGTCATGAAGAACCGGTGGGTGTTGACGACGAAGTACCACGTCGACGACATCGTCGAGCGCGAGAAGGCAAGGCTGGTCGTGAAGGGCTTCACACAGGTGTACGGCGCCAACTACGATGAGACGTTCGTGCTGGTAGGCACCTACGTCACGCTGAGGATCTTCCTCAGCATCGTCGCCATCCTCGACCTTAACCTGATGCAGCTCGACATGAAGAACGCCTTCCTGCAGAGCAAGCTCGATCGGGTGCTGTACATGTCCCAGCCGGACTACTTCCACGACAGATCCGGGCGGGTGTGCAAGCTGCTGAAGAGCCTGTACGGGCTGAAGCAGTCGCCGTTGTTGTGGTAATTGGCGCTCAACGATGTGCTGGCCGGCGCCGAGTGGAAGAAGAGCCAGGTCGACGAGGCTCTCTACTTCAAGGTCGGAAAGGACGGAGTGGCCTGCTGGGTGCTGGTCTACGTCCACGACCTACTTGCCGCCAGCAGCAGCGCCGCGATGCTGAAGGAGCTGAAGGAGCTGCTGGAAGCCGCCTTCGAGCTGCGCGAGATCTTGCCGGTGCAGAAGTACCTCGGGCTGGAGATCGTGCGCGACAGGTCGGCGGGGAAGCTGTGGCTGCACCAGCAGGGCTACACCGACAGGCTGCGTAGGCGCTTCATCGACAAGGAGCAGACTGGGCGCACCCCGAAGATGCCGGTCTCGGTCGACGCCTACGCCGAGCTCACCTTCAACGACGAGGAGGGGCAGGAACGCCAGGAAGAGGAGTACCGGCAGAAGGTTGGCTCGTTGCAGTTCGCGGCGACAACGACGAGGCCGGACATTGCCTTTGCCTGCAGCAAGCTGGGGAGCGGCCTTACGGTGAGGAGCGACCAGCACTGGCGCGAGGTCGACCGCTGCCTCGCCTACCTCACCAACACACGCGACACCGCCCTAGGGTTCGGCGGTGGACCTGAGTCGCTGGAGCTGGTCGGCTACGTGGACGCCGATGATGCCGGTGACAAGCAGACAGGACGAGCACGGGTGGGTACGTGTTCGTCTACGGTGGGGCCGCGGTCTCCTAGTCAAGCCAGCGCATCAAGTGCGCGACGCTGTCATCGACCGAGTCGGAGTACGTTGCGGCCATTGAAGCTGGCAAGGAGGGACGCCGCCTTCGCTTCCTTCTTGCGGAATTCCAGCAGTTGGACGCCGGGAAGCCGACTGTCCTACGAGTGGACAACAAGTCGGCTATCACAGTCGCCGAGGGCATGGGGTTGACGGGCAACCTCAAGCACATGGAGCGGCGACAGGCCTAGGTGCAGCACATGGTGAAGCGCGGGAAGTTCTCGCTGCAGTACATCCCGACCGCTGAGCAGCCAGCCGACTTCCTGACGAAGGCGCTGCACTATCCGGCCTTCAACCGGTGCTCCGTCGCAATCGGCGAGGTGCGCTTGGTCGACGTGGGCGACGGCGATATCGACGTGCAGCAGTAGGTGCCATGCCCTCTTGCATGGCTGGTGCGGTGACCAGCTTGCTGTGTGTTGGGTGCATGCCGATGGGCTATTCTCGGAGCTGTACTGCCGTGTGGGCTGGGTGCCCAAGCGTGAACGCGGCAGAGGAGTGTCAACGGGAGTTGAGTGTTGGCCCCATCCTCGCTTGGGCGGAGCCGACATCGGGGTCGGGTGTTAGGGGAGCAGCCGACCTGCAGCAATGGGCGAGCTGGTTGTTGAGGAGGTCGACCTGCACGGGGACCACTGCACGGGCGCCGACTTCAGGGTGGCGCCAACTTCGAGGAGGTCGACTTAGGAGTCGACCTGCGGAGGACGTCAACTTGGTGACGTCAACTTGGGGAAGCCGACTTTGGTGGTTGGCTGATGGACTGCTGGTCGACCTGCGGGTGGTCGACAGGACCTGGTGGTCGGCGAAGGAGGGGCCGACGTCGACCTCGACTTAGGACGTCGAGTAGCGGGGCGTCAACTTCGTGACGCCGACTTCGGGTGGCCGACGTGGGTGGTCGGCCGACAACTGCGCTGGCCGACTTAGTGCTGGTCGACATGGAGCTGGTCGACCAGAAGGGACGTCGACCTGGAGGAGGTCGACCGAGGGGCGTGGTCGTCCTGGTGAGGTCGAGATGGAGGTGGTCGTCGACGGGCACGTACGGGAGCTGCTGGTCGATGTGGTTGCCCGGTCGACCAGGTTACCAGGGTGACGAAGTGCTGCGGAGGAGTGCGACGGTCACCCAGGAGAAGTTGGCGAGACCGACCTCGGTGGTGGTATCCCGAGGTCGTCGTGGCGGATCAAAGGCAGTCGTCAGCTCAAGGTTGACGTGGTGTGTGCGCTGTGCAGGTGACGAGACTCTGCACGCCAATCATCTGCGCGCACCTGCAAAGCGGGTGCACTGCTGTCCTGCGTGAGCAATGCTGGTACACCATCAACCTGCGACGTTGACAAGCCGTCGACCTTGCCTTGCTGGAGTGCGGTCGGCCAAGTCGTGCTCAAACGCGGTCGACCAAGCTGCGCTGGCAGTTGGCTGACCTGAATGCTAGCTCTGATGTAGTCTTGCATTGCCAACTTCATTGGATCATTGTTGTTGTCATGTTTTCCTAGTGAAACTCTTGCCAATTCTCCCCGTGAACTAGCAAGAAGCGTAAACACAAGGAAATGACCAAGTGAACAAATGCAGAGATCACACGAGCACACATGCCTAGCCTGTAGTCTAGCTCCTGTTGCAGCAGTTATCTCCGCAAATGGTGCGGCGTGCTCTGTCCCGAGTGATCTTTAAGCCAAGGTAGCTGTGCAGTTCACCCAGGTCTGTGCACGTGTGTCTCCTCTACAGCTCGGACTTCACGTGGGCGAGTCTAGCAGTGTCAGCTATGGCAAAGACCAAGTCGTCGTCGTACACGAGGATGTAGAATGGCGACAAAGAAGTGTCGATGCGCAGAAACAGCAACGGGTCAGCAGTAGAGGGAGCAAATCCAGGAGCCGCAAGTGTAGTCCTCAGTGTGTCGTGCCACTCACGCGGTGCCTAGCGGAGACTGTAGACTGGCTGCCGGAGGCTCCACTAGGTGCCAGGAGGAGAAGACCTAGTGAAGCCAGGTGGGCGACGCAGCCAGATCTCCTCGTGCAGGCTGCCCTGCAAGAAAGCAGTGCTTAAGTCAAGAGAGTGCAGCTCGTAGTCGCGGTGAGCAGCGATGTGCAGCAGTACCCGAAGAGTGGTCATCTCCGGGGTGGGAGAGAGGGTCTGAAAGTAGTCAACTCCCTGCCGCTGACTGAAGCCACGAGCCACGTAACGCGCCTTAAAGACAGGCGGAGAGCCCGACGGCCGCTTCACCCTGAAAATCCACATGCCACTTACGATGTTCGCCCCACGCAGGGGAACCTCGTCAACGTAGGTGCCTGTGGACTTCCAGGAAGCCATCTCTGTGTCCATAGGTTCTTGCCACTGAGAGGAGTAGGGACCCTCTATCGCCTCCGCATAAGAGCGCGGAGTCGGGATGTCAAGTGCATCCGGGTCTCCCTCAGGGGTAAGTAGTACGGACACGAGATGAGGTGAAGCAGCAGCCAAACACTGGAACTGCTCCTCCCTGTCCTCAAAGACGTCCGTGCCAAGGGCACACTCACCCCCGACGGACGGAGGATAGACAGACTCAGACTCAGCGACAAGACTAGCAGCGTAGTCTAGACGACATCGAGCAGCGAAGTCGACGAGCTCAGCAACTAGGGCAGACGCAGTAGTGGTCTCAAAGGAAGGGTCAGTGACGACAGTAGCAAGGAGACGCGTGACAATAGGACTGAGAGTCCGACTCAAGGTCGGCCAGAGCACGAAGCGAGGACTCAGGAGGAGAAGGCAAAGGGGCAGAGAAGCAGTGGACGGACGTAGAGACATCCGGTGCATGCCAGGGACAGGAGGAGGATGCTAACGGGAAGAACGACCACTAGTGCGAGCAGGGTGGACAGGCAACGCAGGGCGAGACGCAGGCTCACGACGCTCAGCAAGACCTCCAATAGGACCAGTGTAAGGAGAATGAGCAAGCAGTGGGGAGGCCGGCTGTAACTGTAACTGTGACGGGACAAGCTGTGGACACTCTAAGGGAGGAGGAGGACCAGTAGAAGGCGGGAGACCAAGAACCTGCTGAAGGAGCGGAACGAAGTACGGCCGAGGACGCGCGGCGACTCCAGACACAGTAGGGACAGCACTAGTACCCCCAGCCTCAGTACCAGCGCCAGCAGCACCTCCAGCTCTAGTACCTCCAACAGCACCAGTAGCACCCCCAGCAGGACCTCCTCCAAGACCGACAGCAGTAGCCTCAGCGCCAACACCCCCAGCAGCTCCAGCTCCAGTCGTACCCGCAGGCTCAGCAGCTCCAGTACTCCCAGAACGAGCACCCCCGGGACCCGCGGCACCAGCTCCCTCAGCAGCCGAAGAACCTCCAGCTCCAGCAACACGCCTCGAGCGCTGGGCAAACCACTTGCGCAGCTCCTGTGGAGAGAGTGGCTCCCGCCGAGACGAAGCACCCGGAGAACCTCCACGCCCAGCAGCGCCAGACGCCACACGAGTAGGCCCAGCTCCCTCAAGCTCCGCACCCCCAGGCTCAGCACCTCAAGGCGTAGCACCCACAGGCTCAGCAACCCCAAGCGTAGCATCCCCAGGTCAGCACCCTCAGTGGTAGCACCCCCGAGCACAGCACCCCCAGTAGTAGCACCCTCAGGCTTAGCACCCCCAAGCGTAGCACCCACACGCTCAGCACCCCCAGAGTCAGCACCCTCAGGCTCAGCACCCTCAGCAGCACCAGAGTCACCAGTAACCGCGACAGGCTCGACTGCATCTACCTGGGACACACCTGAAGGGGCAGGACCCTGAGGGGGGAGGGGGTCTATCGGGGGGGGACCTGGCACAAGGAAGAGCGTTGGCGGGGGGAGGGACGGAGTGCGGTAGGGGAAGAGGCGGTAGTAGGGGACCGACTCGTCAAACGTGACCTCCTAGGAGGACAGAACACGGCGAGAGGTGGGGTGGTAGAACTGCCACCCTGATGCGTCAGGGGGGAAGCCAAGGAAGTCGCAAGGAGCAACATAAGGGGACAGCTTATCCGCAGACAAGTCGCGGACAAACGCCCGAGATCCCCAGACACGGAACGCAGACGCATCGCCAACCTTCTCCGTCCACACCAAAGCTGGGGAGGTCTCCCGCATGGAGACCCTGGGGTGAAGGTTGATCTGATGCGCCGCGTACCGAACCGCAAACGGCCACAGAAAATGGGGGGCAGCCGCATGCATCATGGACGTACGGGCAACGTCCATGACCATGCCAATGCGTCGCTCAGCAATCCCATTTTGCTGTGGAGAGTCCAGAAGTGTGAAGGTCTTGCGGATGCCTCATGCACGACAGTAGGCTCGCAGAAGGCCAGAGGAGATCTCTCCGCCTCTGTCAGAGTGCAAACGCAGAACAGGAAAGTCCGAGCCGAAGCTCTGCCTGAGCTGGAGACGAGCTGCGCGGATCCAGTCGATCAACACCGCAGTGACATCACCCTTGCTGCGCAAGGGGAAGACTGTGGTGTAACGCGAGTAGTCGTCAACCACCAGCAGGAAGTAGCGCTCGTGACCCTGTCCACGGACGCGGGCTGGGCCCCACACGTCCATGTGAAGCGTCTGCAGCGGGGCCTCTATCGGAGGAAACCGGGAGGAGTGAGGGGCAGCCCGCTGGGGCCCCTCGACACAGGGGACGCAGGTAGGGCCAGGCCCCGGAGGAAGGGGAGGGAGGGACCGGGGAAGACGAGAGAAGAAGCAGGGAGGGGTGACCAAGACGGTGGTGCCAAAGGAGAGTCTCGTGAGACAGGAGGCGACACGAGCAGGGGGCAGACTCAGGACCAGACCTGGACGATGCAGCAAACACCTGACCCGACACAGCTATCTGACTAGACGCAGTGACTGGAGGAGACGCAGTGGTCAGTGTGTACAGGCTCGACCCCGGCGGACGTGTAAACGAGGCCAGGTGTCGGCTTGTCCGAGCGTCCGTGCAGTGGGTCACCCGCTGACTCGCAGGAGTGAACTGGTGAACCCCCGCATCCTGTAGGTCAGCACCACTCACCAAATTCGTAGAGAACGAGGGGAGGTAAAGACCAGACAGGGTGCTAGAGGGGGCCACCGGACACGGGAGGACAGTGGAGAAGTGAGCAAGGACAGGACCCCCAGAGGGGTCTGCCACAGAGACTGCAACTGGCCGGCCAAGCGGCGTGAGTGTGGTGCGGTCTCGAAAGAAGGAGCGAGAAGCCTCCGAGTCAAGGGTGAAGGTGTGGGAGGCCGAAGCCGACGCAGTCCCTAAGTGAGCAGACTCACCAGCACCTGAGGGAGCATACGTATAAGCACCTAGAACAGCAGCCTCGCTAGCACCTAGAGCAGCAGCCTCACCAGTACCTAGAGCAGCAGTCTCAATGCCCGGGTCGGGCGGAAAACACCGGTAACAGTCACCCTCATCACTAATAGTCATAGCATACATGGCAGCAAGAATAGCATCAAAGTCAAGGTCAAAGTTAGCTACTCCCGCCCTAGACAGCTCGCCCCATCGGGGGATCTTAGTGGCCTCAGGGAACTGGTGACGCCAAGCGTCCGTCAGGTGGCCAAAGTAGCGCTGGGTGGAGTGCGCACCCCCGCACTTCTCACACGCGCGGTCGCGGGTGCGTTGGACGTAGGTGCACGTACCAGTACCTTCACCCCGCTGGCGTGCAGCATACGACTCACGGAGCTACTGAGGGGGGGGGATGTCACGAGTGCGCCGCTACTGCTGCTGGCACTGACCACCACCGGAGCCGACCCTCTGCGCAGCGCCACCCCGACCAGCTCCACCTCCTCCGCCGCCGCCTCCTCCACCGCTGCCACCTCCGCCACCTCTGCTCCCACCGCCACCGCCGCCGCCGCCTCCGCCTCCACTGCCGCCACCGACACCTCCACCCCCGTCACCACTCCCACCACCACCCCCACCCCCTCCACTGCCTCCACCGCCACCTCCGCCACCCCCGCCAGCCCTTCCAGCACCCTTGCCCTCCTTGCCCTTGCCGATGCGTCGTCTCCCGCTTGGGGCAGACGCAGCGCCGACCGGCTCGAAACCAACGAGGTCGGCCGCAGCAACAGAGGCAACAAAGGGCAAAAGGGGGGAGGGGGAACACCCCCCAAAAACGAGGGTGCGAGAGTCTCCACAAGAGGCTCCTACAGCGACTATGCTCTTCTCTATCGCTAGGAGGGCCTTCTCGAGGAGGTCAACGGTGAGAGTGGTGGGGCAAACTGAGAGGAAGTGGTCTCTGACTATGCGGAGAGAGTCAGGGAGACGGTTGACTATGTAGTAGAGGGTGATGTACATGGGGGGGGGGGTTCTTGGCGCAGAAGTCAGCAGGAAGCGCAGCGCGGTAGCGAGTGTCACTAGTGCGGAGGTGCGTAATGAGGTCAGCGACTGTGGGAAAGGCAGCAAGGTCAGGAAAGAGGTACGGTAGCATGAGGCGGCTCTGTGCAGCAGTGGCAGGGGAGGAGTAGCGCGCAACTACAGCGTCTTACAAGGTCTGAGCACTCTTCTACTGGCTAAAGTGCGCACGCTCAGAGGTAGGCAGGTGGCAACGCACAGCAAGACGTGCCGCAGCATCGCGTGTGGCCCACTGTGAGTGAACAGTGGCGTCGGCATCAGCAACAGGGGCAAGAGAGGCACCAGAGGTGAGGTCAAAGAGGGAGAGACCGTCTGCCCTATCGCACCATAGGAAAAGCTGCAGGTCATCTACCGAGACGTCAAAGTCAATGGCCCGACCCTCAGCGTCAAAAGCGAGGACACTAGGGGTAGCCATGACAGAAGTAGACAAGCAGCGCTAACTGTAGGGTAAGGGCAGTGCAGTGACAGAGGCGCTGCTCTTACCGAACAGGGCGGCTCGGGTGGCTCGGCGGCTCGGCAACTCGGCGGCTCGGGCGGCTCGGCAGTACGGCGGCTCGGCGACTCGGCGGCTCGGGCGGCTCGGGCGGCTCGGCGGAACAGCGGCTCGGCGGAACAGCGGCTCGGCAGCAACTGCAGCTCGGTGGCACGGCGACCCGGCGGCTTGGGTGGCTCAGGTGGCGCGGCGGCTCGGGCGGCTCGGGTGGATCGGGCGGCTCAGCAGCAGCTCGGCGGCGCCGGCGGCTCGGTGGTGACGGCAGGGCCGCGTCGGGACGGCGGCGGGGCCGGTGGAGCGGCGGCGGGGCCGGGTGGAGCGGTGTCGGGGCCGGGTGGAGCGGCGGCCGGGCCAGTAGAGGCGGCGCCGGGGCTGGGAACGGTAGCTCCGGGGCCGCAGGGGTAGGCGACGGGGCCAGCAGAGGCGGCTCCGAGGCAGGGAAGGGCGGCGTTGGGGCCGCAGGGGTAGGCGACGGGGCCGCTAGGGCGGCTAGGAGGGGGGGGGTCGCGAGGGCGGCTTGAAGAGGCCGCGAGGGCGGCTAGAAAGGGCCGCGAGGGCGGCGTGAAAGGGCCGCGAGGGAGACGCGACGCTACGGAGCCGCGAGGGCGGCGGATTCGGGCTGCGAGGGCGTGAGAAAACTGAAACGAGAATGATGCACTAAGGAATGGAGTGTGGTACAAATATGCAACCCTAGAAATGTGTACCCTATATGGGCTACCCCACTACAGCCTACAGAACATTATCATTTGACACACCCCCATAGGAAAAGTGGGGGAGAACAAGGGGTCACAAGACCAGTCAAGAAGAACAAAGCAAAGCTCAGGGTGGATCACAAAGTCACCACACATTCCAAGCACAAGTTCAAGGCCAGAAGGCCAGTTCACATGCAAGAGCACATCTATATATAAAAGGCTGAACAAGCAAGAGCAGGAGTATATATATGTGACAGTACAAGCAAGGTCAAGAAGTGAGCAAGTGAGGCAAGGCAGGCACAAGACCAAGCTGAGTACAGAAGCGCTGATCATCACAAGGCGCAATTGCCTTAGTGAAGATATCAGCAGTGTTGGCCTCAGAGGCCACGTACGAAAGTTACAACTGGCCACGCTGCTGCAGCTCACAAGAGCAATGTGCTTCGTTCTGTGCTCCAGGCGTTGCTCCCGACACAAGGCCAACATGGCCTTGTTGTCTACGTACAGCACTGGAGGAGAACGAGGCGGCTCTCCGAGGTCAGTCACTAGGTAGGTGAGCCAGCGAAGCTCCTGAGCAGCCATGGCCCCTGCGTAGATCTCAGCCTCACAATTGGAGCCAAGAACAGAAGACGAGCGAGTAGCCCGCCACGAAACTGAGCCGGAACCAAGGCTGAAGGTGTAACCCTGTGACGACCGCTGCGTAGCCTGGTCGTCAGCCGAAGAAGCGTCTGCGTGCCCAAAGAGGACCACTGGACGTCGCCCTCAAAGCACTAGCCCCATGCCCGATGTACTGCACAAGTAGCGCAACACCCTCTTCGCTGCAGCCATGTGCTCTGGTCGGTGTCTCCCAGGAGCAACATAGCGTGCAAGAATGCAAGGTCAGGTCGTGTGTAGGTCATCAGGTACATGAGGCAGCCAACAAGCTCTGGGTACGGGCCACTCGACTCTACGGACTCATCCGAAGGCAGAGCTAAGAGCGAGTGGCGAGTAGGCAGAGGAGTGGCCTGAGGCGAGGAGTACGTGGAGCCGAAGCGCTGAAGGACCTGCTGCACCATGTGTGACTGAGTCAGGGTAATGGTGCGGCGTGCTCTGTCCCGAGTGATCTGCAAGCCAAGGTAGTTGCGCAGTTCACCCAGGTCTGTGCACGTGTGTCTCTTCTGCAGCTCGGACTTCACGTCGGCGAGTCCAGCGGTGTCAGCAGTGGCAAAGACCAAGTCGTCGATGTACACGAGGATGTAGAATGGCGGCAAAGAGGTGTCGGTGCGCAGAAACAGCGACGGGTCGGCAGTAGAGGGAGCAAACCCAAGAGCCGCAAGCGCAGTCCTCAGTGTGTCGTGCCACTCACGCGGTGCCTGGCGGAGACCGTAGACTGGCCGCCGGAGGCTCCACTGGGTGCCAGGAGGAAATATCCCAGTGAAGCCAGGTTGGCGGCGCAGCTAGATCTCCTCGTTTAGGCTACCCTGCAAGAAAGCAATGCTGAAGTCAAGAGAGTGAAGCTCATAGTCGCGCTGAGCGGCTAAGTGCAGCAGCACCCAAAGAGTGGTCATCTTCGGGGTGGGAGAGAAGGTCTAAAAGTAGTCAGCTCCCTGCCGCTGACTGAAGCCACGAGCCACGTAACGCGCCTTGAAGACAGGCGGAGAACCCGGCGGCCGCTTCACCTTGAAGATCCACATGCCACTAACGATGTTCGCCCCAG
Source organism: Closterium sp. NIES-65 (assembly GCA_948144175.1). Lineage (NCBI taxonomy): Eukaryota > Viridiplantae > Streptophyta > Zygnematophyceae > Desmidiales > Closteriaceae > Closterium > Closterium sp. NIES-65. The sequence goes on from CANXME010002612.1 coordinate 1,462,157, forward strand.
GTGGGGGAACCGCGTCAACGTAGGTGCCTCTAGACTTCCAGAAAGCCATCTCTGCATCCATAGCTGCCTGCCACTGAAAGGAGTAGGGACCCTCTATGGCCTCCGCGTAAGAACGCGGAGTCGGGATGTCAAGTGCATCCGGGTCTCCCTCAGGGGTAAGCAGTACGGACACGAGATGAGGTGAAGCAGCAGCCAGACACTGCAACTCCTCCTGCCTGTCCTCAAAGACGTCCGTGCCAAGGGCACACTCACCCCCGAGGGACGGAGGACAGACAGACTCAGACTCAGCGACAAGACTGGCAGTGTAGTCTAGACGACAGCGAGCAGCAAAGTCGACGAGCTCAGCAGCTAGGGCAGACGCAGCAGTGGACTCAAAAGAAGGGTCAGTGATGACAGTAGCAAGGAGACGCGTGACAGTAGAACTGGCATGACGAAGAGAGTCCGACTCGGGGTGGGCAAGAGAACCGCCAGGCACAGCACCAGCACGTCCAGCTCCCTCAGGCTCCGTACCCCCAGGCTCAGTACCTGTAGGCGTAGCACCCCAAGGCTCAGCACCCCTAGGCTCAGCACCCCAAGGCTCAGCACCCCCAGTAGTAGCACCCTCAGGCTCAGCACCCCCAGGCGTAGCATCCACACGCTCAGCACCCCCACAGTCACCACCCCCAGGCTCAGTACCCTCAGCAGCACCAGAGTCACCAGTAACCTCGACGGGCTCGACTGCGTCCACCAGGGACACACCTGAACGGGCAGGACCCTGAGGGGGGAGGGGGCCTACCGGGGGGGGACCTAGCACAAGGAAGAGCGGTGGCGGGGGGAGGGACGGAGTGCGGTAGGGGAAGAGGCGGTAGTAGGGGACATACTCGTCAAACGTGACATCCTGGGAGGACAAAACACGATGAAAGTTGGGGTGGTAGAACTGCCACCCTGGCGCGTCAGGGGGGAAGCCAAGGAAGACGCAAGGAGCAGCACGAGGGGACAGCTTTGCGGACAAACGCCCGAGATCCCCAGACACGGAACGCAGACGCATTGCCTACCTTCCCCGTCCACAGCAAAGCTGGGAAGGTCTCCGGCATGGAGACCCTGGGCTGAAGGTTGATCTGATGCGCCGCGTACCAAACCGCAAACGGCCACAGAAAATGGGGGGCAGCCGCATGCATCATGGACGTACGGGCGACGTCCATGACCATGCCAATGCGGCGCTCAGCAATCCCATTTTGCTGTGGAGAGTCCGGAAGCGTTAAGGTCTGGCGGATGCCTCGCGCACGACAGTAGGCTCGCAGAAGGCGAGAGGAGAACTCTCCGCCTCGGTCAGAGTGCAGACGCAGAACAGGAAAGTCCGAGCTGAAGCTCCTCCTGAGCTGGAGACGAGCTGCGCGGATCCAGTCGATCAACACCTCAGTGACATCACCCTTGGTGCGCAAGGGGAAGACTGTGGTGTAACGCGAGTAGTCGTCAATCACCAGCAGGAAGTAGCGCTTGTGACCCTGTCCAAGGACGCCGGGCGGGCCCCACACGTTCATGTGAAGCGTCGACAGCGGGGCCTCTGTCGGGGGAAACTGAGAGGAGTGAGGGGCAGCCCGCAACCGCCCCTCGACACAGGGGACGCAAGTGGGGCCAGGCCCCGCAGGAAGGGGAGGAAGGGACCGGGGAAGACCAGAGACAAGGACACAGGAGGCAATGCCTCGGAGACGAGGCAGGGAGGGGAGACCAAGGCAGTGGTGCTAGAGGAGAGTCTCGTGAGACACGACGCGACACGAGCAGCGGGCAGACTCAGGACCAGACCTGGATGCTGCAGCAAATACCTGACCCGATGCAGCTACCTAACCAGACGCAGGGACAGGAGGAGACTGAGTGGTCAGGGTGTATAGGTACGACCCCGGCCGACGCGTAAACGTGGCCAGGTGCCGGCCTGTGCAAGCGTCCGAGCAGTGGGTCACCCGCTGACTCGCAGGAGTAAACTGGTGAACCCCCGCATCCTGTAGGTCAGCACCACTCACCAAGTTTGTAGAGAATGAGGGGAGGTAAAGACCAGACAAGGTGCCAGAGGGGGCCGCCGGACACGGGAGGACAGTGGAGAAGTAAGAAAGGACAGGACCCCCAGAGGGGTCTGCCAGGGAGACTGCAACCGGCCGACCAAGCGGCGTGAGTGTGGTGCGGTCTCTAAACAAGGAGCGAGAAGCCCCTGAGTCAAGTGTGAAGGTGAGGGAGGCCGAAGCCAACGTGGTACCTGCGAGCGCAGACTCACCAGCACCTGAGGACGTAGACGCACTGGCACCTAGAGCAGCAGTCTCACTGGCACCTAGAGCAGCAGCCTCACCAGTACCTAGAGGAGCAGTCTCAATGCCCGGCTCAGGCGGGAAACACCGGTAACAGTCACCCTCATCACTAATAGACACAGCATACATGGCAGAAAGGATATCATCAAAATCAAGATCATAGATGGCAACTCCAGCCCTAGACAGCTCGCCCTAGCGAGGGATCTCAGTGGCCTCCGGGAACTGGTGACGCCACGCGTCTGTCAGGCGGCCAAAGCAGTGCTCAGTGGGGTGCGCACCCCCGCACTGCTCACCCGCACGGTCGCCGGTGCGCAGGACGTAGGTGCACGCACCAAAGCCCCCACCCCGCTGGCGTGCAGTGTACCACTCACAGAGCTGCCGAGGGGACAAGGTCTCCCGACCGCGCTGCTGTTGCTGGCGAGTGACTATGTAGTAGAGAGTGATGTACATGGGGGGGGGTTCTTGGCGCAGAAGTCAGCAGGAAGCGCAGCGCGGTAGCGAGTGTCACTAGTGCGGAGGTGCGTAATGAGGTCAGCGAGTGTGGGAAAGGCAGCAAGGTCAGCGAAGAGGTACGGTAGCATGAGACGGCTCAGTGCAGCAGTGGCAGGGGAGGAGTAGCGTGCAACTACAGCGTCGTACAAGGTCAGAGCACTCTTGTTCTGACTAAAGTGCGCACGCTCACAGGTAGGGAGGTGGCAACGCACAGGAAGACGTGCAGCAGCATCGCGCGTGGCCCATTGTGAGCAAACAGTGGCATCAGCATCAGCAGTAAGAGCAGGAGAGGCACCAGAGGTGAGGTCAAAGAGGGAGAGACCGTCTGCCTTATCGCACTGAAAGAACAGCTGCAGGTCATCTACCCATACGTCAAAGTCAATGGCTCAACCCTCGGCGTCAAAAGCGAGGACACTAGGGGTAGCCATGACAACAGTAGACTAGTAGCGCACACAGTAGGGAAAGGGCAGTGCAGTGACAGAGGCGCTGTGCTTACCGGACGGGGCTGCTCGGGCGGCTCGGAGGTAGGGCGGCTCGGCGGCTCGGTGGCTCTGCTGCACGGCGGCTCGGCTGCAGGGTGGCTCGGCTGCTGGGCGGCTCGGCTGCAGGGCGGCTCGGCTGCTCGGCTGTCCGGCTGCTCAGCTGCTGTGCGGCTCGGCTGTGCTGCTGTACGGCGGCGCGACGGTCGGCTTCTCGGCTAGGTGAGGCGGCACGGGCGGCTCGGGTGGCGGGCGGCGCTGCAGCAGATGACAAGGCCGCAGGGAAGGCGGCGGGGCCGCAAGTGAGGGGGGCGGGGACTGCAAGTAAGAGCGGCGAGGACCGCAGGTAAGGGCGGTGGGGACCGCAGGTGAGGGCGCGTGGGCCGCAGGTAGGGCGGCTGGGCCGCATGTAGGGCGGCGGGGCCGCAGGTAGGACGGGTGGGCCGCAGGTAGGGCAGCGGGGCGGGGCCGTAGGTAGGGCGATGGGGCCGGGTCGAAGGTAGGGCGACGGGGCCGTTACGCAGGTAGGGCGACGGGGCCGGGGCGCAGGTAGGGCGACGGGGCCGGGGCCGGGGCGCAGGTAGGGCGACGGGGCCGGGGTCGCAAGCAGGGCGACGGGGCCGGGGTCGCAAGCAGGGCGACGGGGCCGGGGCCGGGGTGCAGGTAGGGCGACGGGGCTAGGGCCGGGGCCGCAGGTATGGCGACGGGGCCAGGGTCGCAGGTGGGCGACGGGGCCGGGGTCGCAGGTAGGGCGACGGGGCCAGGGCGCAGGTAGGGCGTCGGGGCCGAGGCGCAGGTAGGGCGACGGGGTCGCTAGGGCGACGAATCAGGGTCCTCTAAGGCGGTGCGACTTGGCCGCTAGGGCGGCCCGACGAAGTCAGAGAGGGGAGGGCGACTCGAGCTGAGCGCGCTCCGGGCAGGAAAAAAACTTTTGACTTGGTGGGCCCTAGGCACAGTTCCCACGAGGGAACCTGCTCGATACCATGAGAAAACTGAAACGAGAATGATGCACTAAGGAATGGAGTGTGGTACAAATATGCAACCCTAGAAATGTGTACCCCATATGGGCTACCCCACTACAGCCTACAGAACATTATCATTTGATAGGGCGGCGCGACGCGGCCACTAGGGCGGGGCGACGTGGAGGGGCCGCGAGGGCGACGCAACGGGGCCACAAGCGCGACGCGACAGGGTCGAAAGGGCGGCTCGACGGGGCCGTGAGAAGGGAGCCCGACTCGGGCAGTGTAGAGCGCGCTCCGGGTAGAAAAAAAAAGGTGGTGGGCCCTAGGAACAGTTCCCACAGGGGAACCAGCTTGATACCATGAGAAAATGAACGAGAATGGAATGACTAAGGGAAGGTTGGGTACAAGTACAAACCCTAGAAAAGCTGTACCCCATATATACTAACCCACTATAGCCTACAGTAGCTATGTCATATAAATCTGACATCACCGACCTGGCCGAAGGCGAAAAATTCCAGGCGTACACAGAAGGGTTAAAAATGGAGATTCGGCGGCAGGTGATCGCGGCGAATTACAACAGCTACAGAGACATCGTGCGTGCTGCCGAGCGATACGACGCGCTGACTCGAAGTCAACCCGAAACATGACGCTTCACGCTGAACCGTACATTCGGCACGGAGCGATCGGCACCCCCCACGTTCGCCGAATCGATGGATATCGACAAATACGACGCGAAGCAGCAGCCGACAAAATGCAAATTTTGCGGCGCAGCAGGGCATCAGTTTTTGTCGTGCTACAAAATGAAGAAAGCACGTGCGGCACTCCAGGACGGAAACAGTGGAGCACCCCCGAAGTAAAAAAACGGGAATCGCCAGTAGCCGCGGATCGACCTGGCGATCGTGTAAAGATCCGAAATGCAGGAAAAGGCGACGACGTGGCGACTTCGGAGCGGGTGAAAAAAGGAGAAAATGATGGCGCGAATCTAAAACGTCACGACCGGCCGACATCAGGGGAAATCGCCGAGGCGAATGGAGGCTCCGCGAAAAAAGACTCTGCGCCGACCGGGAAACTCCATCCGAACACTCATGTGAGGATCTAGGATCGAGTTCAGAAAAGAGAATGAGAATTGAGTCAAATTGAATGTTCACCTGGGTACAACACGAGGCTAAATATAGGCTCGAAACAAGGCCCCGTAACCAGGTGTTACGCGAAGGTTCCGCGGGCCATGTAGCGTCCCGAACGGATCCTTACCGAATTCGGTAGAAGGCAATTCGGTGCCAACCGAAAAGCCAGAATTCGGTGCACGCAACCTAGCTCGGTGCTATAACTATAATAAAATATAGGAAAGCATCTAGCCTAGGAAATCAAGCAATTCATGCATGCATATGATTATCCTATGCTAGAAATAGCATGATAAAGTAGAGGCAAGCAAGCATAGCTGGCATAAGCCGTCGTACTCTCACACGTCCCCCCCTCAAAGCTGGGTGGCGTGAGATACACCCTGCTTGACAAGATAGTCCTTAAGAGCACGGCGTGCGTTGCCAATATCAGCTTCTGCAACCCAACTGTCCTCAGTGGGGTCGTATCCCTTCCAGCGTATCAGGAACTCGAAGGTGTTGCCGCCGCGGCACCGATGAGAGAGAACGCGCTCGATCTCGTACTCGGGTTCATCCTGTACAAGAACAGGTGGAGGTGGCGGTAGGTGCTGTCCCTTGAACTGTTGGTTGGGGTCCTTCTAGGGTTTCAGTAGCTGCACATGGAAAGCATTGTGAAGCTTCCACGTATCTGGTAAGCGCAAGCGGAATGTAACTGGTGTCATCTGTGCCTCAACGAGAAAAGGACCACAGAAGCGAGGCCGGAGTTTGGATGGGAGGTGAGACAGGTTCAAGTTGCGTGGGTCAAGAAGCTCCTGATCTCCGACTGCTACTAAGTGATCACGTCGCTGACGATCGGCATACTGCTTCTGGGAGGTCTGCATCGTGGTGAGTCGTCGCTGAGTCTTCTCCCATAGCTGCTGCATGGTGGTGACGAAGTCATGTGCGGCTTGGACGTGTGCCGGTGTAGTTGGCTGCTGTGGTGAGAGTGGTTCCCGTCCGTAACACAGGAAGAAAGGAGTTTTCCTTGTGGCCGCATGTGATGCGTCGTTGTAAGCGAACTCTAGGGTCGGTAACTGTGTGTCCCAGTGGCTGACGTCGTGAAACTCCTCCAATAGGATCTGCCGTAGCGGGGCGTAGTTCGGTACCCAAATCTTTCCAGAACCCTTCCTTACAGCTAAGTCTTTCTCCCACTGTAATAGCTTCTTGGTCTGTGCTGTAGCAGTCTCTGTGTCCACGGAGTACCCATGTTGGAATAGACCCTTGAGCAGAGGGTTCATCCCGTCGAGCTGGATGCCTGCTACATGTCCGGGGCGGCTCAACGCGTCTGCCTTGTTGTGTAGCCCGGGCTTGTAGACGCTGTTGTAGTGGAAGTGAGTTTCCAGGAAGTCCACCCACCGCACATGTCGTCTTGAGAGTGTCGGCTGTGACTTCAGGTATTTGAGACTGCAGTGGTCAGTATAGACTGTAGCCTTGGCTCCCTCTAGGTAACACCTCCACGCCTTGAAGGCTATGACTATCGCTAAGGCTTCGTTGTCGTGAATGGGGTAGTTTAGTTCTTCTCTGTGGAGCTTCTTACTGAGGTAGGCGATGGGCTGCAAATCGCGTCCGTGATCCTGCATCAGTACTGCTCCGACTGCTTGGTCACTAGCGTCTGCTTCCACCACGTAGTCCTTGTCTTGATCCGGCAAGATGAGAACTGGCGCTGTAGTCAGTGCTGTCTGTAGCTGCTCCATGGCTTGCTTATGAGGGGTATCCCATTTGTAGGGCGTATCCTTTTTCAGTAGGTCAGTCAGTGGCGCTGCTATCTTAGCGTACTGCGGCACGAACCTGTTGTAGTAGTTGGCGAAGCCTAGGAACTGCTGTAACTCCTTCACGTTCTCTGGTACTTTCCACTTCTTGATGGCTTCGATCTTCCGTGGGTCCACGTGTACGCCCTCGGCACTCACCATGTGCCCGAGAAACTGCACCTTCTTCAGGGCGAAGTCGCTCTTCGACAGCTTTACGTAAAACTTGTTTTTCCGCAGGATCTCGAACACCTTCCGTAGATGCTCCACGTGCTCCTTCATGTTCTTGGAGTAGATGAGAATGTCGTCCAGGTACACCACCACGCACTCGTCCAGCAAGGGTCGTAAGATGTGATTCATCTCCGCCTGAAACGTTGTTGGTGCGTTGCAAAGTCCGAACGGCATCACCTAGTATTCGTAGGAGCCGTATCTGTTCCGGAACGCTGTCTTGTGGACAGAGTTGTCTGCCATCTTGATATTTGTTTTTGACTGTCTGTTTGTTCAGTGCGCGGTAGTCGATGCACATCCGTAGACTTCCGTCTGGTTTTGGAGTGAAGAGAACTGGTGCGCCGTAGGGAGAGGTGGATGGGCGGATCAGTTGTGTGTCCAGTAGATACTCTATCTGTTTTTTCATGTCTGTCAGTTCAGTCGGACTCAGACGGTATGGTGCACGTGAGACGGGTTTCGCACATGGTTCCTCCATGATCTCGTACTCGTGGGTGCGTGCTGGAGGTACGCCTGCAGGTAGGTCGTCAGGCATTATATCCTTGTACTGCTCCAAGACCTCCTTCACTGCTGCAGGTAGCTCGGAACTCGGCTTCTCCTCCTCTGCTGCTGCCATAACCATAGCTAGGTAACCCGTGTTACTCTCGTTCACCGTCTGTTCGAACCGTGCCAGTGTCGTTTCAGGTACGTCCCCTGTATCCGTCCAGCTTCGCAGTGCTATCCGCTTCCCATTGTTGTAGATGCACACCTTGCTGTTGACCCAATCGATCTCGGGGTTGAATCGCTTCAGGAAATCTCGCCCTAAGATAAAATCTAATCCTTTGATGTTGGTGACTTGTAGCTTCGGCTTCCACCTCAACGCACCTATATGCAGTTGCAGTGATGCTTCGCCGTGGATATGAAGCTTAGTACCGTCCACCATGGTTGCTGAAAACTGGGTCTCTTCCGCCTTCTCTCCAATTTTCTCCAATGCTCCGCCGTCACACACCGAGTGAGATGCACCGCTGTCCACCTGTGCCTGGAGGCGTCGCCCATTGCATAACACCTCGAGGAGTAGTGGTTTCTGCTGCGCTGAGTAGTCAAAGAGGGTCTTGTTAATAGGATCATAGGGTACATCAAACTTCATACCTTCCCTTTTTCCTATTCCTGACTCAGCGCTTTCCAACTTCACCTGGGGGGTAGGAGGATTTTTCTGAGGCTTGTATAATTTCTCCTGAGCCTGGATGTCTCCTCTAGGTCTTGGCAGCTGTGTAGGCTTCATTTGTGGGCAACGGGGAGCCTTAACACTGTGCTGCGGGGAGAGAATATTAACTCCACGGAACGAACGACCCTTTTCTGCGCTCTGTAGTACCTTGCCCAACTTCTCAGGTACCTGAATAATTTCTTAAGGCTTTTTCTTGGCCTCTAGACCTCCCCTGATTTTTTTGAAGGCTTGTAAACCACGAGAAGCAATATTTTTCGTTAGAGCATCTTTATAGGATACTTACTTTTAACAAATTCTTACTTTCGTGGGTGTTCGGCTGGAGTTTCCCGGTCGGTGCAGAGTCTTTTTTCGCGGAGCCTCCATTCCCCTCGGCGATTTCCCCTCATGCCGATCGGTCATGACGTTTTGAATTCGCGCCATCTTTTTCTCCTTTTTTCACCCGCTCCGAATTCGCCACTGTTGAGAATAGAACGAGAATGAATGAACTATGAATGAAGTGAGTACAAATAGGAAACCCTAACTGGTTGTACCCCCTATGGGATACCCCACTACAGCCTACACAATAGTATAAGCTATATATATGTTCTGACACACCCCCATAGGCAAAGTGGGGGAGAACAAGGGGTCACAAGACCAGTCAAGCAAAGCAAAGCAAAGCTCAGGGTGGATCATAAAGTCACCACACAGTCCGAGCACAAGAGCAAGGCCAAAGGCCAGTTCACACAAGAGTACTTACATATATATAAAGCTAGACAAGTAAAAGCAGGTATATATATGCCACAGTACAAGTAAAGTCAAGAGGAGAGCTAGTGAGGCAAGACAGGCACAAGACCCAGCTGGGTGCAGAAGCGCTGATGGTCACAAGGCACGAGTGCCTTGGTGAACACATCAGCAGTGTTGGCCTCAGAGGCCACGTACGCAAGCCGCAACTGTCCACGCTGCTGTAGCTCACGAGCAAGGAAGTAGCGAAGAGCAATGTGCTTCGTTCTGTGCTCCAAACGCTGCTCTCGACACAAGGCCAGCATGGCCTTGTTGTCTACGTACAGCACTGGAGGAGAACGAGGCGGCTCTCTAAGGTCAGTCAGCAGGAAGGTGAGCCAGCGAAGCTCCTGTGCAGCCATGGCCCCTGCGTAGATCTCAGCCTCACAGCTGGAGCTGAGAACCGAAGACGAACGAGTAGCCCGCCACGAGACAGAGCCGGAACCAAGGCTGAAGGTGTAACCCTGTGACGACCGCTGCGTAGCCTGGTCGTCAGCCCAAGAAGCGTCCGCGTGACCTGTAAGGACCACTGGACTGTGCCCTCCAAGCACTAGCCCCATGCCCGACGTACCGCAGAGGTAGCGCAATACCCTCTTCGCTGCAGCCATGTGCTCCGGTCGGTGCCTCCCAGGAGCAACATAGCGTGCAAGAATGCTCAGAGGGTATGCAAGGTCAGGTCGTGTGCAGGTCATCAGGTACATGAGGCAGCCAACAAGCTCTGGGTACGGGCCACTCGACTCTACGGACTCATCCGAAGGCAGAGCTGAGAGTGAGGGGCGGGTAGACAGACGAGTGGCCTGAGGCGAGGAGTACGTGAAGCCGAAGCGCTTAAGGACCTGCTGCACCATGTGTGACTAAGTCAAGGTAATGGTGCGGCGTGCTCTGTCCCGAGTGATCTGCAAGCCAAGGTAGCTTCGCAGTTCACCCAGGTCTGTGCACGTGTGTCTCTTCAGCAGCTCGGACTTCACGTAGGCGAGTCCAGCAGTGTCCACTGTGGCAAAGACCAAGTCCTCGACGTACACGAGGATGTAGAACGGCGGCAGTGAAGTGTCGGTGCGCAGAAACAGCGACGGGTCAGCAGTAGAATGAGCAAACCCAAGAGCCGCAAGCGTAGTCCTCAGTGTGTCGTGCCACTCACGCGGTGCCTGGCGGAGACCGTAGACTGGTCGTCGGAGGCTCGACTGGGTGCCAGGAGGGAAATTCCCAGTGAAGCCAGGTGGACGGCGCAGCCAGATCTCCTCGTGCAGGCTACCCTGCAAGAACGCAGTGCTGAAGTCGAGAGAGTGAAGCTCGTAGTTGCGCTGAGCGGCTATGTGCAGCAGCACCCGAAGAGTGGTCATCTTCGGGGTGGGAGAGAAGGTCTGAAAGTAGTCAACTCCCTGTCGCTGACTGAAGCCACGAGCGACGTACCGCGCCTTGAAGACAGGTGGAGAGCCCGGCGGCCGCTTCACCCTGAAGATCCACATGCCACTGAAGATGTTCGCCCCAGGAGGGGGAACCGCGTCAACGTAGGTGCCTGTGGACTTCCAGGAAGCCATCTCTGCATCCATAGCTGCCTGCCACTGAGAGGAGTAGGGACCCTCTACGGCCTCCGCGTAAGAGCGCGGAGTCGGGATGTCTAGTGCATCCGGGTCTCCCTCAGGAGCAAGCAGTACAAACGCGAGATGAGGTGAAGCAGCAACCAGACACTGGAACTCCTCCTGCCTGTCCTCTAGGACGTCCGTGCCAAGAGCACACTCACCCCCGACGGACGGAGGACAGACAGACGCAGACTCAGCAACAAGACTAGCAGCGTAGTCTAGACGACAGCAAGCAGCAAAGTCGACGAGCTCAGCAGCAAGAGCAGACGCAGCAGTGGACTCAAACGAGGGGTCAGTGACGACAGTGGCAAGCAGACGCGTGACAGTAGGACTGGCAGCACGAAGGGAGTCCGACTCAGGGTCGGCAAGCGCAGGAAGAGAGGACTCAGGAGGAGAAGGCAAAGGGGCACGCAGAGGAGCAGTGAACGGACGCAGAGACATCCGGTGCGTGCCAGGGACAGGAGGAGGACGCTGACGCGAACCGCGACCACTAGCGCGAGCAGCACGAACAGGCGACGCGGGACGAGACGCAGGCTCACGACGCTCAGCAAGACCTCCAGTAGGACCAGTGTAAGGAGAGGGAGCAGGTAGAGGGGAGGAAGGCTCCAACAGTGACTGCGACTGGACAGGCTGTGGACACTCTACCGGAGGAGAAAGACCAAGAACCTGCTGCAGGAGCGGAACGAAGTACGGTCGAGGCCGCGCGCCAGCTCCAGACTCAGCAGGGACAGCACCAGCACCCTCAGCGGCAGCACCAGCGCCACCAACACCTCCAGCGGCTGGACCTCCAGCAGCACCAGCAGGAGAACCACCGCGAGGACAGACAGCAGTAGTCTCAGCACCAACACCCTCAGCAGCCCCAGCTCCAGTAGGACCCGTAGGCCTAGCAGCTCCGGGACCGGCGGCACCAGCACCCTCGACGGTCGAAGAAGCTCCAGCTCCAGCAGCACGCCTCCAGCGGCAAGCAAACCACTCGCGCAGCTCCTGTGGAGAGAGAGGCTCCCGCCGAGACGCAGCACCAGGAGAAACCCCAGGCTCAGCAGCCCCAGACGCAGCACCCCCAGGCCCAGTAGCTCCAACGCAGCACCCCCTAGCTCAGCAGCTCCAGGCACAGCACCCCCCGACTCAGCACTCCCAGGCTCAGCACCCTCCGCAGTAGCACCCCCAAGCTCGGCACCCCCGCGCACAGCACCCCCAGAGTCAGCACCCCCAGGCCCAGCACCCTCCGCAGTAACACCCCCAGGCTCGGCACCCCCGCGCACAGCACCCCCAGAGTCAGCACCCCCAGGCTCAGCACCTGCAGCAGCACCAGAGTCACCACTAACCTCGACCGGGTCAACAGCGTCTACCTGGGACACACCTGAGGGGGCAGGAACCTGAGGGGGGGGGGGTCAAGCGGGGGGGGAACCGGCACAAGGAAGTCCGGTGGTGGGGGAAGGGAAGGAGTGCGGTAGGGGAAGAGGCGGTAGAAGGGGACTGACTCGTCGAACGTGACATCCTGGGAGGACAGAACACGACGAGAGGAGGGGTGGTAGAACTGCCACCCTGGAGCGTCAAGGGGGAAGCCAAGGAAGACACAGGGAGCAGCACGAGGGGACAGCTTGTCTGCAGACAAGTCGCGGACAAACGCCCGAGATCCCCAGACACGGAACGCAGACGCATCGCCGACCTTCCCCGTCCATAGTAACACTGGGGACATCGCGGGCCGAGAGACCCTGGGGTGAAGGTTGAGCTGATGCGCCGCGTACCTCACCGCAAACAGCCACAGAAAATGGGGGGCAGCCGCATGCATCATGTACGTACGAGCGACATCCATGACCATGCCAATGCGTCGCTCAGCAATCCCATTTTGCTGTGGAGAGTCCGGAAGCGTGAAGGTCTGGCGGATCCCCCGTGCACGACAGTAGTCTCGCAGAAGGCGAGAGGAGAACTCCCCGCCTCTGTCCGAGTGCAGACGCAGAACAAGAAAGTCCGAGCCGAAGCTCCTCCTGAGCTGGAGACGAGCCTCGCGGATCCAGTCGATCAGCACCTCAGTGACAGCACCCTTGCTGCGCAAGGGGAGGACTGTGGTGTAACGCGAGTAGTCGTCAACAACCAACAGAAATTAGCGCTCGTGACCTTGCCCACGGACAGGGGCTGGGCCCCACACGTCCATGTGAAGCGTCTGCAGAGGAGCCTCTGTTGGGGGGAACTGGGAGGAGTGAGGAGCAGCCCGGAGGCGCCCCTCGACACAGGGGACACAGGAAGGTCCTGGCCCGGAAGGAAGGGGAGGGAGAGACTGGGGAAGACCAGAGACAAGGACACGGGAAGCCATGCTCCGAAGACGGGGCAAGGAGGGGTGACCTAGACGGTGGTGCCACAGGAGAGTCTCGTGAGACAGGAGGCGACACGAACAGGGGGTAGACTCAGGACCTGACCGGGACACAGCAGCAAACACCTGACCTGACGCAGCTACCTGACCAGACGCAGGGATAAGAGGAGACGTAGTGGTCAGGGTGTAGAGGCTCGACCCCGGCTGATGCGAGAACGTGGCCAGGTGCCGGCCTGTGCGTGCGTCCGTGCAGTGGGTCACCCGCTGACTCGCAGGAGTGAACTGGTGAGCCCCCGCATCCCGTAGGTCCGCACCACTCACCAAGTTCGTCGAGAACGAGGGAAGGTACAGACCAGACAGGGTGCCCGAGGGGGCAGCCGGACACGGGAGGACAGTGGAGAATTGAGAGAGGACAGGACCCCCAGAGGGGTCAGCCAAGGAGACCGCAACCGGCCGGCCAAGCGGTGTGAGGGTGGTGCGGTCTCGAAAGAAGGAGCGAGAAGCCCCGGAGTCAAGTGTGAAAGTGAGGGAGGACGAAGGCGACGCAGTACCTAAGAGTGCAGTCTCACCAGCACCTGAGAGCGCAGACGCACTGGCACCTAGAGCAGCAGCCTCACAAGCACCTAGCGCAGCAGTACCAATGCCCGGGTCGTGCGGGAAACACCGGTAACAGTCACCTTCCTCACTAATAGTCACAGCATACATAGCAGCAAGGATAGCATCAAAATCAAGATCAAAGATCGCTACACCAGTCCTAAGAAGCTCATCCCAGCAAGGGATCTCACTAGCCCCGGGGAGCTGCTGACGCCAAGCGTCCGTCAGGCGGCCAAAGCAGCGCTGGGTGGGGTGGGCACCCCCATACTGCTCACCCGCGCGGTCGCCAGAGCGAAGGACGTAGGTACAAGGACCAGTCCCCCCACCCCTCTGACGTCGAGTGTACCACTCACGGAGCTGCTGGGGCGGAGGGATGTCGTGCGAACGCTGCTGCTGCTGTTGCTGCTGCGAGCGCTGACCATCACCACCGCCACTCCGCTGCTGGGTACCGCCCCGACCAGCTCCACCTCCTCCGCCACCACCGCCTCCTCCGCCGCCGCCTCCCCCACCGTCACCGCCACCACTGCCGCCACCACCACCGCTGCTGCCACCACTGCCGCCTCCTCCACCGCTGCCACCACTACCACCACCACCCCCTCCACCACTCCCGCCGCCACCCCCACTCCCTCCGCCGCCTCCACCGCCACCTCCACCGCCCCCTCCAGCTCCACCCGCGCCCTTGCCCCCCTTGCCCTTGCCAGAGCGGCGTCTCCCACTAGGGGTAGACGCCGCGCCAACCGACTCGAGACCAAGCAGGTCGGCAGCAGCAGTAGAGGCAACAGAGGGCAGGAGGGGGGAAGGAGAGCACCCCTCAAAGATGGGGGTGCGAGGGTCACCACGAGAAGCTCCTACAGCGACGATGCTCTTCTCCGCCGCGAGGAGGGCCTTCTCGAGGATGTCGACGGTGAGGGTGGTGGGACAGACCGCGAGAAAGTGGTCCCTGACTACGCGAAGAGAGTCAGGGAGGCGCGCGACTACGTAGTAGAGGGATGTACATGGGGGGGGGGGTTCTTGGCGCAGAACTCAGCAGGAAGGGCGGCGCGGTAGCGAGTGTCACTAGTGCGGAGGTGCGTAATGAGGTTAGCGACAGTGGGAAAGGCAGAGGGGTCAGGAAAGAGGTAGGGAAGCATGAGGCGGCTCAGTGCAGCAGTGGCAGGGGAGGAGTAGCGCGCGACTACAGCGTCGTACAAGGTCTGAGCACTCTTGTACTGACTAAAGTGCGCGCGCTCAGAGGTAGGGAGGTGGCGATGCACAGCAAGACGTGCAGCAGCATCGCGGGTGGCCCACTGAGAGCGCACAGTGGGATCAGCATCAGCAGCAGGGGCAGGAGAGGCACCAGAAGTGAGGTCAAAGAGAGAAAGGCCGTCTGCTCTGTCGCATTGTAAGAACAGCAGCAGGTCGTCGACCCAGACCTCAAAGTCAATGGCGCGACCCTCAGCGTCAAAAGCTAGGACACTAGGGGTAGCCATGACAGCAGTAGAATGTCTCACCAGACAGGACGGGTCCGGCAGCGTAGTAGCACAGCAGTACAGCTACACAGCAGCTCAACCGGCTTAGCAGCAACAGCAGCTCCGCAGGACCAGCGGCTCGGCTCCTCAAGCGGTGCAGGCGGCTCGGGCGGCGAGGGCAGCGAGGGCGGCTCGGGCGGCTTGGGCGGCGCGGGCGGCTCGGGCGGCTTGGGCTGTCAGCGACACAGGGCGGCCCGGGGCTGGGACGAACGGCGCGCGGGCGATCAGGGGCCGGGACGGGCTGCGCGCGGGCGTCGAGAGGCCGGGACGGGCGGCCAGCGGGCGGCTAGGGGCCGGGGCGACGGCGCGCGGGCGTTGAGGGGCCGAGACGGGCGGCCAGCGGGCGTCGAGGGGCCGGGACGGGCGGCCAGCGGGCGGCTAGGGGCCGGGACGGGCGGCCAGCAGGCGGCTAGGGGCCGTGACGGGCGGCGCGTGGGCGATCAGGGGCCGGGACGGGAGGCGCGCAGGCGATCAGGGGCCGGGACGGGCGGCGCGCGGGCGTCGAGAGGCCGGGACGGGCGGCCAGCGGGCGGCTAGGGGCCGGGACAGGCGGCGCGCAGGCGGCTAAGGGCCGGGACGGGCGGCGCGTGGGCGGCTAGGGGCCTGAACGGGCGCGCGCGGGCGGCTAAGGGCCTGAACGGGCGGCGCGTGGGTGGCTGGGGGCCGGGACAGGCGCGCGCGGGCGGCTAGGGGCCTGAACGGGCAGCGCGTGGGCGGCTAGGGGCCTGAACGAGCGCGCGCGGGTGGCTAGGGGCCGCAGGGCAGGCCGAAAAAAAAAGTGAAAGCGAGGGCCCGGAGCGCGCTCCGGGCAGAGAAAAAAAAATTAAAGGTGGTGGGCCCTAAGCACAGTTCCCACGGGGGAACCTGCTCGATACCATGTTGAGAATAGAACGAGAATGAATGAGCTATGAATGAAGTGAGTACAAATAGGAAACCCTAACTGGTTGTACCCCCTATGGGATACCCCACTACAGCCTACACAATAGTATAAGCTGTATATATGTTCTGACAGCCACGTCGTCGCCTTTTCCTGCATCTCGGATCTTTACGCGATCGCCAGGTCGATCCGCGGCTACTAGCGATTCCCGTTTTTTTACTTCGGGGGTGCTCCACTATTTCCGTCCCGGAGTGCCGCACGTGCTTTCTTCATTTTGTAGCACGACAGAAACTGATGTCCTGCTGCGCCGCAAAATTCACATTTTGTCGCCTGCTGCTTCGCGTCGTATTTGTCGATATCCATCGGTTCGGCGAACGTGGGGGGTGCCGATCGCTCCGTGCCGAATGTACGGTTCGGCGTGAAGCGTCGTGTTTCGGGTTGACTTCGAGTCAGCGCGTCGTATCGCTCGGCAGCACGCACGATGTCTCTGTAGCTGTTGTAATTCGCCGCGATCACCTGCCGCCGAATCTCCATTTTTAATCCTTGGTGTACGCCTAGATTTTTTCGCCTTCGGTCAGGTCGGTGATGCGGTTGAACAGTAACTCCATCTGCTGCGTGTACTGTGTTACACTACTGTATTGCTTGTATCGGTGTATCTGCTGCCGCGCCATGTAGGTTGTATTAATTGGTTCGAAACGCTCGATTAAATCTGCCCAAAACTGCTGCCACGTTTTCTCCCCGCGGGCTACGTCGGTGTAGTAAATCCATCGAGAGCCGGTCCAAGTAACAGTGTCGCTGCGAGCCGAATCCTTGTTGCGTCGTGTTGCGGGGTCGAACAGCCAATGGCCTCGAAGTAAATTTCGAGGGTGGCCACCAATCGCCGGACGTCGGATCCCTTCGCGCTTGGATCGAACGCCTCCGGGAGCCTCGATCGTGCTGCTTCAAGGTTCGGCGATAGTGGTGCCATTGGTCCGTGAAATGTCGGTGTCGCCACTGCTGCTGGAGTTGTCGGTGCTGCAGCCGCTATGGTCGCTGCTGCTGCGGTGGCGAACCCTGGTTGGCTTGTCAGAAAAGCCTCGAGTCGACGAAGCAACGCCTGCGTCTGCTCCATGTCGGTGCGCAGGCTCGCGATGTCGCTCGTAGTCGCGTAGTTGTCGCCTTGGCCCTCCATGCCTTACATCAACGCGTCCGAAAAACCGAATCGAGGGGGAGCGAAAAATACGGAACCGGTTTTACGTACCCAAAATCGATGTTTGACTACGTCGCCCCTGTGGTATTTTAAGTCTGGTTTTTTAGCGGTCGAAAGAACTTTGCGAGTAAATGGGCTCTCATAACAAAGTGTGAGGATCTATGATCGAGTTCAGAAAAGAGAATGAGAATTGAGTCGAATTGAATGATCACCTGGGTACAACACGAGGCTATATATAGGCTCGACACAAGGCCCTATATAGGCTCGACACAAGGCCCCGTAACCAGGTGATACACGAAGGTTCCGCGGGCCGTGTAGCGTCCCGAACGGATCCTTACCGAATTCGGTAGAAGGCAATTCGGTGGGAACCGAAAAGCTAGAATTCGGTACACGCAACCTAGCTCGGTGCTATAACTATAATAAAAAATAGGAAACCACCTAGCCTAGGAAATCAAGCAATTCATGCATCCATATAATAATCCTATGCTAGAAATAGCATGATAAAGTAAAGGCAAGCAAGCATGGCTAGCATAAGCCGTCGTACGCTCACACAAACCCAAGAGCCGCAAGCATAGTCCTCAGTGTGTCGTGCCACTCGCGCGGTGCCTGGCCGAGACCGTAGACTGGCCGTTGGAGGCTCCACCGGGTGCCAGGAGGGAAAGTCCCAGTGAAGCCAGGTGGACGGCGCAGCCAGATCTCCTCGTGCAATCTACCCTGCAGGAAAGCAGTGCTGAAGTCAAGGGAGTGAAGCTCGTAGTCACTCTGAGCCGCTATGTGTAGCAGCACCCAAAGAGTGGTCATCTTCAGGGTGGGAGAGAAGGTCTGAAAGTAGTCAACTCCCTGCCGCTGACTCAAGCCACGAGCCACGTACCGCGCCTTGAAGACAGGTGGAGAGCCCGGCGGCCGCTTCACCCTGAAGATCCACATGCCACTGACGATGTTCGCCCAAGGAGTAGGAACCGCGTCAACGTAGGTGCCTGTGGACTTCCAGGAAGCCATCTCTGCGTCCATAGCTGCCTGCCACTGAGAGGAGTAGGGACCCTCTACCGCCTCCGCGTAAAAGCGCGGAGTCGGGATGTCAAGTGCATCCGGGTCTCCCTCAGGGGTAAGCAGTACGGACGCGAGATGAGGTGAAGCAGCAGCCAGACACTGGAACTCCTCCTGCGTGTCCTCAAGGACGTCCGTGCCAAGAGCACACTCACCCCCGACGGACGGAGGACAGACAGACGTAGACTCAGCAACAAGACTAGCAGCGTAGTCTAGACAACAGCAAGCAGCAAATTCGACGAGCTCAGCAACAAGAGCAGACGCAGCAGTGGACTCAAAAGAGGGGTCAGTGACAACAGTAGTGAGGAGACGCGTGACGGTAGAGCTGGCAGCACGAAGAGAGTCCGACACCGGGTCAGCAAGCGCAGGAAGAGAGGACTCAGGAAGAGAAGGCAAAGGGACACGCAGAGGAGCAATGGACGGATGCAGAAACATCCGGTGCATGCCAGGGATAGGAGGAGGACGCTGACGCGAACCGCGACCACTAGCACGAGCAGCACGAACAGGCGACGCGGGACGAGACGCAAGCTCACAACGCTCAGCAAGACCTCCAATAGGACCAGTGTAAGGAGAGGGAGCAGGCAGTGGGGAGGCGGGCGGGAACTCTGACTGTGACTGGACAGGCTGTGGACACTCTAAGGGAGGAGGAGGACTAGTAGAAGGTGGGAGACCAAGAACCTGCTGAAGGAGCGGAACGAAGTACGACCGAGGCCGCGCGGCGACTTCAGACACAGCAGGGACAGTACCAGCACCCTCAGCAGCAGCGCCAGTGCCAACAGCACTTCCGGCTGCAAGACTTCCAGTAGTACCAGCAGCACCCGAAGCAGGACCACCGCAAGGACTGACAGTAGTAGCCTCAGCGCCAACACCCTGAGCAGCTCCAGCTCCAGTCGTACCCGCAGGCCCAGCAGCTCCAGCACTCCCAGGACGAGCACCTCCGGGACCGGCGGCACTAGCACCCTCAGCGGCCGAAGAAGCTCTAGCTCCAGCAGTACGCCTCCAGCGCCGGGCAAACCACTCGCGCAGCTCCTGTGGAGAGAGTGGCTCCCGCCGAGATGAAGCACCCGGAGAACCTCCAGGCCCAGCACCGCCAGACGCCACACGAGCAGGTCGAGCGGCCGCTTGCTCCGCACCACTAGGCTCCGTAGCTCCAAACGCAGCACCCCCTGGCTCAGCAGCTCCTGACGTAGCTCCCCCAGGCTCAGCACCCCCAGTCGTAGCACCCTCGGGCTCAGCACCCCCAGACGCAGTACCCCCAGGCTCAGCACCCCCAGTCGTAGCACCCCCAGGCTCAGCACCCCCAGTCGCAGCACCCCCAGACTCAGCACCCCCAGGCTCAGCACCCACGCGCGCAGCACCCCCAGAGTCAGCACCCCTATGCTCAGCACCCGCAGCAGTACCAGAGTCACCAGCAACCTTGACCGGCTCAACTGCATGTACCTGGGACACACCTGAAGGGGCAGGACCCTGAGGGGGGAGGGGGTCTACCGGGGGGGGACCTGGCACAAGGAAGTGCGGTGGCGGGGGGAGGGAAGGAGTGCGGTAGGGGAAGAGGCGGTAGTAGGGGACTGACTCGTCAAACGTGACGTCCTGGGAGGACAGAACAGGACGAGAGGTGGTAGAACTGCCACCCAGGGGCGTCATGGGGGAAGCCAAGGAAGACAAAGGGAGCAGCACGAGGGGACAGCTTGTCCGCAGACAAGTCGCGGACAAACGCCCGAGATCCCTAGACACGGAACGCAGACGCATCGCCGACCTTCCCCGTCCACAGCAAGGCTAGGGAGGTCTCCGGCCTTGAGACTCTGGGGTGAAGGTTGATCTGATGTGCCGCGTACCAAACGGCAAACGGCCACAGAAAATGGGGGGCAACCGCATGCATCATGGACGTACGAGCGACGTCCATGACCATGCCAATGCGGCGCTCAGCAATCCCATTTTGCTGTGGAGAGCCCGGAAGCGTAAAGGTCTGGCGGATGCCTCGTGCACGACAGTAGGCTCGCAGAAGGCCATAGGAGAACTCTCCGCCTTGGTCAGAGTGTAGACGCAGAACAGGAAAGTCCAAGCCTAAGCTCCTCCTGAGCTAAAGACGAGCTGCGCGGATCCAGTCGATCAACACCTAAGTGACATCACCCTTGGTGCGCAAGGGGAAGACTGTGGTGTAACGCGAGTAGTCGTCAACCACCAGCAGGAAGTAGCGCTCGTGTCCCTGTCCACGGACGCAGGCTGGGCCCCACACGTCCATGTGAATCGTATAAGCATGAGGAGGCTCAATGTAGCAGTGGCAGGGGAAGAGTGGCGTGCAACTACAGCATCGTACAAGGTTTGAGCACTCTTGTACAGACTAAAATGCACGCGCTCAGTGGTAGGCAGATGGCGACGCACAGCAAGACGTGCAGCAGCATCGCGAGTGGCCCACTGGGAGCGAACAGTGGCGTCGGCATCGGCAGCAGGGGCAGGGGAAGCACCAGAGGTGAGGTCAAAGAGGGAGAGACCGTCTGCCCTATCGCACTGTAGGAAAAGCTGCAGGTCATCTATCCAAACCTCAAAGTCAATGGCTCGACCCTCAGCGTCAAAAGCGAGAACACTGGGGGTAGCCATGTTAGCAGTAGACTAGCACTACCAACTGTAGGACAGGGGCAGTGCAGTGACAGAAGCGCTGCTCTCACCAGGCAGGGCGGGTCGGGCAGCTCAGCGGTACAGCAGCACGGCAACACGGCTGCTCGGACGGCACAGCAGCAGCTGCGGCTCCGTGGCACTTGCGGCTCGGCTCCTCAGGCGGCTCGGGCGGCTCAGGCGGCTCGGGTGGCTCGGGCAGCTCGGGCAGCTCGGGCGGCTCGGGCTGGTCGGGCGGCTTGGGCGGCTCAGGAGAGTCGGGCGGCTCGGGCGGCAGGGCTGCTAGTGCGAGGGGCGGCGGGGCCGCTGAGAAGGGCGACGGGGCCGCAGTTGAAGGGCGGCGGGGCCGCTGAGTAGGGCGGCGGGGCTGCTGAGAAGGGCGGCGAGGCCGCTGCGAAAGGGCGGCGGGGCCGCTGAGTAGGGCGTCGGGGCCGCAGTAGAAGGGCGGCGGGGCCGCTGATTAGGGCGGCGAGGCCGCTGAGTAGGGCGGCGGGGCCGCTAAGTAGGGCGGCGGGGCCGCTGAGTAGAAGGGCGGCGGGGCCGCTGAGAAGGGCGGCGGGGCTGCAGCGAGGGAGGCAGCGGGGCCGCAGCGAAGGGCAGTGGGGCCGCTTAGATGGGTGGCGGGGCTGCAATGTGGGGCGACGGGGCCGCCGAGAAGGGCGGGGCCGCAGCGACAGGCGGCGGGGCCGCGGAGATGGGCGGCGGGGCCGCAATGCGGGGCGACGGGGCCGCTGAGAAGGGCGGGGCTGCAGCGACGGGCGGTGGGGCCGCTAAGTAGGGCGGGGCCCGCTGAGAAGGGTGGCGGGGCCGCTGAGACGGGCGGCGGGGCCGAATCGACGGGCGGTGGGGCCGCTAGGGGAAGGGGCCGCTAGGGCCATAGGGCGATAGGGCCGCTAGGGCGATAGTGCCGCTAGGGCGATAGGGCCGCTAGGGCGTAGGGGCCGCTAGGGCGGCTCGGCGAGGTGAGAGCCCGGAGCGCGACTCGGGCGGAGCGCGCTTCGGGCAGGAGAAAAAAATGAAACTCGATGTGGTGGGCCCTAGGCACAGTTCCCAAGGGGGAACCTGCTCGATACCATGAGGAAAGTAGAACGAGAATGAAATGACTAAGGAATGGAAGTGATACAAATATGCAACCCTAGAAATGTGTACCCCATATAGGCTACCCCACTATAGCCTACACAATATTATAATTTGACAGGATTGTACAAAACTGTCATTTCTGAAGGTTTACCACGGTTTGAGGGTTTTTGAAACCACAGGGGGCCAAGGATAAAAAAAACACGGTTGTCGTATTATACAGGCCGTTTTTTACGGTCGTATTTTACAATCAATTTTAAAAAATTCTGCCGTTTTTTTGTTAGATCTTTTTTTGTCGTTAAACTAACACAATAGGTAGTTAGGAGAATAGTTCGGCCTAGGCTTAGTAGCCTAGGCCAAGGAGAATTGAGTTGGTTGTGCCAAGGGTGTCGAGAGAATTTCGGGAAGAATGTTGTGTTCACTATAGATTTGCAATCACATATATGCAAGTGAACAAAGGTGCACCACCTAACACAGTTTGTAATAACTACACTAACTACAGCTACAGGCAGTTACAGATATAAACTCTGACACTCCCCCATAACTGCCTGCAGCAGGAGTTTGTGCAGAACACAACCTGCAGGGGTACACAAATAGCAGCAGCAGCAGGTAGGTAGGTAGGTAGGTAGGTAGGTAGTACAGCTGCCAAGGTATAGCAAGAATTCTTGCTATCTCCTCACCCTCCCCCTCCCCCTCCCCCCCACACTGCTGCAGAAGCAGCAGAGGGGGGAAGAGAGGAGAGGTGGAGGGACGGCTGCTGGATGGTCTCACACCCGCCACCCCAGTGCCACTCCCCCAGCTCCCCCACACCCTCACACCCTCCCCCCAGCGGCAACTGCAGCAGCGGGAAAGAAAGGAGGAGGAGGGGAAGGGAAGCTGGTCTCACACCCGCCATCCCAATGCGACTCCCCCGGCTCCCCCACACCCTCACACCCTCTCCCCAGCGGTAGCTGTTGCAGTGGGAAAGAAAGGAGGAGGAGGGGAAGGGAAGCATACCACCTATCACCCCAACACCCGCCACCCCCATACCCTCCCCCCCACGGCTGCAGGGAAACGAAGGAGGAGGGGATGGGCGGGGAGAAAGGCGCAGAGCGGCTACTGATGGTTGGCGCGGGTAGGTCAGGGGCGGCTTCAGGGAGTGTAGGTGCGGGGTGAGGTTGTGGCGGCTGCACCGAGTGCAGGAGCGAGGGCGACTGCTCCAAGGGCAGGCGCCGGGTGATGCAGGGGCGGCTGCAGCAAGTGCACGCGCGAGTGAGACACCGCCGAGTGCGCCAGGGGCGGGTACACGGCGGCTCAGGTAGGTAGGTAGGTAGTGCACCGTTGCACGCCACGGGGCGCACGACGGGCAGGGCACCGTCGCGTGCCATGGGGCGTACGACGGGCAGAGCACCGTCGTGTGCCACGGGGCACGCAACGGGCAGTTCAGGTAGGTAGGTAGTTTAGTTCCCCGTCGCACGCCACGGGGCGCACGACGGGCAGGGTAAATATCACTCGCCATCCTAGGGCGGGACTTTAATGAGAAATCGCCACGCAACCTAGGCGCGCGACCGGCAAAGAACAGCATCGGAAGCATACGGCGGGCCCACAGGCCAGGACGAAACTTGCTCTGATAGCATGTCGTAAAACTAACACAATAGGTAGTTAGGAGAATAGTTCGGCCTAGGCTTAGTAGCCTAGGCCAAGGAGGATCGAGCTGGTTGTGCCAAGGGTGTCGAGAGAATTTCGGGAAGAATGTTGTGTTCATTTTAGATTTGCAATCACATATATGCAAGTGAACAAAGGTGCACCACCTAACACTGTTTGTAATAACTACACTAACTACAGCTACAGGCAGTTACAGATATAAACTCTGACATTTTTCTCTGCAAAAAAAAAAAACCGAACTTTAGACTTCTAGGGATGTGAACATCAAAGAAATTGCTAACTAACAGGCCTAAAAAGCCGCTCCCCCCCGAAACTCATACCATTATAAGCGGCCCCGCTTGTGCGGCGATTTCGCCCACCGATCTGCGCATACCGGCAATTTCGCCCGCCGATCTGCGCATATCGGCGATTTTGCCCGTCAATCTGCGCATATCGGCAATTTCGCCTGCCGATCTGCGCAGATTGGCGATTTCGCCCATAGCTCTGCACAGATCGGCGATTTCGGTGGTCAATTTGAATTCGCCAAGAACTGAGAACCCTAAGTCAGGCACCCCTTCCTCGCCGTCAAAATTGTTGGAACTCACTGTCCCAACCAATTCGTCGCCACTTACCACTTGTCACCGCACTGGATCTACAAGACCCAGCCCCCCATACACTTTCACAAATCTCGACATTGGTCTCAGCCCAACCCTAGACTCATACAGATGGCCACGGAACCTGTCTAAGCTTCTGTGGGGATGTTCGTGAGCCCCACGGAAACTCATAAATCTCGGTTAAAAAAATTTCGGCCGTAAAAAACGACCACAATTTTTAACGAACCAAAAAATGCAAGGTCTGACCATATTTTACCGTTTGATACGACCGTAGAATACGATACCGTATTTTACGGTAAATTTTCAAAATTTCGGTCGTATTTTTTAACCTTGGGGGCACCACCTCACGTGACCAAGCTGACGGTAGAGTGAGATCAAGGAGGAGGAAGAGGATCAAGAGGACAAATTCATATTCGTTGGGCCTTTCACATCCCACCATTTCTATAATGTCTCTTGAGGTGACCAATGTTCTCTCAACGATAAGAAACTGCCTTTTATATAACCGACTCTAAAAAAGCACGCCGTAAATTACGGAATCTGTTTTTTTTTTTTTTTTTTCTCTGGAACGAACTGATTTGAACGTTTTGCAGTCGAAACGGTCTGATTAAGTTCGGTTCAGTATTTTGGCCGAAACTTTCAACCAACCCGCTTGATGTGTTTCTGAAATAACACGGCACAGGCTGTAGCTGCTTATTCCGTGACCTTTTGCAGAACGTTCTGCAGACAGAAACATGAAAGCCATTTCTTCAATTACTGTGACAGATGCTGCTGCCAAACAAACAGAGCCGGTAGTTTTTCAAAGACAATTGTTGATTTGCCAATACCTAGTCCCCCAATTTCTGTTTGATTTGAACTGAACCAGTTCGGTTCAATAACTGTTCTGGTTCGAATTGGTTCAAGAGTCGTACTGGTTTGAGTTCGATTGTGTAGCAATGCGCGGAGCTGCAATTTGAACAATTGACACACTGGACTTGAGCAAGTAACAAGCGCTAACCAATCTTCACGCGTCACCATAATCGCTTTCTTCCCTGCCCCTACCCCTCATCCTGTCCCTTGACATTCAATAGCTCCTGTTGAGAGTGGGCTGCAACTTTGTAGTTTTGGATATCAAGCTACATGCTTTTGTTGTGAATCTTGTTTCAATTGATTAGGTGTATATCATCCTCTCTCTCTCTCTCTCTCTCTCTCTCTCTCTCTCTCTCTCTCTCTCTCTCTCTCTCTCTCTCTCTCTCTCTCTCTCTCTCTCTCTCTCTCCTCCCCGATTATCTTTCACATATTCTTCGCTGCTCCATGACTCTTCGTCGTTCTTGATTTGATATAACCTCCTCCTCCTCCTCCTCCTCCTCATCCTCCTCCTCCTCCTCCTCCTCCTCCTCCTCCTCCTCCTCCTCCTCCTCCTCCACCCCCACCTCCCTCCTCTTACATCTTTTTTTCCCGATCCTTTCTCCCGTGTGTGACATGTTAACATTTTCAAATGCTTTCTTCAGCAATATTCCACTTCACTTTTGCTACCCCATCCACCCCACCACCCACATGTCCCTCCCTTTCCTCACCACGAACAGTGATGCGTCACACAACTATCTCTCAGGCCCCATTTCAGGTCTTCCGAGGAAAAAAATGGACCTTTCAAGCAACTACTTCACAGGTCCTCTGCCAAGATCAGGCTGCACCCGCAGTCTCGCTGCCAACTGCTTCACACGCTCCCGCTGTTCCCGCTCACAGCAGCGGCCTGCAGCACAGTGTATTGCGGTTTGTGGCATCTCCTCTGCTATGACTGCCTGTGATGGCGGTGGCACATGCTATCTTGGTGGACCGAGCTTGGTGCCAACATGCTTGTGTGGTTCAGAATACGAGCAGGTTGGAAGAACGAATTGTTTTAAAAAGGGTAATGAATCATTCCGGATTTGCTCATGTGTGTGTGTGCGTTTTTTCCCCTTCTTTTTGTATGTGGTGTCCACACACACAACTGGTTCATGCACACGGCATGACTACTGCGCACGCCTGTTTGTCTTTGCCACTGTTTGCAAGCTTCCCTGGTCTGTGTGCCCCGATATGATGAAGCCACCATCTTGTGTTTTCCCATCTTTATTTCTTCCCATTCATCCATGTTTGTGCGCCGTTTCCATCTGTTGCTGTTCAGATTGGAACCGAACCTACCTTACCGGGTTTGAGACATCCATTCTCCCGATGTTCACTATCCTCACCAAGGGGACAAAGCGAGAGACTCGGGGGGAGTTCATGGCAAAGCCAGTGACCCTCTTTGCATACCCATCCCCTTCAAGCACGGGATGTGGTGCGGGGTTCCAATTCAAGGTCAACTTCACATTCTCCCTCCCTACCCAAAATCCTTCTGTGGGGTCCAACGGCTTTGCACTTGTGATCACGGCAAAGGGCACAGTGGGGAATGCTAATGGTGTAGGATACGGTGGAATTGAAAGGCAGAGTGTAGCCATTACATTCAACATGAGTCAGATTGGCAACCTTAGTGGTACGAAGAAGCAGTATGTGGGGCTCAACATAAATGGCTCGGAGACGTCTCTAGTCTCAGTGGTGTCACCATTCAGTCTGAACAATGGTGCTTTGTACACCGCATGGGTGCACTATGACCCTTGGAATCGTGACTCCATCAAGGTGTTCCTGGCTGACTCCACGAAGCGGCCAGAGCAGCCACTACTGCAGTCAGAGCTGTCGTTGTGTGTGGTTCTGCAGCCTAGTGGACAGCAGCCGGCATTTTACTTTGGCTTCGTGGCGTCAACCACCGTGAAGCCCTTTCAGATGCATGTCATTCTTAACTCCGCCGTGCAAACAGATAAGCACTGAGAAGAAACAAGGAATGAATGAAATACGAATGAATTGGGTACAAGTACTAACCCTAATTGGGTTGTACCCCTTATGGGCTACCCCACTATAGCCTACATAATATGCATAAGCTACAATGTTCTAACACACCCCCATAGGCAAAGTGGGGGAGAACAAGGGGTCACAAGACCAGTCAAGCAAAGCAAGCTCAGGGTGGATCACAAAGTCACCACACATTCCGAGCTCAAGTTCAAGGCCACAAGGCCAGTTCACATGCAGGAGTACATATATATAAAAAGGCTAGACAAGCAAGAGTAGGTGTATATATATATGTAACAGTACTAGCAAGGTCAAGAGGTGAGTAAGTCAGGCAAGGTAGGCACAAGGCCCAGCTGAGTACAGAAGCGCTAATGGTCACAAGGCGCAAGGGCCTTGGTGAAGATATCAGCAGTGTTGGCCTCAGAGGCCACGTACGCAAGACGCAGCTGACCACGCTGCTGCAGCTCACGAGCAAGAAACTAGCGGAGAGCAATGTGCTTCGTTCTGTGCTCCAGTCGCTGCTCCCGACACAAGGCCAGCATGGCCTTGTTCTCTACGTACAGCACTAGAGGAGAACAAGGCGGCTCTCCGAGGTTAGTCAGCAAGTAGGTGAGCTAGCGAAGCTCCTGTGCAGCCATGGCCCCTGCGTAGATCTCAGCCTCACAACTGGAGCCGAGAACAGAAGACGAGCGAGTAGCCCGCCACGAAACAGAGCCGGAACCAAGGCTGAAGGTGTAACCCAGTGACGACCGCTGCGTAGCCTGGTCGTCAGCCCAAGAAGCGTCTGCGTGCCTAGTAAGGACCACTGGACTCTGCCCTCCAAGCACAAGCCCCATGCCCGACGTACTGCACAAGTAGCGCAACACCCTCTTCGCTGCAGCCATGTGCTCCGGTCTGTGTCTCCCAGGAGCAACATAGCGTGCGAGAATGCTGAGAGGGTATGCATGTTATAGTCACAGTAGGCTCCAATGTGACTAAAACGAAAGATAGAGTGCACAGTCGGATTTCTGCACAGCGGCTTCAAACGTTCATAGCGATCAACTCACAACTCCACACGCCGAACGTTCGACAAGCGACAAAATAGAAACCGCGCACGACAAAATAGAAACCGCGCGGGACACACAAAATGACCACGTTACACACGACTAGCGATAATTCGCTATTTACTTGACACCCACACTCGACATCATGACCCATCATTCACACACTATTATAAGCATGAAATATATATTTATTTCATGCACTCATTCCATTCCATGCACACACGCATGCACGCACACGGACAACAAGCCGAGTGCAAACCATAGGGTTGCACCAACAAACTCCCCCTCGGATTGTTGGCCTTAGGATCTTGCTCTCTTAGTTCAGAGCCATCCCAACTAGCTTGCAACACTTCCAATGCTGCTGCTCCACTAGCCTCTTGGTCATCATGTCAGCTGGCTGCCCCGTGGTCTTCACGTAGCGCAACTCAACTTCACCCGCGGTTACCATGCTCCTCGTCCAATGCCACTTCACCCTCATGTGCTTCGTGAGTCCATGCAACACAGGGTTCTTAGCAAGAGCAATTCCACCCTGGCTTTCACAGTACAGTTGGGTAGGTCCTTGCTGCTCCTCCCCCAATTCAGCCAACAAACGCCGCTGCCACACAATCTCCCGTACGGCACGGAAGAGTGCCATGTACTCGGACTCCACCGAGCTCAAAGCTTGGTCAACCTGCTTCTTGCTCCCCCAAGCGGTTAGGCCTCCACCAACACAGCATATGAAGCCTCCCACACTTGTCATGTCCTCTGTTTCCGATGCATATGACGCATCCGAGTAGGCGGTGAGGAACAAACGCCCGGGCTCAACACCATCCGCGCCCTTTTGGCGCCTTTGTGCCGCTGCCGAGTATTCCAGCCCAACGGTCGGTGTTTGGCCAAGATACTTGGCCACCCTCATTCCAGCTGCTACCTGCTCCTCATTAGGGCATTGCACAACCCTAGCCAGCTGCCTGGTAGCAAACGCGACGTCCGGTCGGGTGTTTACCGCCGCATACATGAGGCTGCCCACTAACGAGTGAAAATGGCGCCTCTCCTCTTCACAAACGCTCTCCTCCTCTGGTCCCTTCGCACACTTGAACCCAAAGGGAAAGGGAGTAGCCACATGACCTTCACTCTGGCTGAAGTTGGCAGCCAATGCCTCCAGGTACTTCCGTTGGTGCACTCGCATGCTCCGCTTCTCCACGTCTCGTTCGATGTAGAGCCCAAGGTAGAAGTTCAAGTCACCAAGGGACTTGCACTTGAACTTGTCATGCAGCTTCAGCATCACCTCCTTCACAAGGTCAGAGGAGGGTGAGAACATAAGAATTTCATCCACATAAACCACCATGAAGCTCCTCTGCTCCCCCTCGCCAAGCATGAACAAGGAGTGATCGGCCGTTGAGGGAGTGAAGCCGATCCCCTCCAACACTTCGCGCAGCTTCATGTACCATTGCATAGGGGCCTGCTTCAGCCCATAGAGGGCCTTCTTTAGCTTCCACACTCTGCCACTACCATCATCAAACCCCTCTGGCTGCGCCATAAAAATCTCCTCCTCAAGGATGCCGTTAAGGAATGCCGTTACGATGTCCATTTGTTTTACTACCCATCCTTTGATGGCGGCTCCCGTGAATAGGGTTCGCAGCGTTGCCGGCTTCACCACAGGGGCAAACAGCTCCTTGAAGTCCACCTTCTCTTTCTGCTGGTACCCCTTGGCTACAAGCCTAGACTTGTAGCGCTCGATCTTGCCGTCGGCATCCGACTTGATTTTGAAGAGCCACTTGGACGTTATCGCCGTACGCCCCTCCGGTAGCTCCACCAATTCAAACGTGTCATTCTCCTTGATGCTCTTCAGCTCACTCTCCATGGCCTTTTTCCACTCCTCAGCATCACTACTCTCCAAAGCCTCCTTGCGAGTTGCTGGTTCTCCCGGCATCTCCACCGGAGAGAAGAACGCGAAGGCACACTCCTCGTAGTCACTCTCCTCGTCGTCTCTGACCATCATTGCCGCTCCGGCCAGGGCTGTCTTGCCCTGCTTTCCTAGCGCATCATAGGTCAGCCTATTAGGGGGTTGAACTCTCCTCTTGCCTCTTCCTT
Organism: Closterium sp. NIES-65; assembly: GCA_948144175.1. Lineage (NCBI taxonomy): Eukaryota > Viridiplantae > Streptophyta > Zygnematophyceae > Desmidiales > Closteriaceae > Closterium > Closterium sp. NIES-65. Next base: position 1,492,419 of record CANXME010002612.1, read on the forward strand.
CCTCCTCAGCTGCAGGGACTTGAAGGCCTTGGCGTTGCTGCGGTGTGGCTCGAATCCGTGGAGCACTTGTAGTACGGGAAGGGAGTGACGGTGCACGCTCGCTCACTTGCTGCACCTCCTCCTCTTCTTCCTCTGCATCATTGGCCTCCTCTCCCCCATTCACAAGGGAGGATTGCCTTGTTGTTGTGCTGCCGTTGCTCAGCTCCAAAGGCAGCTCCACATGCTCCAAACCGGAACTCTTCACCTCCCCAAACCGCACGCCTATCTTCGCCTCATTCTCCGCCTTCCAATCTTTGTACATGAAGTTCTCCATGAACTTGCAGTCCCTGCTCACCAAGAACTTCTTGGTGAATGGGTCCCAAAGAAGCCATCCCTTGCAGTTTTGAGCCATGCCCAAGTGCACGGCCCACACCGCCTTGGCACCAAGCTTGTTGTGCCGAAGATGCTTAGGCACGAGCGCCATGCACATGCACCCAAACACCCGAAGCATATCCATCTTTGGCTTCCTTCCTAGCCACTCCACATAGTGCGGATTGACTTGACTAGACAGTCTTGTTGCCGCTCCACCATCGGGAACCAATCCGTCTTCAACGTTTCAGCCACGTCGCTCTTCTTGGCCAGCACATACACCCAAGTCATGCGGGTGTAGACGTCGAAAATGGTGAGAAAATACTCAGCTCCAGCAGCTCCAAGCTTCAGGGGGCCCACCACGTCCATCGCCACCTCATCAAGCAGTGCCTTTGCCGTTGCCTCCGAACTAGGGAACGGAAATCGGGTGAACTCGGCTTGAATGCACGTCGGGCAGCCAAGCACCTCATCGGGCTCCCCCCTCACACGTATGCCAGCAACCATCTCATTCTTCACTAGCTGCTGCAAGATAGGCAGGGCCACATGCCCCATTCGCCGATGCAAGGTAAGCCAATCACACTCCCCCGTAGCCGAAGTCGGATTGGAGAATGCCGCGCTCGCAATAGCGCCCCACATGCTCTCTCCGTACTCCTCCTCCGCTGCTGCCTCGGGGATCTCCTCACCCTTGTGCTGCTCCTTGGCTGCTGCACCACACTTGTTATGATCACCGAGCTTGCTGGTCCCTCCAAGATTCCACTTCTTGGACTCCTTCTCCTCAGCGCGACCGTCCGCGCAATCGCCGCTACCAGCCGCTTCACCTTTGGTGCTGACGCTTGCTGCCACTTGCCTCTCCTTAGGCATAGGGACCACAGGGATCTGCCACATCTCATTGTAGACATCCCTGTCCTCATGAAGGTCCCAAAGAACCCGATCGCCAAGCCTTGCGGTGTAGGTCTTGGCTGCCTTCGAGTTAGTGTCCATGCCGGCCTTTGCCAACCGCCGCACGGAAATCAGGTTTGCAGCAAGGCTGGGCACCCAAAGCACGTTCTTGAGGCCCACCATCTTCCCATCAGCACCCTTGAACATGGCCTTCCCCATACCTTTCACCTCTGCTCGCTGCCCCAAAGCCGATGTGACATGCTTCACCGGTGACGGCTCGAGTTCGGTGAGCAAGTCCGGGCGAGGTGTCATGCTATAGGTAGCTTCACTATCGATCACCCAATAGTCCAGGGGGTGTAGGGTCACCTTCCCCACAGATGCTGGCTCCTCAAGGTCCTCATCCTTCTCTGGACCAGCTGGTACTTGCGTCGACACGAAGTAGAATAGGCCCGGGTACCGATCGCCGCTCGGGTCCTTGTCGTTATCTCCACTCTTCATGTTGGCGGCTCCACCTCCGCGACCACCACGGCCTCCACGGCCTCTTCCTCTCCCTCCTCCTGCTCCTCTACCCTCCTGGCCTTGAGCAGGGGTCCAACCATCAGGGAGTTTGAAGCAATCGCGCCACATATGTCTGCTCTTGCCGCAATAGTGACATTCGCCGTCAAATCGTCCGCGACCGCGACCGTAGCTCTTGTCGTCGCTGCCGTAACCGCCACTCCCGCGGCCTCCGCCGAAGCTGCTGCCACCAAACCTTCCTCCCCCTTGTCCTTTGTCTCTTCCTCGACCATATCCACGGCCGATGCTCGCTGCCCCAGCGCCATCCGCACTCGCCAACTCACGGCGGCGGAAATCCTCTTGTAGGATTGCGCGCTTCACGTCTTCAAGCGAGAGACGGGGCAGGTCACGGTTCAAGTTGATGATGAGCGAGGACCACGACTCGGGGAGTAGAACCAGCAACTTGGTCTTCTTCTGGAGCTCACTGTAGTTCAAATCAGCTCCCTCAAGCCACGTCAACAAGTCGAAGAATTTCTGCACCCCGTCTTCCACGAGTTCATCTTCCTCCATTCGTAGCGTTGCCATTTGCCGTTCCAACACCACAGCTACCGCCGCTGTTGCAGGAGCGTGTACACCCTTGAGAGCAGCCCATGCATTTGGTCCCTTCTCTGGTTCACGCTTGAATGGCTTGATGTGACGGATTTGACTGCTCCCCAACGCTTGCTCAAGTAGGAGGTAGCCTTGTGCGCTCTTCCGCACCCACGGGCTCTTCTCCGGGTCGTTCTCGGGACGCTTCTCCGTTCCTTCCATCAACTCCAGCAGGTCATAGTGGTAAAACACGTTATCTGTTCTGAAGGACCATTCAGCGAAATTGTCGCCATTGAACTTGACAAGCCCGAACACTCTTGGTTCGTCCCTAGAAGGTCCAAGAGTCGGTTACACGGGCGCCACGGCTGACTCACGGGCTTGGCCTTGTGCTTGGGCTTCTCCATTGCCTCCAGCACCTTTGCCACCCCTTTCTTCAGGTCCAGCCATAGTCGTATCTGCTCCAAGGGGCTCTGATACCACTTGTTATAGTCACAGTAGGCTCCAATGTGCCTAAAACGAAAGATAGAGTGCACAACCGGATTTCTGTACAGCGGCTTCAAACGTTCATAGCGTTTTGGTCACAGCTTCAAATGACTTGTTTCAACTTGGATCTGGAGCGTCTTATTGTCGCCTACAAAGGCAATTCAGATCGCACGATTTAACCTAGTATTGACGACACAACGTCAGTTTGAACGAACGGCACTATGGCAGGCACTATATTCTTAGAACACAAGATAGGAAGAGTTAGGAAGAGTTACGAGTTGGGAATGACTCCCAGCTCCTACAAACCCCAAGAGCCGAGGTACAGTGATGTGGAATGGTGCCACACTGTCCCCAACCACGAAGGGTCTCGAAAATACCCTTCACTAGGGCCTACACCAAGTGAAATGTTACACTACACAAAGTAATGTAACTATCTTCAATATCTTTAGGTGTACCCTTTTGGCGAGCTTCAAAATTACTTGAGGCTTGACACCAAGGCTCAGACTCTTCATCACAAACTCATCCTTGAGTTCTTGATGGGTCTGCTGCACACACCTGCGACACATTAAACGCTCGACACAGGACAAAATAGAAACCGCGCACGACAAAAATAGAAACCGCGCACGAGACACAAACGACCGCGTAACACGCGTCTAGCAATAACTCGCTATTGACTAAACACACACACACTCGACATCATGACTCAACATTCACACACAATTATAAGCATGAAATATATATTATCCCATGCCCTGATACCATTCCATACACACACACACATGCACCCACTCGGACAACAAGCTGAGTGCAAACCGTAGGGTTGCACCAACAATGCAAGGTCAGGTCGTGTGCAGGTCATCAGGTACATGAGGCAGCCAACAAGCTCTGGGTACGGGCCACTCGACTCTACGGACTCATCCAAAGGCAGAGCTGAGAGCAAGTGGCGAGTAGGCAGAGGAGTGGCCTGAGGCGAGGAGTACGTGAAGCCGAAGCGCTAAAGGACCTGCTGCACCATGTGTGACTGAGTCAGGGTAATGGTGCGGCGTGCTCTGTCCCGAGTGATCTGCAAGCCAAGGTAGCTGCGCAGTTCACCCAGGTCAGTGCACATGTGTCTCTTCTGCAGCTCGGACTTCACGTCGGCGAGTCCAGCAGTGTGAGTTGTGGCAAAGACCAAGTTGTCGACGTACACGAGGATGTAGAACAGCGGCAAAGAAGTGTCGGTGTGCAGAAACAGCAACGGGTCGGCAGTAGAGGTAGCAAACCCAAGAGCCGCAAGTGTAGTCCTCAGTGTGTCGTGCCACTCACGAGGTGTTTGGCGGAGACCGTAGACTGGCCGCCGGAGGCTCCAGTGGGTGCCATGAGGAAAAGTCCCAGTGAAGCCAAGTGGGCGACGCAGCCAGATCTCCTCGTGCAGGCTACCCTGCAAGAAAGGTGTGCCGAAGTCAAGAGAGTGTAGCTCGTAGTCACGGTGAGCAGCTATCTGCAGCAGTACCCGAAGAGTGGTCATCTTCGGGGTGGGAGAGAAGGTCTGAAAGTAGTCAACTCCCTGCCGCTAACTGAAGCCACGAGCCACGTAACGCGCCTTGAAGACAGGCGGAGAACCCGGCGGCCGCTTCACCCTGAAAATCCACATGCCACTGACGATATTCACCCCAGAAGGGGGAACACCGTCAACGTAGGTGCATGTGGACTTCCAGAAAGCCATCTCTGCGTCCATAGCTGCCTGCCACTGAGAGGAGTAGGGACCCTCTATCGCCTCCGCGTAAGAGCGCGGAGTCGGGATGTCAAGTGCATCCGGGTCTCCCTCAGGGGTAAGTAGTACGGACACGAGATGAGGTGAAGCAGCGGCCAAGCACTGGAACTCCTCTTGCCTGTCTCCAAGGACGTCCGTGCCTAGGGCACACTCACCCCCGACGGACGGAGGACAGACAGACTCAGACTCAGCAAAAGACTGGCGGCATAGTCTAGGCGACAGCGAGCAGCAAAGTCGACGAGCTCAGCAACTAGGGCAGGCGCAGCAGTGGACTCCAAGAAAGGGTCAGTGACGACAGTAGCAAGGAGACGCGTGACAGTGGGACTAGCAGCATGAAGAGAGTCCGACTTCGGGTCGGCAAGAGCAGGAAGAGAAGATGCATGAGGAGAAGGCAAAGGGGCACGCAGAGAGCAGTGGATGGACGCAGAGACATCCGGTGCGTGCCAGGGACAGGAGAAGGACGCTGACGCGAACCGCGACCACTAGTGCGAGCAGCACGGACAGGCGACGCAGGGCGAGACGCAGGCTCACGACGCTCAGCAAGACCTCTTGTAGGACCAGTGTAGGGAGACGGAGCAGGCAGTGGAGAGGCCGGCTCTAACTGTAACTGCGACGGGACAGGCTGTGGACACTCTAAGGGAGGAGGAGGACCAGTTGAAGACGGGAGACCAAGAACCTGCTGAAGGAGCGGAACGAAGTATGGCGAGGCTGCGCGGCGACTGCAGACATAGCAGGGACAGCACTAGCACCCCCAGTGGAAGCACCAGTCGCAGCCTTAGCTCGAGTACCTCCAGCAGCACCAGTAGTACCCCCAGCAGGACCGCCTCCAGGACCGACAGCAGTAGCCTCCGTGCCAACACCCGCAGCAGCTCCAGCTCTAGAAGTACCTGCAGGCCCAGCAGTACTCCCAGTACGAGCACCTCCGGGACCTATGGCACCAGCTCCCTCAGCAGTACTCCCAGTACTCACAGCACCTCCAGCTGCAGTAGCTCGCCTCCAGCGCCGCGCAAACCACTCACGCAGCTCCTGTGGAGAGAGTGGCTCCCGGCGAGACGAAGCACCCGGAGAACAGCCAGGCACAGCACCAGCAGGCCCAGGTCCCTCAGGCTCCGCACCCTTAGGCTCAGCAACTCCAGACGTAGCACCCCCAGGCTTAGCACCCCCAGGCTTTGCACCCCCAGGCGTAGCACCCCCAGGCTCAGCACCCCGAGACTCAGCACCCCCAGGCTCAGCACCCCCAATCGTAGTACCCTCAGGCTCAGCACCCCAAGGCGTAGCACCCACACGCCCAGCACCCCCAGAGTCAGCCCCCCTAGGCTCAGCACCCTCAGCAGCACCAGAGTCACCAGCGACCTCGACAGGCTCAACAGCGTCTACCTGGAACACACCTGAAGGGGCAGGACCCTGAGGGGGGAGGGGGTCTACCGGGGGGGTACCTGGCACAAGGAAGAGCGGTGGCTGGGGGAGGGACGGAGTGCGGTAGGGGAAGAGACGGTAGTAGGGGACCGACTCGTCGAACGTGATGTCCTGGGAGGACAGAACACGGCGAGAGGTGGGGTGGTAGAACTGCCACCCTGGCGTGTCAGGGGGGAAACCCATGAAGACGCAAGGAGCAGCACGGTGCCTGAGGAGGCTGCCGGACACGGGAGGACAGTGGAGAAGTGAGCAAGGACAGGATCCCCAGAGGGGTCTGCCAGAGAGACTGCAAGTGGCCGGCCAAGCGGCGTGAGTGTGGTGCGGTCTCGAAAGACGGAGCGAGAAGCCCCCGAGTCAAGGGTGAAGGTGTGGGAGGCCGAAGCCAACGCAGTACCTGAGAGCGCAGACTCACCAGTACCGGAGGAAGCAGACGCACTAGCACCTAGAGCAGCAGCCTCGCTAGCACCAAGAGCAGCAGCCTCACCAGCACCTAGAGCAGCAGTCTCAATGCCCGGGTCGGGCGGGAAACACCGGTAACAGTCACCCTCATCACTAATAGACACAGCATACATAGCAGCAAGAATAGCATCAAAGTCAAGGTCAAAGATAGCTACCCCTGCCCTAGACAGCTCGCCCCAGCGAGGGATCTCAAAGGCCTCAGGGAACTGGTGACGCCAAGCGTCCGTCAGGCGGCCAAAGCAGCGCTTGGTGGGGTGCGCACCCCCACACTGCTCACCCGCACGGTCGCCGGTGCGCAGGACGTAGGTGCACGGACCAGTACCCCCACCCCACTGGCGTGCAGCGTACCACTCACGGAGCTGCTGAGGGGTTAGGGTCTCTCGACTGCGCTGCTGTTGCTGGCGCTGACCACCACCGGAGCCACTCCTCTGCGAAGAGCCATGACCTCCTACTCCTCCTCCTCCGCCATCGCCTCCTCCACCTCCTCCACCTCCACCACCTCCGCTCCCACCGCCACCGCCGCCGCCGCCTCCGCCTCCACTGCCGCCGCCGACACCTCCACCCCGCCACCACTCCCACCACCACCCCCACCCCCTCCACTGCCTCCGCCGCCTCCTCCAACGCCCCTGCTAGCTCCTCTAGCGCCCCTGCCCCCCTTGCCCTTGCCAGAGCGATGCTTCCCACTAGGGGTAGACGCCGCACCGACCGACTCTAGACCAACGAGGTCGGCCACAGCAGCAGAGGCAACAGAGGGCAAAAGAGGGGAGGGGGAACACCCCTCAAAGATGGGGGTGCGAGTCCCCAGGAGAGGCTCCTACAGCGACTATGCTCTTTTCTGCTGCTAGGAGGGCCTTCTCAAGGAGGTCAACGGTGAGAGTGGTGGGGCAAACTGAGAGGAAGTGGTCCCTGACTACTCGAAGGGAGTTAGGGAGATGGGTGACTATGTAGTAGAGGGTGATGTACATGGGGAGGGGGGTTCTTAGCGCAGAACTCAGCAGGAAGCGTAGCGCGGCAGCGAGTGTCACTAGTGCGGATGTGCGTAATGAGGTCAGCGACTGTGGGAAAGGCAGCAAGGTCAGGGAAGAGGTACGGTATTATGAGGCGGCTCAGTGCAGCAGTGGCAGGGGAGGAGTAGCGTGCAACTACAGCGTCGTACAAGGTCTGAGCACTCTTCTACTGGCTAAAGTGCGCACGCTCAGAGGTAGGCAGGTGGCGACGCACAGCAAGACGTGCAGCAGCATCGCGCGTGGCCCACTGTGAGCGAACAATGGCGTCAGCATCAGCAGCGGGGGCAGGAGAGGCACCTGAAGTGAGGTCAAAGAGGGAGAGGCCGTCTGCCCTATCGCACTGTAAGAAAAGCTGCAGGTCGTGGACCCTGACGTCAAAGTCAATGGCCCTACCCTGAGCGTCAAAAGCTAGGACACTAGGGGTAGCCATGAAAGCAGTAGACTAGCAGTACGAACAGTAGGGTAAGGGCAGTGCAGGGGTAGAGGCGCTGCTCTTACCGGACAGGGTGGCTCGGCGGCTCGGCTGCAGGGCGGCTCGGCGGCTCGGGTGGCTCGGCGGCAGGGCGGCTCGGCGGCTCGGCGGCTTGGCGGCTCGGCTGCTAGGCGGCTCGGCGGCTCGGCTGCTCGGCTGCTGGGCGGCTCGGCGGCAAGAGGCCGACAGGCGGCGCAAGAGGCCGCTAGGGCGGCGCGCGGGGTCGGTGGGGCCGCTGTAAGAGGCGGCGACGGGCCGCAAGGGGGGAGGCGACGACGGGCCGCAAGGGACTGGACTGCAAGACGGGACTGCAAGACTCACGCTCCCTCGCCCTGGATCTTCCTTGGCGCCGATGGTGCTGTCGTCACTCAGCCCGAGCTCTCTTCCACCAGAGGCATCATCCGCAGTTTTTTTCACGGTAGAAACCTGCTTGCGTGGCGTTGGATGCTTCTCCTTGTCTTCCGCCTTCTTCCCGGACTTCCCCTGTCGAAGTGCGGCCTTCTTTCCCGCCACTAGTGTCTGTTGACTGCCACGCGCGGCGGACACTTCAATAGCTTTAGATCCGCCATCACCCTCTTGATTGGTCTGAAGAAACTGCCTCTTTGTCGCGCGTCGTCCGGCCTGTTTATCCTCCATCTCTTTTTGCCGAGTGGCACGTATTATGGCTGTAGTACGCTATTTTTAGCGGGCAAAACGATTGAGTAGGTTTACTATGTGTACCGCAAAGGAATGTAACTAAGGTAGACTTGATAGTCTAATCAAGCATCTCGCGTCGAAAAGGTCTGCTTCACCTTTAACCGAAATCATAGTCACTAGTCACAGAGCAAGGCCCACTGCTTAGTCTGTCAACGGGAGTTGTGTGTTGGCCCCGTCCTCGCTTGGGCGGAGCCGACTTCGTGGTCGGGTGTGAGGGGAGCAGCCGACCTGCAGCAGTGGGCGAGCTGGTTGACGAGGAGGTCGACCTGCACGGGGGCCGCTGCACGGGCGCCGACTTCAGGGTGGCGCCGACTTGAAGAAGGTCGACTTGGGAGGTCGACCTGTGGAGGACGTCAACTTGGTGACGTCAACTTGGGGCAGCCGACTTCGGTGGTCGGTTGACAGGCCTACTGGTAGACCTGCTGGTGGTCAACCTAACATGGTGGTCGACAAAGGAGGGGCCGACGTCGACCTCGACTCAGGACGCCGAGCAGTTGGGAGTTGAAGTAGCTGGGCGTCAACTTCGTGACGCCAACTTCGGGTAGCCTACTTGGGTGGTTGGCCGACAACTGCGCTGGTCGACATGGAGCTGGCCGACCTGAAGGGACGTCGACCTGGAGCTCGTCGACTGAGGGTGTGGTGGACCTGGTGAGGTCGACTGGAGGTGGCCGTCGACTTGGGAGGTCGACGGGCACGTATGGGAGCAGCTGGTCGACGTGGTTGCCTGGTCGACCAGGTTACCTGGGTGACGAGGTTCTGTGGAGGAGTGCGACGGTCGCCTAGGCGAAGTTGGCAAGCCCGACCTCGGTGGTGGTATCCCGAGGTCGACATGGCGGATGAGGTGGAGTCGTTAGCACGAGGATGACTTGGTGTGTGCGTTGTGCAGGTGACGAGGCTCAGCCCGCCAATCATCCGCGAGCACCTGCGAAGCTGGTGCGATGCTATTCTGCGGGAGCAACGCTGGCCCGTCGTCAACCTGCGACGCTGGCATGCCATCGACTTTGCACTGCTGGAGCGCGGTCGACCAAGTCGTGCTGGAACGGGGTCGACCATGCTGCGCTGGCAGTCGACTGACCTGAATGCTAGCTCTGATGTAGTCTTGCTATGCGAACTTCATTGTACCATTGTTGTCAACTTTCTCTAGTGAAACTAGCAAGCTGTGTGTGCACTAGGAAGACGACTAAGGACCAGCGAACGCAGAGATCACATGAGCACCCGTGCCTAGCCCGTAGTCTACCTCCCGTTGTAGTAGTTATCTACGCATGGTGTGGTGAGCGTGGACGGCACACGACTTATCTTTTAGTCAAGTCGACGTAGACACCACTTACCTAATTCGTAGTTGGAGGCCGGCAGCTGTGCGGTTGTCACTATGGTAGGAGCCATGGGTGACGCATGGGTGGTGGACACTGTGGAGGCACGGCTGGAGAACGCGAGGAGAAAGCACGAGGCCAATGAGTATGGTGACTTGCCCTGGGTGGTCGTCGAGGCCGGACTCCGCTCCAAGTGAGCGACGGAGCACCCTTCTCAACCTGCCTCTCCTTCTGCGGTGAACAACAAAGGCGGCGTCGACATGGACGTCAACGCCGGTGGTGGTCAAGTCGGCAACAGTGCGGGAGGCACGTCGAGGCAGCGTGGTGTGATTCACGCCGATGAAGTCGGCGGCGTTCAGGCTCAAGGGGTGCAGTCGTTGGCGGCTGCAGGCTCCTCGCAGGGCAACGTTGGAGGACGACGAAGCGGATTGTCGCCAATGTCGGCGACCCAGGTGACGGCGGGCGGGATAGTACCAAGCTACGACTACTTCAAGTTTGCGTTGGACAGGATCTTGGTCACCCCGCCGCTCGTCGAACGACAGGACATCCTCACCTAGAAGGAAGCCATCGAGCCCCAGCTGAAGATGGCCGGGCTGATCAACTTTGCCGGAGGAGCCGTGGTGACGCCGGACGACCCCGACCTGCGTGCGGAGTTTCGCGCCGTGCAGCTGTTGACCTTCATGGTCATCTCGCGGTGCTGCTCGCCGGGCGTGCAGATCGCCTTGAAGTGGTGTCGGGAGTACCTCGACGCCGGCCACAAGGCGTGGCATTTCATTGAGTCGACCTACCAAGTCACCAACGACCTGTTCATCGCCCAGCTGGAGGGACAGCTGATGCACCTGCGTATGGGCGACGAGGAGACGGCGACCGACTACTGCAACCGGGCCAGGCGGATTCTCGCCACCATCAGGATGGCTGGCGCGCAGTACTCGACGGCGTCATACGTCACCCACGTCATGCAGGGACTGTCGAGCAACTACAACCTCCTGAAGCGGCTGTCAATGGCGCCGGGCACAAGGACGACGCTCAACGAGGACAACTTGACCTCGTACATCCTGCAGGACGAGGCAATGCAGGAGGCAGAGCGGTCCCACGAGCTCTTGGCGCAGGCCAACTTCGTCGCCCCGACGAAGCAAGGAGGCCGACCGGGGCAGCGCGGACAGTCTGGCGGCGGTGGTAGCAGTGGTTGGAAGTCAACCAAGAAGGTCGACAAGAAGAAGTCGACCAAGGACAGCGGTCGAGGAGGAGGAAGTCGACGTCGGGAGTGTTGGCTGTGCGGCGACCCCGACCACCTCTCCTTCGAGTGCCCCGACCGCAGTGACTCCGAAGACGACAACGCCAAAGGAGGCCGTAGGAGGTCTAGCAGTCGTCGTCCTTGTCAAGGAGGAAACCAGCCGCGCAAGGAGAAGCATTCGATCAAGACGTCGACTTCGGCGAAGGACGCCGACTCCTATGGAGGCGGCAAGGCACGGCACGACAAGACGGCGTCGTGCTCGCTGGTCGGCGTCGGGGAGCCGGCCGTCTCGCTGTCGCCGGAGGCTGGAGAGGACTTCCAGGCGGTGGCGGCAGCTGTGCAGGCAAACCCGGCGGTGGTCCTGCTCGACAGCGGCTGCTCCCATAACCTGATGGAGACGAAGAAGGTCTTCATCGACCTGCAGCCGAGCGGCTCCGTCAAGCAAGTGCGCGGCTTCAATGGGGCGCTGCAGGACGTCCAGGGCCATAGCACCGTCGCCTTGCTAGGAGAGGCGGGGAAGCAGGTGCTCATCCCCGACGTGCTGTACGTGTCGGGTGTGCGGGCCAACCTGTTGTCGGCCGGCCAGCTGAAGAAGCACGGCGTGAAGCTGCAGGAGGACGGAAACGGAATGCTGCTCGTCTCGGCAGTTGGAGAGCTGCTCGATCGGGCGACGTACTCCGGGCGTGTCCTGGACACCGACTTGTGTCCCTGCTCAACGAGGTCGACGTCGCCCAAGACGGAGGATGTGGCTCTGCGGGCGATCGTCGCGAAGGCGAAGTCGACGCCGGACCGTATGCACGCGAGGCTTGCGCACGTCGGCATGGACACCATCAGGAGCTCGGCGAAGAACGAGGTCGCCATTGGGCTGGACCTCCAGTCGGCGAGGGGCGCCGACTCACCGTGTGTCTCGTGCGTTGGCGGGAAGCTGGCGCGACACACCTTCCCCGACCAGGGCTCCGACGCCGGCTACGTGCTGGCCGTCGTGCACATCGACCTGTGCAGGCCGTTCCGCGTGGCTGCCAAAGACGGCAGCTTGTACTTCCTGCTGCTGAAGGACCGCAAGACCCGCTTCGTGTGGGTGAGGCCGGTCTCCAAGAAGTCGGATGTGCTGCTGGAGTTCCAAATGTGGCTGGTGTTGGTGGAGAGGCAGATGAAGAAGTTGGTGCTGATGTTACACTCGAACCGAGGAGGCGAGTTCCTCGGGAAGAAGTTCACCGACCTAACCTGCCCGTACACCCCGCAGCAGAACGGCATGGCGGAGAGGGAGATGCGGACGGTGGTGGAGTCGGTGCGGACGATGCAGCTGCACATGGGCGTGCAGCACCACTGGTGGCACTTCGCCATTCAGCAGGCTGTCTGGGTCTGCAATTGCCTTGAGCGGTCGACGCTGCCGCCGGGGACGACACCGTACCAGCTGCTGACCGGGCAGAGGCCCGACTTGTCGCTAGCGCTGCATGGCGCAGTTCCTTGTTCCCGAGCAGCAGCATGGCGGGAAGCTGCAGCCGAAGGCCCGGTGGGGCCTTCACCTTGGCGTGCCGGCGGCGAGCAAGGGCTGAGAGCTCCTCGCCGTCGACGCCAACCGGGTGGTCACCACATCGGACGTGGTGTTCTACGAGGAGCTCTCATTGGCCGAGTGGAGGTCGGAGCACGGGCCGGTGTCCGGCCGCTCGTTGTCCACCCCGCCCACCGACACCTCGTCCGCGACGCTGCCTCTGCTCGCCGAGGTCGGTGAGCTTGCTGCTGCAGACGTCGAGGACGTCCACCCTCCTACCCCTCCCTCTACGACCCCTGCCCCTCCGCTCGTAGCCGACCTGCGCGGGCTGACCTCGGTGTCGGCCTCCGGCGATGAGGGGGGTAGTGGGCCGTCGCCTTCGGCATCGACCAAGGGCATCGTCGGTGGCCGACAAGACGAGCGGCAAGTTGACCTCACAGGGGAGGCGCAAGTCGAAGAGCAGCAGCCGACAGGGGAGCAGGTAGGAGTGCAGCCGACCACGGAGCAGTCGGCAACTGAGCAGTCGGCAGGGAAGCCGACCACAGGGGAGAGGTCGGCCAGGAAGCCGACCGCGGTGCAGCAGGACGACAAGGGCAGTGAAGCCAGAGATACTGGGGAGTCCACCAAGAGTGACATGGTGGAGGTTCGGCCCGAACCCCGGAAGTCGGACAGATTTCGGAGGCCGCCGGACTTCTTTGTCCCCGCTGCCTTCACCACGGTGTACGATGTGGACGATGACGACGACGTGCTGTACGACGACGCCGAGGAGGATGAGGAGTTCCCGGAGCTCGACCTTGACATGCTAGGGGACCCCGAGCACCGTTGGGACATCTCAACAATGACGGTGAAGGAGGCTTTGGCGAGTTGGAAGGGCCCGGCGGTGAAGGCCGCCATGGAGGAGGAGATCCGCAGCCTCATCAACATGGGCAATTGGGAGCTGGTCGAACGCCCGCCGGGGGTCAACATCATGAAGAACCGGTGGGTGTTGATGACGAAGTACCATGTTGACGACACCATCGAGCGCGAGAAGGCGAGGGTGGTTGTGAAGGGCTTCACGCAGGTGTACGGCGCCGACTACGACGAGACATTTGTGCCGGTGGGCAGCTACGTCATGCTGAGGATCTTCCTCAGCAGCGTCACCGTCCTCAACCTCAACCTGATGCAGCTCGACATGAAGAACGCCTTCCTTCAGAGCAGGCTCGACCCTGTGCTCTACATGTCCCAGCCGGACTACTTCAACGACGGAACCGGCCGGGTCTGCAAGCTGTTGAAGAGCCTGTACGGGCTGAAGCAGTCGCCGCTGCTGTGGTACTTGGTGCTCAACGACGTGCTCATCGTCGCAAGGTGGAAGAAGAGCCAGGTCGACGAGGCTCTCTACTTCAAGGTCGTAGAGGACGGAGTGGCCTGCTGAGTGCTGGTCTACGTTGACGACGCTCGCCGCCAGCAGCAGCATCAAGATGCTAAAGGAGCTGAAGGAGCTGCTGGAGTCCGCCTTTGAGCTGCATGAGATCTCGCCAGTGCAGAAGTACCTCGGGGTGGAGATCGTCCGCGACAGGTCGGCTGGGAAGTTGTGGCTGCACCAGCAGGGCTACGCCGACAAGCTCCGTAGGCGCTTCATCGACGAGGAGCATACCGGGCGCACTTCGAAGACACCGCTCTCGGTCGATGCCTACGCCGAGCTCACCTTCGACGACGAGGAGGCACAAGAGCGACAGGAGGAGGAGTACCGGCAGAAGGTCAGTTCGCTGCAGTTCACGGCGACGACGACGAGGCCGGACGTCGCCTTTGCCTGCACAAGCTGGGAAGCGGCCTCATAGTGAGGAGTGACCAGCACTGGCGCGAGGTCGACAGCTGCCTCGCCTATCTCGCCAACACACGTGACACCGCCCTGGAGTTCAGCGGTGGACCTGAATCGCTGGAGCTGGTCGGCTACGTGGATGCCGACAACGCCGGTGACAAGCAGAACAGGACGAGCACGGGCGGCTAGGTGTTCGTCTACAGAGGGGCCGCGGTCTTCTGGTCAAGTCAGCGCATCAAGTGCGCGACATTGTTGTCGACCGAGTCAGAGTCCATGGTGGCCACGGAAGTTGGGAAGGAGGGACGTCGACTTCTCTTCCTCCTCGCAGAGTTCTAGCAGCTGGATGCTGGGAAGCCGACCGTCCTCCGGGTGGACAACAAGTCAGCCATCACAGTCGCCGAGGGCATGGGGTTGACGGGCAACCTCAAGCACATGGAGCGGCGACAGGCCTGGCTGCAGCACATGGTGAAGCGCGGGAAGTTCTCGCTGAGGTACATCCCGACCGCTGAGCAGCCGGCCGACTTCTTGATAAAGGCGCTGCACTATCCGACCTTCAACCGGTGCTCCGTCGCCATCGGCCAGGTGCGCTTGGCCGACGTGGGTGACGAAGCTGACGACGTGCAGCAGTAGGTGCCATGCCCTCTTGCATGCCTGGTGCGGTGGACGACGTGTTGTGTGTTGGGTGCACTTCGTCGAGCTATACTCTGTGGAGTACTGCCGTGTGGGCTGGGGGCCCAAGCGTGAACGCGGCAGGGGAGTGTCAACAGGTGTTGTGTGTTGGCCTCGTCCTCGCTTGGGCGGAGCCGACTTCTTGGTCGGGTGTGAGGGGAGCAGCCGACCTGTAGCAGTGGGCAAGCTGGTTGACGAGGAGGTCGACCTGCACGGGGGCCACTGCACGGGCGCCGACTTTAGGGTGGCGCCGACTTCGGGGAGGTCGACCTGGGAGGTCGACCTGCGGAGGACGTCAATTTGGTGACGTCAACTAGGGGCAGCCGACTTCGGTTGTCGGTTGACAAGCCTACCGGTAGACCTGCTGGTGGTCGACCTGACCTGGTGGTCGACAAAGGAGGGGCCGACGTCGACCTCGACTCAGAACGCCGAGCAGTTGGGAGTTGAAGTAGCTGGGCGTCAACTTCGTGACGCCAACTTCGGGTAGCCGACTTGGGTGGTCCGCCGACAACTGAAGTCGGCTATGGCAAAGGGAGTTGTGTGTTGGCCCCGTCCTCGCTTGGGCGGAGCCGACTTTGTGGTCGGGTGTGAGGGGAGCAGCCGACCTGCAGCAGTGGGCGAGCTGGTTGACGAGGAGGTCGACCTGCACGGGGGCCACTGCACGGGCGCCGACTTCAGGGTGGCGCCGACTTGAAGAAGGTCAACTTGGGAGGTCGACCTGTGGAGGACGTCAACTTGGTGACGTCAACTTGGGGCAGCCGACTTCGGTGGTCGGTTGACAGGCCTACTGGTAGACCTGCTGGTGGTCGACCTAACCTGGTGGTCGACAAAGGAGGGGCCGACGTTGACCTCAACTCAGGACGCTGAGCGGTTGGGAGTTGAAGTAGCTGGGCGTCAACTTCGTGACGCCAACTTCGGGTAGCCGACTTGGGTGGTCGGCCGACAACTGCGCTGGTCGACGTGGAGCTGGTCGACCTGAAGGGACGTCGACCTGGAGCTGGTCGACCGAGGGTGTGGTCGACCTGGTGAGGTTGACTGGAGGTGGCCGTCAACTTGGGAGGTCGACGGCCACGTACGGGAGCAGCTGGTTGACGTGGTTGCCCGATCGACCAGGTTACCTGGGTGACGAGGTTTTGTGGAGGAGTGCGACGGTCGCCTAGGCGAAGTTGGCGAGCCCGACCTCGGTGGTGGTATCTCGAGGTCGACATGGCAGATGAGGTGGAGTCGTTAGCACGAGGATGACTTGGTGTGTGCGTTGTGCAGGTGACGAGGCTCAGCCCGCCAATCATCCGCGAGCACCTGCAAAGCTTGTGCAATGCTGTTCTACGGGAGCAACTCTGGCCCGCCATCAACCTGCGACGCTGGCACGCCGTCGACTTTGCACTACTGGAGCGCGGTCGACCAAGTCGTGCTGGAACGTGGTCGACCATGCTGCGCTGGCAGTCGACCGACCTGAATGCTAGCTCTGATGTAGTCTTGCTATGCGAACTTCATTGTACCATTGTTGTCAACTTTCTCTAGTGAAACTAGCAAGCTGTGTGTGCACTAGGAAGACGACTAAGGACCAGCGAACGCAGAGATCACACGAGCACCCGTGCCTAGCCCGTAGTCTAGCTCCCGTTGTAGTAGTTATCTTTACATAGTCGACTGGTAAGTCACGGGCGATGTGGAAACGTCTGTAACAACCATCGAGCAGCGTCAAAGTTGTGGGCCGGAGGGTGACGGAAGCTGGTGGGTGGGGCACGAGGGTGGTTGTGGTGGCTTGCGAGACTAGAGAGATGATCAGATCAGGCTAGATCGGACGATGTACCTTTTGCCACCTGATCCAAACCCACTCACGGCTTGATTACAACCGCTTCACTGGCAGATGTCCCGCTTGGCTAGGGCTTTTGTCGCAAAGGGAGTCATTTGAGATACGTTGGCCAATCAGTGTTGCCAACACGAATGTAACCTAAACCCTGTAAAGTACAGTGCTGACGCGAAGTGAACAACGTTGCATATACAAGCAAAATTCGATTCAAAACTAGAACAAATAAAATCCTCAATAAATACGTTGTCCATGTAACGTATGGGGTTGTGGTAAGGTAGTGGATTTGGGCTCATGTCACACACACTTTGAGTGTCCTGAACTATTACTTCTAACAATTGTAATAACCACACGTTGAATGCCATAATAGTTTAGCGCCATTGGGCGTATTTAAACATGACGATCACTAGTACTGTGATACCCTTTTTGTATGGTATTGGATTGGGCCCTAATCTCGAGGGGACTTTCAACAAGCTGCAGATTGGGAGTGGTATGAAGCAATCACAAAAGCGGTGATATGTTTTCGACAACCATGTATCGACAGGGCGACGTTGCAGCGATCAGGCACATGGCTTGCAACACATGGTGAAACCGTTGTGGTGTGGTATGGTATTGGATTGGGCCCCAATCTCAAGGAGACTTTCAACAAGCTGCACAAAGGGAGTGGTATAATGTCAGAATGTTATAATTGTCTAGCCTGCAGTGGGGTACTCCATAGCGAGTACAACCCAATTAGGGTTTCCTATATGTATGCCAACTGCTGCTAGTGCAACCCTCTCTTCTTCATTCCTCATTCTTCACATATAAAGCACAGGGCAATCGTAAAAACAGTGATATGTTTCCGACAACCATGTATCGACAGGGTGACGTTGCAACAATCAGACCCATGGCTTGCAATCATGGTGAAACCGTTTTTGTATGGTATGGTATTGGATTGGGCTCAGATTTTGCATGGACCTTCAACAAGCTGCACGAAGGGAGTAGTATGAAGCACAAGGCAATCACAAAAACGGTGATATGTTTCCGACAACCATGTATCGACAGAGCGATATTGTAGTGATCAAGCCCATGGCTTGAAACACTTGGTGAAACCGTTATGGTATGGTATTGAATTGGGCTGACCTTCAACAAGCTGCACAAAGGGAGTGGTATGAAGCACAGGGCAATCGCACAAGTAGTGATATGTTTTTGACAACCGTGTATCGACAGGGCAACGTTGCAGCGACCAGGCCCATGGCTTGCAACATTTGGTAAAACCGTTGGGGTATGTTATTGGATTGGGTTCAATTCTTGCATAGACATTAATCGCCAGGAATAAAGAATCCCCAACTCTCGTGTGAAGCGACGATATATTATTGCGTTGATGAACATATTTAGTTTCAAGCAGAACTGGAGGAGAACGAGGCGGCTCTCCTAGGTCACTCAGCAGGTAGGTGAGCCAGCGTAGCTCCTGTGCAGCCATGGCCCCCGCGTAGATCTCAGCCTCACAGCTGGAGCCGAGAACAAAAGACGAGCGGGTAGACCACCACGAAACAGAGCCGGAACCAAGGCTGAAGGTGTAACCTTGTGATGACCGCTGCGTAGCCTGGTCGTCAGCCAAATAAGCGTCTGCGTGACCTGTGAGGACCACTGAACGCCGCCCTCCAAGCACTAGCCCCATGCCCGACGTACTGCACAAGTAACGTAACACCCTTTTTGCTGCAGCCATGTGCTCAGGTCTGTGTCTCCTTGGAGCAACATAGCGTGCCAAGATGCTAAGAGGGTATGCAAGGTCAGGTCGAGTGCAGGTCATCAGGTACATGAGGCAGTCAACAAGCTCTGGGTATGGGCCACTCGGCTCTACGGACTCATCCGAAGGCAGAGCTGAGAGCGAGTGGCGAGTAGATAGAGGAGTGGCCTGAGGCAAGGAGTACGTGAAGTTGAAGCGCTGAAGGACTTGTTGCACCATGTGTGACTGAGTCAAAGTAATAGTGCGCTGTGCTCTGTCCCGGGTGATCTGCAAGCCAAGGTAGTTACGCAGTTCACCCAGGTCTCTGCATGTGTGTCTCTTGTGCAGCTCGGACTTCACATGGGCGAGTCCAGCAGTGTCAGCAGTGGCAAAGATCAAGTCATCGACGTACACGAGGATGTAGAACGGCAGCAAAGAGGTGTATGTGCGCAGAAACAGCGATGGGTCGGCTGTAGAAGGAGCAAAGCCAAGAGCCGCAAGTGTAGTCCTCAATGTGTCGTGCCACTCACGGGGCGCCTGGCGGAGACCGTAGACTGGCCACCGGAGGCTCCACTAGGTACCCGGAGGAAACGACCCAGTGAAGCCAGGTGGGCGGCGTAGCCAGATCTCCTCGTGTAGGCTGCCCTGCAAGAAAGCTGTGCTGAAGTCAAGAGAGTGAAGCTCGTAGTCGCGCTGAGCGGCTAAGTGCAGTAGCACCCAAAGAGAGGTCATCTTCGGGGTGAGGAGAAGGTCTGAAA
This sequence comes from Closterium sp. NIES-65, assembly GCA_948144175.1. NCBI lineage: Eukaryota > Viridiplantae > Streptophyta > Zygnematophyceae > Desmidiales > Closteriaceae > Closterium > Closterium sp. NIES-65. The sequence continues at coordinate 1,511,791 of CANXME010002612.1, forward strand.
GTAGTCAACTCCGTGCCGCTGACTGAAGCCTCGAGCCACGTAACGCGCCTTGAAGACAGGCAGAGAACCCGCCGGTCGCTTCACCCTCAAAATCCACATGCCACTGACGATGTTCGCCCAAGGTGGGGGAACCTCGTCGACGTAGGTGCTTGTGGACTTCCAGGAAGCCATCTCTGCGTCCATGGCTGATTGCCACTGTGAGGAGTAGGGACCCTCGATCGCCTCAGCGTACGATCGAGGAGTCGGGATGTCTGGTGCATCCGGGTCTCCCTCAGGGGCAATCAGCATGGACACGAGATGAGGGAAAGCAGCAGCACAACACTAGAACTCCCCCTAATTGTCCTCAAGGATGTCCGTGCTAAGAGCACACTCACCCCCGACGGACGGAGGACAGGCAGACTCAGACTTAGCAACGAGACTAGCGGCGAAGTCTAGACGACAGCGAGCAGCAAAGTCGACAAGCTCAGCAACTAAGGCAGACGCAGCAGTGGACTCAAAGGAAGGGTTAGTTACAACAGTAGTCAGGAGACGCGTGACAGTAGGACTGGCAGCACGAAGAGAGTCAGACTCCGGGTCAGTAAGAACAGGAAGAGAGGACTCTGGAGGAGACGGCAAGGGGAGACTCAGAGGAGCAGTGGAAGGACGCAGTGCTATCTGGTGTGTGCCTAGGACCGCAAAAGGACGCGCACGCGGAGCACGACTACTAGTGCGAGCAGCACGAACAGGCGACGCAGGACGAGACGCAGGCTCACGACGCTCAGCAAGACCTCCAGTAGGACCAGTGTAGGGAGAAGGAGCAAGCAGGGGGGAGGCGGGCTGTAACTGTGACTGCGACTGGACAGGCTGTTGACACTCTAAGGGAGGAGCACGAGCAGTAGAAGGCGGAAGACCAAGAAACTGCTCAAGGAGCGGAACAAAGTACGGCCACGGCCGCGGAGCGCCTCCAGAACCAGTAGGGACAGCACTAGTACCCCCAGCGGCAGCACCAGCGCCAGCAGCACCTCCCGCTCCAACAGCGCCAACTCCAGCACCCTTAGAAGCACCAGCGCCAGCAGCACCTCCAGCGCCAGCACCCCCAGCAGCTGCAGCTCCAGCAGCTCCAACTCCAGCAGGACAGCCAGCTCTAGCACCGCCAGCAGCTCCTGCACTAGGAGTACCTCCAAGCCCAGTAGCTCCACTAACTCCAACAGCACCAGCTCTAGCAGCCCCAGCAGCACCCCCAGTCCCAGCAGCTCCAGTACCGCCAGTACGAGCACCTCCAGCACTTGTGGCTCCAGTAACTCCAGTGCCGACCCCAGGGTCAGCGGCAACAGTACCACCTCTAGCTACAGCAGCACGGCTCCAGCACCGTGCAAACCACTCGCGCAGCTCATGTGGAGAGGGTAGCTCCCGCCTCGACGAAGCACCCGAAGGGCCCCCAAACCCAGCACCGCCAGAGGCCACACGAGCAAACCCAGCACCCCCAGGCTCCGCACCCCCAGGCTCAGTACCCCCAGGCTCAGCACCCACAGGCTCAGCACCCCCAAGCTCCGCACCCTTACGCTCCGCACCCCCAGGCTCAGCACCCCCAAACTCAACACCCCCAGGCTCAGCACCCCCAAGCTCAGCACCCCTAGTAGCACCAGAGTCAACAGCTACCTCGACTGCATCTACCTGGGACACACTTGACGGGGCAGGACCTTGAGGGGGGAGAGGGTCTACCGGGGGGGGACCTGGCGCAAGGAAGAGTGGCACCGGGGTGAGGGGCACAGTGCGGTAGGGGAAGAGACGGTAGTAATGCACCGACTCGTCAAAGTTGTCGTCCTGGGAGGACAGAACACAGCTCGAGGTGGGGTGGTAAAACTGCCAACCAGGCGCGTCAGGGGGGAAGCCAAGGAAGACGCAGGGAACCGCACGGGGGGACAGCTTGTCCGCAGACAAATGCCCGAGATCCCCAGACACGAAACGCAGACGCATCGCCAACCTTCCCCGTCCACCGCAAGGTGGGGGAGGTCTCCGGCAAGGAGACCCGGGGCTGAAGGTTGATCTGATGCACTACGTACTGAACCGCAAACGGCCACAGAAAATGGGGAGCAGCCGCATGGATCATGGACATACGAGCGACGTCCATGACCATGCCAATGCGGCGCTTAGCAATCCCATTTTGCTGTGGAGAGGCCGGAAACGTGAAGGTCTTGCGGATGCCCTGTGCACGACAGAAGGCTCCCAGAAGGGCGGAGGAAAACTCCCCGCCTCTGTCAGAGTGCAGAAGCCAAAGAGGAAAGTCCGAGCCGAAACTCTCTCTGAGCGGGAGACGAGCTGCGCGGATCCAACCGATCAACACCTCAGCGACGTCACCCTTGCTGCGCAAGGGGAAGACTGTGGTGTAACGCGAGTAGTCGTCAACCACCAACAGGAAGTAACGCTCGTGACCCTCGCCACGGACGTGGGCGAGCCCCACACGTCCATGTGAAGATTCTGCAGCAGAGACTCTGTCGGAGGAAACTCGAAGGAGTGAGGGGCGGCGCGCTGCCTCCTCTCGACGCAGGGAACGCAGGTAGGGGCAGCCCCTAGAGGGAGGGGAGGGAGGGACCGTGGGAGACCCGAGACAAGGACACGGGAGGCCATGCCTCGGAGACGAGGGAGGGAGGGGTGATCAAGGCGGTGGTGCTAGAGGAGAGTCTGGTGAGACAGGAGACGACACGAGCAGGGGGCAGACTCAGGACCAGACCTGGACGCTGCAGCAAACACCTGACCCGACCCAGCTACCTGACCAGACTCAGCAACCGGAGGAGACTCGGTAGTCAGTGTGTACAAGCTCGACCCCGGCTGATAGGTCAATGTGGCCAAGTGTGGGCCTGTCCGAGCACACGTACAGTGGGTCACCCGCTGACTCGCAGGAGTGAACTGGTAAACACCCCCATTCTGTAGATCAGCACCACTCACCAAGTTTGTAGAGAACGAGGGGAGGTAGAGATCCGATAGGGTGCTCGAGCGGGCGCCGGACACGGTAAGACAGTGGAGAAGTGGGCAAGGACAGGACCTCCAGAGGGGTCCGCCAGGGAGACCGCAACTGGCCGACTAAGCGGCATAAGGGTGGTGCGGTGTCGAAAGAAGGAGCGGGAAGCACCCGAGTCAACGGTGAAGGTGTGTAAGGCCTGAGCCGACGTGGTACCTGAGAGAGCAGACTCACCAGCACCTGGGGCAGCAGACGCACTAGCACCAACAGTAACAGCCTCACCAGCACCTAGAGCAGCAGCCTCAATGCCCGGGTTAGGCGGAACACACAGGTAATAGTCACCCTCATCACTAGTAGACACAACATACATGGCAGCAAGAATGGCATCATAATCTAGATCAAGGATGGCAACCCACGACCTAAGCAGCTCGCCCAAGCGGTGGATCTCAGAGGCGTCAGGGAACTGGAGACGCCAAGTGTCCGTCAGGTGTCCGAAGCAGCGCTGGGTTGTGTGCGGGCCATCGCACCGCTCACCAGTGCGGTCGCCGGTACGCAGGACGTAGGCACAAGGACCAGCACCCCCACCCCGCTGACGCGCAGCGTACCACTCACGAAGCTGCTGGGGGGGCGGGGTCTCACGAGTGCGCTGCTGCTGCTGGCGCCGACCACCACCGAAGCCGCCCCGCTGCGCAGAGCCACCCCGACCAGCTCCACCTCCGCCGCCGCCACCTCCGCCACCACCGCCACCGCCTCCTCCTCCGCTCCCACCGCCACCGCCGCCGCCGCCTCTGCCTCCACCGCCGCCACCGAAGCCCCCACCCCCGCCACCACTCCCACCGCCACCCCCACTCCCTCCGCCGCCTCCACCGCCACCTCCACCGCCCCCGCCAGCCCCTCCAGCGCCCTTGCCCCCCTTGCCCTTGCCGGTGCGACGTCTCCCGCTAGGGGCAGACGCAGCGCCAACCGGCTCGGTGCCAACGAAGTCGACGGCAGCAGCAGAGGCAAAAGAGGGCAAAAGGGGGGAGGGGGAGCACCCCTGAAAGAAGGGGGCACAAGGGTCACCACGAGAGACTCCTACAGCGACTATAATCCTCTCACCTGCCAGGAGGCGCTCCTTGAGGAGGTCAACAGTGAGTGTGGTGGGGCAAACAGAGAGGAAGTGGTCCTTGACCGAGCGAAGGGAGTCAGGGAGCTGGGTGACTATGTAATAGAGGGTGATGTACATGGGGGGGGGGGGGGGGGGGGGGTGGGGTTCTTGTAGCAGGAAGCGCAGCGCGGTAGCGGGTGTCACTAGTGCGGAGGTGCTTAATGAGGTCAGCGACTGTGGGAAAGGCGGCGAGGTCAGGAAACAGGTACGGCAGCATGAGGCGGCTAAGGGCAGCAGTGGCAGGGGAAGAGTAGCGTGCAACTACAGCATCGTACAAGTTCTTAGCACTCTTGTACTGACTAAAGTGCGCACGCTCAGTGGACGGCAAGTGGCGACGCACAGCAAGACGAGCAGCAGCATCGCGTGTGGCCCAGTGTGAGCGAACAGTGCTTTCAGCATCGGCAGCAGGGGCAGCAGAGGCGCCAGACGTGAGATCAAACAGTGAGAGACCGTCCTTTCTATCGCACTGTAGGAAAAGCTGTAGATCATCGACCTAGACCTCAAAGTCAACAGCCCGACCCTCAGCATCAAAGACTAGAATGCTAAGGGTAGCCATGACAGCAGTGGCAGCAGGCTAGGTGCAGCAGTAGCAGGCGTGGCTCGGCAGTGCTCTTATTAGGGCTGGTAGGTAGGGGCCGTCAAGCAGTGGGGCAGGGCCGAGGCGCGTCAGCAGGGACAGAGCCGCGACCGCGGCGGCAGCTCCTGCCGTCAGTGGCGGTGGCAACCGCGGCTGTTGGCGGCGACGGCTGCTGCTGGTGGCGGCCGCCGCTGCTGTCAGCGGCGTCTGCTGCAGTTGGCTGCTGCTGGCGGCGGCATCGGCTGCTGGTGGCGGCTGCTGCAGCTGGTGGCGGCTGCTGCAGCTGGTGGCGGAGGAGCCGAGAAGGGGTCGGGAAGGGTGGCGACGGGGCCACGAAGGGCGGCGACGGGGCCGAGAAGGGGCCTCGAAGGGCGGCGACGGGGCCGCTAGGGGCGGCGACGGGGCCGCGAAGGGGCCACGAGGGGCCGAGAAGGGCGGCGACGGGGCCGCTAGGGGCGGCGACGGGGCCGCGAAGGGGCCGCGAGGGGCCGAGAAGGGCGGCGACGGGGCCGCTAGGGGCGGCGACGGGGCCGCTAGGGGCGGCGACGGGGCCGCGAGGAGCGGCGACGGAGCCGCTAGGGGCGGCGACGTGGCCGCGAAGGGCGGCGAAGGGGCCGTAACGGGCGGCGACGGGGCGGAAACGGGGCCGTGAGGGGCGGCGTCGGGGCCGCTAGGGGCGGCAACGGGGCCCTGAAGGGTGGCAATGGGGCTGCTACGGGTGGCGATGGGGCCGCGAGGGGCGGCGACGGGCGGCGAAGGGTGGCGACGAGCCCGCTAGGGGTGGCGCGAGGGGCCGTGAGAAGGGCCTCTAGGAGGGCGCGACGGGCCGCTAAGGGCAGCGGACGCAACAAGAGGGCGGCCCACGGGGCGTGCCTCGTGCAGGGGCGACTCGCGCTCCGGGCAGAAAAAAAGTTTTCGATTTTCAGTGGTGGGCCCTAGGAAGCGTTCCCACTAGGGAACCTGATTTATACCATGTGAAGAAATGAGGAATGATTGACTAAGGGAATGGTTGGGTACAAGTACAAACCCTAGAAATGTGTTGTACCCCATATGTGCTACCCCACTATAGCCTACATAGGCTAAGTCATATGAGTCTGACATTATGACCACACTAGAGAACTGGGAGGGATTACTAACATTGCCGTTGTCAATAAGGGATTGGTTATGAGCAGGCCCAAAAGTATGGTGGTAAAAAAATATGGAAGAAATGATTTTGTATATAACATGTAGCTGTATATTTTCATTACCTAGTTTGGATTAAGGCTCTAGAGGTGCGTACCACTTTGGGCTCACCTACGTGGTTGTGTTTTTCCCCCTATTGCAACTCCTGAAAGAATCACAGCACCAAACAAATCTCTTCCCTCTCTTCCTTGGCCTCTTTACTCTCACGTACGATTCAAAAACCCAAGCTTTGAATCATTAGGCACGTACTTCTTACCATGCTGGCAAGACACACTCTTACCAAGCTTACTATACTCTAGTACATATGGCCATGCTCACGTCCTGGTCAGGGGGCAACGCGCCTTGTAGGAAAGGGAAATATCGTGCCTTGTCTCGGTCACGATGCTCGACCATCGTTAGCCAGTGTTAAACGCTCGCGCCACGCTCAGGTGCCATGCGTGCAAAGCTCCAAGCCGCCATGGACATTTCGTACTTTGGCCGTGCTGGAGTTTTGGGCTTCATTGACCGTGTACTTAATGCTTTCACAAAATTCAAACCGGCTAGGTGCGACATACTTTGTTTCTCCTCTCTTAGACGGATCGTGAGTACATGGGCTCATTGCCAGACGTTGTCTGCAAGCTCTGCAATAGATGGTTCCCCACCGCGCAAGTATATGGCGGCCACAAGTCATGGCGGACCCCTTCTCAAGGGCTTTCCGCCGTGGCAAGGCCCCCACGAACTGCGCCGTCTGCTGGTCTACATGCACTAGTACGTCCACAGCAATCTCTTTGACGCTCTTGCTGCTCCCGCTTCACCTACCGCGTCTAACGCTTCTAACACCATCAGTGTGAGCGGTCCTCCTCGCATGCCTAAAGCTGACAAAGTTGAAATACCCTCAGCTGCAAACGTGGGGGCTCCTGATGTTGAGATAGGCTAAGCATTAGTAGGTTTACGAGCCATGGCTTTGGAGCCTTGGTAGTTGAGTTCGAGGGTAAGGAGAGTGTCGAGAAAGTTTAGAAGGAGAATGAGGGGTTTCACTATAGGTTCAAGGGTACAAATATGAAAGAAGTGAAGCAAGGTGCACCACCTAACAAGAAAAATAACTACACTAAGTCTACATTGCAGGCAGTTATAAAGTGATGTATAAAATAACATGCTGACACCTGAAGATGAACAAAAACTGCCACCAGGAGCACTTGCAGACAACTCGAGTGGACATCTTGAGATCCATCCAGAAGGGAGTCATGCCGTGCCGCCGACAATCATCTCTAGACAGCGCGATGCCACGCCCCTCAATCCGTTCGTTTTGAAGCTGCTGCATTTCGCTCGGCGCATGAATGATGGAATGGGAATGATGGAGGTTGACATCAATGGCCTGCTACAGCTCATGGTAGAGCCTGGCCTCGCGCCTCTCGTGACCTCGGAGCTCTGGAACTGCAAGGATCTGGCGCTGTTTGAGATGGAGCGCTTGGCAGGCCTCAATCGCGGATGGTCGGTGGCAACCTTCGAGGTCGAGGGCCATCCGCCACATCACCTGCTCTTCCAGAATTTAGCTCAAGTAAGCCGACCCTGGAGAGTTGGCTATGAGCTGCTATTGCGACCCCCTTGTGGTGAATGTATCATGTTATCTTCAATATGTTTTTATGAGATCCGACCCACATTCATAGCCACTAACCACGCCCTTGTTCTTGCATCCCTTTGCCACCAAAGTCAAGAGCATATGGAGCATCTAGAGTGTGTGATGTTTGTTGCATGCCTCTGTCGCTGCCCCACCATACACCAGGCATCCAAAGTTTTAAGCCACATCCCTTGCACAGGCGTGTGATGTTTGTTGCATGCCTCCGTCGCTGTGTGTGATGTTTCTTGCATGCCTCCGTTGCTGCGCTTTAAAGTCCGGAGCATCTGGAGTGTGTGATGTTTGTTGCAGGTTCTATAAAGTGACCTCTGACCTTTTACACCGACGTTGACGACATCTACATCGAAGACGGTGGCCCTGCGGACAATCACTACGACGACGAAGTCGACGCCGGACAGGTGGCACGTGAGGCTTGCGCACGTCGTCGTCGACACGATCTAGAGCTCGGTGAAGCAGAAGGTTGTCACCAACCTGGACATCAAGCCGTCGGCCGGCATCGACTCTCCGTGTGTCTCATGCGTCGGAGGGAAGCTGGCACGGCACACCTTCTCCGACAAGGGCTTGGACGCCGACGACGCTTTGGCCGTCGTGCACATCGACTTGTGTGGGTTGTTCCGAGTGGCCGCCAAGGATGGCAACCTCTACTTTTTGCTGCTGAAGGACCGTAAGACCCGCTACGTGTGGGCGAGGCCGGCTGCCAAGAAGTCTGACGTACTGCGGGAGTTTGAGAAGTGGCTGTTGGTGGCTGAGCGGCAGACCAATAAGCCGGTTGTAATGTATCACCTACCTACCCTATGAACTATCCTAACTATGGCTCTCCAAAGCGCTACCTACGTAAGTTAGCGACTTACTGGAAGGGAAGGTTGGAGGGGATGAATGGTGATTGGTCCACAATTGTGGACATCCACCTACTAAAAGACAAGCATGGTTGGGAACAAACCCAACCTCCACATTGGTTGGAATTCCAACGAATAGCAATTGAACATTTCTGTTACAAGTTACAACATGTAACAAAACAAGTCTTATCACGATTGTGTTGCTCTCATTGGTTGCTAATCCAACCATTGTGCCACCTAAGCAAACTCACCCCTAGGAGCTCCTTGCCCTTGTTGCAATGGTGGAAGTGGAGCTCCCCAAGGAGGGCTAGGAGGGGTGTGAGCTAGCCATGTTCATTCTCAACTCCCAACTTCCAATTAACCAAAATGGAAATGGGATTTTCTCTCAAAGTACAAGACTTTTCCCTCACAAATGCTCTAGGTTTCAACTACTCTCTTGGTGAAGCTACTCCATCACTCTCAAAGCTTCAACTACCGAGCCTTCAAGACTCAAGGATAGCATAGAGACTAGTTTATCTTGTATGTGCTTGTTGTTGGCGTTTTATAAGCCTACTATAGACCCTTTTGTGGGCATTAGTTATGAGCACGGGTCTTTATTGTAATTTTAAGGGCGATTCTTTATAAGCATATATTACATCGGTGCTAATGCTGCGCTGTGATTACGGTGGCGAGTTCCTTGGGAAGCATTTCACCAACTTCGTCGATGGGAAGGGTATCGTCCACAACCTAACCTGCCCATACACCCCGCAGCAGAACGGCATGGCCGAGCGGGAGATGCGGACGGTCTTCAAGCCGGTGCAGACGATGATGCTGCACATGGGCATGCAGCACCACTAATGGCACCTCGCTTTGCAGCACACCATCTGAGTGCGCAATTGCCTTGAGCGGTCAACGCTACCGCCGGGGACGACGCCGCATCAATTGCCGTCCGGCAAGCAGCCCGACTTGACACTGGCGCGCGTACAGGGGTGCATGGTGCAGTTCCTGGTCCCCGAGCAGCAGCACGGTGGGAAGCTGGCGCCGAAGGCCAGGTGGGACCTTCACCTGGGGCGTATCGGAGGAGAGCAAGGGATGGGAGGTCCTTGACCTCACCAATAACAAGGTTGTCACCACCCTAGAGGTGGTGTTCTACGAGACCATGTCGCTGGAGGTGTGGAAGTCGGAGCACGGGACGCCGACGGACGCAGATTAACGTCGCCGGTGGCCGAAGTGACGTCATGCAAGTCGGCGTGGAAGCGGAGCTGATGAAGGCAGGGGAGCAGCAGGCGGTGGAGTTGACGCTGACAACAACAAAGTCGGCAAGAGAGGCGTCGGCCAGGAAACCGCCGATAGGGGAGCAGAGGGCGGTGAAGCCGACAGGGGAGCTGCCGGCAAAGGAGAAGTTGGTTGGGGAGCCGAGGACAGGGGAGAAGTCGGCAGTGACTCCAAATTCGGTGCAGCAGGACGACGAGGGCAGTGAAGCTGGCAACAACGAAGGAGAGCTGTCAGAGGGGGAGCAGTCCACCGAGAGCGACGTGGTGGAGGTTCAGGTTGACCAGCCTGAGCTGCGGCGTTCTAGACGTACTTAGAGGCCACAGGATCTGCTAACCTACCACGTGTGCCCGCCGTCGGCCGCTTTCACCACGCTGCATGAAGGCGGTGATAGCCGCGATGGACAAGGAGATCCGCACCCTCATCGGCATGGGCACCTGGGAGCTGGTCCAACGGCCACGCGGGGTGAACACCATAAAGAACCGGTGGGTCTTGACGACCAAGAACCATCTACGACACGTTCGCTCAGGAGAAGGCGAGGCTAGTAGTGAAGGGCTTCACGCACGTGTACGGTGCCAAATTCAATGAGACGTACGCGCCGGTCGGAAGTTAGGTCATGCTGAGGATCTTCCTCAGCATTGTCGCCGTCCTCGACCTAAAACTAATGTAGCTCGACATGAGGAACGCCATCCTGCAGAGCAATCTTGACAGGGTGCTGTACATATACCAGCTGGACTGCTACGATGACGAGGCCGGCCGGATGTGCAAGCTACTGAAGAGCCTGTATGGGCTGAAGCATTCCGTGCTGTTGTGGTACATGGCGCTTGACGATGTGCTGATGGGCGCCGCCTAGAAGAAGAGCCAGGTCGACGGGCCACTCTACATCAAGGTCAGCGATGAGAGAGTGACCTGTTGGGTGCTCATTTACGTCGACCACCTGCTTGCCGCTAGCAGCAACACCGTGATGCTGAAGAAGCTGCTGGATACCACTTTTGAGCTGCGTGAGGTCTCACCGGTCGTGAAGTACCTCGGACTGGAGATTGTGCGCAACACGCTGGCAAGGAAGCTGTGGTTGCACCAACAAGGCCACATCGTCAAGCTGTGTCGATGCTTCATCGATGAGGAGCAAGGCGGTCGGATTCTGAAGACGTCGGTCTCCGTTGACGCCTACGCCGAGTTGACCTTTGACGACGCATCGGCTCATGAGCATGAGTAAGAGGTGAGAAAGTACGAACGAGAAGTGAAATGACTATGAATGAAGTGAGTACAAATAGGAAACCCTAATTGGGTTGTACCCCCTATGGGATACCCCACTATAGCCTACAGAAACAAGTAAGCTATAAGTTCTGACACACCCCCATAGGCAAAGTGGGGGAGAACAAGGGGTCACAAGACCGGTCAAGCAAAGCAAAGCAAAGCTCAGGGTGGATCACAAAGTCACCACGCATTCCGAGCACAAGTTCAAAGGCCACAAGGCCAGTTCACATGCAAGATCATATATAGAGATATACAAGAGCAAGAGTATATATATGCGAAAGTACAAGAAAGGTCAAGAGGAGAGCAAGTGAGGCAAGACAGGCACAAGACCCAACTGCGTGCAGCAACGCTGATGATCACAAGGCGCAAGTGCCTTGGTGAAGACATCAGCAGTGTTGGCCTCAGAGGCCACGTACGCAAGTCGCAGCTGTCCACGCTGCTGTAGCTCACGAGCAAGAAAGTAGCGAAGAGCAATGTACTTCGTTTTGTGCTCCAGTCGCTGCTCTCGACACAAGGCCAGCATGGCCTTGTTGTCTACGTACAGGACTGGAGGAGAACGAGGCTGCTCTCCAAGGTCGGTCAGCAGGTAGGTGAGCCAGCGTAACTCTTGTGCAGCCATAGCCCCAACGTAGATCTCAGCCTCACAACTGGAGCCGAGAACAGAAGACGAGCGGGTAGCCCGCCACGAGACAGAGCCGGAACCAAGGCTGAAGGTGTAACCCTGTGACGACCGCTGCGTAGCCTGGTCGTCAGCCCAAGAAGCGTCTGCGTGCCCAGTAAGGACCACTGGACTGCGCCCTCCAAGCACTAGCCCCATGCCCGACGTACTGCACAAGTAGCGCAACACCCTCTTCGCTGCAGCCATGTGCTCTGGTCGGTGTCTCCCAGGAGCAACAAAGCGTGCGAGAATGCTAAGAGGGTATGCGAGGTCAGGTCGTGTGCAGGTCATCAGGTACATGAGGCAGCCAACAAGCTCTGCATACGGACCACTCGACTCTACGGACTCATCCGAAGGCAGAGCTGAGAGCGAGTGGCGAGTAGGCAGAGGAGTGGCCTGAGGCGAGGAGTACGTGAAGCCGAAGCGCTGAAGGACCTGCTGCACCATGTGTGACCGAGTCAGGGTAATGGTGCGGCGTGCTCTGTCCCGGGTGATCTGCAAGCCAAGGTAGCTGCGCAGTTCACCCAGGTCAGTGCACGTGTGTCTCTTCTGCAGCTCGGACTTCACGTAGGCGAGTCCAGCAGTGTCAGCTGTGGCAAAGACCAAGTCGTCGACGTACACGAGGATGTAGAACGGCGGCAGAGAGGTGTCGGTGCGCAGAAACAGCGACGGGTCGGCAGTGGAAGGAGCAAACCCAAGTGCCGCGAGCGTAGTCGTCAGTGTGTCGTGCCACTCACGTGGCGCCTGGCGGAGACCGTAGACTGGACGCCGGAGACTCCACTGGGTACCACGAGGGAAAGACCCTGTGAAGCCAGGTGGGCGACGCAGCCAGATCTCCTCGTGCAGACTGCCCTGCAAGAAAGCTGTGCTGAAGTCGAGAGAGTGCAACTCGTAGTCACGGTGAGCAGCAACGTGTAGCAGAACTCGAAGAGTGGTCATCTTCGGGGTGGGGGAGAAGGTCTGAAAGTAGTCAACCCCCTGCCGCTGACTGAAGCCACGAGCCACGTAACGCGCCTTGAAGACAGGCGGAGAACCCGGCGGCCGCTTCACCCTGAAAATCCACATGCCACTGACGATGTTTGCCCCAGGAGGGGGAACAGCGTCAACGTAGGTGCCTGTGGACTTCCAGGAAGCCATCTCTGCATCCATAGCTGCCTGCCACTGAGAGGAGTAGGGACCCTCTATCGCCTCCGCGTAAGAGCGCGGAGTCGGGATGTCTGGTGCATCCGGGTCTCCCTCAGGGGCTAGCAGTACAGACGCGAGACGAGGTGAAGCGGCGGCCAGACACTGGAACTCCTCCTGCCTGTCCTCAAGGACGTCCGTGCCAAGGGCACACTCACCCCCGACGGACGGAGGACAGGCGGACTCAGACTCAGTGACAAGACGAGCAGCGTAGTCTAGACGACAGCGCGCAGCAAAGTCGACAAGCTCAGTGACAAGGGCAGACGCAGCAGACGACTCGAAGGAAGGGCCAGTGACAGCAGTAGCCAGGAGACGCGTGACAGTAGGACTGGCAGCACGAAGAGCGTCCGACTCCGGGTCGGCAAGAGCAGGAAGAGAGGAAGCAGGAGGAGAAGGCAAAGGGGCACGCAAAGGAGCAGTGGACGGACGCAGTGACATCCGGTGCGTGCCAGGGACAGGAGGAGGACGCTGACGCGACCCGCGACCACTAGCGCGCTCAGTACGAACAGGCGACACAGGACGAGACGCAGGCTCACGACGCTCAGTAAGACCTCCAGTCGGACCAGCGTAGGGAGAAGGAGCAGGCAAAGGGGAGGCAGGCTGTAGCTGTGGCTGTGACCGGACAGGCTGCGGACCCTCTAAGGGAGGAGGAGGAGGTGTAAGACCAAGAACCTGCTGCAGGAGCGGAACGAAGTACGGTCGGGGCCGCGCGGCGACGCTAGAAACAGCAGGAACAGCACCAGCAGCCCCGGCAGGAGCACCCACTCCAGCAGCACCTCCAGCAGCTCCAGAACCTCCAGCCGCAGCACCAGGAGCACTGTCAGTCGGGCCGCCAACGGCAGGCTCAGCGCCAACACCCTCAGCAGGACCAGCTCCAGGAGAACTCTCAGACTCAGCAGCTCCAGCACCCACAGTGCGAGTACCGGCGGGGCGCGCAGCAGCAGTGCCCTCTGCAGCCGAAGAACCACCAGCACCAGCAGCACGCCTCCAGCGCCCGGCAAACCACTCACGCAGCTCCTGTGGGGAGAGTGGCTCCCGGCGAGACGAAGCACCCCCAGGCACAGCACCCCCGGGCTCAGCACCCCTAGACACAGCACCTCCAGGCACGGCACCCCCAGGCTCAGCACCCCCAGGCCCAGCACCCCCAGGCACAGTACCCCCAGACTCGGCACCTCCAGGCTCAGCACCCCCAGGCACAGCACCCCCAGGCTCAGCACCCCCAGGCTCAGCACCCCCAGACTCGGCACCTCCAGGCTCAGCACCCCCAGACTCCGCACCCCCAGGCTCAGCTCCCGCAGCAGCACCAGAGTCACCAGTGACCTCGACAGGCTCGACCGCGTCTACCTGGGACACACCTGAAGGGGCAGGACCCTGAGGGGGGAGGGGGACTACCGGGGGGGGACCTGGTACCAAGAAGAGCGGGGGTGGGGGGAGGGACGGAGTGCGGTAGGGGAAGAGGCGGTAGTAGGGCACCGACTCGTCGAACGTGACGTCCTGGGAGGACAGAACACGTCGAGAGGTGGGGTGGTAAAACTGCCACCCAGGGGCGTCGGGGGGGAACCCCAGGAAGACGCAGGGAGAAGCACGAGGGGACAGCTTGTCCGCAGACAGGTCGCGAACAAACGCCCGAGATCCCCAGACCCGGAACGCCGACGCATCGCCAACTTTCCCCGTCCACAGCAGGGCTGGGGAGGTCTCCGGTCGAGAGACCCTGGGGTGGAGGTTGATCTGGTGCGCAGCGTACCTGACCGCAAACGGCCACAGAAAATGGGGAGCAGCCGCATGCATCATGGACGTACGAGCGACGTCCATGACCATGCCAATGCGGCGCTCAGCAATCCCATTTTGCTGCGGTGAGTCCGGAAGCGTGAAGGTCTGACGGATGCCTCGCACACGACAGTAGGCACTCAGGAGGCCGGAGGAGAACTCTCCACCTCTGTCCGAGTGCAGACGCAAAACAGGGAAGTCAGAGCCAAAGCTCCTCCGAAGCTGGAGACGAGCTGCGCGGATCCAGTCGATCAGCACCTCAGTGACCTCACCCTTGCTGCGCAAGGGGAAGACTGTGGTGTAACGCGAGTAGTCGTCAACCACCAGCAGGAAGTAGCGCTCCTGACCCTGTCCACGGACGCGGGCTGGGCCCCACACGTCCATGTGAAGCGTCTGCAACGGGGCCTCTGTGGGAGGAAACTGGGAGGAGTGAGGGGCAGCACGCTGGCGCCCCTCGACACAGGGGACACAGGTGGGGCCAGGGCCCGGAGGAAGGGGAGGGAGAGACCGGGGAAGACCAGACACAAGGACTCGCGAGGCCATGCCTCTGAGCCGAAGCAGAGAGGGGTGGCCAAGGCGGTGGTGCCAGAGGAGGGTCTCGTGAGACAGACGACGACACGAGCAGGGGGCAGACTCAGGACCAGACCTGGACGCTGCAGCAAACACCTGACCAGACAAAGGGACCCTACCAGACTCAGCACCTGGAGGAGAAGCAGTGGTCAGTGTGTACAGGCTCGACCCTGGCCGACGTGTAAACGTAGCCAGGTGGCGACCTGTATCCTCCTCCGTGCAGTGGGTCACCCGCTGACGAGCAGGGGTGAACTGGTGGACACCCGCATCCTGGAGGTCAGCACCACTCACCAAGTTCGTCGAGAACGAGGGGAGGTAGAGACCAGTCAGGGTGCCAGAGGGGGCCGCCGGACACGGGAGGACAGTGGAGAAGCGAGCCAGGACCGGCCCCCCAGAGGGGTCAGCCAGGGACACTGCAACCGGCCGACTCAGCGGCGTGAGAGTGGTGCGGTCCCTAAAGAAGGAGCGAGACGCTCCAGAGTCAAGGGTGAAGGTGTGAGAGGCCGAAGCCGACACAGTACCTGAGAGGGCAGACTCACCAGCACCTGAGAGCACAGACGCACTGGCACCTAGAGCAGCAGCCTCACTAGTACCTGACGCGGCAGTACCAATGCCCGGGTCGGGCGGGAAACACCGGTAACAGTCATCCTCATCACTACCAGTCACAGCATACATAGCAGAGAGAATAGCATCAAAGTCAAGATCATAAATAGCTACTCCAGCCCTAGACAGCTCTCCCCAGCGGGGGATCTCAGCGGCCTCCGGAAACTGCTGACGCCAGGCGTCGGTCAGGCGGCCAAAGCAGCGACGGGCTGTGTGGGCGCCTCCACACCTCTCCCCCGCACGGTCACCGGTGCGAAGAACGTAGGGGCAGGGACCAAGAGCACCACCGCGCTGACGCTGCAAGTACCACTCACGGAGCTGCTGAGGGCCGGGGACGGTGCGAGAGCGCTGCTGCTGCTGCGGCTGCTGCTGCTGCTGCTGCTGCTGCTGGCGCTGACCACCCCCAGAGCTGCTCCGCTGGGACGAGCCAATCCGACCCCCGCCTCCACCACCACCCCCGCCTCCACCGCCACCCCCGTCTCCACCGCCACCTCCCCCACCAGGACCGTCGCTCCCACCGCTCCCACCGCCTCCTCCGCTACCACCTCCGCCGCCACCTCCGCCTCCACCGCCGCCACTAGTACCTCCACTCCCGCCACCACCTCCACCGCCACCCCCACTCCCCCCGCCACCCCCACCTCCTCCGCCACTGCCTCCTCTAGATCCACCCGCTCCCTTGCCCCCCTTGCCCTTGCCAGAGCGGCGTCTGCCGCTGGGGGCAGACGCCGCACCGACCGACTCAAAACCAGCGAGGTCGGCCGTAGCAGCAGAGGCGACAGAGGGCAGCAGGGGGGAAGGAGAACACCCCTCAAAGATGGGGGTGCGAGGGTCACCCCTAGAGGCCCCTACAGCGACTATACTCTTCTCAGCCGCTAGCAGGGACTCCTCAAGGAGGTCGACAGTGAGGGTGGTGGGACAGACAGAGAGAAACTGGTCCCTAACGACACGAAGGGACTCAGGAAGACGGGTGACGAGAAAGTAGAGAGTGATATACATGGGAGGAGGGTTTGCGGCGCGGAACTCAGCAGGAAGGGCAGTGCGGTAGCGAGCGTCACTAGCGCGGAGGTGGGTAGCGAGGTCAGCGACAGTGGGAAAGGAAGCGAGGTCAGGGAAGAGAAACGGTAGCATGAGGCGGCTAAGGGTAGCGGAGGAAGGGGAGGAGTAGCGTGCAACTACAGCGTCGTACAAGGCCTGAGTGGTCTTGCACTGACTAAAGTGGGCACGCTCAGAGGAAGGGAGGTGGCGACGCACAGCAAGACGTGCAGCAGCATCGCGGGTCGCCCACTTGGAGCGAACGGCAGAGTCAGCATCAGCAGGCGGGGCAGGGACAGCTCCAGAGACAAAGTCAAAGAGAGAGACCTCATCTATCGCATCACACAGTAAGTACAGCTGCAGGTCTTCAATCCAGACGGCAAAGTCAATGGCCCTCCCCTCAGCGTCAAAAGTAAGAACATTGGGGGTGGCCATGGCAGCAGCTGAAAGTCTCACCGGGCTGGAAGAGTCGGGTAGGTCAGCAGCAGAGGAACACAGCTCAGGGACAGCAGCACGGCTCCTCAGGTGGCTCGCGTGGCTCAGGCGGCTCGGGCGGCTCGGGCGGCTCGGGCGGCTCGGGCGGCTCGGGCGGCTCGGGCGGCTCGCGCGGCTCGGGTGGCGTAGGGGCTCATGGGCGGCGCGGGCTGCTGGGGCTGCTCACGTGCAGCACGGCGGGCTGCAGCAGGGCCGGTGGCGGGCTGTAGCAGGGCCGGCGGCGGGCTGTAGCAGGGCCGGCGGCGGCTGTAGCAGGGCCGGTGGTGGGCTGTAGCAGGGCCGGTGGCGGGCTGTAGCAGGGGCCGGTGGCGGCTGTAGCAGGGCCGGTGGCGGGCTGTAGCAGGGGCCAGTGGCGGCTGTAGCGGGGCCGGTGGCGGGCTGTAGCAGGGGCCGGTGCGGGCTGTAGTGGGGCCGACGAGGGGCCGAAGTGGGGCCTAGGCGGGCCGGCGGGCTGTAGCAGGGGCCAGTGGCGGGCCTAAGCGGGGCCAGCGCGGGGCCGACAGGGCGTAGGTGGGGCCGGCGCGGGGCCGAAGAGGGGCCTAAGCGGGGCCGACGGAGCCTACGCGGGGCCGACACGGGGCCGAGACGGGGCCTGGGCGGGGCCTACGCGGGGCCGACGAGGGGTACGCGGGGTCGACGAGGGGTACGCGGGGCCTACGCGGGGCCGACGAGGGGTACGCGGGGCCTACGCGGGGCCTACGTGGGGCCGACGAGGGGTACGCGGGGCCTACGCGTGGCCGACGAGGGGTACGCGGGGCCGACGAGGGGTACGCGGGGCCTACGCGGGGCCGACGAGGGGTACGCGGGGCCGACGAGGGGCCTAAGCAGGGGCCGACGAGGGGCCTAAGCGGGGCCGACGAGGGGCCTAAGCGGGGCCGACGAGGGGCCTAAGCGGGGCCGACGAGGGGCCTAAGCGGGGGCCGACGAGGGGCCTAAGCGGGAGCACGACGGGAGGGGCGACTCGGAGGGTCGCTAAAAAAAATGCGCGCCTCGGGGCGCGCTTCGGTGGGCCCTAGGAACAGGCCCTAGGAAGGGACCTGCTCTGATTCCATGAGAAAGTACGAACGAGAAGTGAAATGACTATGAATGAAGTGAGTACAAATAGGAAACCCTAATTGGGTTGTACCCCCTATGGGATACCCCACTATAGCCTACAGAAACAAGTAAGCTATAAGTTCTGACAAGAGGATTACCGGCAAAAGGTCGGCTCTCTGCAGTTCGCGACGACAACGACGAGGCCGGACATCACCTTCGCATGCAGCAAGCTGGCGAGCAACTACCTCGCGGTGAAGAGAGATTACCACTTCTGCGAGGTCGAGTGCAGCCTCGCCTACCTCACCGACACGCGTGACACCGCCCTTGAGTTCGGTGGTGGACTAGAGTCGCTGTGCCTGGTCGGCTACGTGGACGCCAATGACGCCGTTGACAAGCAGAACCGGACGAGCATGGGTGACTACGTGTTTGTCTTCGAAGGGGCCGCCACCTCCTGGTCAAGCCAGCTCATCAAGTGCGTGACACTCTCGTCGACCAAGATGACCCCAATTTTAAGAAATTTGGTTTTCATAAGATGTGTTGCCCTTTTTTAAAATTCATGAATGATTATCGCGACGTCTTCTCAGAATAGCGGTATATCTTTTTCTACGACTCTGAAATTTCAGGGCCCTTACGAAAACCAAATTTCTTATTGACAGCGGTAATTTGTACATAATGTTATGGAAGTGGGCTGTTAAAACTTATTGACAGCGGTAATTTGTACAACGAAAAGCTACTTGCGCGTTTATTACCTTTGTTTCGAAAAATTCGTGTGTAGGGCAATACTCGATTCGTCATGTTTCGTCTATCTAATTTTGCACGAGCTGGAAAGTCTTAAATCAGATTCTGTCATACTCGATTTCTTTCTAGTTACCATCCGCGTGATCAGCTGCTAGTGTCTAGTGACCAAACACGCGAAGCTAGTTACCAAAAGCGCAAAAACACCATGAAATGGTCAACAAATGCCCCCATTTAAGTTACCAATCACATATTTTCCCGAAAGAACAAGCCAAGCCATGGAGGCGAGGTGATCCAGCTCGAGCCGGCTGCCAAAGAGGTCGATTTTGCCAAGTTGGAGGAGTCACGACGAGCTAAGAACTGCTCAACCTCATCTACCCAACATTTCGGAGGAACTCGTAATGTACACTTACTTTCTGTTCACATAAGATAAGAGGAAGGTCGCATCTGCTTTCAGTGCCATTTCCAGTTTTACGTGTACAAACGTACAAAGACTATTACACGCAGTTTGCGTCCATGCGAGCAGGATGTGCTCGTGCAGGCAATGGAAAAACGAGGGGTTTTGAATCGAACGATGCCAGTGAGCAGGAAGAGGCGTCCAATGAAGCACATCTCCTGTCATGCTGTACAATTGGTATCGCTGGCGTGTCGTTATGGAACGGTTTGAACAGCTGGCTCTTGGTGTTATAGTCAAGAGTCCACTTAGAGGTCGCGGATGCCCATGAAACCGCCTAAGCAGAATCTGACGTCTTCAATTCGCCTCCTTTCAAAACGCTGTCACGATCAGCTCCAATAGCACATGACGCTGAAACTTGGACAGCAATTAGCCTTAAGTGTCTGCTTTCCAACGGTGTATTGCTTGTTATCAATAGAGATGTATGCGCTACGCTGTGAACGAAAACGTAAGCTCGGCTGAAAAACGTGTATTCTCATTGATGCAAGGAAGAGGTGAGATACAACATTGCCTAGGGGACTCTTAAGGGGTTGGGATCATCCTGGGTACTCAGAGAAGGTTGAGTCCTAGGGAAGAAAGGCTAGAGAAGGATGGGAAACGTCCTAGCTAGGTCAGCAAAGCCAACCACACATGGATGTTCAGAGCTGTACTCAAGGCAACCAATTGTGAGTTAAGCCAACCATGAGTCAGCTTGTCTTCCCACTTGCACCCTCTTGCAAGCTCGTTCCAGGAAGACCACACTTCTCAAAAGGAGGGCTGTAGAGTCCCACTTGTACACCTGTACTTCTTGTCTCATTCTCTGTCCCTGCACCATTGGCATGACAACAATGAAAGGGTGGCAAGGGAAATGCTGCCAACAGTGCACCATGACTACGGAACAGTGAATTTCGGCAGCTGTCACGCAATGCTCAGATGTTGGATCGTTCTGAAACTTGATGAACACCTGCACAGCAAAGCAAAAAACTGCCACACCGAATTTCAGACCAATCAAAGCTTTTTACACGAGTCAGCAGCCGAAATGGTGAACTCGGCTGTTACCAAAAAGGAGTAACACACACTTCCGGGATGCCATAAGTCTTGAAACATAAAATGTTGTCATGCCTTGGTAACTGCTTCAAAAACTCTGAAACTTTGAGGGTTTGAAGAGCACATGTTGAAAAACCTCCCCACAAAATTCCAGAAGCTGAGCAGGCTTCTAGGCCGAATGGGAGTACGATGACCGTGCCACTGTAATGTGTTGGCACAACACTTGGAAGCTGACTGTGAAGCAACGTCGTCCATCCATTTCGCAGTACTTTGAGACCCCAAACGAGAAGGGTTGTCCCCATCCCCCAACTCGGGTGAGGTGAGGGTGGTATTGTGCTCAAAACCACTCGGCATCGGGGATTAGTCGGGGAATGGAATGACCCTTCGTGTTGTCCCCAGTAGTTTAGAGAGGGTGTGGTGTGGTCGGGACGGGGGGAGGGTGGTGTGAGGGGGGTGAGAAGATTAGAACGAGAATGATGAACTAAGAAATGAAGAGAGTACAAATATGAAACCCTAATTGGTTGTACCCCCTATGGGATACCCCACTATAGCCTACACAACAGCATAAGCTATAATGTTCTAACACACCCCCATAGGCAAAGTGGGGGAGAACAAGGGGTCACAAGACCAGTCAAGCAAAGCAAGCTCAGGGTGGATCACAAAGTCACCACACAGTCCGAGCACAGGGTCAAGGCTACACGGCCAGTTCACATGCAAGAGTACACACATATATATAAAGCTAGGCAAGCAAGAGCAGGTATATATATATGTAAGAGTACAAGCAAGGTCAAGAGGAGAGCAAGTGAGGCAAGACGGGCACAAGACCAAGCTGAGTGCAGAAGCGCTGATGATCACAAGGCGGAAGTGCCTTGGTGAAGACATCAGCAGTGTTGGCCTCATAGGCCACGTACGCAATCCGCAACTGTCCACGCTGCTGTAGCTCACGAGCAAGGAAGTAGCGGAGAGCAATGTGCTTTGTTCTGTGCTCCAGTCGCTGCTCTCGACACAAGGCCAGCATGGCCTTGTTGTCTACGTACAGGACTGGAGGAGAACGAGGCAGCTCTCCAAGGCCGGTCAGCAGGTAGGTGAGCCAGCGAAGCTCCTGTGCAGCCATGGCCCCGGCGTAGATCTCAGCCTCACAACTAGAGCCAAGAACAGAAGACGAGCGAGTAGCCCGCCACGAAACAGAGTCGGAGCCAAGGCTGAAGGTGTAACCCTATGACGACCGCTGCGTAGCCTGGTCGTCAGCCCAAGAAGCGTCCGCGTGCCCAGAGAGGACGACTGGACTCCGCCCTCCAAGCACTAGCCCCATGCCCGACATATTGCACAGGTAGCGCAACACCCTCTTCGCTGCAGCCATGTGCTCTGGTCGGTGTCTCCCAGGAGCAACATAGCGTGCGAGAATGCTAAGAGGGTATGCAAGGTCAGGTCGTGTGCAGGTCATCAGGTACATGAGGCAGCCAACAAGCTTTGGGTACGGACCACTCGACTCTACGGACTCATCCAAAGGCAGAGCTGAGAGCGAGTGGCGAGTAGACAGAGGAGTGGCCTGAGGCGAGGAGTACGTGAAGCCGAAGCGCTGAAGGACCTGCTGCACCATGTGACAGGGTAATGGTGCGGCGTGCTCTGTCCCAGGTGATCTGCAAGCCAAGGTAGCTGCGCAGTTCACCCAGGTCTGTGCACGTGTGTCTCTGTTGCAGTTTGGACTTCACATAGGCGAGTCCAGCAGTGTCAGCTGTGGCAAAGACCAAGTTGTCGTCGTACACGAGGATGTAGAACGGCGGCAGAGAGGTGTCGGTGCGCAGAAACAGCGACGGGTCGGCAGTAGAAGGAGCAAACCCAAGAGCCGCAAGCGTAGTCCTCTGTGTGTCGTGCCACTCATGTGGCGCCTGGCAAAGACCGTAGACTGGACGCCGGAGACTCCACTGGGTACCAAGAGGGAAAGACCTAGTGAAGCCAGGTGGGCGACGCAGCCAGATCTCCTCGTGCAGGCTGCCCTGCAAGAAAGCAGTGCTGAAGTCGAGAGAGTGCAGCTCATAGTCACGGTGAGCAGCAACGTGCAGCAGTACTCGAAGAGTGGTCATCTTCGGGGTGGGGGAGAAGGTCTGAAAGTAGTCAACTCCCTGCCGCCGACTGAAGCCACGAGCCACGTAACGCGCCTTGAAGACAGGCGGAGAACCCGGTGGCCGCTTCACCCTGAAGATCCACATGCCACTGACGATAATCGCCCCAGAAGGGGGGACAGCGTCAACGTAGGTGCCTGTGGACTTCCAGGAAGCCATCTCTGCATCCATAGCTGCCTGCCACTGAGAGGAGTAGGGACCCTCTATCGCCTCCGCGTAAGAGCGCGGAGTCGGGATGTCAAGTGCATCCGGGTCTCCCTCAGGGGTAAGCAGTACGGACACGAGATGAGGTGAAGCAGCTGCCAGACACTGGAACCCCTCGTGCCTGTCCTCAAGGACGTCCGTGCTAAGGGCACACTCACCCCCAACGGACGGAGGACAGACAGACTCAGACTCAGAGACAAGACTAGCAGCCTAGTCTAAGCGACAGCGAGAAGCAAAGTCGAAAAGCTCAGTAACGAGAGCAGACGCAGCAGTAGACTCGAAAGAAGGGTCAATGACAAGAGTAGCAAAGAGACGCGTGACAGTAGGACTGGCAGCACGAAGAGAGTCCGACTCAGGGTCGGCAAATGCAGGAAGAGAGGACTCAGGAGAGGACGGCAAAGGGGCACGCAGAGGAACAGTAGACGGACCCTGAGACATCCGGTGCATGCCAGGGACAGGAGGAGGACGCTGGCGCGAACCACGACCACTAGCGCGAGCAGCTCTAACAGGCGATGCAGGACGAGACGCAGGCTCACGACGCTCAGTAAGACCTCCACTAGGACCAGCGTAGGGATAAGGAGCAGGCAGAGGGGAGGCAGGCTGTAGCTGTGACTATGACGGGACAGGCTGTGGACACTTTAAGGGAGGAGGAGGACCAGTATAAGGAGGAAGACCAAGAACGTGCTGCAGGAGTGGAACAAAGTACGGTCGAGGCCGCGTGACGACGCCAGAAGCAGCAAGGACAGCACCAGTACCCTCAACAGGAGCACCCGCTCCAGCAGCACCTCAAGCAGCACCAGGAGCACCCTCAGTAGGACCGCCAGCGGTAGTCTTAGCGCCAACAGCTCCAGTCGAACCCGCCGGCCCAGCAGCTCCAGTACTCCTAGTACGAGTACCTCCGGGACCCGCGACCGCAGCACCCTCAGCAGCCAAAGAACATCTCGCACCAGCAGTACTGCGCCAGCGCCGGGCAAACCACTCGCGCAGCTCCTGTGGAGAGAGTGGCTCCCGGCGAGAAGAAGCACCCAGAGAACCTCCAGGCGGAGCACCTCCACTCTCAGCACCCCCTGGCTCAGCACCCCCAGACGCAGTACCCCGAGGCTCAGCACCCCCAGACTCCGCACCCCCAGGTCCAGCACCCCCAGGCTCAGCACCCCCAGCAGCACCAGAATCACTAGTGACCTCGACAGGCTCGACTGCGTCTACCTGGAACACACCTGAAGGGGCAGGACCCTGAGGGGGGAGGGAGTCTACCTGGGGGGGACCTGGTACAAGGAAGAGCGGGGGTGGGGGGAGGGACGGAGTGCGGTAGGGGAAGAGGCGGTAGTAGGGGACCGACTCGTCAAACGTGACGTCCTGGGAGGACAGAACACGTCGAGAGGTGGGGTGGTAGAACTGCCACCCAGGCGCGTCAGGGGGGAACCCCAGGAAAGACGCAAGGAGCAGCACGAGGGGACAGCTTGTCCGCAGACAAGTCGCGGACAAACGCCCAAGATCCCCAGACCCGGAACGCCGACGCATCGCCAACCTTCCCCATCCACAATAAGGCTGGGGATGTCTCCGGCCTGGAGATCCTGGGGTGGAGGATGATCTGATGCGCCGCGTACCTGACCGCAAACGGCCATAGAAAATGGGGGGCAGCCGCATGCATCATAGACGTACGAGAAACGTCCATGACCATGCCAATGCGGCGCTCAGCAATCCCATTTTGCTGCGGTGAGTCCGGAAGCGTGAAGGTCTGATGGATGCCTCGTGCGCGATAGTAGGCTCGCAGTAGGCCAGTGGAAAACTCTCCGCCTCTGTCCGAGTGCAGACGCAGAACAGGGAAGTCCGAGCCAAAGCTCCGCCTGAGCTGGAGACGAGCCGCGCGGATCCAGTTGATTAGCACCTCAGTGACATCACCCTTGCTGCGCAAGGGGAAGACTTCGGTGTAACGCGAGTAGTTGTCAACAATGAGCAGGAAGTAGCGCTCGTGACCCTATCCACGGACGCGGGCCGGGCCCCACACGTCCATGCAAAGCGTCTTCAACGGGGCCTCTGTCGGAGGAAACTGGGAGGAGTGAGGGGCAGCCCGCTGGCGCCCCTCGACACAGGGGACACAGGGAGGGACAGGGCCCTGAGGAAGGGGAGGGAGGGACCGGGGGAGACCAGACACAAGAAGACGGGAGGCCATGCCTCCGAGCCGAAGCAGAGAGGGGTGACCAAGACGGTGGTGCCAGAGAAGAGTCTCATGAGACAAGAGACGACACGAACAGGGGGCAGACTCAGGACCAGACCTAGACGGTGCAGCAAACACCTGACCGGACGAAACGACAATACAAGACTCAGTAACGGGAGAAGACGCAGTGGCCAGTGTGTACAGGCTCGACCCCGGCTGACGGGTAAACGTAGCCAGGTGCCGGCCTCTGCTAGCCTCTGTACAGTGCGTCACCCGCTGACGCGCAGGAGTGAACTGGTGTACTCCCTCATCCTGTAGGTCAGCACCACTCACCAGGTTCGTCGAGAACGAGGGGAGGTAGATACCAGACAGGGTGCCAGAGGGAGCCGTTGGACACGGGAGGACTGTGGAGAAGCGAGACAGTACAAGACCCCGCGAGGGGTCAGCCAGAGACACCGCAACCGGCCGACTAAGCGGCGTGAGTGTGGTGCAGTCCCCAAAGAAGGAGCGAGACGCCCTAGAGTCAAGAGTGAAGGTGAGGGAGGCCGAAACCGACGTAGTACCTGAGAGTGCAGACTCACCAGTACCTAAGGACGCAGAGACACTAGCACCTAGAGCAGCAGCGTCGCAAGCACCTAGGGCAGCAGCCTCAATGCCCGGATCGGGCGGAAAACAGCGGTAGCAGTCACCCTCATCACTATGAGACACAGCATACATGGCAGAGAGAATAGCATCAAAGTCAAGATCAAAGATGGCAACACCCGCCCTGACAGCTCGCCCCAGCGAGGAATCTCTGAGGCCTCCGGGAACTGGTGACGCCACGCGTCCGTCAGGCGGCCAAAGCAGCGCTGGGTGGGGTGCGGGCCCCCATACTGCTCACCCGCACGGTCGCCCTTGCGCAGGACGTAGGTGCACAGACCAAAACCCCCACCCCGCTGGCGTGCAGTGTACCACTCACGGAGCTGCTGAGGGGACAGGGTCTCACGACCGCGCTGCTGCTGCTGGCGCGCGCCGCTACCGGAGCCACTCCTCTACGAAGACCCGCGACCAGCTCCACCGCCACCCCCACCGCCTCCGCCGCCTCCGCTTCTGCCGCCGCCTCCACCGCCGCCTCCACCGCCGCCTCCACCGCCGCCTCCACCACAGCCTCCACCGCTGCCTCCACCGCCGCCTCCACCAGCGCTCCCACCGCCACCGCCGCCGCCGCCGCCGCCTCCGCCTCCACTGCCGCCACCGACCCCCCTACCCGCACCTCCACTCCCACCGCCACCCGCAGTACCCCCACCGCCTCCACCTCCACCTCCACCGCCCACTCCTCCAGCTCCCTTGCCCCCCTTGCCCTTGCCAGGGCGGCGTCGCCCGCTAGGGGCAGACGCCGCACCGACCGACTCAAGACCAACGAGGTCGGCCGTAGCAGCAGAGGCAATAGAGGGCAGCAGGGGGGAGGGGGAACACCCCTCAAAGATGGGGGTGCGCGGGTCACCTCGAGAGGCTCCTACAGCGACTATACTCTTCTCCGCTGCTAAGAGGGCCTTCTCGAGGAGATCGACAGTGAGTGTGGTGGGAGAGACTGAGAGAAAGTGGTCCCTGACTACTTGAAGGGAGTCAGGAAGGCGAGTGACTAGGAAGTACAGAGTGATGTACATGCGGGGGGGGATTCTTGGCGCAGAAGTCAGCAGGGAGTGCAGCGCGGTAGCGAGTGTCACTAGTGCGGAGGTGCGTAATGAGATCACTCACGGTGGGAAAGGCAGCAAGGTCAGGGAAGAGGTACGGTAGCATGAGACGGCTCAGTGCAGCAGCGGCAGGGGAGGAGTAGCGAGTGACTACAGCGTCGTACAAGGTCTGAGCACTCTTGTACTGACTAAAGTGCGCACGCTCGGAGGTAGGGAGGTGGCGACGCACAGCAAGACGTGCAGCAGCGTCGCGCGTGGCCCACTGGGAGCGAACAGTGGCGTCAGCATCAGCGGCAGGGGCAGGGGAAGCGCCAGAGGTAAGGTTAAAGAGAGAGAGGCCGTCTGCCCTATCGCACTGTAAGAACAGCTGCAGGTCGTCTACCCAGACCTCAAAGTCAATGGCCCGACCCTCATCGTCAAAAGCGAGGACACTAGGGGTAGCCATGACGACAGTAGCCTAGCAATACTAACTGTAGGACAGGGGCACTTCAGTGACAGGAGTGCTGCTCTCACCAGACAGGGCGGGTCGGGTAGCTCAGCAACACAGCAACACGGCAACACGGCTGCTCGGACGGCTCAGCAACAACTGCGGTTCGGGCGGCTCGGGCGGCTCGGCTCCACAGCGGCTCGGGCGGCTCGGGCGGGTCGCGCGGCTCGGCTCCTCAGCGGCTCAGGCGGCTCGGGTGGCTCGGGCAGGTTGGGCAGGTCGGGCGGCTCGAGCGGGTCGGGCAGCTCGGGTGGCGCGGCAGTGTAGGGCCGTAGGGCTGCTGGTAGGGCGGTGGGGCCGCAAGGTTGGTGGCGGGGCCGCTGTGGGAGGCGGCGGGGCCGCAGTGTGAGGCGGCGGGGCCGTAGGGAAGAACGGCGGGGCCGCTGCGAGAGGGGCGGCGGGGCCGCAGAGACGGGCGGCGGAGCCGCAGTGAGAGGCGGCGGGGCCGCAGCTAGAGAGGCGGCGGGGCCGCGGAGATGGGTGGCGGGGCCGCAGAGACTGGCGGCGGGGCCGAAGTGAGAGGCGGCAGGGCCGCAGCGAGAGAGGCGGCGGGGCCGCGGAGACAGGCGGCGGAGCCGCTGAAACGGGCGGCGGGGCCGCAGTGCGAGAGGCGGCGGGGCCGCGAAGACGGGCGGCGGGGCCGCTGAGACGGGTGGCGGGGCCACAGTGAGAGGCGGCGGGGCCGCAGCAAGAGAGGCGGCGGGGCCGTGGAGACGGGCGGCGGGGCCGCTGAGACGGGCGGCGGGGCCGCAGTGAGAGAGGTAGCGGGGCCGCGAAGACGGGCGGCGGGGCCGCTGAGACGGGTGGCGAGGCCGCAGTGAAGGGCGGCGGGGCCGCAACGAGAGAGGCGGTGGGGCCGCAGAAAAGGGCGGCGAGGCCGCTGAGACAGGCGGCGGGGCCGCAGTGAAGGGCCGCTAGGGCGGCTCGACGAAGTGAGGGCCCGGAGCGCGACTCGGGCTGAGCGCGCTTCGGGCAGGAAAAAAAAAACTCGATGTGGTGGGCCCTAAGCACAGTTCCCAAGGGGGAACCTGCTCGATACCATGAGACAAAGGGGCTGGCAGAGGGGATGAGTTCAACATATGTGGTCGGGGTGTGGAGAAGAAAAGGGTCATGTAATTGATGACAAAGGGCCGCACTGTTTTTGTGTTGCAGATGAGAGGATAGAGCGTCACGGTAAGGCAGAGTTCGTGGCACCGCACTCACTGAGAGTCCCTTTTGGGTCAGTAACATTTGGGTGATGTAGTCTATGTCACCATCCGCCTTTATACCGAAATACTCATAATCCGTAGGTTCAGGCCGGTACTGCGCTTTCGCGCTGAGTCGCGATCCACATCCAGCAAAGGTCGCCTTCCGTCAATAGCGGCTATTGGTGTAACGTCGGGAATTCACAAGGGTTAGAAGGGAACTGCCACGCCACCTTCGTTTCGCCGAGTGGGTCTACTAGGGCACCATTGGGGCCAAGGCGGGCGCATTCGCCGCCTACGCTCGTCCCTGCCGCATCTTCCGTGGAGCAGCAGGCAAGCAGGGAGAGCAAGCGCGAGAAGCGGCGGCCACTACCCGCAGCATGCGGCGCTCCAACCTCGCCTGCCCGACCTGGGCTGCAGAGGCGGCGGTGAGCCGCCAGGGAATGGCACGAGAGCGCCGCGTGCTATGCGCGCTGGCGCTCGCTTGGTGCCTCGCCGCCTTCGCCACGCCCTTTGCCATGGTCCACGGTGTGCCAATGGAGGCCTTGCAAGGTGCCATGCTCGAGGAGGCCACCGTTTCCTGAGGCCTGGCCGGCAGCAAGGAGTACCACCGCTAGTAGTGATCCACCGTTACACCTCCTCATCATCGTGTCTTTGATATTTGTCGCCCTAAATTAACGAACCCGCTGTATTTGCGCCCATTACCCCTCAACACTTCCGTCACTCTCACAGTTTTCTATCAAACCCTCTTTCCTCCTCCCCCCCCCCCCCCTCTCCTCCCCCCCTTCCCCATCACCCTCCCCCACCCCCTTCCCCCTCACCCTTCCCCACCCCCCTCCCCTCCCCCCCACCCCCACCCCCCTCCCCTTCCCCCCACCCCCACCCTTCATCCCACCCCTCGACCCGTCCCTCTTCCCTCCCCCTTTTCTCCCCCCCCCACCTGTCCCACCTTCCCCAACTACCCCCTCCACGTGCAGTGCAATTCCTGTAGAATTGCGAGACGGCATGGGGTAAAACTTTTGATGATTGGAGTGGCTCGAATTGCGAGAGCACCAAGCCAGGAGGCTCCTCGGAGGAGCCCTTTGCTAAAGGCATCAAATGCGACTCGAACGGGATGATCATGTCCATGTGAGATGATCTCGTTGGCAGTAGTCTGGATGGTGTTCCCACGGTACTGCACCCATCATGCAGTAGTACAGGCTACTAGCCCACAGTAGGAAGGCTTGGAATTTTTGGACAGGACAGGGACAACTCTCACATGGGCTCACTCGCTAGTTCCAATGCCTTATTGTTTCCAAATCGATGGTGGGGGCACGCTTGGGTGCAGGATTCTAGACTTTGAATGGGTGGAAGGGTCTCTTCCGACCTCCATCGGCAATCTGAGAGAGATCAGCGCCCTGTACGTCCTCCTAGCCTTGTGAACTGTCTGCCTGCAAGGCATAGAGATAAGCAGCGACAAGTGGAGTTGAGAACAAGGTTGGAATTGTGGAAGGGGGTGGATGGATGAACTTGTCCAGTGCAAGTTGAGGGAGTGGTGAGGCGGCAGCAGAAACAAGGTGTGAAATGTGGCTGTGGCCCTGTGGGGGTGAGCATTGAGCCGCGTGGGACGTGGTGTGTAATCAAGCCAGCAAATAGGAGTAAGAAGATGCGAGTCAAGAGAAGTATTAGTGAGTTAGTGGATGTTTATGACCCATAGCTGTTGGGCGCAGTAACGGCCCTGATTGCTCAGATTCGTCGTTAGAAAGTAAAACCCACCCAACCTCCCATTCTTTTTCCATGTTGTGCTTCCAGTGGGTGCCCTCTTACCCATCCTACGCTCCACATGTTTTCCTGTCCTGTGAATTATGTTTCTCGTACATCATGCCATCACCAATATATTGTGAATCCTTACATCTTCATTTTCTCCCCTTTTTGGTTACTTGCTTTGTAGCCCTCTTTGTAATCTTCCTCGGATCAATACTTTGCGTCCACACCATGTAGAATAGGCATGAACACACTGCTCTATGAAATGACAAAAGTCTGATTGTCGTACTAGCTTTGGCCTGCCACTTGAACTTATGTCCTTATTGAATGTGCGATCCACGTTCATCATTACAGAGATCTCTCTTAAAGTTATCTCACTGGGTCAATCCCTACAAAAGTCTTCACCCTTACGAAGCTGACAAATATGTAAGGCCTCCGATGTGCTGTGCTTTCCGCTCAAACTCACTCGTTTCCCACTCTATTCCTTCTTTTTCAATCCCTTCTTATCATCGTAACCTTTCCATTCTTCTCAATTTCGATCATGCTTCTGCGTCCCTTTCCTATATTTGCACCTCTCATTCCATCCTCCACTTCTTCTTCCTCACTCATCCAATTCTTCAGTTTTCCAAAGCAAGGCATTCCCACTGACAGCGCACCATAGGCAGTTTTCATCACCCTGCTATCATACTTTTGTAGCGTTTTTTAGTATGTCAATTTTCTACTAAGTTAATATATTGCATGGATGTACACTTTGTTTCTATCCAGGCCTGAATTTTCTGCCTATCTCTATCACGCCTTGTCATGGCAGTTCTCTTAACTCTAATCAATTTACAGGCACGATTTCCAGTGCAATTAACATGCTTACCAACCTGATTGGCATGTAAGACTTCTGTTTTGTTGTGCTCTCCTTTTTGTTGCCGCACCTGTCTGTCTACTCTTTCGTTCTTCTTGAACCAGTTTTATTCATTCAGCTTAGCCCGGAATGCTCATATCCATATCTTGCACCTGGCGTCACCGCACTTGTTTGGGACAATACCCAGTTAGCATTATATTGCGTGCACCTACCAAATCACTTACCCCCATATACCATTTGTTCCTTGTGAACACAGACGTTTCGAAAAGAACCAGCTGACAGGGTCAATTCCAAGTGAAACCAGCAGGCTCACAGCCTTGGTATCTCTGTAAGCCCCACTCTATTGTAGACATGAGAAACGGGCGAACACAAACGTATTTGAGTCGTTGCCAAATATGTGTTGTCTTCAAAGAGTGCACAAGGAGCTTATGTTTTTGCGCTTTTGCCTAAGAGCATCCACGCGCAATAACAAGCGACCCTGGTGTGAAGAAATTAGAAATGGCTGAACTAGCAAGCAGGTGGGCACAAGTAGGAAAACCTAAAAGTGTTGTACCCCATATTGTCTACCCCATACAGCCTACACAGACTATAGCATATGAGTTTGACACACCCCCATAGGCAAAGTGGGGGAGAACAAGAGGTCACAAGACCAGTCAAGCAAAGCAAAGCAAGGTCAGGGTGGATCAGAACGTCACCACACATTCCAAGCACAAGTTCAAGGCCACAAGGCCAGTTCACATGCAAGATCATATATAAAGGTAAACAAGCAAGTGTAGGTACAGAAAGATCACAGTACAAGCAAGGTCAAGAAGTGAGCAAGTGAGGCCAAGTAGGCACAAGACCTAGCATCGTACAGAAGCGCTGATGATCACAAGGCGCAAGTGCCTTGGTAAAGATATCAGCAGTGTTGGCCTCAGAGGCCACGTAAGCAAGGCGCAGCTGACCATGCTGCAGCCCACGAGCAAGGAAGTAGCGAAGAGCAATGTGTTTCGTTCTGTGCTCCACTCTGTGCTCCTCACACAAGGCCAGCATGGCCTTGTTGTCTACGTACAGAACTGGAGGAGAACGAGACGGCTTTCCTAGGTCAGTCAGCAGGTAGGTGAGCCAGCGTAGCTCCTGTGCAGCCATGACCCCCGCGTAGATCTTAGCCTCACAGCTGGAGCCGAGAACAAAAGACGAGCGGGTAGACCGCCACGAAACAGAGCCGGAACCAAGGCTGAAGGTATAACCCTGTGACGACCGCTGCGTAGCCTGGTCGTCAGCCCAAGAAGCGTCTGCGTGACCTGTGAGGACCACTCGACGTCGCCCTCCAAGCACTAGCCCCATGCCCGACGTACTGCACAAGTAGCGCAACACCCTCTTCGCTGCAGCCATGTGCTCTGGTCGGTGTCTCCCAGGAGCAACATAGCGTGCCAAGATGCTAAGAGGGTATGCAAGGTCAGGTCGTGTGCAGGTCATCAGGTACATGAGGCAGCCAACAAGCTCTGGGTACGGGCCACTCGGCTCTACGGACTCATCCGAAGGCAGAGCTGAGAGCGAGTGGCGAGTAGACAGAGGAGTGGCCTGAGGCGAGGAGTACGTGAAGTCGAAGCGCTGAAGGACATGCTGCACCATGTGTGACTGAGTCAGGGTAATGGTGCCCTGTGCTTTGTCCCGAGTGATCTGCAAGCCAAGGTAGCTGCGCAGTTCACCCAGGTCTCTGCACGTGTGTCTCTTCTGCAGCTCAGACTTCACGTGGGCGAGTCCAGCAGTGTCAGCAGTGGCAAAGACCAAGTCGTCGACATACACGAGGATGTAGAACGGCGGCAAAGAGGTGTCGGTGCGCAGAAACAGCGACGGGTTGGCAGTAGAAGGAGCAAACCCAAGAGCCGCAAGTGTAGTCCTCTGTGTGTCGTGCCACTCACGGGGCGCCTAGCGGAGACCGTAGACTTGCCGCCGCAGGCTCCACTGGGTACCAGGGGGAAACGACCCAGTGAAGCCAGGTGGGCAGCGCAGCCAGCTCTCCTTGTGCAGGCTGCCCTGCAGGAAAGCTGTGATAAAGTCAAGAGAGTGAAGCTCATTGTCGTGCTGAGCGGCTATGTGCAGCAGCACCCGAAGAGTGGTCATCTTTGGGGTGGGAGAGAATGTCTGAAAGTAGTCAACTCCTTGCCGCTGAATGAAGCCTCGAGCCACGTAACGCGCCTTGAAGACACGCGGAGAACCCGGCGGCCGCTTCACCTTGAAAATCCACATGCCACTGACGATGTTCGCCCCATGTGGGGGAACCTCGTCGACGTACGTGCCTGTGGACTTCCATGAAGCCATCTCTGCGTCCATGGCCGACTGCCAGTGTAAGGAGTAGGGACCCTAGATCGCCCTAGCGTACGATCGAGGAGTCGGGATGTCTGGTGCATCCGGGTCTACCTCAGGGGCAATCAGCGTGGACACGAGATGAGGCAAAGCAGCAGCAAAACACTGGAACTCATCCTGCATGTTCTCAAAGACGTCCGTGTTAAGAGCATACTCACCCTCGACGGACGGAGGACAGACAGACTCAGACTCAGCAACGAGACTAGTGGCGTAGTCTAGACGACAGCGAGCAGCAAAGTCGACAAGCTCAGCAACTAGGGCAGACGCAACAGAGGACTCAAAGCAAGGGTCACTGACAACAGTAGCCTGGAGACGCGTGATAGTAGGACTGGCAGCACGACGAGAGACAGACTCCGGGTCAGCAAGGGCAGGAAGAGAGGAGTCTGGAGGAGACGGCAACGGGACACGAAGAGGAGCAGTGGAAGGACGCAGTGCCATCTGGTGTGTGCTTGGGACCGCAGGAGGACGCGGACACGGAGCATGACTACTAGTGCGAGCGGCACGATTAGGCGACGCAGGACGAGACGCAGGCTAACGACGCTCAGCAAGACCTCCAGTAGGACCAGTATAGGGAGAAGGAGCAGGTAGGGGGGAGGTGGGCTGTAACTTTGACCGCAACTGGACAGACTGTGGACACTCTAAGGGAGGAGCAGGACGTGTAGAGGGCGGGTGACCAAGAACCTGCTTAAGGAGCGGAACGAAGTACGGCCGTGGCCGTGCAGCACCTCCTGAACCAGCAGGGACAGTACCAGTACCCCCAGCGTAAGCACCAACGCCAGCAGCACCTCCAGCACCAACACCCCCAGCAGCTCAAGCACCAGCAGCTCCAGCTCTAGCAGCACCAACTCCAGCAGGACAGTCACCAGCACCCCTAGGCCTAGCAGCTCCAGCACACCTCCAGCAGCACCCGCAGCACTTCCAGCAAGACCAACTCGTGCAGCCCCAGTAGCACCCCCAGTCCCAGCAGCTCCAGCACCGCCAGTACGAGCACCTCCAGGACCAGTGGCTCCAGTAACTCTTGTGCCGACCCCAGGGTAAGCAGTAACCATAGCACCTCCAGCTCAAGCAGCACGGCTCCTGCGCCGGGCAAACCACTCGCGCAGCTCCTGCGGAGAGGGTAGCTCCCGCCTCGCAAAGCACCCAAAGGAGCCCCAAACCCAGCACCGCCAGAGGCC
Source organism: Closterium sp. NIES-65 (assembly GCA_948144175.1). Classification (NCBI taxonomy): domain Eukaryota; kingdom Viridiplantae; phylum Streptophyta; class Zygnematophyceae; order Desmidiales; family Closteriaceae; genus Closterium; species Closterium sp. NIES-65. The sequence continues at coordinate 1,546,100 of CANXME010002612.1, forward strand.
ACACGAGTAGACCCAGCACCCCTAGGCTCCACACCCCGAGACTCAGCACCCCCAGGCTCCGTACCCCCAAGCTCAGCGCCCCCACGCTCTGCACCTCCAGGCCCCGCACCCCTAAACTCAGCACCCCCACGCTCAGCACCCCCTGACTCAGCACCCCCAGGCTCAGCACCCCTAGGAGTACGAGAGTCAATACTAACGTTGACAGGCTTGACTGCGTCTACCTTGGACACACCTGACGGGGCAGGATCCTGAGGGGGGAGGGGGTCTACCGGGGGGGGACCTGGCGCAAGGAAGAGCGGCAGCGGGGGAAGGGATGCAGTGCGGTAGGGGAAGAGACGGTAGTAATGAGCCGACTCGTCAAAAGTGACGTCGTGGGAGGTCAGAACACGGCACGAGGTGGGGTGGTAAAACTGCCAACCATGCGCGCCAGGGGGGAAGCCAAGGAAGACGCAGGGAACCGCACGGGGGGACAGCTTGTCTGCAGACAAGTCGCAGACAAACGCCCGAGATCCCCAGACCCGAAACGCAAACGCATCGCCAACCTTCCCCGTCCACCGCAAGGTGGGGGAGGTCTCCGATAAGGAGACCCGGGGCTGAAGGTTGATTTGATGTGCTACGTACCGGACCGCAAACGGCCACAGAAAATGGGGAGCAGCCGCATGGATCATGGACGTACGAGCGACGTCTATGACCATGCTAATGCGGCGCTCAGCAATCCGATTTGCTGTGGAGAGGCCGGAAGCGTGAAGGTCTGGCGGATGCCCTGTGCACGACAGAAGGCTCCTAGAAGGGCAGAGGAAAACTCCGCACCTATGTGTGAGTGCTGACGCAGAACAGGAAAGTCCGAGCCGAAACTCTCTTTGAGCTGGAGACGAGCCGCGCGGATCCAGTCGATCAACACCTCAGTGACGTCATCCTTGCTGCGCAAGGGGAACATTGTGGTGTAACACGAGTAGTCGTCAACCACCAACAGGAAGTAACGCTCATGACCCTGGTCACGGACGCGGGCGGGGCCCCACACGTCCATATGAAGAGTCTGCAGCGGAGCCTCTGTCGGAGGAAACTCGGAGGAGTGAGGGGCGGCGCGCTGCCGCCCCTCGACGCAGGGAACGCAGTTAAGGGCAGGCCTTGGAGGGAGGGGAGGGAGGGACCGGGGGATACCAGAGACAAGGACACGAGAGGCCATGCCTCGCAGACAAGGCAGGGAGGGGTGACCAAGGCGGTGGTGCCAGAGGAGAGTCTGGTGGGACAGGAGACGATACGAGCAGGGAGCAGACTCAGGATCAGACCTGGACGCTGCAGCAAACACCTGACTCGACGCAGCTACCTGACCGGACTCAGCAACTGGAGGAGACTCAGTAGTCAGTGTGTACTGGCTCGACCCCGGTCGACAGGTAAACATGGCCAAGTGTCGGCCCTTCCGAGCACACGTACAGTGGGTCACCCGCTGACTCACAGGAGTGAACTGGTCAACCCCCCCATCCTGTAGGTCAGCACCACTCACCAAGTTTGTAGAGAACGAGGGGAGGTAGAGACCCGACAGGGTGCCAGAGAGGGCTGCCGGACATGGTAAAACAGTGGAGAAGTGAGCAAGGACAAGGCCCCCAGAGGGAACCGCCAGGGAGACTGCAACCGGCCGACTAAGCGACGTAAGCGTGGTGCGGTCTCAAAAGAAGGAGCGGGAAGCACCGGAGTCAAGGGTGAAGGTGTGTAAGGCCTGAGCCGACGAGGTACCTGAGAGAGCAGACTTACCAGCACCTGGGGCAGCGGACGCACTAGCACCTAGAGCAGCAGCCTCACCAACACCTAGAGCAGCAGCCTCAATGCCCGGGTCAGGCGGAACACACAGGTAACAGTCACCCTTATCACTAGTAGATACAGCATACATAGCAGCAAGAATAGCATCATAATCAAGATCAAAGATAGCAACCCCCGCCCTAGACTGCTCTCCCCAGCGAGGGATCTCAGTGGCGTGAGGGAACTGGTGACGCCAAGCGTCCGTCATGCGGCCGAAGCAGCGCTGGGTGGAGTGCGAGCCCCCGCACTGCTCACCAGCACGGTCGCCAGTGCGGAGGACGTAGGTACAGGGACCAGTACCCCCACCGCGCTGACGCCCAGCGTACCACTCACGAAGCTGCTGGGGGGACGGGGTCTCACGAGTGCGCTGCTGCAGCTGGCGTGGACCACCACCTGAGCCACTCCTCTGCGCAGAGCCGCGAACAGCTCCACCGTTGCCGCCGCCGCCTCCGCCACCTCCGCCGCCTCCGCTCCCATCGCCACCGCCGCCGCCTCGTCCGCCTCCACTGCTGCCACCGACACCTCCTCCCTCGCCACCACTCCCACCACCACCCCCACCCCCTCCACTGCCTCCACCGCCTCCTCCAGCGCCCCCACCAGCGCCTTCAGCGCCCTTGCCCCCCGTGCCCTTGCTTGTGCGGCCTCTCCCACAAGGGGCAAACGCAGCTCCGACCGACTCGGTGCCAACGAAGTCAACGGCAGCAGCAGAGGCAACAAAGGGCAAAAGGGGGGAGGGGGAGCACCCCTTAGAGACAGGGGCACGAGGGTCATCTCGGGAGGCTCCTAGAGCGACTATACTTTCTCAGCTGCAAGGAGGCACTCCTCGAGGAGGTCAACGGTGAGTGTGGTGGGGCAAAGAAAGAGGAAGTGGTCCCTGACCGAGCGAAGGGAGTCAGGGAGCCGGGTGACTATGTAGTAGAGGGTGATGTACATGGGGGGGGGGGTTCTTGGCGCAGAACTCAGCAGGAAGCGCAGCGCGGTGTCACTAGTGCAAAGGTGCGTTATGAGGTCAGCAACAGTGGGAAAGGCGGCGAGGTCAGGAAACAGGTACGGCAGCATGAGGCGGCTAAGAGCACTAGTGGCAGAGGAAGAGTAGCGTGCAACTACAACATTGTACAAGGTCTTAACACTCTTGTATTGAATAAAGTGCGCACGCTCAGCGGTTGGTAAGTGGCGACGCATAGCAAGACGGGCAGCAGCATCGCGTGTGGCCCACTGTGAGCGAACAGTGGCGTCAGCATCAGCAGGCGGGGCAGGAGAGGCACCAGAGGTGAGATCGAACAGGGAGAGTCCGTCTGCCCTATCGCACTGTAGGAAGAGCTGTAGGTCATCGACCCAGACCTCGAAGTCAACAGCACGACCCTCAGCATCAAAGGTAAGGACACTGGGGTTAGCCATGACAGCAGTGGTCTAGCAGGGAGTGCTCTCACCAGTCCGGGTGGGTAGGGCCGGGGCGCGCCGGTAGGAACAGGGCTGCAACCGCGGTGGCAGCGGCTCGGCAGTGGCAGTAGCGGCTCGACGGCAACTCGGCGGCAGCGGCTTGGTAGTGGCGGCTCGATGGCAGCCGCGGCGGCTCAGCGGCTCGGCTGCTTCGCGGCTCGGCTGCTTGGCGGCTCGGCGGCTCGGCAGTTGGGTGGCTCGGCGGCTCAGCGGCTCGGCGACTCGGCGGCTCGGCGGTGAAGGGGCCGGGGAGGGGCCAAAAGGGGCGGCGACGGGGCCGTAAGAGGGCGGCGACGGGGCCGCGAGAGGTGACAACGGGGCCGCAAGGGGCGGCAACGGGGCCGCGAAGGGCGGCGACGCGGCCGCAAAGGGCGGCGATGGGGCCGATAGGGGCGGCGATGGGGCCACTAGGGGCGGCGACGGGGCCGCAAAGGGTCCGCGAGGGGCCTCGAAGGGTGGCAACAGGGCCGCTAGGGGCGGCAACGGGGCCGCGAAGAGGCCGCGAGGGGCCTAGAAGGGCGGCGACGGGGCCGCTAAGGATGGCGCGAGGGGCCGTGGAGGGGCCTCTAGGAGGGCTCGACGAGAGGGCGGCCCACGGGGCGCGCCTCGGGCAGGGGCGACTCGCGCTCCGGTCAGGAAAAAATATATATCGATTTCAGTCGTGGGCCCTTAGAAGCGTTCCCACTAGGGAACCTGCTCTGATACCATGTGAAGAAATGAGGAATGGATGAACTAGCAGGCAGGTGGGTACAAGTAGGAAAACCTAAAAGTGTTTTACCCCATATTGTCTACCCACTACAGCCTACACAGACTATAGCATATGAGTTTGACACCTGGCCCTACATCGGTATTCCCTATGAGCACGCCGTGTGCCCTACGTCGCACCCGTCTGGATGGCCAGGAGTTTACTGTACCCGACCTGACCCAACCATGGGTCAGGTTAAACCCGACTTTACAAGGCGGTCGGGTCAATTATACATGGGCAACGAGTGTAGGGTTTTTGCTCGACTCGTTCGAAATGCTCGTTGGGGGACAAGTGACGAGCTTGATTTTTTGTGAAAAAAACTCGCCCGAGGCGAGGCGAGTTTTACTCGACGAGTTTTACCTACTCGTCGCATGCTCGCCTTGGGGAACGAGCATTTCCGTGGAGATTACGTGCTCGGCGAGTTTTTTTAACTCGCGGGCGATTTCGCCCGTGAATTCGCGCGGATCGGTGATTTCGCCCGTCAATCCGCGCGGATCGGCGATTTCGCCCGTCAATCCGCGGGGTTCGCCGGCAATTGCGTTGCGGAGTGTGCCACTGGTCGTGTCAATCAGTGCGCTCAGATCTCTCTTTTGGTCGAGCAAATCGAATATGCCTTTCCAACTAAATTGCCACTTGATTTCCCAACCAAATCGCCACCACTTACTTATCTTCACCACACTGAATCTACAAAACCCAACCACCAGATCCAGATTCAAGATCAAGATTCAGATCCCGTCACTTCAAAAAGCCACATCGTTCCTTGCGCTTGCCAGCATATGGCCCATCGCACAACCTCCTTCCCTCCCCCGCCGCTAGTCTACTCCAATAATCCCCACTTAGCTAGCTGGACGCGTCCGTGGTAACTTAGTGCTTGCGAGTGGCGAGTCGAGCATGTCTTGTGCTCGGACGAGCTTTCCCCTAAACTCGCCCAAGCATGCCCAAAATCGACGAGTCCCGAGTATGCGAAATGTTGAAAATTGCTCGTCAGAGTTTTGCTCGACTCGGAGCAAAAGCTCGTCGAGCAAGAACATGGACGAGTCGAGTATTGCTCGACTCGTCACTTTGACCATGTATAGGGTCAATGTTTCGAAAACCCTGGCCCGAATGGAGACATGAGCAACGCACAAATCAGAACATGTGTGGTTCGAACCTTGCCGAACACCTTGGAGTTTTGAACCGAACATGCTCGTTACGGTCGAACAGTTTTCCAGAGAATACATGTTCGACTGTTCGCCTTCAGAAGCAAACTCTTAGTGGCGAAAATGCCAAGTGCCCGAGAATATACGTGGATTTGACGTGTATAGTGATGGCTACCATGTAGACTTGAGCAACAAGTCAAGTAATTTACTCGACACGTTTTTGTTACTCGTTTTGGGCGAGTAACGAGTCGGAATTTTCCAGACAGTTACTCGCTCGAGCCGAGTCGAGTATTATTTGCGAGTAAATGATTACTTGCAGTTTACTCGTTCCTGAAAACGAGTACCGTATTACTCAGTCTCGACACCTGTTTAGCTCAAAACGTGTCGAGTGTTACTAGCTTCAAAACGAGTTATTCATTACTCGGTTCGAGTAATAAAATACTTGTTTTCTGTTTTCACGAGTAACGTGTCGAGTCCAGGGGTAAAATTACTCAGGCGAGTAATACTCGACTCCACTCTTTTCCAAAGCAAGTCGTCTGAAAACGAGTCGATTATTACTCGTTTTGGCCCTTTGCTCATGCCTACTACTAAGTGCATAAGCCACTGCTAACCTTAAGCAAGAGATTGAGCTCAACCTCAGATTTCCGCAACCCTAAATTGCAAACCTCAACCCTAAATTGCAAACCAACCCTAATGTCGCGCTGGTTTTTTGCGAACACTTCGATGTTTCGCCAAGGCCTTTTTTTATTCGAACTCAAACATGTTTGAGGTTCGAAACGCGGGGCGGCCAAACAAAACTTTATGAAGCCCGAACTCGTTACCCGGCCTTTTACCCGCCTGGCGTGCCGCTGTCCGGTCGGGCCATTTGCTCATGCCTAGGTATAAGTTTTAGTCGATATGCGTTAGTACATAACTTTACGTCTCTAATTAAGTACCAGACACACATTTTTTGTTCATCGTTTTCAGTGTCCTCTCCATCTGCTCATTCCATCCTCTCTTGTGCGTTGACAATTTCTTACACCTCGGGGCAGGGCAGGCAAACAAAATATCTCAATCCAAAATTGAATTTAGCTTATGTACTACATGTCTGCTATGTGATGTTTCAACAGACATTCTGGTTCAAATCAACTCGTTGGCTCAATTCCTGATGTAGTCAGCATCCTGATAGACCTGGCATACCTGTGAGACCTATGCGTACTTGAGGAAAGTGTCTGTTACAGATAAAAACATGCAGGGTACTAACAATAGTTTTGGAAGTGAACTTGCTTGAAAGAATAGTATGTTTGCTCAAATGAGATGTGAAATGTGTTTATTTGTATACCCTGGTTAAGCAACTTTTTGGTAAGTACGAAGTTGCATAATTGTGAAAAAAGAGTTTATTTTCTTACAAGCGCCAAGTTAGGCAATATCTTACTAATACCAACAACTATTTGGATGCTAAAATTTTTGCTGGTGAATCCACATAACCTTTCATCCTCAACTTTTTTTTTGTTTTGTTTTTTTTTTTTTTTTTTTCATGTTTCCCGTCCTTACACCTTTCCGCTTTCAGATTTCCATATTTGCGTTGGCATTGTTCCTCCTCCCATTCCTCTGCTATTCTGTGTGTGGATGGCACACCCTAGTTTGGAGGGAGCGAGAAACACCTCCCTCCCTCCTCACGTCTCCTAACTCTGTCTGGATCTCGTGCAATTGTCTGCTCACATTGCAAAGACATAAACGTCTTGCTGCTGGTTTATTGTATGGATGATTCATTTTATACAAAACAGCTCATTGGCTTGATTTGATTTGGAATCGGTATTCTGAAAAGCCATCATGTTTGACTGATCTGTGGTAGGGTTGATCAAAGGGCGAACACGAACTTGTTGGTGTTTGGCCAAACATGTTCGCGTTCGGCCAAACACCTCCATCGAAAAAGGGTGTTCGGTGTTTGCCTTCACAGGTGAATACCAAGGTGTTTGGCCCGAACATGAAGATGTTTGGTGCGAACATGTTTGTGTTCGTTTTTTAGGCTCATTTCGTTTTAGCCTCACAGCATTTCCGTGTGGAAATTACACGGGTCAACATTGACAATGGTTTCCAGTTAAACTCAAATCTCCGATCTTTCGGCGGAATGCCAGATCCGCACATTTCTGACGGCGGAATGCCAGATCCCCGCAAATCTGACGGCACAAAATGGCCCTCGGCGCTTTTGATCAGCGGACATTCGCGACGAACACATTTCTGTTCGTCGCTGCTGGAAAACGGACCCGAACGTGTTCGCCACGAACAATTTAGGCCAAAAACAATCCTATTATTCAAGGCGAATTGAACAGGTGCTTGTCTTGGTGCTCAAGCCTAGTCTGTGGACAATGCCTCGTACACTTCACCTCCTTAACGATTATGCCTTGCTCACTGTTTCTTCACCCTTTGACAAGCGCAGGAATTCGGGAAGCAATCGGCTCGACAGCTCCATTCCTGCTTCCCTTAGCTCGTTGAAAGCATTGACAGGATTGTAAGGGCGTTAATCTTGCTGTGCTGCTTCTGCATTTGATGGTCGAGTTTGTGTGCACAGTGAACAGTGTGTGATGATGTGCCCCAAGATCATCATACCAATTTCATACATTGAGAACAACTGATTCCTTCTCAAGTATTTCCCACTTCCTGTCGTTTCCATCTATGATGTCTTTGATGCCGTAAACGCCAAGCTTCTATCGTCAAAACACAGTTCTTTGGCGCAAGCATAAAAGCCAACATGTGTTCTCATTCTATCCTTCGATTAATTCATCGTGTTTTCTGGCCATGCTCATTTGCACTTTCACACTTCCATACTTGCGTCAGCATTGCTCCTCCTCCCGTTCCTCTCCCACACTGTGTGTGGATGGCACACCTCATGGTAAGCATGAGCAAATGGGCGAACCCCTGTTTGATCCGACTCAAACGGGTTCGAATCGAGCATAACAGTTATTTGTGTGTTTGTTTGCCTTTTTATTTTTTGCGTTTTTTGTGTGTGTGTGTGTGTGTGTGCGTTTTTTTTTTCTTCTTCTCCTCTTCTTTTTAAATGCTCGACCCGAACACCTAGGTGCTGGGGTTGAATATGTTCAGAGATTCAAACTTGATTATGTTCGACTGCTTTGAGTGTTTGACGCAAACACCTTGGTGTTCAAACATGTGGAGGAGGCTAAAGAGGGGTGGAAGGGGCTTTTGGGGGTTGGGGGGGGGAGAGAGGGTGGGGGTTGGGAGTGTCACAACTTAGGCTCATAAGCGATGCATTAGTAATGAGCTTGAAGCTCTTTAAGTACATCCAAGAAGGGTAAGGAATAGTTGGGGAAGGGAATCAGAGGCAATCCCTAGGGATTGGGGGTAATCCCAAGGCAATCTCCAATTGGTGGGTTGGAGATTGCTTGGAAATTACATTTGGGTTTGGTTGGAAACCCAACCAAACACAATGTGCAAACTACACTACTCTAGGATATAGAAAATACAAAGTACAAAGTGTGAGATTGAAGGCTTACACTAACACCCCCCCATAGGCGTCAATCGAACTCAGGGCAGAGAGGGTGGAGCATAGAGCCCCATGGCGCCAAGGAAACAGTGGTGGGGAACTATTCCAAGGGGCTTGGTGAACAGATCAGCCAGGCTGCAGTCAGATGCAACGTACTCCACTTTCAGCTGCTCCTGCTGGACAAGGTCACGAATGAAGAAGTGTCGGAGTTCAATATGCTTGGAGCGGGTGTGATACACAGGGTCTTGAGAGATGTGGATGGTACTCTGGTTGTCACACCAGCGGGTGGGGGAAGACTGTGGGAAACCAAGCTCCTGGAGTAGGAAGGTGAGCCAACGGGCCTCCTGAGCAGCCATGGTGCCTGCGTAGAGCTTTGCCTCACATGAGGAGAGGGAGAGTGCAGACGACCTGGTGGAGCGCCACCTGACAATTCCGCTCCCAAGGGTGAAGCAGCACCTCTGAGGGGAGCGTCGGTCGGTCTGGTCATCAGCCCAGGAGGAGTCGGTGTAACCTTCCAGGCAAGGAGGGGAGAGCCCACCGAGTGTGAGAACGCGAGACTTGGTGCCCTGAAGATAGCGCAGCACCCGCTTCGCCGCCTTCCAGTGAAGATCAGTGAAGCGTCCAAGGGCCACGTAGCGAGAGAGGACACTGACAGGATAGGCCAAGTCCGGTCGGGTGCACATCATGGCGTACATGAGGGACCCAACAAGCTCCGGGTATGGCTCAGAGCAGGCCTTTTGGTGTGGGTACAGCTGGAGCATTGAGGAGGTGTTGCAGCGGCAGCGGGCTGTCAACAGGTGTGCACAACTCCATCTCAAACCGCTTGAGCACATTGTTGATGTAGAACTCCTGGGAGAGTGAAATGGTGCGAACCTGGCGATCACGAGTGATCTCCATCCCCAGGTAGTGCTTGAGGTCACCGAGGTCTTTCATCTGGAGAGCCTTGCTCAGGGGTGCCTCGACAGAGGTCATCTGGGCCGAGTCCTTGGCAACGAGGATGAAATCATCCACGTAGACCAGGATGTAGAATGGCTCAGAACAACGGCGGATGAAGAGAGTCGGGTCAGCAGTTGAAGGGTGGAAGTCCTGGGAGAGGAGGACTTCTTTCACCTTGTTGTGCCATTCGCGAGGGGCTTGCTTAAGGCCGTAGACGGGGCGATTCAGCTTCCAGACATTGTTGGGAGGGAATTCTCCTGGGAAGCCTTCTGGTCTGTCCATGAACACCGTCTCCTTGAGACGTCCTTCTAGGAAGGCGGATGATGTCAACGGGAGTTGGGTATTGGCCCCGTCCTCGCTTGGGCGGAGCCGACTTCGTGGTCGGGTGTGAGGGGAGCAGCCGGCCTTCAGCAGTGGGTGAGCTGATCAACGAGGAGGTCGACCTGCACGGGGGACCACTGCACGGGCGCCAACTTCAGGGTGGCGCCGACTTCAGGGAGGTCGACTTGGGCGTCGACCTGCGGAGGACGTCAACTTGGTGACGTCAACTTGGGGAAGCCGACTTCGGCAATCGGCTAACGGACTGCTGGTCGACCTGTTAAGTGGTCGACTGGACCTGGTGGTCGACGAAGGAGGGGCCGACGTCGACCTCGACTCAGGACGCCAAACAGTTGGGCGTTGAGTAGCGGGGCGTCAACTTCGTGACGCCAGCTTCGGGTGGCCGATGTGGGTGGTCGGCCGACGACTGTGCTGGTCGACGAGGAGCAGGTCGACCAGGAGTGCTCGTCGACGAGGAGCTGGTCGACCAGAGGGGATGTCGACCTGGAGGAGGTCGACCGATGGTGGTCGTCGACTTGGGAGGTCGACGGGCACGTACGGGAGCTGCTGGTCGACGTGGTTGCCTGGTCGACCAGGTTACCTGGGTGACGAAGTGCTGCGGAGGAGTGCGACGGTCGCCCAGGTGAAGTTGGCGAGCCCGACCTCGGTGGTGGTATCCCGAGGTCGACGTGGCCGATCAGAGGCAGTCGTCGGCTCGAGGTTGACGTGGTGTTGTGCGCTGTGTAGGTGACGAGACTCTGCACGCCAATCACCTGCACGCAACTGCGAAGCAGGGTGCACTGCTGTCCTGCGTGAGCAACGCTGTCACGCCGTCAACCTGTGACGTTGGCACGCTGTCGACCTTGCCTTGCTGGAGCGCGGTCGACGAAGTCGTGCTGGAACGCGGTTGACCAAGCTCCGCTGGCAGTTGGCCGACCTGAATGCTTGCTCTGATGTAGTCTTGCATTGCCAACTTCATTGCACCTTTGTTCTGAACTTTTCCTAGTGAAACTCTTGCCAATTTTCCTCGTGAACTAGCAAGTAGTGTGTGCACAAGGAAAACGACTAAGGACTAACGAACGCAGAGATCACACGAGCACACGTGCCTAGCCCGTACTCTAAGCTCCCGTTGCTGTAGTTATCTCCGCATGGTGTGGTGAGCGTGGACGGCACACGACTTACCTTTCAGTCAGGTCGACGTAGACACCACTTACCTTTTTCGTAGTTGCAGGCCGGCAACTGTGCGGTAGTCACTATGGTAGGAGCCGTAGGTGACGCGGGGGTGGTGGACACCCTAGAGGCACGGTTGGAGAACGCGAGGAGGAAGCACGAGGCCAATGAGTATGGCGACTTGCCCTGGCCGGTCGTCGAGGCTGGACTCCGCTCCATGTGGGCGACGGAGCACCCGTCTCGACCTGCCTCTCCTCGTCCGGTGAACAACGAAGGCGGCGTCGACGTGGGCGTCAACGCCGGTGGAGGTCAGGTCGGCAGCAGTGTGGGAGGCACGTCGAGGCAACGAGGTGTGATACACGCCGGTGAAGTCGGCGGCGTTCAGGCGCGAGGGATGCTGTCGTCGGCGACTGCAGGCTCTTCGCGGGGTGACGTCGGAGGTCGACGGAGTGGGGTGTCGCCGATGTTGGCGACCCAGGTGACGGCAGGTGGGATTGCGCCGAGCTACGGCTACTTCAAGTTTACGCCGGACAGGATCTCGGTCACCCCTCCGCTGGTTGGTCGACCCGACATTCTCACCTGGAAGGAAGCCATCGAGCCCCAGCTGGAGATGGCCGGGCTGATCGGCTTCGCCCGAGGGTCAGTGGCGACGCCAGGGGAGCACCACCCTGACCTGCGTGCGGAGTTTCGCGCCGTGCAGCTGTTGACCTTCACGGTCATCTCGCGGTGCTGCTCGCCGGGCGTGCAGATCGCCTTGAAGTGGTGCCGGGAGTACCTCGACGCCGGCCACCGGGCGTGGCACTTCATTGAGTCGACGTACCAGGTCACCGACGACCTGTTCATCGCCCAGGTGGAGGGACAGCTGACGCAGCTGCGTATGGGCGACGAGGAGAGTGCGACCGACTACTGCAACCGAGCCAGGCAAATTCTCGCCACCATCAGGATGGCCGGCGCGCAGTACTCCACGGCGTCGTACATCACCCATGTAATGCAGGGACTGTTTAGCAGCTATAACCTCCTGAAGCGGCTGTCTATGGCGCCGAGCTCGAGGGCGACGCTCAACGAGGACAACCTGACCTCGTACATCCTGCAGGACGAGGCAATGCAGGAGGCTGAGCGATCATAGGAGCTCTTGGCGCAGGCCAACTTCGTCGCTCCGGCAAAGCAAGGAGGCCGACCAGGACAGCGCGGACAGTCTGGTGGCGGCGGGAGCGGTGGCTGGAAGTCGACCAAGGAGGTCGAGAAGAAGTCGACCAAGGACGGCGGTCGAGGAGGAGAAGGTCGACGTCGGGAGTGCTGGATCTGCCACAGCCCCGATCACCTCTCCTTCGAGTGTCCCGACCGCAGTGACTCTGACGATGACAACAAGGGCAGCCGCGGGAGGTCTGGCAGCCGTCGTCCTCGTCGTGGAGGAAATCATCCGCGCAAGGAGAAACAGTCGACCAAGGTATCGACTTCGGCGAAGGACGCCAACTCCGTTGCAGGCGGCAAGAGGCGAGACGACAAGATGGCATCATGCTCGCTGGTCGGCGTTGTGGAGCCGACCATCTCTTTGGCGTCGGAGGCCGGAGAGGACTTCCAGGCGGTGGCGGCGGCTGTGCAGGCGAACCCGGCGGTGGTCCTGCTCGACAACGGTTGCTCCCACCACCTGATGGGAACGAAGGAAGCCTTCGTCACCCTGCAACCAAGTGGCTCCATCAAGCACGTGCGCGGCTTTAATGGGGCGCTGCAGGACGTTCAGGGCCGTGGCACCGTCTCCCTGCAAGGAGAGGCCGGGAAGGAGGTGCTCATCCCCGACGTGCTGTACGTCCCGGGTGTGCGGGCCAACCTGCTGTCGGCCGGCCGGCTGAAGAAGCACGGCGTGAAGCTGCAAGAGGACGGCGACGGCATGCTGCTCGTCTTGGCAGCAGGGGAGGTGCTCGGGCGGGCGACGTACTCTGGGCGAGTCCTCTGCACCGACCTGCGTCCCTGCGCGACGAGGTCGACGCCGCCCACGTCGGAGGTGGTGGCTCTGCGGGCGATCGTCTCGAAGACGAAGTCGACGCCGGACCAGATGCATGCGAGACTTGCACATGTCGGCATGGACACCATACGGAGCTCAGCGAAGAACGAGGTCGCCACTGGGCTGGACCTCAAGTCGGCGACGGACGCCGACTCCCCATGTGTCTCGTGCGTCGGCGGGAAGCTGGCGCGACACACCTTCCCCGACCAAGGCTCCGACGCCGATGATGTGCTGGCCGTCGTGCACATCGACCTGTGCGGGCCATTCCGCGTGGCTGCCAAGGATGGCAGCCTGTACTTCTTGTTGCTCAAGGACCGCAAGACCCGCTACGTGTGGGTGAAGCCGGTCACCAAGAAGTCAGATGCGTTGCCGGCGTTCGGGCAGTGGCTGGCAGTGGCTGAGCGGCAGACGAAGAGGTCGGTATTAATGCTGCGCTCTGACCGGGGAGGGGAGTTCCTCGGGAAGCAGTTCACCGACTTCGTGAATGGCAAGGGGATCGTCCACGACCTGACCTGCCCATACACCCCGCAGCAGAACGGCATGGCAGAGCGGGAGATGAGGACGGTGGTGGAGTCGGTGCGGACAATGCTGCTGCACATGGGCGTGCAGCACCACTGGTGGCACCTCGCTCTCCGCCAGGCCGTCTAGGTCTGCAATTGCCTTGAGAGGTCGGCGCTGCCGCCGGGGACGACGCCGTACCAACTGCTGACCGGGAAGAAGCCTGACTTGTCGCTGGCGCGGGTGTGGGGCTGCATGGCGCAGTTCTTAGTCACCGAGCAGCAGCGTGGTGGGAAGCTGCAGCCGAAGGCCAGGTGGGGCCTGCACCTTGGCGTGTCGGCGGCGAGCAAGGGCTGGGAGCTCCTCGACGTCGACGCCGACCGGGTGGTCACCACGTTGGATGTGGTGTTCTACGAGGAGCTGTCGCTGGCCGAATGGAAGACGGAGTACGGGTCGGTGTCCAGCCGCTCGTCACCCACCCCGCCCTCTGACACCTCGTCGGCGATGCTGCCACTGCTTGCCGAGGTCGGTGAGCTTGCTATTACGGACGTCGAGGACGTCCGCCCTACCCCTCCCCCTCCGACCCCTGCCCCTCCCCTCGTGGCCGACCTGCGTGGGCTGACCTCGGTGTCAGCCTCCGGCGATGAGGGGAGTAGTGGGACGTCGCCTTCGGCTAAGTGCATCGCCGGTGGCCGACGTGACGAGCGGCAGGTCGACGTTGGATTGCAGTCGACGTTGACAGGGGAGGAGCAGGTCAAGAAGCAGGTCGAGGACCAGCGGCCGACAAAGGAGCAGGCAGCAGTGACGCCGACCAAGGAGCAGTCGGCGACCGGGCAGTCGGCAGGGGAGCCGACCATAGGGGAGAAGTCGGCTGGGACGCCGGCTGAGGAGCAGCAGGACGCCGAGGGCAGCGACAACAGCAACAATGGAGGGGACGCCGAGGAGGTCCAGCCAGGACCACGGCGTTCAGGCCGACTTCGGAGACCGCCTGACTTCTTCGTCCCCGCTGCCTTCACCACGGTGTACGACGTGGACGATGAGGCCAACGACCTGCTGTACGACGATGCCGAGGAGGATGAGGAGTTTCCAGAGATCGACCTGTCAAAGTTTGAAGAAAGAAAGAGGAATGAACTAGCAGAAATGGGGATACAAATAGCAAACCCTAGAAGGGTTGTACTCGCTATAGAGCACCACACTACAGGCTAGAACATAAGAATAATATTCTGACACACCCCCATAGCCAAAGTGGGGTGTAATCAGCAGAGCAGGCAAAGCAAAACAAGCTCAGGGTGGATCACAATGTCACCACACATTCTGAGCACAAGTTCAAGAAGAAATAGTTTAGAGTTCACAATTATAAGCAAAGCTAGTGGTAGTCACAACGGGCAAGTGAGGAGGAGGAGGGAGAGTGAGGGGAGAGGAGACAGGAGGCGACGGCTGAAGCTGCAGACACACGGGCAACAGGAGGCAGACTGGCACAGCGGCTACCGGACAGCGCCCGGACTACAGGAGTAACAGGCCCCGCGGCTCAAATAGCGGCGGACGGGCAACGGACCCACGGGCGGCTGGCACAGCTGGCTACGACTGGGCTACCGGGACAGCGCCCCGGACTACAGGTGCTGCGGACGACAAGCCGGCAGCCTCCGCTCAACCTCCCGCAAACAGTCCCACCCCCCTGATACACACCCACTGCTACACCGCTAGCTCTACTCCCACACACCCCCCTTAAACCCTAAACCCAGTCTCCCACACAACCACCCCCCTCAGCGACAGCTGCAGCAGTGGGAGACGGAGGAGGAGGAGGAGCAAAGGGAGGAAGGCACACCGAGCACCCCCATACCCGCCACCCCACAGCTCGCCCCTCAAGCGGCCCCCTCAGGTCGCCTCGACGGACGACGGGAATTGGGGGGGAGGGGAGAAAAAGGGGGGGGGGGGGGGGGGACGGGGCCGCGACATAGGGCGGGGCCGAGCCGGGCAGGCGCACGGGCGGCGACGGGCCGGGGCGGGGCCGCGACGAAGGGCGGGGCCGAGCCGGGCAGGCGCACGGGCGGCGACGGGCCGGGGCGGGGCCGCGACGTAGAGCGGGGCCGCGTCAAGGGGCGGGGCCGCGACGATCGGGGCGGGGCCGCGACGTAGTGGAGAAGCCCGCCGCGCGCCTCGAGGCGCACAGCGGGCAATGAACCGCCGCGCGCCTCGGGGCGCACAGCGGGAAGAAAACCGCCGCGCGCCTCGGGGCGCACGGCGGGAGGAAAAAGTAGCAGCGGAAGCGAGGTGGTAACCCACCCACAGGATCGATCCAAGGGGATCGACCTGCTCTGATAGCATGTCAAAAGTTAGAAGAAGAAAAAGGAAGGAACTAGCAGAAATGGGGATACAAATAGCAAACCCTAGAAGGGTTGTACTCGCTATAGAGCACCACACTACAGGCTAGAACATAAGAATAATATTCTGACACGACCCCGACATGCTAGCCGACCCCGAGCAGCGTTGGGACATCTCGACGATGACGGTGAAGGAGGCGTTGGCGAGCTGGAAGGGCCCGGCGGTGAAGGCCGCCATGGAGGAGGAGATTCGCAGCCTCCTCAACATGGGAACGTGGGAGTTGGTCGAACGTCCGCCGGGAGTGAACGTCATGAAGAACCGGTGGGTGTTGACGACGAAGTACCACATCGACGACACCGTCGAGCGCGAGAAGGCGAGGCTGGTCGTGAAGGGCTTCACACAGGTGTATGGCGCCGACTACGACGAGACGTTTGCGCCGGTGAGCAGCTACGTCACGTTGAGGATCTTCCTCAGCATCGTCGCTGTCCTCAACCTCAACCTGATGCAGCTCGACATGAAGAACGCCTTCCTGCAGAGCAAGCTCGATCGAGTGCTGTACATGTCCCAGCCGGAGTACTTCAACGACGGAACCGGCCGGGTGTACAAGCTGCTGAAGAGCCTGTACGGGCTAAAGCAGTCGCCGCTGCTATGGTACTTGGCGCTCAATGACGTGCTGGTCGGCACTGGATGGAAGAAGAGCCAGGTCGACGAGGCTCTCTACTTCAAGGACGGAAAGGACGGAGTGGCCTGCTGGGTGCTGGTCTACGTCGACGACCTACTTGCCGCCAGCAGTAGCGCCGCGATGTTGAAGGAGCTGAAGGGGCTTCTGGAAGCCGCCTTCGAGCTGCGTGAGATCTCGCCGGTGCGGAAGTACCTCGGGCTAGAGATCGTCCGCAACAGGTCGGCGGGGAAGCTGTGGCTGCACCAGCAGGGCTACGCCGACAAGCTTCGTAGGCGCTTCATCGACGAGGAGCAGACCGGGCGCACCCCGAAGACGCTGGTCTCGGTTGATGCCTACGCCGAGCTCACGTTCGATGACGAGGAGGCACAGGAGCGGCAGGAAGAGGAGTACCGGCAGAAGGTTGGCTCGCTGCAGTTCGCGGCGACGACGACGAGGCCGGACATCGCCTTCGCCTGCAGCAAGCTGGGGAGTGGCCTCACGGTGAGGAGCGACCAGCACTGGCGCGAGGTCGACCGCTGCCTCGCCTACCTCGCCAATACGCGCGACACCGCACTGGAGTTCGGCGGTGGACCTGAGTCGCTGGAGCTGGTCGGCTACGTGGACGCCGACGACGTTGGTGATAAACAGAACAGGACGAGCACGGGTGGCTACGTGTTCGTCTACGGAGGGGCTGCAGTCTCCTGGTCGAGCCAGCGCATCAAGTGCGCGACGCTGTCGTCGACCGAGTCGGAGTACGTAGCGGCCACTGAAGCTGGCAAGGTGGGACGCCGCCTTTGCTTCCTCCTCGCAAAATTCCCGCAACTGGACGCCGGGAAGCCGACTGTCCTGCGAGTGGACAACAAGTCGGCCATCACGGTCGACGAGGGCATGGGGTTGACGGGCAACCTCAAGCACATGGAGCGGCGACAGGCCTGGCTGCTGCACATGGTGAAGCGCGGGAAGTTCTCGCTGCAGTACATCCCAACCGCTGAGCAGCCGGCCGATTTCCTGATGAAGACGCTGCACTATCCGGCCTTCAACCGGTGCTCCGTCGCAATTGGTCAGGTGCGCTTGGCCGACGTGAGCGACGGCGACAACGACGTGCGGCAGTAGGTGCCATGCCCTCTTGCATGGCTGGTGCGGTGACCATCGTGCTGTGTGTTGGGTGCACGCTGACGGGCTATTCTCGGAGCTCTACTGCCATGCGGGCTGGGGGCCCAAGCGTGAACGCGGTAGGGGAGTGTCAACAGGAGCTGGGTATTGGCCCGGTCCTCGCTTGGGCGGAGCCGACTTCGTGGTCGGGTGTGAGGGGAGCAGCCGGCCTTCAGCAGTGGGTGAGCTGGTCGACGAGGAGGCCGACCTGCACGGGGGACCACTGCACGGGCGCCGACTTCAGGGTGGCGCCGACTTCAGGGAGGTCGACTTGGGCGTCGACCTGCGGAGGACGTCAACTTGGTGACGTCAACTTGGGGAAGCCGACTTCGGCAATCGGCTAACGGACTGCTGGTCGGCCTGTTAAGTGGTCGACTGGACCTGGTGGTCGACGAAGGAGGGGCCGACGTCGACCTTGACTCAGGACGCCGAACAGTTGGGCGTTGAGTAGCGGGGCGTCAACTTCGTGACGCCAGCTTCGGGTGGCCGATGTGGGTGGTCGGTCGACGACTGTGCTGGTCGACGAGGAGCAGGTCGACCAGGAGTGTTGGTCGACGAGGAGCTGGTCGACCAGAGGGGATATCGACCTGGAGGAGGTCGACCGATGGTGGTCGTCGACTTGGGAGGTCGACGGGCACGTACGGGAGCTGCTGGTCGACGTGGTTGCCTGGTCGACCAGGTTACCTGGGTGACGAAGTGCTGCGGAGGAGTGCGACGGTCGCCCAGGTGAAGTTGGCAAGCCCGACCTCGGTGGTGGTATCCCGAGGTCGACGTGGCCGATCAGAGGCAGTCGTCAGCTCGAGGTTGACGTGGTGTTGTGCGCTGTGTAGGTGACGAGACTCTGCACGCCAATCACCTGCACGCAACTGCGAAGCAGGGTGCACTGCTGTCCTGCGTGAGCAACGCTGTCACGCCGTCAACCTGTGACGTTGGCACGCTGTCGACCTTGCTGGAGCGCGGTCGACGAAGTCGTGCTGGAACGCGATTGACCAAGCTGCGCTGGCAGTTGGCCGACCTGAATGCTTGCTCTTATGTAGTCTTGCGTTGCCAACTTCATTGCACCTTTGTTCTGAACTTTTCCTAGTGAAACTCTTGCCAATTTTCCCCGTGAACTAGCAAGTAGTGTGTGCACAAGGAAAACGACTAAGGACTAACGAACGGAGAGATCACACGAGCACACATGCCTAGCCCGTACTCTAAGCTCCCGTTGCTGCAGTTATCTCCGCAGATGAGGCATCCATGGATTTGATCTCAAAGTCTTCTCGAGCTGCGACATCCATGAGCATACGAATGGTGGGAGGTTTGGATGTGGGGGAGAAGGTTAGGAAGAAGTCGCGGTACTGCTGCTGGGTGAAGCCCTTGGCTACGTAACGTGCTTTGAACAGTGGGGCCTCGTTTGGGAGCTGTTTTACACAGAACAACCACTTGCCCCCGACGATGTTGACTCCTGGAGGTGGAGTCTCGTCGTCGAAGGAGTGGTTGCGGGTGAATGCTTCAATCTCCGCTTCCATGGCAGCACACCATTCGGCAGCATGAGGGCCTGAGAGAGCCTCTTGGACGGTGAGAGGGATAGGGATGGTCGGGTTTTCCGTGAAGTTGAGTGAGGGTGATTCAGTGATGTCAGGGAAGATGTGCGAGAGCTGGGGAATGACTGCGTAAAGATTATAAAGCTCCTCATGCCTACCTTCCAGAAGGGTAGAGGGCACATCCCCCTCGGCAGGAGGAGTCAAAGTGATCGTGGAGAAACGAATAGCCAGGGCCAGAGGAGGAGCAGGGCCGTGCGAGTGAGTGCCATGGGCTACCGGAGAGGAGGGCGGAGCAGGCGCTGTCTGAGGGATTGACTTAGGAGGCTTGGGCAGGGGAATTGGCCGCCGCTTGTACGTGATCAGTTCGGGCGGCTGTGGAGGAGCGGGTGTCTGGGAGGAAGGGGGGACTGGGGGAAGAGGTGGGGCCGGAGGGTGCGACCGTCGATGGTATGTGATTGGTGCGCTTGGAGGTGGCGGCGCAGATGGCAAGGCGACAGGTGAGGGGGAGGGAGGAACAGCTGCCGAAGACACCGGTGAGGGCGGGTCAGAGACCTCAGAGGGGGACGGTGCGGTGGCAGGAGGGGTAGGAGGTGAAGGGGCCGGAGCAGGCGGGAGGTCAGGAGGCGCATCAAAGTCTGCCCATACGAGGGAGGGTGGATCAAAGAGAGGGTCCCGTCCCGAAGTGGGAGTAGAATGGGCGGGTCTCATCAAAGACAACGTCGCGGCTCCGAACCAACTGTTGAGTGGAGGGGTTGAGGAAGAGGTAGTCAGGCGAATCGGCGTTGTGCCTAAGGTAGATGCACGTCTGGGTCTTGGGACCGAGCTTGCCGCCGTGCAGCCGTCGAGCCTGAGGGTTGAGGAGGACATAGGGTGTGCACCCCCAAACGCGAAGAGAGCGAGCAGTGGGCGTTTTCCCAAGCCAGAGTGTGGTTGGAATGGTGTCAGGAAGATGCGGGTGGGGGTAAAGGTTCTAGAGGAGGGCGGCGTGGTAGAGAGCGTACCTCCAGAGAGAGTGCGGAGCGTTGGAGTGGCCGAGGAGGCACCAAGTGATCTGCACCAGGGTGTGGTTGCGGCTCTCAGCTATGCTGTTCTACTGCGGGCTGTCAGGGAGGGTGAAGTTTTGCTGGATGCCTTCTGAAGAGCATAAGGCTTTGAGCTTGTCGTTGCAAAACTCACCACCACCATCCGAGTGAAGGCGCTTGAATTTGCGGTCAAAGGTGGTCTGTGCCTGTTCAACCCACGCCATGAGGACCTCTGGAACCGCACCCTTAGTGTGGAGGAGATGAACAGAGACGTAGCAAGAGTGGTCATTGACGATAACAAGGAAGTAGCGATATCCACCTCGTGCGGGAACAGGGGCACGGCCCCAGACGTCCAGGTGTACCAAGTCTACTGGTCCACTGTCTCCTTGAGCACAGTGTGAGTGGCACCACTGTCGAGTGTGAACTCTATGTATTGTGGTGCTTGTGATGAGCCGAGGTACTAGGAGGAAGCTTCATTAATCATGGCAGTGCCAGGGAACAACAGGTTGATACGCACATCAGGAGGAGCAGTATCACTAGCACTAGCCGAAGCGGGGTCCTGGACCTCAACCAAGTTGGCCTTACGCGCACGCATCCAGTTCGGTGGCCTCTTGTCTATGCCGTGGATGGCGTACCATTCGTCATCCTTCTTCTTGAAGCACGTAGCAAAGGGGTGGTTAGTGCCACCACACACTTGTCCCTTGCGGTTGCCATACTTGACGACGTAGGTGCACGGTGGGAAGCGGTTGCACTTGAAGGGTGCTGAGGCAAGGGCCGCTGCGACACTTGCTTGAGGCATGGGAGCACGGATGGCGTAGGCCTTGGCTTGAGCACTGGAGTCTTTCACAGCAGAGAGGAGTGCGGTGGAGACCTTGGCAAAGGTGAGGTCTTCCACAGTCAGCGTGAGGAGCATCTTCCTTGTGATTTCGTAGGTTGTGGTGAGGCCAACAAGAAGAGCTGCTGCAGGGGCATGTTCGGGGAAGACTATACCCAGCTCCTTGAGTTCGCCGTGAATGGTCTGAACCTTGGCAATGTAGTCAGCCATTCCCGAGCAATCCTCAAGGCGGACCTGGAACATGCTGGGGATGAGGATGGCAACTCCGACTGCAGTCTTGTTCATGAACCGATCCTGGAGATACTTCCAGATGGCGTTGGAGGTAGGGTATTTATGGAACGTGTTGACAAGTTCTGGAGGGGTGGAGGCAATGAAGACGCTGATAATAGCAGCATCGGCCTTCCCCCACTCCCGGTAATTCTCAACGGCTTCCTCATATGCCCTTGTGTCAGCCTCGCTAGCGGATTCGGTCGGCTCACGAAGGAGAGGGGGCTGTTTTCCCTTGCCACAGTTGAGGAGGACATCCTTGAGGTCCAATCTCTGCGCGTTACGGCTTGGCAGGTGCTTGTCAACCCCATAGCTCCATGCCTTGAAGTTGGAGCTAGAGCCATCGGCTTCAAGACGGAGTGGGGTGATGGGGTTGGTCATGGTGGACGCGGTGAAGGCCATGCTGGAGATCCCTTGGTGTCTCGCGCCGCTCTTAAGTCACTGATAGTCACGAGCGGCGCGCAGCGCGGCGATTTCGAAATCCGACGGACCCCAACTAGCGAAAATCGTCAATGTCGACCGCATTGGGATGCCTCGTAGAAGGATTTTTTTAGGCCGCCAAAACTAGGTAAAATCGGCCGACTTCCATAGATCTAACCCTAATCCCACACACCCCCCCACACACCACCCTCAGCTTCGCAGCTACGCTGCTGCACGGCTTCTCGGCTATCTGCTGCTTGGCTGCGCTGCTGCATTGCTGCTCGGCTGCGCTGCTGCACTTGTTTAGCTACAGGAAAAGGGGAATGGGGGTAGAAGTGCAGATGCGGGGCGACGGGCGGCGGCCCGACGAGAAGTTGCGGGGCGACGGGCAGCGGCCCGAGAAGAAGCTGCGGGGCGACGGGCGGCGGCCCGACGAGAAGTTGCGGGGCAACGGGCGGCGGCCCGACGGGAAGCTGCAGGGCGATGGGCGGCGGCCCAACAAGAAGAGGTGACGCGGTGACGAAATTGAGAGATGACGAAAAAGGAACGATAAGTTAGAGCGACGTCGATGAGCGTACCATAGAAATTGAAGACGTCGTCGAAGTTGACGGGAAAGTGGTGCGAGGGAATTTCCGCCCACGAATGTCGCGAATCGACGGCGTCGATATTAAAGAAAATACAACACAATGTGCCGAGGTTTCCGGGAAGAACATCCGCATAGATAGGAGGATCACGAACCGCATGTGCAGATGTTGGGCTTTGATACTATGTCACAACTAAGGCTTATAAGCGATGCATTGGTAATGAGCTTGAAGCTCTTTAAGTACATCCAAGAAGGGTAAGGAATAGTTGGGGAAGGGAATCAGAGGCAATCCCTAGGGATTGGGGGTAATCACAAGGCAATCTCCAATTGATGGGTTGGAGATTGCTTGGATTACATTTGGGTTTGGTTGGGATGTAGGTGTACACCCAACCAAACACAATGTGCAAACTATACTACTCTAGGATATAGAAAACACAAAGTACAAAGTGTGATATTGAAGGCTAACACTAACAGGGAGGGGCTGTGGAGGGGGGGGTGAGGGGCGGTTAAATATAGCGACTGCTCGAACTGAACACGTTACACCCAATTGTTTGAACCTTTGGGCGAACATTCAGCACCTATATTTCAAAAAGCGTTTTTTCTCAATCCGATTTATAGGCATTCGAAACTGTTCAAGGAAATCAGGTTTGAGTTCGCTTGTTGCTCATGTCTACTTGATGAGAGGCGAGAAACATTTCCCTCCCTCCTCAAATTTCCCAACCCCGTACGTCTCCGGCGTCTGCGCACATTGCGAAGACATTAATGTTATTTTCGGTTTTATATTGCGTGGGTGATTTGATTTGTGTCCACCATCCCACGCTAGACAAATCACCTCATCGGGAACATTTTGAAAGCCCATCCCGTTTAACCGAGCAGTGGACAATGCCATGCACAATCAGCACTCTCTAACTCGTATGCCTTGCTCGGTCTATTTCCACCCTATATGAGAACGGTATGAATTTCTGGGAGCAAAACTTCAACAACCAGATGTCTGGTTGTGTGGGGAGTCTGCATGGGGAGCCGTGGGGAGAGAACGAGCTGTGTGGGGAGTCTGCATGGGGCCAACCAGATGTCCGATTCTGCCCAGGCGAGAAACAGCTCGTTCCCTCCCCACGGCTCCTACCCCCGTCTATGATATGCAATTATCTGCACACATTACTTGTGGTATTTATTGCTTATGATTCGTGCTCATCATACAACACTTTTGACACAAAACTGCTGTTTCTTCTCCCTTCCACATGCGCAGAGTTCTGGGAAACAATCAGCTCAACGGCTCCATTCCTGCTTTCCTTAGCTTGTTGACAGCATTGGCAAGTTTGTATGGGCCAATCTCTTGTCGTGCAGCTTCTGCATTTGATGGTCGAGAGACATATTTTACATTCCACCAACACATAGTTTTGTGTGTGTGTGTGTGTGTGTATAAAGCACAGTGAACAATGTGTGATGTGCGCCAAGTTCATCACGCCTGATTCCTCCTCAAGTCTTCCCCTCTTCCTCTCGTTTCTATTTCATCACTCAGTTGATTCAGCGTGTTTATTGGCCATACTCATTTGCACTTTTGAACTTCCATTCTTGTTTTAGCATTGTTCCACCTCCCATTCCTCTCCCATTCTATGTATAGATGGCACACTTTTTGAGAAGCGAGGAGCACCTCTCTCCATCCTCACATATCTTACCCCTGTCATTTTCCTTCAAATGTCTGCACACATCGACCTGTTCCTGCTGACATATATTGCATGGATGAATCGTGTTCAAAAGCTCACAGGTTGTTATACAAAGCAGCTCACTGGTGGCATTTTGAATGGCCATCCTGTTTGCATGGATGATCAGTGGACAATTCCATGCACACTCCACCACTCTGGAACTCATGCCTTGGTGTTTCTCCATGTTTTCACAAGTGCAGGAGACTGGGTAGCAATCAGCTCGACAACTCCATTCCTGCTTTCCTTGGCTCTTTAACGAGCTTAATTGATCTGTACGGGCCTATGTCTTGTCCAGCTGCTTTGCATTTGATGGTCATGAGAGTATACATGAGCAAACAAGCTGAGTTGAACCTCAACTCATTCATTTTGCTCGACATGGACGAGTTTCGCTTGCTGAAGGTAGTGAGAAGATTGTACTAACCTTTCTCTTGCTGTGCTGCTTCCGCGTTTGATGGTCAGGAGACGTCTTTCACATTCCACCAAAAGAGTGTTCTTTTATGGGCATGTTGAAGTTTTGGAAGAACGCCTCATTGTTTTTGTTGGGAATATAAACGCGTGACTTAGTGCGTTTCTGTAGTATCGAACCTCACCCGATACTGAAGCACAACAAAAGGGGTATGAAGTCGAAAAGGCGCGTACCACATCAAACCGCAACTGGAGGTTGCGAGCTGTAACCGCCTGGAGGTTACGTAACAGCAAGCGACGCTTCAGTGAACAGTAACCGCCTTGATAGTCGAAGCGTTACGCGTCTCGATAAACATAACCGCTTCCTGTAATCTATCTTTCCTATATATTCCTGTATGCTCTTTACTTTAATCAATTACTTGTTCTCACATACCAGCACAAGTACATTCACTCAAGTCTTCCGCTGTGCTACTCTAGCACCTACTAGCCTATTCTCTGCAAAGATCCTAAGGCTGAAATTCTCAGCCCAACATGGTATGAGAGCGGTCAGAGAACAAGGCTCTCGTCACTAAGCCCCTTCCAGGCTACCGATCTGCAAGCAAACAAGAAATTCAATCTTCATTCAAGAAAGGCAAGACATGGCAAGCGGCAAAGAAAGAAGGTCATCTACGGGATCTACTCTACCCCCGGTCTCCGAGTTGCAGACCGATGGAGGAACAACACCCGGATTAACGCCGGAAGCGACGGAACATTCTACTCAAGCGCCAGTAGCGCCACCAACAACCTTCGACCCAAGCTTAATGGAGCAGCTCTTCAACTTCATGTCGCAGCAGCATTCCTCACAACCTGCAAACAGCAACAGCGTAAACAACGGAGCGGCACCAATGAGTATTGACAACTCATCGTTCGGACGACATAATCAACAAACACCGAATTCGGTCTCACCTGGTTCTTTCACGTTCATGCCGCCCCGCCATCCAGCGACTCCTCTTCCCGCCATCAAACGAGACACCGAAGAAGTCCTGCAAGTACAAGTGCAGTTCAACAACATCCTGCGACTGCACACATCCACACCATTCAATGGGAAAGACTTCTATTCCTGGAGTTTCGAGTTTGAACTCCTGATGGAAGGCGCGAATCTTCTTGGATTCTTCAATGGTACCTGGCCATATCCACACAACGGCGAAGACAAAGACAAAGAAAATTATACGTATCACTCCCCGATGGCTTACACCGTTCTTCTCCGAAACTTGTCGCCGAACGAACAACAAAGCATCCGCGCCTACCGGAACTACGCAAACTCTGCGGAACTCGCTTATCAGCATCTGCGAAGCATCCATCAAGCATCCGACAGCGTTACACAAAGCCGACTCATGGCACAACTGACAACAGTTCAAATGCAACCTGGAGAAAAGGCCATGCCCTACATCAGTCGTTGTCAAGGACTGCGCGACAGACTTATTCGCTGCGGAGGAAACTTATCTGAAGAAGCTTTCGTAACCGTCGTTCTTGCCGGCCTTGGACCTCAATGGCGTACCACCCGTTCACTTCTTCGCGCTCACGGTCGACTCTCCGAAATGCATCTCTGCGCCGAACTTCACGCCGAGCAGCAGGAAATGGACCTGTTCAAAGAACGCAACAACAAAAGGCATCATCAACCAGTCGTTCTTTACACCAATCGACGACAGCCACGTTACCAAAATCGAGGACACGTACCTCCTTACTGTCATCTATGTCGGACTTTATGACATACACGCTTCAACTGCCCTCAGCAACAACGACAACCAGCACCATTCTCTCGTCCTCTGCGACCAGCACCTCCTCACATCGCGTCAACTCAACAACGACCCGCGACCGCCTCAACGACTACTTCAACGCGACCATCAACTTCCACTTTGGGACCTGCACAGACATCAAGAATCGTCGCCATGGCACGAACAACAGAGTCAAACATTGACTCGTGCATTACCAATTCACCACCAACTTACAGTCCCGACGAGCGACCATCATTGCCACCGTCATCCTTCAATGTGAATCCGACATATGCCGCCGTCGCAAATAGTACACCCACTGGACCCGACACATGGTTCCTCGACAGCTGCTGTGGTCACCACATGTGTTCTTCATCACGATTTCTTCAACGCGAACGACGACTTCCGCGAGATGTTATCATTACCGTCGCCAATAACGAAAACCTGCGCACCGACAAGCAAGGAATCGTGGAGCTTCAGTCGAACAAAACGAATGTCATACTTTAGTTAAACAAAGTACTCGTCGTTGACAACCTTGGTTTCAACTTGCTGAGCGTCAGCCAACTCATGTCGAAAGGCATTCACCTGGAGTGTGACTCCGACACCCGGAAAATCCGTCTTTACCACGGAAAAGGGGGGGTCTTCATCGGCCGCGCAATCCAACAAGATGACGTCTTCGTTCTTGATTTTGTCCCCGACAAAGGCACCGCCGACAGCGACGGCATAGTCGCCCTTGCACCTTGGACGCACCCGCCAGATCTTGACCCGAACTTCAGTCTCGAAGGCTTTTGGTACTCCCGTACCATTCCCGAAGCTGAACGCACCAACGCGCTTGCCGTCTTGCAAACACAAGCAACAACACCTGAGTCAGCACCCGTCATCGAAACAACAACTGCACCCGACACAGCACCAACAACCACCGAACCTGCAGCTGAAGAACCAACCATCGTCGTGGAACCACCTTCCGAAACTCCACAGCCCGGTCCCTCCGTAGCGCCACCACCTCTCATCATTGACACGCCACCGACAGCCGCCCAACAGTTAACACCAGTACCACGCGCCGTTCATCGAAGTGCAGCAACACACGCCGCCTTCTTTGCCAACGCAGACTTCTATCAACGCTCCGTCGGTCACAGCGCCTCAGAAGACATCTGGCATCAACGTCTTGGACATCCTGGAAACAAAACACTTTATAACACCATACGAGCAGGAGTGTTAGACAAGAACGCCCTACTTCTTCCCAACAAACGTGAACTCGAACGACCACGCGGCACCTGCTTCATCTGCCCGGAAGCAGATCTGCCTCACCAACCGTTCCCGTCACACCACAATCTAAGCGCCCCCGCTTATGAACCACTCGAGAAAGTCTACAGCGACATACTATACATACCTCGAACTGAAGGACGTGAAGATCTGAACTACGTCATCACCTTCATCGACGCCGCAACGCGATATGTCTGGCACGTCAACTTACCGTCACGAGACATGGCTCTAGAAGCCTTCACAGCCTGGCTACTTGTCGCTGAAAGAGAATCGGGAGTAAAACTGAAGAGTTTTCAGTCAGATGGCGCGATGGAATACTAGTCACATCGCTTCAAATAGTTCTTGGCAGAAAGAGGCATCAAACGCCTCATCTCTCTTCCTTACGCTCACCAACAGCAGGGTGTGGCAGAAAGGATAAACAGGACCCTGCAGACAACCATGCGAAAGCTGCTACGTGGAACATGACTGCCCAACTCAGAATGGCCAGCAGCGATGGACCACGCTGTCCTCCTGCACAACTTGTTGTCCTCATCTTCACTGCCCAACAACGTATCTCCGCACCTGTTGTGGACTGGGAAGCTGGGCAACACAAAAATGTTACGAGTTTTTGGGTGTATGGTACAGTACCGCCCACACACTGCACGCGCAGGGAGATTTTTGCAACGTGCACAGTGGGGTCTACACCTCGGGCTGGCAAAACATTACGAAGCCTGGCGAATCTTCGACATCCACACAAAGGAAACAGTAGCAGCACGTGACGTTATCTTCTACGAGCGACTCACCCTCAACCATTACCTGGACAACATCGCACGCCACGTCGACCCCACCGGCAGATTTTCTGGTTCCCGAGCCTTTGCTTCACCCTCCGACGCTGCTGACTGGGAAGAAGAAAACGTCGACGGCGCCTCCGAAGCTGCTGAACCCCTTCCCTACTGTTCCGTCCCAATCCCTATGGATGAGGAAAATCCTCGCGACAGCATCAATGCCGACGTCTACTACCAATTCGCCGACACTGGTTACGTAACACCCCAACCCGTCAACACCAACATCTCTGAACGATACGGCCCCGGATTCGCACCTGATCCTGAAGCGGGAGACGAAGCAGTCTATCCCGAGGATCCCTTGCTGAACCGTCACACCCTCAGCGGACTCCAAGTCCTGGGACTCGTCGCTGCAGTGCACGGGCCTTCGACGCCACCTGAAGAGCCTCGCTCTGTCAAGCAGGCTCTGGGGAGGGAAAACAAAGAAAAATGGCGCAAGGCCATGGAAAAGGAGTTAAAAGCGCTATCAGACCGCAACACCTGGAAGATCGTCCCTGCATCACTCGCACAAGATAGACCCATTCTCTCCGGGAAATGGGTATTCCGGATCAAAACCAACTTCGACGGAACCATCGAACGATTTAAAGCTCGATTGGTCGTCCGTGGATTCGACCAAGAGTTTGGTCGCGACTTCACTGAAACGTTTGCACCAGACAGTCGACATACTTCCCTACGCATTCTCCTTGCCATTGCCGCCTCACGTCGCCGCCCACTCCGACAAATCGACGTCGCCAACGCTTTTCTGTACGCCCGAGTCGACGCCGAAATCTTCGTTGAACAGCCCCACGGGTTCGTCGACGACCCTTCCCGCGTCTGTCAACTACTTAAATCACTGTACGGAATTAAACAGGCACCGCGACTCTGGCAGCAGTACCTGCACGCACGACTTAAACGTATCGGATTCAACCAACTGCCCCATGACCAGGGTATGTATCGCCTCACTCACGACAACGACTACGTCTTGCTAATCGTCTACGTCGACGACTTACTTTACATCGGATCAACTACCACTATCGTCGCTTGGTTCGAAAAGGAGCTTCAGACGGATCTCTCCCTCACAGTCTCACCTAGCGTCACGCAGTACCTAGGGCTCAACATTCTCGACGAAGACAACGCCATTCATCTCAGCGCCTCAAAATACGCAAGCACTATCGCCGAACGCTTCTGCTTCACACCGACGCTCGTCGCAACACCCTACAGTCACCTATCGCCCGACCCAACTGAAGAAACCAACCTACTGCCATCTGCCGGAATCCAGGAATATCAACAGAAACTGGGCTGCCTACTCTTTGCCGCCGTTACGTGCCGACCGGACTTATCCTACAGCGCCAGCCAGCTAGCCACCTACCTCAAGCGCCCAGAACAACGTCACCTCAAGGAACTCAACCGTGCCCTTCTCTACTTCATCTCAACGCCAACAGTTGGCTTAACGTATCACAAGAGCACAACGACCGACCTAAAACTACTCGGTTACGTCGACGCTGATCACGCTGCTGATCGTGTCGATCGTCGCTCCCGCACCGGCTACGTCTACCGTCTCGAGCCCGTCGGAACTATCTCCTGGCAATCAAGTAAGCAGGAACTCGTCGCACTATCATTTGCCGAAGCAGAGTATATTGCTCTCTGCACCGCTACCAAGGAAGGTCTGTACCTGCGCGAACTGCTGGAAGAAGTGAAAATTGCAAAAGTACCCAGCTTCTCGCTTTTCTGCAACAACCAGTCCGCGATTCGGATCGCGAACAAGAATGGCTTCGCCAACTGAACAAAGCATATCGCACTGCGATACTTCTTCGTGAAAGACGAAATTGAGAAAGGAAAACTCCAGCTGGACTACTGCCCGACCACCGAGATGGCAGCAGATTATCTCACCAAGAAGCTACCAACGGGGAAATTCGAGTACTGCATGCTGCTCACCGGATTGGGCCACGTCACCGAAGCTAACCACGTCGACACTCCAGAAACGAAGGGGACTGTTGGGGATATAAACGCATGACTTAGTGCGATTCCGTAGTATCGAACCTCACCCGATACTGAAGCACAATAAAAGGGGTATGAAGTCGAAAAGGCGCGTACCACATCAAACCGCAACTGGAGGTTGCGAGCGGTAACCGCCTGGAGGTTATGTAACAGCAAGCGACGCTTTAGTGAACAGTAACCGCCTCGATAGTCGAAGCGTTACGCGTCTCGATAAACATAACCGCTTCCTGTAATCTATCTTTCCTATATATTCCTGTATGCTCTTTGCTTTAATCAATTATATTGAACAAACAGGAATGATTGAACTAACAGTGAAATCAATACAAGTACCTAACCCTAGAATTGTGTACCCCCTATAGGCTAACCCACTGTAGCCTAAACAAGCACAACATATATAATGTTTGACACACCCCCATAGGCGAAGTGGGGGAAAACTAGGGGTCACAAGACCAGTCAAGGCAAAGCAAGGCAAAACAAGCTCAGGGTGGATCTCAAGGATACCACACAAATTCCGAGCACAAGCAAGTGGTCACAAGACCAGCTCACATGCAGGTTTATAATAGAACAAGAGGTACAAAGAACACAACCTAGCAAGAGTAAACATGCAGGTATATATATATAGAGATCACAGTACAAACAGACTCAAGAAGTAAGCAAGTGAGGTCCAGTAGGCACAAGGCCTAGAAGAGTGCAAAAGCGCTAATGGTCACAAGGCTGAAGCGCCTTGGTGAACACATCAGCAGTGTTGGCCTCAGAGGCCACGTAACACAGACGAAGCTAACCACGCTGCTGCAGCTCTCGAGCAAGGAAGTAGCGCAGAGCAATGTGCTTCGTTCTGTGCTCCAGTCTGTGCTCCTGACACAAGGCAATGGCTGCCTTGTTGTCGACGTACAGCACTGGAGGAGAACGAGGCCGCTCTCCAAGGTCGGTCAGCAAGTAGGTGAGCCAGCGTAGCTCCTGGGCCGCCATGGCTGTGGCGTAGATCTCAGCCTCACAACTAGAGCTAAGAACAGAAGAAGAGCGAGTAGAACGCCAAGAAACTGAACCAGAGCCAAGACTGAAGGTGTAACCCTGAGACGACCGCTGAGTAGCCTGGTCGTCTGCCCAAGAAGCGTCTGAGTGCCCAGTGAGAACAACTCGGTCTCGCCCTCCAAGCACTAGCCCCATGCGCGACGTACTGCACAAGTAGCGCAACACCCTCTTAGCTGCATCCATGTGCTCCTTCCGGTGACGGCCGGGAGCGACATCGCGTGCAAGAATGCTAAGAGGGTATGCAAGGTCAGGTCGAGTGCAGGTCATCAGGTACATGAGGCAACCCACAAGCTCTGGATACGGGCCACTTGGCTCTACGGACTCATCCGAAGGCAGAGATGAGAGCGAGTGACCGGTAGGCAGAGGAGTGGGCTGAGGCGAGGAGTACGTGAAGCGGAAGCGCTGAAGGACCTGCTGCACCATGTGTGACTGAGTCAAGGTGATGGTGCGGCGTGCTCTGTCCCGGGTGTTCCGCAAGCCAAAATAGCTTGTCAGTTCACCCAGGTCTGTGCACGTGTGTTTCTTTTGCAGCTCTGACTTCACGTGGGCGAGTGCCGCACTGTCAGTAGTGGCAAAGACCAAGTCGTCGACGTACACGAGGATGTAGAACAACGGCAGTGAGGTGTCAGTGCGTAGAAACAGCGACGGGTCAGCAGTAGAAGGCGCGAACCCAAGAGCTGCAAGTGTAGTCCTCAATGTGTCGTGCCACTCACGTGGCGCCTGGCGGAGACCGTAGACTCGCCGTCGGAGGCTCCACTGGGTACCAAGAGGGAACGACCCAGTGAAGCCAGGTGGGCGGCGCAGTCAGATCTCCTCGTGCAGGCTGCCCTGTAGGAAAGCAGTGCTGAAGTCAAGAGAGTGGAGCTCGTAGTCACGCTGAGCAGCGACGTGCAGCAGAACCCGAGGAGTGGTCATCTTTGGGGTCAGGGAGAAGGTCTGGAAGAAGTCAACTTCCTCTCGCTGACTGAAGCCTCGTGCAACGTAACGCGCCTTGAAGACAGGCGGAGAGCCAGGCGGCCGCTTCACCCCGAAAATTTACATGCCACTGACGATGTTCGCCCTAGGCGGGGGAACCTCGTCAACGTAGGTGCCTGTGGACTTCCAGGAAGCCATCTCTGTGTCCATGGCTGACTGCCACTGAGAGGAGTAGGGACCGGCCATCGCCTCTGCGTAAGAGCGTGGGGTCGGGATGTCTGGTGCATCCGGGTCTCCCTCAGGGGCAACAAGCATGGACACGAGATGGGGCAAAGCGACAGCAAAGCACTCAAACTCCTCCTGCCTGTCCTCAAGGACGTCAGTGCGAAGGGCACACTCACCCCCGACGGACGGAGGACAGACAGACTTAGACTCAGCAACTAGGCTAGCGGCGTAGTCTAGACGACAGGTGGCAGCAAAGTCAACAAGCTCAGCAACTAAGGCAGACGCAGCAGCAGACTCAAAGGAAGGGTCAGTGACAACAGTAGCCAGGAGACGCGTGACAGTAGGACTGGCAGCACAAAGGGAGTCTGACTCCGGGTCAGCAAGAGCATGAAGAGAGGATGCAGGAGGAGACGGCAGTGGGACACGCTGTGGAGCAGTGGAAGGACGAAGCGTTATCCGGTGAGTGCCTGGGACAGCAGGAAGACGCTGACGCGGGACACGACTACCAGTGAGAGCGGCACGGATAGGCGACGCACGACGAGACTCAGGCGACGCAGTACGAGACTCAGGCTCACGACGCTCAGTATGACCTCCAGTCGGACCAGTGTAAGGA
Organism: Closterium sp. NIES-65; assembly: GCA_948144175.1. NCBI lineage: Eukaryota > Viridiplantae > Streptophyta > Zygnematophyceae > Desmidiales > Closteriaceae > Closterium > Closterium sp. NIES-65. The sequence continues at coordinate 1,579,119 of CANXME010002612.1, forward strand.
GCAGGACCAGGGAGAGAGGAGGCAGAAGGTAGCTGCGACTGCAGCTGCACAGACGGAAGACACCCTAAGAAGGGAGCTGACCAAGAACCTGCTGAAGGAGCGGAATGAAGTACGGCCGCGGCCGTGGAGCGACTCCACAACCAGCAGAGACACCAGCGCCAGTTGTCCTCAGCACGAGCAGCAGCTCCAACTCCTGGGTCCTCAGCACCAGCAGCAGCTCCAATGCCCGACTCCATAGCACCAGCAGCAGCACCAGCGCCAGGGTCCTCAGCTCCAGCAGCAGCTCCAACGCACGGGTCCGCAGCACCAGCAGGAGCTCCAACGCCCGGGTCCTCAGCACCAGCAACAGCTCCAGCGCCCGGGGCCTCAGCACCAGCAGCAGTAGCAGCGCCCGGGTCCTCAGCACCTGCCGTAGCTCGAACGCCCGGGTCCGCAGCACCAGCAGGAGCTCCAACGCCCGGGTCCTCAGCACCAGCAGCAGCTCGAACGCCCGGGTCCTCAGCACCAGCAGCAGCACCAGCGCCCGGGTCCTCAGCACGAGTCGTAGCTCCAACGCCCGGGTCCGCAGCACCAGAAGCAACTCCAACCTATGGGGCCGCAGCACCCGCAGCACCAGTAGAGTCTCTAGCACCAGCAGCACCACCAGCAGCAGCGGGGTCCATGACACCAGGCACGCCACTCCGAAGAGTGCAGCGCCGCTCGTACCACTCACGGATCCGCTCACGGGAGGGGAGCTCCCGACTAGTAGGAGAAGCACTAGCACTAGTCCCAGTAGTACGCCTTGCTCCAGAGGTACCTCTCCTAAGGCTGCAGTACTGTAAGTACCACTCAAGCAGCTGCTCCGAGGAGAAGGCTCCTCCAGGTGTAGGACTCCCAGGCTCATCACCTCCAGACGCTGAACCCCCAAACTCCGGACTCTGCGGCTCAGCACCCCCATGCTCAGCATCCCCAGGCTCAGTACCCCTAGGCTCCGCACCCCCAGGCTCCGCACCCCCAGGCTCAGCACCCCCAGGCTCCGCACTCCTAGGCTCCGCACCCGCAGCAGGACAAGAGTCGACAGCTACCTCAACAGGCTCAACCGGGTCTACCTGAGACACACCTGAGGGAGCGGCACCCTGAGGGGGGAGAGGGACAACGACAGCAGCACTTGGCGCGAGGAAGAGAGGCGGGGGGGGGAAGCGGGGCAGTGCGGTAGGGGAAGAGGCGGTAGTAGGGGACGGACTTGTCAAAAGTGACGTCCTAGAGGGCGAGACTCGGCGCGAGGTGGCGTGGTAAAACTGCCAACCAGGCGCGTCCGGGACAAAGCCGAGGAAGACGCTGGGAACAGCACGGGAGGAGAGCTTGTCCGTAGACGTATCGCGGACAAAAGCTCGAGATCCCCAGACCCGAAAACGCGACGCATCCCCAACCTCCCTCGTCCACAGCAGTGTGGGCGAGGTTTACGGCAAGGAGACACTAGGCCAAAGGTTGAGCTGATGCGCAGCGTATCGGACCGCAAATGGCCACAGAAAGTGGGGGGCAGCCGCATGGATCAAGGAGGTACGAGCGACCTCCACGACCAGGCCAATGCGGCGCTCCACAATCCCATTCTGCTGTGGAGAGGCCGGAAGCGTGAACGACTGCTCAATGCCATGCTCAGCACAGTAGGCTGCCAAGAGGTCGGAGGAGAACTCACCACCTCTGTCAGAGTGCAAGCGCAGGACAGGAAAGTCCGAGTGGAAACGCTCGCTGAGCTGGAGACGGGCTCTACGGATCCAAGGGATCAGGACATCAGGGACCTCACCCTTGGTGCGCAAGGGGAAGACCGTGGTGTAGCGCGAGTAGTCGTCAACAACTATCAGGAAGTACCTCTCCTGACCCTAACCACAGACGCGGGCTGGGCCCCACTCGTTCATGTGGAGCGTCTGCAAGGGAGCAGTCGTCGGGGGAAACGAGGAGTAGTGAGGAGCGGCGCGCTGCCGCCCCACAACACAGGGAAAACAGGGAGGAGCAGGTGAGGGAGGGAGGGGAGGAAGGACCCTGGGAAGGCGATAGACAAGGTATCGGGAGTGCATGGCACGAAGCCGCTGCACAGACGGGTGGCCAAGGCGGTGGTGCCAGAGGACAGTCTCGTGTGCCAGAGAGCGACACGAGCAGGGGGCCGACAGCTGACCTAACGCGGACGCAGACGCAGACGCAGCGACCTGAGGGGACTCAGTGGTCAGTGTGTACAGGTCCGACCCCGGCTGCCGAGTGGAGGTAGCCAAGTGACGGCCCGTACGAGCACACGTGCAGTGTGTCACTCGCTCGTAGGCAAGGGTGAACTGGTGAACACCCCCGTCCTGGAGCGCACATCCTGCCACCAAGTTCGTAGAGAATGAGGGCAGGTGGAGACCTGACAGTGTGCCCGACAGGACCGCAGGACAGGGGAGGACAGTGGAGGAGGTCGCAATGACCGGACCCCCAGAGGGGTCAGCAAGGGAGACAGCAACTGGCCGAGCAAGCGGCTCAAGGGCAGTGCGGTCACGAAAGAAGCAGCGAGAAGCACCTGAGTCCAGAGTGAAGGTGTGCAGTGCTGCAGTTGGCTCATTACCAGGGGGGGCATACGCACAAGCACCTAGAGCAGCTGCCTCACCAGCACCTGGGGTAGCAGACACGCGAGTACCTGGAGCGGCAGACGCACTAGTCCTAATGCCCGGGTCGGGCGGCACACACAGGTATTCAGCACCCTCTCCACTAGTAGACATCACATACATAGCAGTGAGAATAACATCAAAGTCTAGAGCATAGATATCAATCCCCTTCTTCAGGAGATCAACCCAGCGGGGCAGCTCAGTGGCCTGGGGGAACTGAACACGCCAAGCGTTGTTGAGACGAGCGAAGCAGCGCTGTGTGGCGTGCGGTCCCCCACACTGCTGACCAGTGCGGTCACTAATGCGAATGACGTACGTGCAGCTAAAGCCACCCCCCTCCCCCTCACGTGCTGAGAGTACCACTCACGGACCTCCTGTGGCGACGGAGTGTGCAGCTGGCCTTGGCCACCGCCAGCGCCTCCACGACCACCACCGCCGCCGCCACCTCCTTGACCACCCCAACCCTTGCTGCCGCCGCGTCCACCGCCACCCCCACCACCGCCTCCGCCCCTGCCACCTCCCCCGCCGCTGCCGCCACCACCCCCACCGCTGCCACTAGCCCCTCCAGTCGCGCAACCACCCCCACCGCCGCCACCGCCCCCACCACCGCCTCCCCCGCCGTCACCGCCACTGCCCTTGCCCCCTTTGCCCTTGCCGCTGCGGCGCCCGCTCGAAGGCGACGCAGTCCTTAACTTCTCAGCACCAAGGAGGTCGACAGCAGCAGTAGAGGCGACAAAGGGAAGAAGGGGGGAAGGAGAACACCCCTCAAAGAACGGGGTACGGGGGTCGCCACGAGAGGCACCTACAGCGACTATACTAGCCTTAGCTGCAAGCAGTTCCTTCTCGAGGAGGGCAATAGTGAGCTCAGTGGGGCAGCGAGCTAGGAAGTGGTCCCTGACTGAGCGCAGAGTGTCAGGGAGGCGGGTGACTAGGTGGTAGAGAGTGAGCCAGAGCGGGGGTGGGTTCTTGGCAAGGAACTCATCAGGCATAGCGGCGCGGAAGCGAGCCTCACTAGCGCGGTGCGTAATGAGGTCAGCGACAGTGTGGAAAGAGGCTAAGTTGGGGAACAGATAGGGAAGAGAGAGACGGCCTAGTGCGGCAGAGGCCGGTGAGGAGTAGCGGGCAACGACAGCAGTGTACAATGCCTGTGCAATCTTGTGCTGCCCAAAGTGCTCGTGCTTATCTATCGGCAGGGAGTTTCAAATAGCGAAGCGAGCGTGGGCGTCACGAGTCTGCCACTGTGAGCGGACAGTGCTGTCAGCAGTAGCAGCAGGGGCAGTGACATGGCCTAGGGCGTGGTCGTACAGTGAGATGTCGTCCTTGGCAATGAGCTGTAGATAGAGGTGCAGGTCATCTAGCTAGGTGTCAAACTTCACTGGGCTGCCCTAAGCATCGAAAGCTAGCACAGGTGGGCTAGCCATAGGAATAGTAGGAGCAGCAGTAGGAGAAGGAGGGTGAGACAGGTAGGGCGGCGTGGTTCAGTTCAGGTAGGGCGGCGTGGCTCGGTTAGGGCGGCGCGGTTCAGTTCGGGTCGCGCGGCTCGGCTCGGACTGGGCGGCTCGGTTTGGGTCACGCGGCTCGGCTCGGTCCTGGAGGGGCTGTGGTGGTCACGGGCCGTTCGGGGCCTCTAGGGGCGAGCGCGGGGCCGTTCAGGGCCTCTAGGGGCGAGCGCGGGGCCGTAAGGGGCCGCTAAGGGCGTGCGCGGGGCCATTCGGGGCCTGTAGGGCCGAGCGCGGGGCCGTTCGGGGCCTCTAGGGTTGAGCGCGCGGCCGTAAGGGGCCGCTAAGGGCGAGCGCGGGGCCGTTCGGGGCCTGTAGGGGCGAGCGCGGGGTCGTAAGGAGCCTCTAGGGGCGAGTGCGGGGTCGACGGGGGCCTCTAGGGAGGTGAGCGCGGGGCCGACGGGGCCGTTAGGGGCGATCGCGGGGCCAACGTGGTCGCTAAGGGGCGAGCGCGGGGCCGTAAGGGGCGAGCGCGTGGGCCGACGGGGCCTTAAGGGGCGGCGCGCAGGTCACTAAGGGGCAGGTCGCGGGTCGCGGGGCCTTAGGGGGCCGTGAAGAACGAGGCGCCCTAGGGCACAGTTAGGTAGGTAGGTAGGTATGTAGTGGTGGGCCCTTTAAAAAAACGGTCCTAGCGAAGGACCTGCTCTATACCATGTTGAAATGAACGAACAGGAATGATTGAACTAACAGTGAAATCAGTACAAGTACCTAGCCCTAGAATTGTGTACCCCCTATAGGCTAACCCACTGTAGCGTAAACAAGCACAACATATATAATGTTTGACACTGCGTGCATGCGCTTCTTCAAGCTGTCAATGGGGCTGTTGTAGTACAGCAGCATCATCAACTCTATGGGGTAGGCTGACCCCTCCGCCGCCTTGGTGCCCTGATTTGGACGGTGGGGGGGGAGGGTAGACAGGGTGATTGCATGATAATGGAAGAAATCATCATCATGGCGAATACAGCAGACGCAGCTGAACCGAACTGTACGTGGGACAAGTGGCCCTGACATAAAACCAAGCATCCCACAGCCCATCCTCACGCGTACCTTCTCTCTCAAAATGAACATGTTTATGAAGCCTTTCAAGAGCAAAAAGCTTTGCCCAATGTCCCACGTCAAACCACAGCAATCGGGGCCGTCGTGGTTGAGCTTATGCAATGAAGCCCGCGGATTGCTTGGGCAAGTAGCCCACCCAAGATGATATGGCCAGCTGTTTTTTTCAAGGTGCCCTGTACCGACTCAGCTCTGAGGGACGTTTGAACAGCCAGAATCACGATGTGTGCTAGGCACCAACATTGATTGGGACAGTCCATGACACACAATGAGAGACGAATGTCGTTCGGTATCCATTACAGTTGTCCAGTTTGGAAGACATAAGGCCGCATAAGTCGCATCGTTCGAAATGCGACATGCCTGAATTGTGTGCTGTCGGACTGCTTCCCACCACGCTCCTCTGAGTGGAGGCGGAGACCAGCGATGTTGCTAGACGAGTGGCCGGTCGTGAGACCGAGGCAACGCGTCTGCAGCGTGAAACCCTAAAACCTAAACCCTCCATCTCCTCTACCACAGATGCGATCTCCTTCACCCCATGTGCCCCAGTCATCTCCTCAAAAGCAAGAAAAACCTGGCGCAGCTCTCACTCCTCATGTACATCGTGCCCTGTGAGCACCATGTACAGCTCGACGTTTGGCCCTGTCTATAGCTCGCAGGTGTATGACACAACACGCTATTTGTCGGACAGTTCCAAAATTGGCGCGATTTGGGCTAGATGGGCAACCATCCAGGGAGAGGGTGGCTCGGTGCACTGGATGGTTCCAGGTTTAGTATGGGGACCTGGATAGGATCCTCAAAGAACTATTGACATGAGCATTTGGCCCTATCAGGTTGGGCCGTCCTTTCCCAAAAGCCGACCCGGCCAAGTCGTGCCGGGTCAACCCGGCCAGTTCGGTTCGACTCGTGACCCAATTCTTGGAATTGGTCCGGGTCGGGTCGGATTTTGACCGGATATCGACCCGGCTCGGAATAGGGCATTTTGTGTAAAAAATGGGCCGGGCTTGCCTATTGGGAGAGCTATGGACTGGAGGGTATTAGCTATGGGCCAAAAGGTGGGGATACTAGGAATGAGATGTCGAGATATGTGAAAGTGTATGGGGGGGTTGGGTATGTAGGCCGAGTGCGGTGACAAGTGGTAAGTGACGGCCAATTGGTTGGGAGTTTTAGATCCAACAATTTTGACAGAGAGGACGGGGTGCTTTCCTCAGTTGGTGTAGAAATCAGATAAGGGTGGCAAAATCGACGATATGTGCAGATCAGCATGCGAAATTTCTTATCTGCGCAGGGTGCGGGCGAAAGCAGATATTTTTTGTATCCGACCCGACCTGAGGGCCAGGTCCGGCTAGTTAAGATCTGAACCGACCCGATCCGACACCTGCCTGGCCTGACCCAAATCGGGCCAGGTCGGAGCGGGTCTGGTTAGTTGCTTATGCCTACCGAGGAGTGCTTCTAGTTCTTCTAACTGTACCCGAAATCAGTCCATCATATACTCCACGTTTCTATCAAACTTAACCTAATACCGAACGAAATGCATAGCTAACTTGTGAGAATGTGGGCGTGGCTTTGGAAGAGGTCGAAATGCGAATGGTCAAGTTTGAGCTAAAATGTTGCCATTTCGGCCCTAAAGCGCGTCAAACGCGGGACGAATGAACTGAACGCGTTCACCACATTTAGTGTCGGGTTTGTTCCGAATGAATTTGGGCAAAAATAAAAAAATTTGTTCATGTCCAAGGCACGTTGCCTTCTCCAACAAAAAATGCACAATTGAGACTTATGCTGCTGGCATATTGGCAATCTTCTTAGGCACTCTAACGCCTTGCTCTCCATCATTTCACAAGCGCAGGAGTCTATATAGCAATCAGCTCGACGGCTCCATTCTTGCTTCCCTTAGCTTGTTGATAGCATTGACATTATTGTATGGGCCTATCTCTTGTCTTGCTGCTTCTGCGTTTAGTGGCCGAGAGACAAAATTTACATTCCACCAACACAGTTTTTTTTTTTTGTGCATATGTACAGGCAACAGTGTGTTGATGATTTGTGCCAAGAGCATTCAATTTTTTTCTGCATTGAGCATTCTTGATTCGTTCCATTCTCCTGTTTTTGGGTTCTTGAACAGCTTCCTTTTCACACTGTAGTTTCTTACTGCCATCATCTCTTCTCCTTTAGTGTCATAATCCTTGTAAATCATGTCCCGACCATTGCACCAGTCTCGTGCTTTGTTGAACCCTAATTTTTGTTTCGTTCTCCTGATATTTTGTTGCTCTTGATTTGTAATTTGCTTCTCCTTTTTTTCCGTTTTTTTTTGCCATCCTGTTTTCACCTCACATTTTTCCTTTCCTCTCCCTTTTCTAGTAGAGTCCCTTTATAAGAGTGGTCACGATTCCTTGCAACTCTCTTAGTTTCTTGCTCTCACCGTCTCAAAACATTCCATTCTCCTCTATCTTCATCTTCTCTCGTACACCTTCGTATAAGTGCAGAGATTTGTCCAGCAACAAGTTCACGGGAAATATTCTTTTCATTTCAACCCTCAGTACTTTAACGATCCTGTAGTGCCTTCTCCCCGCGTGTCCTCTCAGTTGCGTCTCTTGTTTGTTTTGCTAATAACCAGTGACAACCCAATTCAATATGTTACAAGGTCACATTGTGGAGCAAATAACATGCACATGAATGATCTCTCCGAGAATCGAAAGCATGATGTCATGTCGATACTCTTGCACCATTCTGCGTTCTCACGCTCCAACTCGTGTTCTCCTCAGGAGTCTCGACAACAATAGGTTCAGTGGCTCCTTTCCTTCCAACATTCGCTCTCTCTTTCCCAAGCTGCTAGTACTGTGAGGCCTCTACTTGGTTTTCCTCCTCTATGCTTTATCTTGCGACGTTGTCGGAAATTTCTTGTGTCAAAGAACTGATGAGTGCAAGTTGAGGGAGTGGCGAGGGGATGTCAGGGTGGTGTCGTGAGGCAGGGGGAGGGGGAGGGGGAAGGGGAGAGGGGGGGGGGGAAGGGGGAGGGGAAGGGGAGAGGGGGGGGGGGGGGGGGGGGAAGGGGGAGGGGGAGGGGGAGGAGGAGGGGGAGTGGGTGGACGTGGGGCATGAAATTGCACAACTGTGAATGGTGATGGGGGGTAGGCATGAGCAAAAGTCGTGGGCCCGAACACTCTCGTTTGGCAAACCGAACATGTTCGTGTTCGGCTGAACACCTCCAACAAAAAGGGGTGTTCAGTGTTCTCCTTTACGGTTTTTGCCTACGTTAAAGTCACATGATGCGTGATGGTGGATTAGGGCGTTCAGGGAGGTGTGGCTAAACGTGGTGGTCGTGTGGGAGTGAAGAGAACGCCTTAAAAGTGTTAATCACCCTTAACCTAAACTAAACTAGTCTGGTTCCGCCAAAATATTTCATTGGAGTCTAGATATGCCAGCTAGTGGAGCTTGTAGTAGAGGCTGTGGGAGGGGAGATTATTCCTCATTTACCTTAAAAAGGGGTTGCGGGACCTGAGTCCGACAAACACATTTGTTGGAACCGAACATGAACTTGTCCGCTCCAAACATGTTGGGCCAAAAAATAAAAAAATAATATGCATGGTTCGCGCTTGTGGGAAGTGGTGCGAGATGAGCAGCAGATAGCTTGAGCGCGTGAGAATAAACGCAATCATGAGAGACTAAAGAGAGCTATTCAAGGTTTCCCATCCTTCACCCTCCTCCGTCCCCCAACCCACCTCTCCCTTCCCAATCCCCTCTCCCTCACGCCCTCCCTCACTGCCTGCCTTACACCCTCATCCAGTTCCCCCTGTTTCTTTCGTCCAACACATTCCGCTCACTTTTAATTGTCATATTTGTATCTTTCAATGACCATCCCTCTCCTCACTTGAATTCATCTCCCCCTCCTCTTACTCATCCCCCTCCTTTGGTGATAGCCATATGTCCTCGTTTTCTCCAATTTCTTCCAGTGTCGCTTCGATTCTCCTCATTTGTCTCCTCCTCCTCCTCCTCCTCCTCCTCCTCCTCCTCCTCCTCCTCCTCCTCCTCCTCCTCTCTCCTCTTAGTCCTTGCATCTCTTTTGCTCGATCTTGTTTGTTATCCCATAACGCTTTCCTATGTGTACCTCGACCACACTTGTACCCCGCCCACCAACTATACCTCCCTCCCCATGCCCCTTGTGTACAGTTATGCATCTTACAACTACCTCTCAGGCCCCATTTCGAGCCTTCAAGTAGATTCCCTATATTTAGCGGACCTTTCTAGCAACTACTTGACAGGTTCTTCAAAAACTTCAACCTCCACTGGCAGACGCCTTGCAGGCAACTGTTTTGCACAGGCCAAATGTCCCCGCACGAAGCCCAAGTGTAGCCTCACGTAGCAACGGCTTGCAATTGAGTGCATGGCGTTCTGTGGTGGCTGTAATGCTTGTGATGGTCGTGGCTTCTGCTATCCAGACGGTCCCAGCTTGGTTCCAACGTGCTTGTGTAATCCGGGATATGTGCTGATTGGAAGGCTCTATTGTTTTAGAGAAGGTATGTTGTATGTTTCTTTCGTTGCTACATTTCTAGCAAGGCATTGCACATCACGCTGATTGATCAGCTTAAATCTCATGCCTCTAGGCCCTAGGCATGGGCAATAGGCGACGCAAGTATTCCTCGCCACGATCTCTCGCCCGACCGATAGTCGCCCAAGAAAACGACTATTGTTTTACTTGTCACGAGCTTAAAACTTTTGTGGTGAGGCTACTAATACTCACCTCGCCTGAAGAATGGAGTACTAGCAGGTTGACGTGAGCAACGGGTCGGCCCGATCAGAACGGACCCGTTTTGCCCCTGGCTCAAGTCGGCGCGGGTCGTAGTGAGGTCGGGACCACAGGGGAGGCGACCCAACCTTGGTAGTTTCAGGCCAGCTGTCACCCGAGGGCGGGTCAGGCCGAACCGTTGGTGAATCGGGTCAACAGACCAGTCATTTTAACATGGTGCCTGGTGGATCGGCAATCTTGCGCACCAATTTGCGCCGATTGGTGAAGATTTCCGCCAATCCATGTAGTGGCTGATCCGCGAAGAACGTCGCATACACACTAACCCAACCTTTCCTCTCCACACAGATCGTCGCATGTAAAAATCAACCCCACAGTCGTATTCGATTCCTCCCAACCTAGCTGACCACCCAACTTCACCAAACCCAACACCTCTACCTAACCCAACCTTTCATCTCTCTACAGATCTGCCACACACTATCTTCAGCACTCGTGCTTGCAGTTCTGCTATTGCTCTCGCCTAGGCAATGCTAGTTGCTTGTCCAAAGCGATTAAAAAATGAGGATAGTAAAAATACTCGCCTCGTTGTGTGGGCTCTGCGTTCTTTTCCGGGAACACAAGAAGCACCCCAGTCATCTCGCAATCCCCTGTCATCATGAGCTGCTAGGTTCTGAATCAGACCTTCTGACAAGAGATTGAGGTTTGGCAATGGCAATTTGTGCGTTCTGCTGCTCCATAACGTTTCTGCACTTTCCTCTTTTGCCAGTAATCACGTATCTGTGCTCACCAGCCCCAAGCCCTTTCTTCCAGCTTCAAAGCAACTATCTGTTCACGAGTTCAATTCTTCCTCGTTCCCGTGTGTCATCCATTGAATGCGTTCAGGTTGGAATAAGAGTCTCTCCATCAGCAATCCTATTCTTCCCATCTTCACCTCTCTCACCAAGGGAACGCAGCGATAGACAATGGGGAGGTTTATGGCAAACCCAGAAATCCTTTTTGCGTACCCAACACTTTCGAGCACGGGATATGTTGCGCAACTGGCTTTCAGTGTCAACTTCACATTCGGCCTCATTTCTCAGAATTTTACTGCCGGGTCCAACGGCTTCGCGTATGTGATCACGGCAAAGCGCAAGTTAGGGAATGCTGCTGGTGTAGGTTATGGTGGAATGGACAGGCAGAGTGTAGCCATTGAATTTGACACGCTTCAGAATGTCAACCACGATGACATCAAGGAGCAGTATATGGGGCTCAACATAAATGGCTCGGATACATCCCTGGTTGCGGTGAAGTCACCATTCACTCTGAACAACGGTGATTACTACACGGCATGGGTGGACTATGAACCTTGGAATCGTGGCTCCATCAAGGTGTTTCTGGCTAACTCCAAGACGAAGCCAGCGACGCCGCTGCTGCAGAGGGATTTTTCGCTGTGTGCGGTGCTCCAGCCTAGCGAACAGCAGCCGACATTCTTCTTTGGCTTCGTGGCGTCAACCACTGTGAAGCCCTTTCAGATTCATGTCATTCTTAACTCCGCCGTGCAAATATGCAAGCTTTTGTTGAGTGGGGTGACTGACGGCGATGGTGAGGTGATTACTATGTATGGTGAATGGGTGATGGTGATCATGGTGGCAATAAGAAGAGTGCCAACCTCGCTGCTTACTCGGTTGTGGGAACTGGTGCCATCGCATTAGCCTTTTTGAGTGATACTACATCAGCTGACCAGTCCTGTGTTCTTTTTCTGGCAACACCCTCACCTAATGTGTCGAGAGCACTATGTTTGCCTATTTCCGTGTGTGTTCCGTCCCCTCACAGACATACGTCTTCCACCCGAGCCAATGCCGACGATAAATCAATGTGAGATGTCTGCCATGTGGCAACCATCAGTTCAGATTGTCAGTGGAGACTGGATAATAGAAATAATGGAAGTGCAATCAACATGAGGATGGATCAGAACTTTACACGATTCTTTTGTTATGTGTATGTTGAATGCAGAAGAATTTGTGAAAAAAAATCAATGGTTAATATAAATATGCGGAATGTGGCATGTTAAATACGAAACTTCTAGTGGCATTGTGCTTGGCACGCTAACGTGTGCCTCTCAACTACCCCTTTTCTCATCCTCGTGTGCCTTTTTTTTCCACCCTTCACAGCCCGTGGCCTCGTAGTATCAGGGAGCACATTTGTAGCACGTGGAGCGAACAAGTTCTCGCGCTATGTGAGCACAGACTACCAATGGACGAGTAGCAATGTGACCAAGGACTCGTGGGCCATCCGTGACGTCCACAATTGGGACTCCCTCGACTTCCTCAGCTGGCGTGTCAAGGATCAGGCTGATTGCGGTGAGTGGCAATGGAGACTCAATGTGTCTCTTTTGACAAACTCCCCGGATCGTAGCTCCACCCTCTTTCAGGTTCTCATGCTCAATGTGTGTTCCTTGATTTTGGCGTCTCGAGACTCAAAGTTTCACATTGCAAGCTCATCCGCGTCCATGGTTGTGTTTGCTATTTAGCAAATTGGCCTTCTGGATTACTCCACTCTCAGAGGCTGAGCAGGCTCCGCTTTTCTCCTATCTACTTATTCTCAGGTGCATGCTGGGCGTATGCGGTGGTGGCGAGTGTGGAGGCTGCGTATAGCATCGCATTGAATCAAGCTGCTCCCCAGCTGTCAGTGGACCAACTCTTTGCAGCCATGGAGCTGACCGATGCAGACAAGTGCAAAGGGGGCTCCCCCACTGCCGCCTTTGAGACACTCATCGCTCCTGGAAGCAATGGACTTGCAGGAGAAAATGACACGGTGGGTGAGGGCATCATAAGTGACGTGGGCTGGAGTAATGAAAGCCGTATCCATGGGCACTTTCAAGCTCATCACTCGTAATGGCAGCAGTGGACTCACAGGAGGCAATGGCCCCGTAGGGCAAATGCAATGCGGTCAATGTCAGTGCGGTAGAGACATGAGCATAGGACAAACTCGAACTTCAAACGTTTTCAAGCACCCCCTTCAACTTGAACAGATCAGGTTCTGTTCTAGTCGAGCTCTCTTTAATAAAGAAGTGTTCAACTGTTCGCCCAAGGGGGCAATCACTTTTGAGTACAGTGGCTGTTCGACCCGTTGAAGCGCACGTTTCATTCAGGGTTGATAAAAACTTCAACCTGCCCATGGTGGTTAAAAGCCAGAGGCAATACAAGGGGTGGAAACGAGGGGGGGGGGGGGGGGGGGGGAGGGATGCAACGTATTGCCGGAATTTGCAGATTTAGGGCGAAATCTACTATCAAATCTTTCACCCAAAACTTCCGATATTTTTTGTCAGAAATAAATGTAAGTGTTCAGAATTTTCAAACAGTTTATGTGTTTGGTGTTTGGTTTGTGCGGGCGAACATGTTAAAAGTGTCAGAATAAACAAGAGTGATTGAACAAGGAAAGCGTTGGGTACAAGTAGGAAACCCTAAACTTACTGTACCCCATAGTAACTACCCCACTACAGCCTAAACAAACTGTAGCAGATATGACATTTGACACACCCCCATAGGCAAACTGGGGGAGAGCAAGGGGTCACAAGACCAGTCAAGAAAGGCAAAGCAAGCTCAGGGTGGATCACAACATCACTACACACACTAAGCACAAGCAGAGAGCCACAAGGCCAGTTCACAAGCAGAGGCATATATGCAACACAAACATCACAGTGATCTCTACCTAGCAAAGCAAGCATGCAGGTATATGTATATATATAGATATCACAGTACAAGCAAAGCCTACACCAAGCAAGGAAAAGTGGGAACAAGCCCTAGCATAGTGCATAAACGCTGATGATCACCAGAATGAAGTGACTTGGTGAATATATCAGCAGTGTTGGCCTGAGTGGCCACGTAACGCAGACAAAGCTGACCACGCTGCTGCAACTCTTGAGCCAAGAAGTAACGTAGAGCGATGTGCTTCATTCTGTGCTCGAGTCTGTGCTCCTCACACAAGGCAATGGCAGCCTTGTTGTCGACGTACAGCGGTGGAGGAGAACGAGGCCACTCTCCCAAGTCGGTTAGCAGGTAGGTGAGCCAGCGTAACTCCTGTGCAGCCATGGCTGTGGCGTAGATCTCAGCCTCACAACAGGAGCTGAGAACTGAAGAGGAGCGTGTAGAACGCCAAGAGACAGAGTGAGAGCCAAGACTAAATGTGTAACCCTGTGACGACCGCTGAGTAAGCTGGTCGTCAACCCAAGAAGCGTCTGAGTGCCCAGTGAGGACAACTGAGCTCCTCCCTCCAAGCACGAGCCCTATGCCTGATGTACTGCACAAGTAGCGGAGTACCCCTTTAACAGCATCCCAGTGCACCTTTCGGTGCCGACCAGGAGCCACGTAGCGAGCCAGAAGGACAAGAGGGTACGCGAGGTCAGGACAAGTGCAAGTCATCAGGTACATGAGGCAGCCAACTAGCTCTGGGTAAGGACCACTCCGCTCTACGGGCTCGTGCGAAGGTGGAGCTAAAAGCGAGTGACCAGTAGGCAGAGGAGTGGCCTGTGCCGAGGACCACGTGAAGGACCTGCTGCGCCATGTGTGACTGAGTCAGTGTGATGGAGCGGCGTGCTCTGTCCCGGATGATCTACAAGCCAAGGTAACTACGCAGCTCACCCAGGTCTGTGCACGTGTGTCTCTTCTGCAGCTCGGACTTCACCAGGGCGAGAGCCTCAGTGTCAGCAGTGGCAAAGACCAAGTCGTCGACGAACACGAGGATGTAGAACGGCGGCAGCGAAGTGTCAGGAGGAAACGACCCAGTGAAGCCAGGAGGGCGGCGCAGCCAGATCTCCTCATGCAGGCTGCCCTGCAAGACAGCTGTGCTGGAGTTAAGAGAGTGAAGCTCGTAGTCACGCTGAGCGGCAACGTGCAGTAGCACCCGAAGAGTGGTCATCTTCGGGGTGGGGGAGAAGGTCTGGAAGAAATCTACTGAAGCCTCGAGCAACATAACGAGCCTTGAAGACAGGCGGAGAACCTGGCGGCCGCTTCACCCCGAAAATCCACATGCCACTGACGATGTTTGCCATAGGAGGGGGAACCTCGTTGACGTAAGTGCTAGTGGACTTCCAGGATGCCATCTTTGCGTCCATGGCTGACTGCCACTTAGAGGAGTACTCACCCGCGATCGCCTCAGCGTAAGAGCGCGGGGTCGGGATGTCTGGAGCAACATGGCTCGTGATACCATGTCAGAATGAACAAGAGTGATTGAACTAGGAAAGAGTTGGGTACAAGTAGGAAATCCTAAACTTACTGTACCCCATAGTAGCTACCCCACTTCAGCCTAAACAAACTGTAGCATATATGACATTTGACAAACAGTGTTCGAGAATTGTGAACATGTTTGTGTTCGAATTTGAGTACCCCTCATTGAAGGCCCCTCAATATGTTCACATTCTGTGCAATAGCTGATTTCACCACCCCAGTTTCTTGCAAACACATCCGTCTATGGACAAATACGTCGCCCTAAATCACCCTGGCCTAGGTACAATTTCAGATCTGAAATGGTACAGGAACTCGCTAACCTCCCTTTGCAACCCTAAAAAACGACTAAGCTACTTATGTTTCCATTTTGAACTGATATGTTGGTTGCTTTAATGCTGGTTAGGATTCAGGTAGTCCTTACTGGCTTCAGCTCAACCTAACTTAGGGGATCGAGGTAATCAAGGTCGAAATGACCTCGATTCCCCTTTTCCGTAGCTTTTACTTCCAACATCTGATGTTCGTTTTTCACTAGGATTTTACCGAACATGTTTGGTGCCACAGTAACTTTTCGAACACTGAACATCGGTACGAGCCCCGAACATGTTTTGGCGAACCTTTTTTGACAAAAAAAGGTCCGAACATGTTCGGACCGAACCAGGACTTGGTTTGGTACTTTGCTCATGTCTATCCCAAATTATGCCCTTATGTACGGTCAGGTAAAAAATCGCGCTGACCCTTTTTTATTCTAAATGAGCATGTCCGAGTGATGTACAATCACGTATTTGCTAAAACTACTATGATCTAGATCTAAGCAGAATGTCGATGCGAGAACCGTGCCAAATGACAAGTTCGAACATTAGTATGCCCTATACACTCAAGTTTAGTGTGCCCTTGCAGACTTACAACAAGGGCACAAGTTGAGTGCTTATTATCCGTAGCAGTGCAGCGTCTTAGCATGCGAACACTGGCAAAAAGCAAGTGAAACTTAGAAACTTTTATACCCGCCCAAATTAAATGAACGTAGGTACACTTACATATAGGTACGCATACGGGTACGGTGTACATTGGTCCCTAATACATTATTGACCGAATTAGGCCGGGAGACAATGACACAGTAGGGCAAGCGGAATGAGGTCATGGTAGGGGTGTAGTCGTGGATGGCATAATTGTGTGCATTTTCGAGACTCCATCCCCTTGGCAATGTCTGTGGGATCGGTGAATTGTTTCTTGTGATGAATACGGAGGACCTGGATAGGCTGGCAGTGCAGCACCAAGCTCTACTCGTACAATCTCAAACCCATTCTCGTGTTTTTAGGCAAAGCCATACCCGGTGGCAGCATTTGAGCGGGCGCTCTTCAAGGTGTACTTTGGGCTCATGCTGGCAGTGCGGCGCCAGCCAGTGGTGGTTCACATCGATGCTTCGGTCAACACGTTCTTCAGTTACAATGGGGTGAGTCGCTGCAGCCATAACGCACCATGGTGGCTCACATACTCATGCAGTGTGACACACTCTTGTAGGATGGTGCATGCATCCATATGCACGACTCACACCTACACAAATGGCAACATATCAGAGAGCATCTGGTTTTGATGTATGCACTGTCCCTTTTTTCGCTTCAGACGTTCAAGTACGCGGATGCTGACTGCTACATAGGCAGTCTGAACCATGTGGTGCTCGTGATTGGCTACTTCATCAACAAATACGACGGCAGCCAATGCCGCATTCCTCCTCCATCTTGGATCATTCGCAACTCGTGGGGAGTTGGTTGGGGAGACAGGGGCCACATGCGCATGGACATTCAAGGAGGGGATGGCGTGTGTGGCATCAACGTGCTTCCTGGCATCTACCCCATTGTCAAGAGTGAGACATCCACCCAGGGTGGAAAATTGTGGTGAGGAATCTCAGAATCCCAACCACTAGACCATTGGGATAAAAGGGCTTGTTTCAGTAGCGGGTCAGTGCGCCCATAACCCCCCAGGCAAACGTGCCTGTAACCCTTCCCTAGGATCGATCGGGGATCACCAGTGGACCTCTGACACCCCCCCCGCACTGGGATGCCCGAAGTGCATACACCGGGATTCGAACCCGAGACCTTTGCTCTGATACCATCTCAGAATCCCAACCACTAGACCATTGGGATAAAAGGGCTTGTTTTAGTAGCGGGTCAGTGCGCCCATAACCTCCCAGGCAAACGTGCCTGTAACCCTTCCCTAGGATCGATCGGGGATCACCAGTGGACCTCTGACAAGGAAAAGTTTCGCAGGGCAAATTTTCAACAAAAATAGTTGTGTGTAGTAGAGTGTTCCCAAGCTTTGTTGCGCAACATGTGACGACGAATTGATTCGTGTGCAAAAAAGCTCTTCACATAGTAGTTTAAGACAGTAGCCGCCATCCCATATGCACGTTTACCTATATAAATTTAAACAGCTTAGGACAGAAAGACTTGAAATAGAAAATAGGACCTAACTGCTTCGTCTCGGCAAAACGTTGATAGAGCAATGCTCTCTAAAAAAAAATTCAGAGAAATATTTCCATTAAAGGTTGATGACAATCAAGCACAAGGACACATCTATGATTTGTCCAACAAGGGAAAATTACAATGTCAGATTTATATGACATAGTTGCTGTAGGCTATAGTGGGGTAGCACATATGGGGTACAGGGTTTCTAGGGTTGTATTTGTACCCAATCTTTCCTTAGTCATTTCATTCCTGTTTTCCTTGCTTCACATGGTATAGAGCGGGTCCTGCCTTAGGACCGTTATTTTTAGGGCCCACCGAAGCGCGCCCCGAGGCGCGCCTTTTTTTTAGCGACCCCTCGGGTCGCCTTTTCCCTCGCGGCCCCGCTGTCCCTCAGACGCGGCCCCGCCACCTTTCCTGATCGCGGCCCCGCCGCCTCCCCTGACGCGGCCCCGCCGCCTCCCCTGACACGGCCCAGCCGCCTCCCCTGACGCGGCCCCGCCGCCTCCCCTGACGCAACCCCGCCTCTACTGCCGCGGCCCCGCCGCCGCCTCTGACGGCCCCGCCGCTGCACCCTACGGCCCGCCGCCTCACCTGACGGCCCCGCCGCTGCTCCTGCCGGCCCGCCGCTGCTCCTGCCGGCCCGCCGCTGCACCTGCCGGCCCGCTGCTGCACCCAGCGGCCCGCCGCTTCACCTGACGGCTCCGCCGCTCCACCTGCCGGCCCGCCGCTGCACCCTACGGCCCGCCGTTGCACCCTACGGCCCGCCGCCTGCACCTGCCGGCCCGCCGCTGCACCTGCCGGCCCGCCGCTGCACTTGCCGGCCCGCCATTGCACCGGTCGACCCGCCGCTGCACCTGATGGCCCCGCCCTTGCATCTCCCGGCCGGGCCGCCCCAGCAGCCGAACCGCCCGGGAGCCGAGCTGCCCAACGCCGAGCCGCCCGGGACCCGAGCCGCCCTGCCGCCGAGCCGCCCGGGAGCCGAGCCGCCCTGCACCCGAGCCGCCCAGCCGCCGAGCCGTCCGGGAGCCGAGCCGCCCTGCACCCGAGCCGCCCAGCCGCCGAGCCGTCCGGGAGCCGAGCCGCCCTGCGCCCCAGCCGCCCAGCCACCGAGCCGCCCGGTAGCCGAGCCGCTGTGCACCCGAGCCGCCCGGTCGCTGAGCCGCCTTTCTGCAGAGCTGCACGACCTGCCCTGCCTGGTGAGCACAGTCCCACTGACACTGCGAGCTCTTTGCCTACTGCTTGCACTGCGTCGCTGTCGTCGCCATGGCTACCCCTAGTGTCCTAGCTTTCGACGCTGAGGGTCGCGCCATTGATTTTGAGGTCTGGTTAGACGACCTGCAGCTGTTTTTACAGTGCGACAGGGCTGACGACCTTTCTCTCTTTGACCTCACCTCTGGCGCCTCTCCTGCTCCTGCTGCTGATGCTGATCCCACTGTCCGCTCTAAGTGGGCCACCCGCGATGCTGCTGCACGTCTTGCTGTGCGTCGCCACCTCCCTACCTCTGAGCGTGCGCACTTTAGTCAGTACAAGAGTGCTCAGACCTTGTACGACGCTGTAGTTGGGCGCTACTCCTCCCCTGCCACTGCTGCACTGAGCCGTCTCATGCTTCCCTACCTCTTTCCTGACCTCTCTGTCTTTCCCACTGTCGCTGACCTCATTACGCACCTCCGCACTAGTGACACTCGCTACCGCGCCGCCCTTCCTGCTGAGTTCTGCGCTAAGAACCCCCCCCCCCATGTACATCGCTCTCTACTACGTAGTCGCGCGCCTCCCTGACTCCCTTCGCGTCGTCAGGGACCACTTTCTCGCAGTCTATCCCACCACCCTCACCGTCGACCTCCTCGAGAAGGCCCTCCTCGCAGCGGAGAAGAGCATAGTCGCTGTAGGTGCTTCTCGTGGTGACCCTCGCACCCCCATCTTTGAGGGGTGCTCTCCTTCCCCCTTGATGCCCTCTGTTGCCTCTGCTGCTGCTGCCGACCTGCTTGGTCTCAAGTCGGTCGGCGCGGCGTCTGCCCCTAGTGGGAGACGTCGCTCCAGCAAAGGCAAGGGGGGCAAGGGCGCGGGTGGAGCTGGAGGGGGCGGTGGCGGTGGCGGCGGTGGCGGCGGAGGGAGTGGGTGTGGCGGCGGGACTAGTGGCGGGGGTGGTGGTGGTGGTGGCAGCAGCGGCGGAGACGGTGGTGGTGGTGCCAGCGGTGGTGGTGGAGGCAGCGGCGGAGGTGGAGGCGGCGGAGGTGGAGGCGGTGGAGGCGGCAGCGGAGGCGGCGGTGGTGGTGGAGGAGGTGGAGCTGGTCGAGGTGGTACCCAGCAGCGTAACGGCGGTGGTGGAGGCCAGCGCTTGCAACGGCAGCAGCAGCAGCGCTCGCGGGACATCCCTTCGCCTCAGCAGCTTCGTGAGTGGTACGCTGGGCGTCAGAGGGGTGGGGGTACTGGTCCCTGCACCTACGTTCTTCGTTCCGGCGACCGCGCGGGTGAGCAGTGTGGGGGTGCCCACGCCACCCAGCGCTGCTTTGGCCGCCTGACGGACGCTTGGCGTCAGCAGTTCCCTGGGGCTAGTGAGATCCCTCGCTGGGATGAGCTTCTCAGGGCTGGTGTAGCGATCTTTGATCTTGATTTTGATGCTATCCTTGCTGCTATGTATGTTGTGGATTATTGTGAGGAGAATGAGGGTTACCGTTGTTTCCAGCCCGACCCGGGCATTGGTACTGCTGCGCTAGGTGCTTGTGAGGCTGCTGCTCTAGGTGCCAGTGCGTCTGTGCTCTCAGGTACTGGTGAGACTGCGCTCTCAGGTACTGCGTCGTCCTCGTCCTCCCTCACTTTCACACTTGACTCCGGAGCTTCTCGCTCCTTCTTTCGAGACCGCACTACCCTTACGCCGCTCGGCCGGCCGGTTGCGGTCTCCCTTGCTGACCCCTCTGGGGGTCCTGTCCTGTCTCACTTCTCCATTGTCCTCCCGTGTCCGGCTGCCCCTTCGGGCACCCTGTCGGGTCTGTACCTTCCCTCGTTCTCTACGAACTTGGTGAGTGGAGCGGACCTGCAGGATGTGGGGGTTCACCAGTTCACTCCTGCGAGTCAGCGGGTGCCACTGCACGGAGGCACGCACAGGCCGACACCTGGCCACGTTCTCGCGTCGGCCGGGGTCGAGTCTCTACACCCTGACCGTTGAGTCTCCTCCTGTCCCTGCGTCTGGTCAGGTGGCTGCGTCGGGTCAAGTGCTTGCTGCTGCGTCCCGGTCAGGTCCTGAGTCTGCCCCCTGTTCTTGTCGCCTCCTGTCTCACGAGACTCTCCTGTGGCACCACCGTCTTGGCCACCCCTCCTTGCCCCGTCTTCGGAGCATGGCTTCCCGTGTCCTTGTCTCTGGTCTTCCCCAGTCTCTCCCTCCTCTCCCCTCCGGGCCAGGACCTTCCTGTCTCCCCTGTGTTGAGGGTCGCCTCCGGGCTACTCCCCACTCCTCCCACTTCCCCCCGACAGAGGCTCCCCTGCAGACGCTTCACATGGATGTGTGGGGCCTAGCCCCCGTCCGTGGGCAGGGTTACGAGCGCTACTTCCTGTTGGTGGTTGACGACTACTCGCGTTACACCACAGTCCTCCCCTTGCGCAGCAAGGGTGCGGTCACTGAGGTGCTGATCGACTGGATCCGCGAGGCTCGTCTCCAGCTCAGGAAGAGCTTCGGCTCGGACTTTCCTGTTCTGCGTCTGCACTGTGACAGAGGCGGAGAGTTCTCTTCTCGCCTTCTGTGGGACTAGTGTCGTGCACAGGGGATCCGCCAGACCTTCACGCTTCCGGACTCACCACAGCAAAATGGGATTGCTGAGCGCCGCATTGGCATGGTCATGGATGTCGCTTGTACGTCCATGATGCATGCGGCTGCCCCCCATTTTCTGTGGCCGTTTGCGGTGAGGTACGCGGCGCATCAGCTCAACCTTCACCCCAGGGTCTCTCGGCCTGCGATGTCCCCAGCCTTGCTGTGGACGGGGAAGGTTGGCGATGCGTCTGTGTTCCGTGTCTGGGGATCTCGGGCGTTTGTCCGCGACTTGTCTGCGGACAAGCTGTCCCCTCGTGCTGCTCCCTGTGTCTTCCTTGGCTTCCCCACTGACGCCCCAGGGTGGCAGTTTTACCACCCCTCCTCTCGTCGTGTTCTGTCCTCCTAGGACGTCACGTTCGACGAGTCAGTCCCCTTCTACCGTCTCTTCCCCTACCGCACTCCTTCCCTCCCCCCTCCCCCGGACTTCCTTGTGCCGGTTCCCCCCCGGGTAGACC
The DNA here is from genome assembly GCA_948144175.1 of Closterium sp. NIES-65. Lineage (NCBI taxonomy): Eukaryota > Viridiplantae > Streptophyta > Zygnematophyceae > Desmidiales > Closteriaceae > Closterium > Closterium sp. NIES-65. The sequence continues at coordinate 1,600,941 of CANXME010002612.1, forward strand.
CCCTCCCCCCTCAGGTTCCTGCCCCCTCAGGTGTGTCCCAGGTAGACGCCGTTGACCCGGTCGAGGTTACTAGTGACTCTGGTGCTGCTGCGGGTGCTGAGCCTGGGGGTGCTGACTCTGGGGGTGCTGTGCGCGGGGGTGCTGAGCCTGGGGGTGCTACTGCTGGGGGTGCTGGGCCTGAGGGTGCTACTGCGGTGGGTGCGGAGCCTGGGGTTGCTGAGCCGGGGGGTGCTGTGCCTGGAGGTGCTGGGTCTGGGGGTGCTGGGTCGGGAGCTGCTGAGCCTGGGGGTGCTGAGCTGGGAGGTGCTGAGCCTGGGGGTGCTGCGTCTGGAGCTGCTGAGCCTGGGGTTTCTCCTGCTGCTGCGTCTCGCCGAGAGCCCCTCTCTCCACAGAAGCTGCGCGAGTGGTTCGCTCACCGCTGGAGGCGTGCTGTTGAGTCAGGAGGTGCTGCTGGAGCTGGAGCTTCTTCGACCGTCGAGGGTGCGGGTGCTGCCGGTCCCGGAGCTGCTGGACCTGCGGGTCCTCCTGGAGCTGGAGCTGCTGAGGGCGTTCGTGCTGAGCCTGCTGCTGTTGGTCCTGCCGCTGGAGGTGTGGGTGGCGCTGGTGCTGTCGCTGAGGGTGCTGGTGCTGTCCCTGCTGAGTCTGGAGCTGCCGCGCGGCCTCGGCCGTACTTCGTTCCGCTCCTACAGCAGGTTCTTGGTCTTTCTCCTCCAGTAAAGGGTCCACCGCCTGTCCAGTCGCAGTCCCTACTGGAGCCTTCCTCTCCACTGCCTGCTCCCTCTCCTTACACTGGTCCTACTGGAGGTCTTGCTGAGCGTCGTGAGCCCGCGTCTCGTCCCGCGTCGCCTGTTCGTGCTGCTCGCGCTAGTGGTCGCAGTTCGCGTCAGCGTCCTCCTCCTGTCCCTGGCACGCACCGGATGTCTGTGCGTCCGTCCACTGCTCCTCTGCGTGCCCCTTTGCCTTCTCCTCTTGAGTCCTCTCTTCCTGCGCTTGCCGACCCTGAGTCGGACTCTCTTCGCGCTGCCAGTCCTACTGTCACGCGTCTGCTTGCTACTGTCGTCACTGACCCCTCTTTTGAGTCCACTGCTGCGTCTGCTCTAGTCGCTGAGCTCGTTGACTTTGCTGCTCGCTGTCGTCTCGACTACGCTGCTAGTCTTGTTGCTGAGTCTGCGTCTGTCTGTCCTCCGTCCGTCGGGGGTGAGTGTGCTCTTGGCACGGACGTCCTAGAGGACAGGCAGGAGGAGTTACAGTGTCTAGCGGCTGCTTCACCTCATCTCGCGTCTGTACTGCTTGCCCCTGAGGGAGACCCGGATGCACTAGACATCCCGACTCCGCGTTCTTACGCGGAGGCCGTAGAGGGTCCCTACTCCTCTCAGTGGCAGGCAGCTATGGATGCAGAGATGGCTTCCTGGAAGTCCACAGGCACCTACGTTGACGCGGTTCCCCCTCAGTGGCATGCGGATCTTCAGGGTGAAGCAGCCGCCGGGCTCTCCACCTGTCTTCAAGGCACGGTACGTTGCTCGTGGCTTCAGTCAGCGGCAGGGAGTTGACTACTTTCAGACCTTCTCTCCCACCCCAAAGATGACTACTCTTCGGGTGCTGCTGCACATAGCCGCTCAGCGCGACTACGAGCTTCACTCTCTCGACTTCAGCACTGCGTTCTTGCAGGGTAGCCTGCACGAGGAGATCTGGCTTCGCCGTCCACCTGGCTTCACTGGGACTTTCCCTCCTGGCACCCAGTGGAGCCTCAGACGGCCAGTCTACGGTCTCCGCCAGGCACCGCGTGAGTGGCACGACACACTGAGGACTACGCTTGCGGCTCTTGGGTTTGCTCCTTCTACTGCTGACCCGTCGCTGTTTCTTCGCACCGACACTTCCCTGCCGCCGTTCTACATCCTCGTGTACGTCGACGACTTGGTCTTTGCCACAGCAGACACTGCTGGACTCGCCTACGTGAAGTCCGAGCTGCTGAAGAGACACACGTGCACAGACCTGGGTGAACTGCGCAGCTACCTTGGCTTGCAGATCACTCGGGACAGAGCACGCCGCACCATTACCTTGACTCAGTCACACATGGTGCAGCAGGTCCTTCAGCGCTTTGGCTTCACGTACTCCTCGCCTCAGGCCACTCCTCTGCCTACTCGCCACTCACTCTCAGCTCTGCCTTCGGATGAGTCCGTAGAGTCGAGTGGTCCGTATGCAGAGCTTGTTGGCTGCCTCATGTACCTGATGACCTGCACACGACCTGACCTTGCATACCCTCTGAGCATTCTTGCTCGCTATGTTGCTCCTAGGAGACACAGACCGGAGCACATGGCTGCAGCGAAGAGGGTATTGCGCTACCTGTGCAGCACGTCGAGCATGGGGCTAGTGCTTGGAGGGCGGAGTCCAGTGGTCCTTACCGGCCACGCGGACGCTTCTTGGGCTGACGACCAGGCTACGCAGCGGTCGTCACAGGGTTACACCTTCAGCCTTGGTTCCGGCTCTGTCTCGTGGCGGTCTACTCGCTCGTCTTCGGTTCTCGGCTCCAGCTGTGAGGCTGAGATCTACGCCGGGGCCATGGCTGCACAGGAGCTTCGCTGGCTCACCTACCTGCTGACTGACCTTGGAGAGCCGCATCGTTCTCCTCCAGTGCTGTACGTAGACAACAAGGCCATGCTGGCCTTGTGTCGAGAGCAGCGCTTGGAGCACAGAACGAAGCACATTGCTCTCCGCTACTTCCTTGCTCGTGAGCTGCAGCAGCGTGGTCAGTTGCGACTTGCGTACGTGGCCTCTGAGGCCAACACTGCTGATGTGTTCACCAAGGCACTCGCTCCTTGTGACCATCAGCGCTTTTGCACCCAGCTGGGTCTTGTGCCTGTCTTGCCTCACTTGCTCCCTTCTTGACTTCACTTGTACTGTGACATATATATATGCCTGCTCTCGCTTGTCTAGTTCTATATATATGTCTGTACTCCTGCATGTGAACTGGCCTCTGGCCCTACTCTTGTGCTCGGACTGTGTGGTGACTTTGTGATCCACCCTGAGCTTGCTCTGCTTTGCTTGACTGGTCTTGTGACCCCTTGTTCTCCCCCACTTTGCCTATGGGGGTGTGTCAGATTTATATGACATAGTTGCTGTAGGCTATAGTGGGGTAGCACATATGGGGTACAGGGTTTCTAGGGTTGTATTTGTACCCAATCTTTCCTTAGTCATTTCATTCCTGTTTTCCTTGCTTCACATACAAAACAGTTGTTTAATTGCATTCTAGGATTTTTCCTTTTTGTCTTGGAAAACGGTCTCAACTTATTGAGCAATTGTCTTGTTCCCCCTCTTGAAAGTACCTATATTCAAATTGAACTTAACTCAAATGCCTCTGCTGACTCCTCCCTTCAAAACTCATGACCTCCCACGTGACTCCACTGTAGCATTTATGAATTTATGTGAGCAAACAGTTGGAAAACAATTATTGCTGTTCTCGGTCGTGCTGTACAGTGCGATTGCGACAGCAATTATGCGCTGTACTGCGCGGAACAAGGCAATAAAGTGCCTTGTCCTGTTGCGATCATGCGCACTGTGCACAATCGCAACAGTGCGAGACACATGCGCGTGCCATGTGGGCCCACACACGCGTGTCAGGACCCCATGCGTGGGTCCTGACTTTCGCGGCCTTGACCAGCGCGAAATGGTCAAAGGCACCCCCTTGACCAGACAACCTATCAAGCCCCCCCTTTGATTCGGTACACCACTTGCTCACCAATGAGCCTCGAATGAAACATTGGAGGCTCATTGGGGCTTTGATGGGAGCTTCATTTTAGCCTCATGAGAGCTTCATAAAAGCTTCATTTGAGCTTCATGATAGCCATGTAAAATACAACAGAAAAATGTCCAACACATGAGATAACGAAAGAAAAATAGAACACACAAAATGAAGGGATGAGTGCGCACGGCACAAACAAAATGCGCACACAGAAAATGCAAAATGAAGTGCACATCCCCCACACCACAAATTTGTCATAACTTGAGCTTAGAATTCATACTATAGTAATGAGCTTGAAGCTTTTTATGTATATCCAGGATCAGCAAGGAAAGGATGGGGAAGGGAATCAGGGGCAATCTCTTGGGATTGGGGGTAATCCCAAGGCACGCTCCAATTGGTGGGTTTGAGATTGCTTGGAGATCACATTTGGGTTTGGTTGGGATGTAGGTATACATCCAACGAAACACCAAGTGCAAACTACACTACGCTACGATATAGAAAGTACAAAGTACAAAGTGTGAGATCAAGGTCTAATACTAACACCCCCCAATAGACGTCAATTGAACTCAGGGCAGAGAAGGTGGAGCGCAGAGCCCCATGGCGCCAAGGAGAATGGTGATTCCTAAAGAGTAAAAGTGCAGTCAGATGCAACGTACTCCACGTTCAGCTGCTCCCGCTGGACAAGGTCACGAATGAAGAAGTGTCGAAGTTCGATGTGCTTGGTGCGAGTGTGATACACGGGGTCATGGGAGAGGTGGATTGTGCTCTTGTTGTCACACCGGGGTGGGGGTGGGCTGAGGGTAGCCAAGCTCCTGGGGGAGGAAGGTGAGCCAACATGCCTCTTGAGCTGCCATGGTGCCATCGTAAAGCTCTACCTCACTGGAGAAGAGGGAGACTGCAGACGACCTGGTGGAGCGCCAACTGACAATTTCGCCCCCAAGGGTGAAGCAGTAGCCCTAAGACGAGCGTCGGTCCGTCTGGTCATTGGCCCCGGAGGAGTCAGTGTAACCTTTCAGTCGAGGAGGAGAAAGCCCACCATGTGTGAGTACATGAGACTTGGTGTCCTGCAAATAGTGCAGCACCCGCTTTGCCGCCTTCTAATGAAGGTCAGTGAAGCGTCCAGGAGCCACATAGCGAGAGAGGACACTGATAGGGTATGCCAGGTCAGGACGGGTGCATATCATGGCGTACATGAGGGACCCTACAAGCTCTGGGTATGGCTCAAAGCAGGCCTCTGGTGTGGGCACAGTTGGCGATGTGAGGAGGTGTTGTAGCGGTAGCGGGGTGGCATGGGTGTGCACAACTCCATCTCAAAACGATTGAGCACATTCTTGATGTAGAACTCCTGGGAGAGTGAGATGGTGCAAGCCTGGCGATCACGAGTGATTTCATCCCCAGGTATTGCTTGAGGTCACCTAAGTCTTTCATCAGGAAGGCTTTGTTTAGGGCCGTCTGGACAAAGGTCATCTGGGCCAAGTCCTTGGTAACGAGGATGAAGTCATCAATGTAGACAAGGATGTAGAATGGCTCAAAGTGACGGCGAATGAAGAGAGTTGGGTCAGCGGATGATGGGTAAAAGTCCAATAAGAGAAAGAATTCTTTCACTTTGTTGTGCCATTCACGAGGGGCTTGTTTAAGGTCGTAAATAGAGCGATTCATCTTCCAGACAGTGTTGGGAGGGAACTGTTCTCGAAAGCCTTTAGGCCGGTCCATAAATATAGTCTCCTTGAAGTGTCCTTGTACAAATGCCGAAGATTTGATCTCAAAGTCTTTTCGTGCGGCTACTAAGAGCATGCAAACTGTGGGTGGTTTGGATGTGAGAGAGAAGGTTTTGACGAAGTCTAAGTACTGCTACTGAGTGAATTCCTTGGCCACATACCGCGCTTTGAACACTAGGGCCTCGTCCGGAAGTTGCTTCACTCGAAACAGCCACTTCCCCACAACGATGTTAACTATTGGAGGTGGAGTTTCGTCGTCGAAGGAATGGTTGCGAGTGAAGGCTTCACACTCAGCTTCCATAGGAGCGCGCCACTCGGCAGCATGGGGACCCGAAAGAGCCTCTTGGACGGTGAGAGGGATAGGGATGGTCGGGTTGTCCGAGAAGTTGAGCGAGGGTGATTCAGTGATATCAAGGAAGATGTGTGACAGCTGAGGAATGACAGTGTGGAGATCACACAGCTCCTCATGCCTGTCTTCCAGAATGGTAGAGGGCACATCCCCTCCAGTAGGAGGAATCGGAGCGATTACTGAGCATCGAATTGCAAGTGTCAGCGGAGGAGCAGCTTCATGCGACCGAGTGCCATGAGCCACCGGAGAAGAGGGTGGAGTAGGCGATCCTGGAGGGGATGGTTTAGGAGGCTTGGGCGGAGGGATCGGCCGTCGCTGGTATGTGGTCAGTTTGCTCGGTTGTGGGAGAGCAGGTCAATTAGTGGAAGAGGGAACGGGGGGTGGAGGTGGGGCTGGAGGGTTTGACCACCAATGGTATGTGATTGGTGCGCTAGGTGGTGGGAGCGCAGGTGGTAGAGTGGTACAGGGGGGAGATGGAGGAGCAGCTGCCAAGGACACCGGAGAGGTCTGGTTAGAGACCTCAGACGGGGATGGTGCGAGCGATGGCAAGAGAGGTAGGAGGTGAGGGAGATGGTGCAGGCGGAAGTTTAGGAGGCGCATCAAAGTCAGCCCACACAAGAGACGGTGGTCCGGAGGGGGGATCCCCCCCCTGAGGTGGAGTAGAAGGGGCGAGTCTCATCAAAGACGACATCGCGGCTCCGGACTAGTTGTTGAGTGGAGGGGTTGAGGAAAAGGTAGTTAGAGGAGTCAGCGTTATGGCCAAGGTAGATGCACGTTTAAGTTTTTGGGACCAGGCTTGCCACCTTGCCGCCGCCGAGCCTGGGGGTTGAGGAGGACATAGCGGTGCACCCGTAGACGTGAAGGAGGTGAGCAGTGGGTGTTTTGCAGAGACAGAGTGTGGTGGGAGTGGTGTCGAGAAGGTGCGGGTGGGGGTAGAGGCTATAGAGGAGGGCGGCATGATAAAGGGCGTACCCCCAGAGTGTGAGTGGTGTGTTGGAGTGGCTGCAGAGGCAGCGAGCGATCTGCACCAATGTGTGATTTCGGCTCCCTGCTATGCTGTTCTGCTGCGGGCTATCAGGAATGGTGAAGTTTTGCAGGATGCCAAGGGAGGAGCAGAAAGCTTTGAGCTTGTCGTTGCAAAAATCACCACCACCATCCAAATAGAGGTGCTTGACCGTGGAGCCAAAGGTGGTCTATGCCTGGTTAACCCACAACATGATGGCCTCTGGACCCTCGGCCTTAGCGTGGAGGAGGTGTACAGAGACGTAGCGAGAGTGGTCATCAACTATTGCAAGGAAATAGCGATGGCCGCCTTGTGCGGCAAAAGGGGCATGGGCCCACACGTCCATGTGCACTAGGTCCAGTGGAGCTGCTGCGACTGAGAGTGAGGCAGGGCGGGGTTGTTGGCGCAGCTTGCTCTTGGTGCAGTCGAGACACGAGGGAACGGGAGAGTTAGGTGGTGGAGGAAGTGAGGCTGGTAGGCCGAGAAGAAGCTTCTTGGAGGCCATGTCAGCAAGCGTGCGGAAGTTTGGGTGCCCGAGCCGATGGTGGTAGAGGATGGTCGGGTTGGCGAAACTGCGACACAAACATGGTGTGGTAGCAGCCTGTGCTTGGCTGGTTGACATGTCAACGGGAGTTGTTTTTGGCCCCGTCCTCGCTTGGGCGGAGCCGACTTCATAGTCGGATGTTGGGAGCGCAGCCGATCAGCTGCAGTGGGCGACGCCGATTAGGATGCGCAGGTCGACCTACCCAATGCCATTGCCACACCGCCGACGATGGGGAGCTGGCGGTAGAACAGACCTGGTAGTCGACGAGGATGGACGCCGACCTCGGGAGGCGCCGACGTCGACTTGGACAAGGGAGCTGGGGGGCGCTGACGGCACCGAGTTTGGGAGGTCGACCTGGCGGGGCCGACCTGCAGGCGCCGACTTCATGGCGCCGGACTGGTGGTCGTCGACCTGGGTGGTCACCGAGCATGAAGCTGTTGGTCGCTGGGGTTGCCCGTGCGATGGGGTTCTGCGGAAGAGCGCGAGAGTCGCCCAGGTGTTTGTGGCAAGGCCGACATTGGTGTGGTATCCCGAGGTTGACGTGGAGGATCAGGTGCTGTCGTGTGCACGTGGTCGGCGTGGCGTCTGCGCTGTGCAGGTGACGGGGCACGGGACGCCAACCAGCTGCGAGCACCTGCGAAGTGGGTGCGCTGCTGTCTTGCGGGAGCAACGCTGTCCAACCGAACTGATGCAGCGTTGGCACGCCGTCTACCTGCAGCGTTGGCAGACCGCGACTTTGCTCTGCTAGAGCGCGGTTGACCATGTCATGCTAGACCGCGGTCGACCGTGCTGCGCTGGTAGTGGACCGACATGCTTGCTAGCTCAAATGTAGTCAACCTTGCCATCTCTGTTGCCACTATTGTTGTGAACTTTTAATACTGAACCTTCTGCCAATTTCCCTGTAAACGAGCAAGCAGTGCAAGCACAAGCAAACGACTAAGGAACGGACACAGAGATCACTCCCACCCGTGCCTAGCCCGTAGGCCAGCTCCCGTTGCTATAGTTATCTCCGCATGACACCTGTGGGATGGGTACACGTAACATGTAGATGCCACTGCTGTTGAGGGGGAAGCGAGCTAAGAACTTGTTGGTGAGTGGGTCGATGATGTCACAGTGGTCCTCGTGTTTTGAGAAGATGGTGCATGACTCTGCCTCCTGAATATCTTTCTTAGCCACTAGATTGTGGGGTAGTGAAGGCTCGCACATGCCAGTGACTGTGTCGGATGGGAAGGCGGGGCACGGGACTGTGGATGAACCCTTGGCAAGAGTGGTGAAGCTTGAATCAGATCCCATGAGAGGAATGGGTGTTGCGTAGGGTTTGAAGAAGAGTATCTTCTTGAGCACTGTGTGGGTGGCCCTGCTGTCGAGTGAGGATTCTATGAATTGTTGTGTTTGAGCCGATGTACTGCGAAGTTGTTTCATTAATCATGGCAGTGCCAGGAAACAACAAGTTGATGCGCACGTCAGCAGGAGCACTATCACGAGCACTAGCCTGAGCGAGGTCCTGTGCCTCAACTAGGTTGGCCTTACGAGGGCGCAACCAATTTGGCGGCTTCTTGTCGACTCCATGGATGGCATACCATTTGTCATCTTTCTTCTTGAAGCACGTGGCAAGGGGGTGGTTAGTTCCCACCACACATTTGTCCGTTGCGGTTGCCATACTTGACGACATAGGTGCACGGAGGGAAGCGGTTGCGCTCGAAGGGCGCCGAGGCGACACTTGCTTGAGGCACAAGGGCGCAGAGGGTGTAGGCCTTGGCTCCGTGCTATCTTTCTCGGCAGAGAGGAGGGCAGATGAGACCTTAGCAAAGGTGAGGTCTTCCGCCGCGAGTGTGAGGAGCATCTTCCTCGTGACTTCGTATGCTGAGGTGAGGCCAACAAGAAGGGCGCTGCGGGAGCTTGTTCGAGGAAAACAATACCCAACTCGTTGAGCTCGCCATGGATGATTTGCACCTTGGAAACGTAGTCAGCCATTCCCGGGCAATCCTCAAGGTGGACTTGAAACATACTAGGAATGAGGATGGCCACCCCGACCGCCGTTTTGATCATGAACCTTTCTTGGAGATGCTCTCAAATGGCGTTGGAAGTAGGGTAGTTGTGGAAAGTGTTGACAAGTTCGGGAGGGGTGGAGCCGATGAAGAAGCTAATGATAGCGGCATCGGCCTTCTCCCACTTGCGGTTCTTGGCAATAGAATCCTCGTATTCCTGGGTTGCCACAACATCGGAGGGATCGGATGGCTCCTCCTTGGGGATGGGAGGCTGTTTTCCCTTGCCATGATTGAGAAGAATGTCCTTGAGGTCAAATCCACCCACTTCACGAATCAGCAGGTGCTTGTCAACCCTGTAGCTCCATGCCTTGAAGTTGGAGCTAGTGCCGTCGGCTTCAAGGGGGAGCGGGGTGATTGGGTTTGCTAGAATGGCCGAGCGAAGGCCATGAGGAAGAGCCCTTTAGGTCTCGCGCGTAGCGCCGCTCTTAAGTCACCGATAGGAACTCGAGGTTTAGGGTTTCCGAAGGATAATTTGAGGGAAAGGCCGACTTTAGAACTATCGAATAACTGTGGAAATGAGTAAGCAGGAATGAGATGAACTATGAATGAAAGCAGTACCAATATGAAACCCTAACTGGGTTGTACCCCCTATGGGATACCCCACTACAGCCTACACAGCAGTATAAGCTATAGATATGTTCTGACACACCCCCATAGGCAAAGTGGGGGAGAACAAGGGGTCACAAGACCAGTCAAGCAAGACAAAGCAAAGCTCAGGGTGGATCACAAAGTCACCACACAGTCCGAGCACAAGAGCAAGGCCAAAGGCCAGTTCACAAGCAAGAGTACAGACATACATATATAAAACTAGACAAGCAAGAGCAGGTATATATATATGTCACAGTACAAGTAAAGTCAAGAGGAGAGCAAGTGAGGCAAGACAGGCACAAGACCCAGCTGGGTGCAGAAGCGCTGATGGTCACAAGGCGCAAGTGCCTTGGTGAACACATCAGCAGTGTTGGCCTCAGAGGCCACGTACGCAAGTCGCAACTGACCACGCTGCTGCAACTCACGAGCAAGGAAGTAGCGGAGAGCAATGTGCTTTGTTCTGTGCTCCAAGCGCTGCTCTCGACACAAGGCCAGCATAGCCTTGTTGTCTACGTACAGCACTGGAGGAGAACGAGGCGGCTCTCCAAGGTCAGTCAGCAGGTAGGTGAGCCAGCGAAGCTCCTGTGCAGCCATGGCTCCGGCGTAGATCTCAGCCTCACAACTGGAGCCGAGAACCGAAGACGAGCGAGTAGACCGCCACGAGACAGAGCCGGAACCAAGGCTGAAGGTGTAACCCTGTCACGACCGCTGCGTAGCCTGGTCGTCAGCCCAAGAAGCGTCCGCGTGGCCGGTAAGGACCACTGGACTCCGCCCTCCAAGCACTAGCCCCATGCCTGACGTACTGCACAGGTAGCGCAATACCCTCTTCGCTGCAGCCATGTGCTCCGGTCTGTGTCTCCCAGGAGCAACATAGCGTGCAAGAATGCTCAGAGGGTATGCAAGGTCAGGTCGTGTGCAGGTCATCAGGTACATGAGGGAGCCAACAAGCTCTGCATACGGACCACTCGACTCTACGGACTCATCCGAAGGCAGAGCTGAGAGTGAGTGGCGAGTAGGCAGAGGAGTGGCCTGAGGCGAGGAGTACGTGAAGCCGAAGCGCTGAAGGACCTGCTGCACCATGTGTGACTGAGTCAAGGTAATGGTGCGGCGTGCTCTGTCCCGAGTGATCTGCAAGCCAAGGTAGCTGCGCAGTTCACCCAGGTCTGTGCACGTGTGTCTCTTCAGCAGCTCGGACTTCACGTAGGCGAGTCCAGCAGTGTCCGCTGTGGCAAAGACCAAGTCGTCGACGTACACGAGGATGTAGAACGGCGGCAGAGAAGTGTCGGTGCGAAGAAACAGCGACGGGTCAGCAGTAGAAGGAGCAAACCCAAGAGCCGCAAGCGTAGTCCTCAGTGTGTCGTGCCACTCACGCGGTGCCTGGCGGAGACCGTAGACTGGCCGTCTGAGGCTCCACTGGGTGCCAGGAGGGAAAGTCCCAGTGAAGCCAGGTGGACGGCGAAGCCAGATCTCCTCGTGCAGGCTACCCTGCAAGAACGCAGTGCTGAAGTCGAGAGAGTGAAGCTCGTAGTCGCGCTGAGCGGCTATGTGCAGCAGCACCCGAAGAGTAGTCATCTTCGGGGTGGGAGAGAAGGTCTGAAAGTAGTCAACTCCCTGCCGCTGACTGAAGCCACGAGCAACGTACCGTGCCTTGAAGACAGGTGGAGAGCCCGGCGGCCGCTTCACCCTGAAGATCCACATGCCACTGACGATGTTCGCCCCAGGAGGGGGAACCGCGTCAACGTAGGTGCCTGTGGACTTCCAGGAAGCCATCTCTGCATCCATGGCTGCCTGCCACTGAGAGGAGTAGGGGCCCTCTACGGCCTCCGCGTAAGAACGCGGAGTCGGGATGTCTAGTGCATCCGGGTCTCCCTCAGGGGCAAGCAGTACAGACGCGAGATGAGGTGAAGCAGCCGCTAGACACAGTAACTCCTCCTGCCTGTCCTCTAGGACGTCGGTGCCAAGAGCACACTCACCCCCGACGGACGGAGGACAGACAGACGCAGACTCAGCAACAAGACTAGCAGCGTAGTCGAGACGACAGCGAGCAGCAAAGTCGACGAGCTCAGCGATTAGAGCAGACGCAGCAGTGGACTCAAAAGAGGGGTCAGTGACGACAGTAGCAAGCAGACGCGTGACAGTAGGACTGGCAGCACGAAGAGAGTCCGACTCAGGGTCGGCAAGCGCAGGAAGAGAGGACTCAGGAGGAGAAGGCAAAGGGGCACGCAGAGGAGCAGTGGACGGACGCAGAGACATCCGGTGCGTGCCAGGGACAGGAGGAGGACGCTGACGCGAACTGCGACCACTAGCGCGAGCAGCACGAACAGGCGACGCGGGACGAGACGCAGGCTCACGACGCTCAGCAAGACCTCCAGTAGGACCAGTGTAAGGAGAGGGAGCAGGCAGTGGAGAGGAAGGCTCCAGTAGGGACTGCGACTGGACAGGCGGTGGACCCTCTACTGGAGGAGAAATACCAAGAACCTGCTGAAGGAGCGGAACGAAGTACGGCCGAGGCCGCGCGGCAGCTCCAGTCTCAGCAGGGACAGCACCAGTACCCTCAGCGACAGCACCAGCGCCACCCACACCTCCAGCGGCAGGACCAACAGCAGCAGGCACAGCACGAACGCCCTCAGCAGCTCCAGCTCCAGGAGGACCCGCAGGTCCAGCAGCTCCGGGACCGGCAGCACCCGCACCCTCGACGATCGAAGAAGCTCCAGCTCCAGCTCCAGCAGCACCTCCAGACTCAGCAGCACGCCTCCAGCGGCGAGCGAACCACTCGCGCAGCTCCTGTGGAGAGAGGGGCTCCCGGCGAGACGCAGCAGCAGGAGAAACCCCAGGCTCAGCAGCTCCATACGCAGCACCCCCAGGCGCAGCAGCTCCCAGCTCAGCACCCCCAGGCTCAGCAGCTCCCGACCTAGCACCCCCAAACCCAGCACCTCCAGGCACAGCACCCCCCGGCTCAGCACCCCCAGGCTCCGCACCCACCGCAGTAGCACCCTCAGGCCCAGCACCCCCAGCAGTAGCACCCCCAGGCACAGCACCCCCGCGCACAGTACCCCCAGAGTCAGCACCCCCAGGCTCAGCACCCGCAGCAGGACCAGAGTCACCAGTAACCTCGACCGGGTCAACGGCGTCTACCTGGGACACACCTGAGGGGGCAGGAACCTGAGGGGGGAGGGGGTCTACCGGGGGGGAACCGGCACAAGGAAGTCCGGGGGAGGGGGGAGGGAAGGAGTGCGGTAGGGGAAGAGACGGTAGAAGGGGACTGACTCGTCGAACGTGACGTCCTGGGAGGACAGAACACGACGAGAGGAGGGGTGGTAAAACTGCCACCCTGGGGCGTCAGTGGGGAAGCCAAGAAAGACACAGGGAGCAGCACGAGGGGACAGCTTGTCCGCAGACAAGTCGCGGACAAACGCCCGAGATCCCCAGACACGGAACACAGACGCATCGCCAACCTTCCCTGTCCACAGCAAGACTTGGGACATCGCAGGCCGAGAGACCCGGGGGTGAAGGTTGAGCTGATGCGCCGCGTACCTCACCGCAAACGGCCACAGAAAATGGGGGGCAGCCGCATGCATCATGGACGTACGAGCGACATCCATGACCATGCCAATGCGGCGCTCAGCAATCCCATTTTGCTGTGGTGAGTCCGGAAGCGTGAAGGTCTGGCGGATCCCCCGTGCACGACAGTAGTCTCGCAGAAGGCGAGAAGAGAACTCTCCGCCTCTGTCAGAGTGCAGACGCAGAACAGGAAAGTCCGAGCCGAAGCTCTGCCTGAGCTGGAGACGAGCCTCGCGGATCCAGTCGATCAGCACCTCAGTGACCGCACCCTTGCTGCGCAAGGGGAGGACTGTGGTGTAACGCGAGTAGTCGTCAACCACCAACAGGAAGTATCGCTCGTAACCCTGCCCACGGACGGGGGCTGGGCCCCACACATCCATGTGAAGCGTCTGCAGGGGAGCCTCTGTCGGGGGGAAGGGGAAGGAGTGAGGAGTAGCCCGGAGGCGACCCTCGACACAGGGGACACAGGAAGGTCCTGGCCCGGAGGGGAGAGGAGGGAGAGACTGGGGAAGACCAGAGACAAGGACACGGGAAGCCATGCTCCGAAGACGGGGCAAGGAGGGGTGGCCAAGACGGTGGTGCCACAGGAGAGTCTCGTGAGACAGGAGGCGACAAGAACAGGGGGCAGACTCAGGACCTGAGCGGGACGTAGCAGCAAGTACCTGACCCGACGCAGCCACCTGACCAGACGCAGGGACAGGAGGAGACTCAACGGTCAGGGTGTAGAGACTCGACCCCGGCCGACGCGAGAACGTGGCCAGGTGTCGGCCTGTGCGAGCCTCCGTGCAGTGGGTCACCCGCTGACGCGCAGGAGTGAACTGGTGAACACCCCCATCCTGCAGGTCCGCTCCACTCACCAAGTTCGTAGAGAACGAGGGAAGGTACAGACCCGACAGGGTGCCCGAAGGGGCAGCCGGACACGGGAGGACAGTGGAGAAGTGAGACAGGACAGGACCCCCAGAGGGGTCAGCAAGGGAGACCGCAACCGGCCTGGCGAGCGGCGAAAGGGTAGTGCGGTCTCGAAAGAAGGAGCGAGAAGCTCCGGAGTCAAGTGTGAAAGTGAGGGAGGACGAGGACGACTCAGTACCTGAGAACGCAGTCTCACCAGTACCTGAGAGCGCAGACGCACTGGCACCTAGAGCAGCAGCCTCACAAGTACCTAGCGCAGCAGTACCAATGCCCGGGTCGGGCTGGAAACACCGGTAACCCTCATTCTCCTCACTATAATCCACAACATACATAGCAGTAAGGATAGCATCAAAATCAAGATCAAAGATCGCTACACCAGCCCTGAGAAGCTCATCCCAGCGAGGGATCTCACTAGCCCCAGGGAACTGCTGACGCCAAGCGTCCGTCAGGCGGCCAAAGCAGCGCTGGGTGGCGTGGGCACCCCCACACTGCTCACCCGCGCGGTCGCCGGAACGAAGAACGTAGGTGCAGGGACCAGTACCCCCACCCCTCTGACGCCCAGCGTACCACTCACGAAGCTGCTGAGGCGAAGGGATGTCCCGTGAGCGCTGCTGCTGCTGCCGGTGCGAGCGCTGGCCACCACCACCGCCGCTACGCTGCTGGGTACCACCCCGACCAGCTCCACCTCCTCCACCACTACTGCCTCCGCCGCTGCCGCCTCCACTGCCTCCACCTCCGCCGCCTCCACCTCCGCCGCTGCCTCCACAACCACCGCTGGCACCACCACCACCGTCTCCGCCGCTGCTGCCACCACCCCCACCACCACCCCCGCCACTAGTCCCGCCGCCACCCCCACTCCCTCCGCCGCCACCGCCGCCACCGCCACCGCCCCCCCCAGCTCCACCCGCGCCCTTGCCTCCCTTGCCCTTGCTGGAGCGACGTCTCCCACTAGGGGCAGACGCCGCGCCGACCGACTCAAGACCAAGCAGGTCGGCAGCAGCAGCAGAGGCAACAGAGGGAAGCAAGGGGGAAGGAGAGCACCCCTCAAAGATGGGGGTGCGAGGGTCACCACGAGAAGCACCTACAGCGACTATGCTCTTCTCCGCTGCAAGGAGGGCCTTCTCGAGGAGGTCGACGGTGAGAGTGGTGGGACAGACTGCGAGAAAGTGGTCCCTGACGACGCGAAGGGAGTCAGGGAGGCGCGCGACTACGTAGTAGAGAGCGATGTACATGGGAGGGGGGTTCCTAGCGCAGAACTCAGCAGGAAGGGCGGCGCGGTAGCGAGTGTCACTAGTGCGGAGGTGCGTAATGAGGTCAGTGACAGTGGGAAAGGCAGAGAGGTCAGGAAAGAGGTAGGGAAGCATGAGACGGCTCAGTGCAGCAGTGGCAGGGGAGGAGTAGCGCGCAACTACAGCGTCGTACAAGGTCTGAGCACTCTTGTACTGACTAAAGTGCGCACGCTCAGAGGTAGGGAGGTGGCGACGCACAGCAAGACGTGCAGCAGCATCGCGGGTGGCCCACTTAGAGCGGACAGCGGGATCAGCATCAGCAGCAGGAGCAGGAGAGGCGCCAGAGGTGAGGTCAAAGAGAGAAAGGTCATCAGCCCTGTCGCACTGTAAGAACAGCTGCAGGTCGTCTAGCCAGACCTCAAAATCAATGGCTCGACCCTCAGCGTCAAAAGCCAGGACACTAGGGGTAGCCATGACGACGACTGTGAAGCAGTGCAAGCAGTATGGGGGAGAGCACGCAGTGACAGTGGGACTGTGCTCACCAGGCAGGGCAGGTCGCGCAGCTCGACAGAAAAGCAGAACGGCGACCGGGCGGCTCGGGTGTACAGCGGATCGGCTCCCGGGCGGCTCGACGGCAGGGCGGCTCGGGTGCAGGGCGGCTCGGCTCCCGGGCGGCTCGGCTGCAGGGCGGCTCGGGTGCAGGGCGGCTCGGCTGCAGGGCGGCTCGGGTCCCGGGCTGCTTGGCGACAGGCGGCTCGGGTCGCGTAGAAGTGAGACGGGGCGGGGCCGCGTCAGGGCCGGCGGTAGGGCCGCGTAGGAGCCGGGGCAGGGCCGCGAAGGAGCCGGGGCGGGGCCGTGATAGGAGCCGGGGCAGGGCCGAGTAGGAGGCCGGCGGTGGGGCCGCTTAAGGGGTCGGCTGCGGGGCCGAGTAGGAGCCAGCTGCGGGGCCGCGTGAGAGCCGGCGCGGGGCCGCGTAGGAGCCGGCGGCGTGGCCGCGTCAGGGCCGCGTAAGGGGGGGGGGGGGGCGGCGCGGGGCCGCGTAAGAGCCGCGTAGGAGCCGGCGCGGAGCCGCGTAGGGGCCGGGGACGGGCCGCGTAAGGAGCCGGCGCGGGGCCGCGTAGGAGCTGGCGGCGTGGCCGCGTAAGGGCCGCGTAAGGGGGCCGGCGCGGGGCCGCGTAAGGAGCCGGCGGCGTGGCCGCGTAAGGGCCGCGTAAGGGCCGCGTAAGGGGCCGGCGCGGGGCCGCGTAAGGGCCGCGTAGGAGGCGACGCGGGGCCGCGTAAGGGCCGGGGCGGGGCCGCGTAAGGAGCAGGCGGCGGGGCCGCGAAAGAGTGGGCGGCGAGGCCGTAGGGGAGAGGGCGACTCGAGGGGTCGCTAAAAAAAAAAATCGCGCCACGGGGGCGCGCTTCGGTGGGCCCAAAAAAAAAATTTCGGTCCTGGAGGGACCTAGCTCTATACCATGTGGAAATGAGTAAGCAGGAATGAGATGAACTATGAATGAAAGCAGTACAAATATGAAACCCTAACTGGGTTGTACCCCCTATGGGATACCCCACTACAGCCTACACAGCAGTATAAGCTATAGATATGTTCTGACAATAACTACTAACTTTGGTCCTCCCCCCCCCCCCCCCCCCGGCCCTGTCCCTAAGCTTTGCAGCCTCACTGCTACACGGCTTCTCGGCTCCACCTGATCAACTGCAGGGTGATAGAAGTGTCGTAGCCCGGAGATGACCGCTGCAGAGCGACGAGCGTCAGGCCGACGTGAAGCTGCAGGGCAACGGGCGGCAGCCCGACGTGAAGCTGCAGGGCGACGGGCGGCAGCCCGAAGATTGGCGAGATGAGAGAAATAGGGTTACGCTGAAGCGGGAAGAACAGCGGGACAGAGTAGTGGTGATTCGGGGCGAGTGGCGAGAGAACGCTAGTGATGGTTTCCTTAAGCGAAGTGCAGCACCTGGTGCACAGTGACTGTGAGAAAGGTAGCGTGAGGGAAAAATTTCCCATGGGAGATGTCGCGAATCACGACGATGAGGACTGCGCAGGGGAAATTCCGGCCGGGAAGATTAGTTCGATGACGAAACGTCAAGAGATGAATCTTGAAGGCGGCTTTGTCTAAGAGTACAGGAGAGGATTCCTCAAAGGTAAGAGGATCAAGATCTGCATGTGCGGTTGAAGAGCTCTAATACCATGTCAAAACTTGAGCTTAGTTTAGCCCGGCCAACGAAGAAGGGAGGGGGATTTGGCCCAACCAGGACCTAGCTCGTTCTGAGTGTCCTCTTGGGAAGGCTCATGGCACAGGTTTGTGTTGACGGAAATAGGATGTTGGCCCTGTCCTCGCTTGGGTGAAGTTGACGTTGTGGTCGGGTGCTCGGGAGGTGTGGCCGACCATCCGCAGAGGCCGACGCGTGCAGGTCGACAAAGTTGGTCGACCTGCAGAAGACTGCTCTAAAGCCACCGATGACAGGATGCTAGCGGCAGAGCTCGACAGGCGAGGTCGACAAAGGGGCTCGTTGACCTGCTTTGGGTGTGATCGACGAAGGCAATTGTCGACCTGCACAAGGCTGTCAAAGAGGCTGTCGACGGTAGGAGTTCGACGACAGCAGGTGACCATGTTGGTCAACGGAGGGGTCTGTCGACCAAGGTGATCTTTGACAAAAGGAGTGGTTGACGAGCGAGGTCGTCAACCAAGGCGCCGGATGGTCGACGGTCGACCAGGTAACCTGCTCGACGAGTTTCTGCGGGGACACACGAACGTCGTCGAGGATGTGATGGCGAAGGCGACCTTAGGCTGGTATCCCGAGGTCGATGTCGCTGATCAGGCACAGACAACAGCCGACGGACATGAGACAGTTCACGTCGGGCCAATAGTCTGCAGCTCGTGTACACTGCTGTCATCTGCGAGTGCAACGCTGGACAGCCGCCTTGCTGCAGCGTTGGCATGCCGTTGACTTGCTCTGTTGGCAAGCTGCCTTTCTACAGCGCTGGCACGGTACCAGGCTGACGTCCTTGCTGTGTTGGTGGCCGACCTGCCTGGCTGCTAGGTTTCTAGGCTCTGATGTGGTCATACTTGCCATTGTGATTGCTATCATTATGTAATGCAACTTTCCCAAGTTCGACTCTTGCCAAATTACTCAGTGCCAGAGAACGCTAACGAATGCTACCATCACTCTTAGAACCAGCCTTCCCCGTAGTCTAGCTCCTGGCCGTTGTTGAGTAAATCTCCGCAGTCTGATGCCCCACTGTGGTGGTGCAAAAAATTTTGCTGGGAAGGAGGTGCGGGGGAGGGGGGGGGGGGGGGGGGAGGGTGCAAAAATCTGGACCCACTCCAGACGCGGGTCCGTGGTGGGTAGGAGATCTAAGGGGGTGGACATGGAAACCACGTGCCAAGAGTCAAATGACCGCCAAGAAGAAACGCTTCTCCATTGGGTCACAAGTGGTATACCATTAGCCATTTCACAATGCTAGTGGTCACAAGTGGTCTTCCTAGTACCTTTGTAATCAACTTCAAGTAGAAATTTAGGGTGTTGTCACTACTGCAAATCCAAAACGGTGGCAAGTTAGGAAATCCAACAACACTTGGAGTGGTGAATAGCTTCTATATACTCTGGTAGCTTGGCATGATCTGCAAATTTACTGACACGTTGCTTTGTCCCACGGTCAACAAGTTTCCATCTTCATGTTTCGGTGGTATTCTCTCCTCTCTTTCACCCTACAGTTCCAGAGGACCCATGTAGTATCAATAGCTACAAGGGCGATCTGGATTTGTACGGCATGAACCCTTGCAGCCGGTTCCCATGCCAGAAGGATGGTGAAGGCCATAAGTGCGTCTGCGGTATTTCTGGACCCGCGATACAACCTTTTGTTGAGGTTAATAATGGATATGGCTCCAAAACCTGTGCTTATGGTAAGTTTTTGCCGTTGAGTAAGAAATACGTTGGTCGTTCTCAGGCTATTGTTGCATCCTCTCACTCTATCTCTATTTTTCCCTCTCCCAATCTCTTTCACTCACTCGTCTTACCCCACTCTTGCACTCAACCGTCGATTTTTGAGTATTGAGGCATGGCTATATTCTTGCCTTTCCCTCACATATCCTGTCCCCATGGCTCGCTTGTGTCAGAATAATATATAGTTTTATATATTGTTTTGTAACTGCCTGTAGTGTAGATTACTGTAGTTATACAATGTTCTGTTTTGGTGGTGCACCTTTCATTTTGCCTATATGTACTGCTCGCTCTATAGTGAAACCACTTCTTCTCTTCCAATTTCTCGACTCTCCTAAACTTACTCGAACTCAACTAGCTATGGCTCCTTTAGCCTAACTAAGCTTTTGATAGCTTGTCCTCATGTCCCTCATGGCTCGGACTTTCCTCTTTCTCCATTCCGTGGGATATATGTGGAATTCCGTGGACTATCCATCGTGGTGGCAGTGGACGTGTGTGGGTCGTATTTCAAGAACCCTTGCAATGTGGGCTCATGCATCAACAATGGCGAGGGTTCCTACTCTTGCATCTGCCCTCCTAACTACATCTAATGGGATACACTTTACGGCTTCCCCACCTGTGATCTAGGTGATGCTTTTTTTGGCTTGAGTATTGTCAGGTTGTCCTTTTTTAGTATCTCTCGCGTTGCAGGAGGAATTGGACCCTTTTCTCTTCAACTTTACTCCTCTCCCTCTGCTTGATGCCTTTGTCTCACTCTACTCACTGTCAACAGCGGATTCCACAGCCACCAGCATGACACTGAGTGGAGAAAACTGGCAGTGCTCAGATGTTTCTCCACTTGTTGGCATCCCATTGGACACTTTCATTCCCAACAATCTGGTACGATTGGGCTAAAGAGTGAGAAATATATTTGCAAAGGTTCTCTGAAACACACGCACCTGCATGTTCTTACTTCATTATGCCACATTCTATATATTTTGTGCTGGTGTGTTGTGTGTTCATGCCACTACTTTCTTATGCAACGCAGGGGATAGCTTGCAACCAGCCATTGCCCAAGAACAGTGTCCTTCAGCTGGGTGGTGCTCCTGCGATATCTTGCACTGCCTTTTTCTACACCCTCAAGGTGACAAAACATTATGCCTTCCTGATTTTCATACACTGTTGACTCGCTCGACCAGCTCGTCTAATCAACTAGCTAAGTGCATCCCACTGTAGGCCACACCACGTGCACGCAACTCGTTCATTATCCGTTGCGTTGTCCATCTCTCAGGGTGACACATGTTCAACCATCAGTACGCAGCTCCGCTTGGGTGATGGAGAACTTGCCAAGCTTACCCCCGGCCTCGACTGTTCGTCCAATGGCCTCAAGGCAGGCCAGTCAGTATGCATCGAGCGCAACTCTGCCTTTGCCTACACTGTCCCCGAATGTGTGAAATACAGCACGCTGACACCACAAATGTCGTGTGAAGATTCTCTTCTACAAGGAACCGACCTGCCGAGTGGGTCTGCCACTAGAAATGATTGGGCTGGGCTGTACCGCAACAATCCCAGCCTCACTTGTGCCAGCAGCATCCCTAGCAACGTTAAAGTGCAGGTAAGCGCTGGGAGGTGTGGGTCAATCGCTGGTAAAAACAGGGGAAGGAGAGGGGTGGGGAAGAGGTAGGGAGGAGTGTGGAAGAGGAGGAGGATAGGAGGGTGGCAGGGTAAAGAAGTAGAAGTCATAGTGGGAAAGGAGGGTGAGTCAGGTGTGGAAAGTGGTGGACCAAAAGATTGTTGGGGCATGGGGTTTCATGGGGCCTAGATTGAAAAGGACCTGAAGTAATCCAGTTCTGGCTCTTCTGGCACTACTGTGTTTGCAAGCAGCCCATTCCTTGTCAAACCGCTGAAACAGTTCAGCCCTTCTCACTCTTGCCTTTTATTTTGCATTTTTTGTCCCGACTCACTTGTTTGGCTGCCATGGCTCTTGTTATGCCAGATATGTATCAGGGCAGAGTATTGGTCATTCACAAGCGTCAATTGCAAAGTTGGTGCCCGACGGATGAGTGTGGACTACAATGCTTTGTGTTCAGTTGTTCTATTCAGGGGCAAATTTACAGACGAAGCGCAGTTCTTTGATCTGAATTCCAAGCATTGCACTGGTAAAGTAAAGAGCAGGATTATTTGTGCCCCCCCCTAGTTTTCGCATACTGTCATTACCTGGCTAGAAGTGAGCAGTATCGAATTGGAGAAGGGGATGACGAGTTGATAAATCATTCCTACAAGGAGGAGATTTTATACAGGACCCCATTACCTGTAAAAGAATGGAAACACAGTATCTTGTATTTGAAACAGTATCAGGCTATCCTTTTTTACCTATGCAGGATTCTCCGCAATTTTTGTATTTTACAATGGATGATTTTTCAGGGCTTTCTTTGTCCCCGTAATTCCCTGTAGAGTAGAAACCCCATACTGTTAATGCCCCTGGGTCAACTAGAGGGAAGAGTGGGGGTAATGGAAGGGAGGAGGGAAGGGGGGGGGGGGGTGGGGGTGGGGTGGGTTGGGGGGCTCTTCTATTTTAAGTGTGCGCTGTTAAGACCCCATTATTTGTGCATAGACCCCCTTCCCCTCCTCCCCCCCTTCCCACTTCTCACTCAGGTTCACTTGTTTGGCTGCCACGGGTTTTGTTATGCCAGGTTTGTCTCAAGGCAGACTATTGGTCATTCAAAAGCATCAATTGCAAAAACGGTTGACGGATGAGCGTGGACTACAATGCTCATTGTACATTTGTTCTCTCCAGCAGTAAATTTACAAGCAAAGCGCAGTTCTGTGACCTGAATTTCAAACATTGCACTAATAAAGTCAAAAGCAAGCTTGTTTGTGCCCCCCCCCCCCCCCCCCCAGCTTTCACATACCGTCAGACCCTGGATAGAAGCGCCCCTGGGGGTATAAAAAAACACTTTTTTTTAGGGGGTGGGCTTATATTTGAGGATTTATATCAGGGCCCAAAATTGTTTTTGCCTCACCCTGTCAAGTCAGAGTTCCAGGGTGGGCCAACCCTCACTCCTAGGGTAAAAAATTTCGTACCCTGATGAAAACAGGGTAAAACAATTTCGTACTCGGATTCCGTGTACGAGTCTATATTTATAACGAATAGGTACATTGCAAGTTGAAGTGTTTCACTCGGTCAGAGGTGAAGCTGCGAGAGGAAAGGTCGCAGGTTCAATGCTCGCATTGGCAAATAAGCGTAGTGCACTACTTGCTGGCGCCATTTTGAGCAACATCCACCATATCCTCGCTACGAAAGACTTGGTATCAGTGTAACAGGATTAAAACACTGAAGAAAGTCAGGGGAAAAAATCTATAGCTCGGATTTCATCGGGCTCTGTATGACGCTGTTGTTGCGCGCTACTCCTCCCCTGGCTCTGCTGCCCTTAGCCGTCTCATGCTGCCGTACCTGTTCCTTGACCTAGCCACTTTTGCCATAGTCGCTGACCTCATTACGCACCTCCGCACTAGTGACACCCGCTACCGCGCTGCGCTTCCTTCCGAGTTCTGCGCCAAGAACCCCCCCCCCCCCCCCCCCCCTTATGTACATCACCCTTTACTACCTCGTCACCCGGCTCCCTGACTCCCTTCGCTCGGTCAGGGACCACTTCCTCTCCTTTTGCCCCACCACGCTCACCGTTGACCTCCTGGAGGAGCGCCTCCTTGCAGCTGAGAAGAGTATAGTCGCTGTAGGAGCCTCTCGTGGTGACCTTCGTGCCCCTTTCTTTGAGGGGTGCTCCCCTGTCCCCCTTTTGCCCTCTGTTGCCTCTGCTGCTGCTGTCAACCTCGTTGGCACCGAGTCGGTCGGCGTTGCGTCTGCTCCTAGTGGGAGGCACCGCAGTGGCAGGAGCAAGGGGGGCAAGGGTGCTGGAGGAGATGGCGGGGGCGGCGGTGGTGGCGGTGGAGGCGGCGGTGGTGGCGGTGGAGGCGGCGGTGGTAGTAGGGGTGGAGGTGGGGGTGGTGGCAGGAGCGGGGGCTTCGGTGGTGGTGGTGGAGGTGGAGGCAGCGGCGGCAGCGGCAGTGGGGGTGGCGGCGGCGCTGGTGCTGGTCGGGGTGGCGCTGTGCAGCTGGAAGGCTTTGGCGGTGTCCGTACCGCAGAAGAACTTGCTGCACCTTGTGTGATGGTGTGAACGGCTATGTTCCTGGTGATCTGCAAGCCAGGGTACCGTGTAGCTCACCAAAGTTAGCGCATGTGTGCTCTTCTGCATGTGTGCCAGAGCAACCCTTTCCGCTGTAGCAAAGACCAAGTCATCAGCGTAGACGAGGATGAAGAAAGGTGTGCACCCAGAGCGAACAAATAGCGACGGGTCAGCGGACGAAGGACGGATCCCGAGGTCAGCAAGAGTGGTGTGTAGTGTGTTGTGCCACTCGCTGGGTGCCTGCGGAGACCGTAGACTGGTCGCCTCAAGCTTCACTGGGTCCCAGGCGGGAATGTGTTAGTGAAGCCTGGAGGACGATGCAACCAGATCTCCTCGTGCAGGCAGCTCTAGGAAAGGTAGTGGAGAAGTAGAGGGAGTGCAGCTCATAGCCTCGCTGTGCTACAACGTGAAGTAACACCCGAAGAGTAGTCATCTTCGTGGTTGAAATGAACGTCTGAAAGAAGTCAAATCCCTCACGTTGACTGAAGCCTCTAACCATGTACCACGCTTTGATGATACGTGGCGATCCAGGCGGTTGTTTCACCTTCAAGATCCACATGCCATCGACTAGGTTCGCCCCAGTCAAGGGAACTGCGTTGACTTAAGTGCCTGTGGATCTCCAAGACGCCAGAACTGAGTCCATGGCTGCTATCCATTGAGAGGCCCACTGCCGTAACATTTACTCATGGTACGTGCAAGGGGTCAGTATGTCAAGAACCGACAAGGCAACAAGAACTGACAAGGCAACGACGGAGAGTAGGGTAAGAGTCGCGAGAACACGAGAGACAACAGGGTGAGCAGTGCGGTAGTAGTCAGTGATAGGGTGAGAGGACGAGGATATAAGGGACGACTCTGATTGTGACATACCGAGGGGGAGAGTGAAGATGACGAGAACGAAGCAAGACAAAGCGGACATCATCAGAGCAGAGACCAAGGAAGGCACAGGAGAAAACGCGAGCCAAGAAATTGTCCGTAGAGGTGTCGCGAACAAGTGCAAGGCAGCCCCAGACATGGAACTCCGATGCAACACTACGGGACCCGGTACAAACACTGGTCAATGAAGACTCTGGCCGTGAGACACGAGGCCAGAGGTTCAGCTGGTGGGCGGCGTAGGGAACCGCATAGGCCCACAGAATATGGGCATGGATCATGGAGGTGTGGGCGATCTCCATGACCAAGCCTATGCGGTGCTTTGCAACCTGATTCTGCTCTGGGAACTCCGGAAGCGTCCAGACCTTAGTGATGCCCCGCTCGGTTACAGAATCTGCCAAAATTTCCGTATCGAAACTCACCCCCACGGTCGGAGTGAAGACAACTGACACGACAGCCACGAGCGGTCTCAGTGGCCAGCAACCACCTGATCTGAGTGAAAGTCTCGTAGGGATTTTTTGCCATGGGGAACACTGTGGTGTAACAGGAGTAGCCGTGAACAATTATCAGAAAGAAGCTCTCCCTATCAGGCCCAGGGCGAGGGTGCGGAGAATCACTCTACAACGATCAAGAGCTAGACTACGGAGGGGGGGGGGGGGGGGGGGGAGGGGGGGGGGGGGAGGGAGGGGGCACGAGCTCTAGGAGTGATCATAGCTTCCTTGGCATTCTCTAGCACTTGTGCGTTTACAGGGCAATTTGGCAAGAGGTTCAGTAGGGAAAGTTGCATTGCAGAATGGTTGGTACACGAATGGCAAGATTGACTACATCAGAGTCTAGCAACCAAGTAGGGTAGCTGGTCGACCGCCAGCGCGACATGGTCGACCGCCTGCCAACGTTGCGCAGAGGAGCCGCGCCAACGCTGAAGAAATGCGGCTTGCTAATAGAGTAGGGGAATGGCGTGCCAACGATGCAGCAAAGTGGCTGTCCAACGCTGCACCCGTAGATGACAGCAATGCACACGCTCGCAGGAGCGCGCATACGATTTGTCCGACACGCACTATCAGCTATTGTCCGCGTCTGACGAGCCACATCGACTTCAAGATACCAGCCCGAAGTCGCCTTCACCATCGCAGCCTCGACAACATTCGTGTGCCTTTGCAGAACCTTGCCGAGGTAACCTGGTTGACCGGGTCGACCATTCGGCGTCCTAGTCAACAACCGTCCGCGTCGACCACAACACCGTCGAAGACCACCCTGGTCGACGGAGCCCTCCGTCCTCCAACTAGGCCAACTGCTGCCGTCGTACTCCCATCCTCGACGCCTACTCGAAAGTCCAGCACAGGTCAACGAACTGCTCCGTCGACCTCCCCTGTCAAACTAGGCCGCCAGCTCCCTTCGACAGCGGCATTGCAGTATTCGCCTACAGGTCGACAACTCCGTCGACCTCCCCTGTAAAACTAGGCCGCCGGCTCCCATCGACGGCGGCATTGCAGTGTTTGCCTACAGGTCGACAACTCCATTAACAAGCATGCGTCGAACCGTGCAATCGCCTGCACCACCCGCACGCCCGACCAGGAAGTCAGCGTCGTCCAAGCGAGGGCGGGGCCAACAACCCAATTCGCATTAACAATCCCCTGCAAGCTTGGGCCCCAAAACCCGCCCGACAGAACTAGATGGATAAAACTCATCGTTGGCATGCACTCCATATACAGCACGCCATTACCGCACCAGCCATACAGAAGGGCATGACACCTACTGCTGCAGTTGCCGACTTCGGCCAAGCGCACTTGGTTGATCGCGACGAAGCACCGGTTGAAGGCCAAAAAGTGCAGCGCCTTTGTCAAGAAGTCCGCCAGCTGCTCGGTGGTCGGGATATACCGCAATACAAACTTTCCGCGCTTCACCATCCGCTGCACCGAGGCGTAGCGTCGCTCCATGTGCTTAAGGTTGCCCTTTAGCCTCAAGCCCTCAGCGACCATGATGGCCGACTTGTTGTCCACACGTCCCATCATCAAGCAACTTGAAATCCGCAAGGAGGAAACGAAGTCGGCGTCCCTCCTTGCCGGCTTTGGCGGCCACCACATACTTTGACTAGGTCGATGAACTAGGTTGATACACTAGATTGACCAGGAGACAATTGCTCCTCCGAAGACGAACACGTAGCCGCCATGTTTGTTATTTTCTGCTTGTCGCCAATGTCGTCGGCGTCCATGTAGCCGGCCAACGTCAGCGACCATGCTCCACCGCTGAACTCCAGGGCGGTGTCACAGGTGTCGGCGAGGTAGGCAAGGCAGCGGTTGACCTCATGCCAGTGTTGGTCACTCCTCACCGTCTGGCCACTCCCTAGCTTGCTGCACACAAAAGGATGTCCGGCCTCGTCATCGTCGCCACGAACAGTAGCGTGCAGACCTTCTGCCAATACTCCTTCTCCTCGCGCACCTGATCATCCTCGTCGTCGAACGCCAGCTCAGCATAGGCATCGATAGAGACTGGTGTCTTCGGGGTCCGTCCAGTCTGCTCCTCGTCGATGAAGCGCCTGCACAGCTTGTCGACGTAAGACTGCTGGTGCAGCAACAGCTTCTTTGCCGTTCTGTCGCGCACGATCTCCGGCCCAAGATACGTCTCGACCGGGCAGATCTCGTGCAGCTCAAAGGCAGCCTCCAGCAACTCCTTCAACTCCTTCAGCATAGCGGTGATGCTGCTTGCGGTGTGCAGGTCGTCGACATAGACGAGTACCTAGCACGTCACACCATTGCCGCCAACCATGAAGTACAGCGCATCATCGACCTTGCTATTTTTCCAGACGGCGCCAGTCAGCACATCGTCGAGCCCTTCGTACCACAACAGCGGCGACTGCTTCAGCGTGTACAGACTCTTTAGCACCTTGCACACCAGGCCAATCCCGTCTTCATAGTAGTCTAGCTGGTAGATGTACAACACCCTGTCGAGCTTGCTCTGCAAAAAGGTGTTCTTCATATCGAGATGCATTAGGTTCAGGTCGAGGACAGCGACGATGCTGAGGAAGATCCTCAGCGTGACGTAGCTGCTCACTGGAGCGTATGTCTCCTCATAGTCGGCACCGTACACCTACGTGAAGCCCTTCATGACCAAGCACGCCTTCTCGTGGGCGACTGTGTCGTCGATGTGCTACTTCATCATCAAGCCCACCGGTTTTTCATAATGTTCATACCGCGCGGGCATTCGACCAGCTCCCACGTGCCCATGCTGATGAGGCTGCGGATCTCCTTGTCCATGGTGGCCTTCACCGCCTTGCCCTTCTAGGTTGCTAGTGCCTCCTTCACCACCATCGTCGCAATGTCTCAACAGTGATGGGGGTCGGCGTGCACGTCGCGGTCGAGCTCACGCAGGTCGTCGTCGGACTCAGCGTCATCAAGCAGCATGGTGAAGGCGGCTGGTGGCAGACAGGCGTAAATAACAGCCGCTTCGGCGGCTTCCGACTTCTGCCTGAGCGTCGCTGATCCGGCTTCTTGACCGGAACCTCCACCACGTCGCTTTTGGTAGACTCCTCCCGTGCCTACAGCTCCCCTTCATCGTCGACATCCTCGTTCTCGACGAGCTACTTAGCCAGCGCATGTCCTTCCACCTGCTCCTCCTCTTCCGTCGGCCCGCTTGCTGACTTCTCTATCAGCGATAGCTCCCTTGTCGTCTTCCCCTTCAGCTGCTCCCCTGTCGGCGGCACTTCTGCTGTCTCCTTCTCCACATGCTCCATTGTCTGCTGCTCCCCTTTCGTCACCGGCTGCACATTCACGTCGACAACTTGGGCAATCGTCAAGTTTGGCATCCGGGCGTAATGGGTGACGAAGAACCCTTCCCGTCCTGCATCTCCTCGACCGGTACGAAACGAAGGTGGCATTGACGACAAGATCGACGGCGGTGCACGAGTCGGCGCCAAGGATGGCACGAAGCAGGGAGGGGTGATCAAGGTGGACGGTGGCGTCGAAAGGAGTCAGGCGCGTTGGCAGGCCAGGAACTTAGCACTAGTGTCCCATTGGCTCTATGTCTCGATGGAGCCTGCTGAGTTGGCGTTTTGATATTTGGAATACACATGATAGTACATTGTCTGGAATAATCTGAAACATATGATGTGAAACAACTACAGGCTGTTTGAAGCATTGTTTACATTGGTTTTGCCTAAAATATCATATGAATGTGCTTTGTGTACATATCTTTACTATGTTTTATAGATTTCTGTTGAGTCTATACAATGATAACTAGTAATGTAACTATCACCAATATTGTGCCGTGTTTGTATTTTTTACTCCCATTTCTTTCGACCTTTTGCTTCTACTATGTGTCTAGGTGAGACTAACGTACCAGGTTTTGAGATCATTCGCAGCAGATTTGCATATGTAAACAAATGCTAGTGCGCAGAACGGGTCAAATTTGTCGAATCATAGCCAGACATCCAACTATTCGCAATATAGTGTTCTGTCGTGATTTTTACTCTCAATTTGTTTGACCAATAGGCTCTAATTGGTATCTAGAATACTATCTGGTTTTTATATCATTCGCAATTGTAAACAAACGCCAATGCGCAAAACGGGTCAAACCCGTTGAAGGATAGATAGTCATGTAACTATCAGAAATGTAGTGCCTTGCTTGTATTTTAAGCTCCCGTTCCTTTTGACCAGTAGCTTCTAGTATGTAACAAGGTGATACTACTCAGTTTTGACATCATTCGCAGTTGATTTGCATATATAAACAAACATCAGTGCGCAGAATGGTTCAAACCTGTTGAAGGATAGGCAGTCATGTAACTGTCAGCAATACAGTGCCTTGTTTGTATTTTAAACTCCCGTTTCTTTTGACCAGTAGCTTCTACTATGTGTCTAGGTGATACTACTAGGTTTTCATATCATTCGCACCTGATTCTTATATGTAAACAAACGTTAGTGCGCAGAACGGGAACAAGAAGAGGAGGAGAGGGCATGACCTTTTTTTTGTTCCCATCAGCAGGCTCGTCGACTTCGGCGACTAGCGGGAACGTCGCCGTCGAGGTGTGTGTCGGCGGGTGTGCCTCCGTCCGCCCTGACGCAGGCCCATATTTCACCTTCCACAACTCCAGCGACAGTGTCTTGTAGACGATGACCTCGATCGACGTGGCCACCTTGTTGTCGGTTAAGAGGAGCACCTCCCAGCCCTTGCTCTCCAGCAACACCCCTAGGTGAAGTCCCCAGCGAGCCTTGGGTGCCAGCTTCCCACCTCGCTGCTGCTTGGGGACCATGAACTGCACCATGCAGCCCCACACCCGTGCCAGCGTAAGATCGGGGTTCTTGCCGGTCAACAGCTGGTATGGCGTTGTCCCCGGCGGCGACGTCGACCGCTCCAAGCAGTTTCGCACCTAGACGACTTGCCGCAGGGCCAGGTGCCACTACTGTTGCTGCACATTCATATGTAGCACCCACTTCTCGAACTCTCGCAGCCAACGCTTTTCTTAGCGATCGGCTTCACCCACACGAATCGAGTGTGGCGGTCCTTCAGAAGGAGGTAGTAAAAGCTGCCATCCTTGGCAGCAACCCAAAATGGCCCGCACAAGTCAATGTGCACGAC
This sequence comes from Closterium sp. NIES-65, assembly GCA_948144175.1. Lineage (NCBI taxonomy): Eukaryota > Viridiplantae > Streptophyta > Zygnematophyceae > Desmidiales > Closteriaceae > Closterium > Closterium sp. NIES-65. Next base: position 1,631,172 of record CANXME010002612.1, read on the forward strand.
AACCAGCGCCTCCTTGGCCTCCGAGCCCTTGTCGGGGAAGGTGTGCCGCGCTAGCTTCCCTCCAACGCACGAGACACACAGCAGGTCAGGTTCGGTCGATGGCTTGATATCAAAACAGGTGGCAATTTCATACTTGGCTGAGCTCTTTATCATGTCAACGCCGACGTGCGCGAGCCTTGCATGCCACATTTCCGGCGTCGACTTCGTTGCCAATGTGATCGTCCGCAGAGCCACCACCTCGGTCGAAGGCAACCGCGTCGAGCAAGGGCGAAGGTCGGTGCAGAGGACGCGGCCGGTGTAGCGTGCTCAACCGAGTATTTCCCCTGTACTCCACATGAGCAGCTGCTCGTCGCCGTCGTCCTGCAGCTTCACAGCACTCTCCTGCAACTGGCTAGCTGACAGCAAGTTCGCCAGCATTCTCGGAACGTAGAGCACGTCAGGGATGAGAACCTGCTTCCCAGCCTCCCCTTGAAGGGTGACAGTGCCACGGCTCTCGACCGTCTACAACGCCCCGTTGAAGCCGCACAGCAGCTTCATGTCGCCGGTCGGTGCCATGTCGATGAAGACCTCCTTCGTCCCCATTAGGTGATGCGAGCAACCGCTATCGAGCATCATTACTATCGGGTTCGCTTGCACAGCGGCCGAGACCGCCTTAAAGTCCTCGCCGGCCTCCTGCGCCAGCAAGATTGTCGGCTCCAACACGCCAACCGTCGAGCACGACGTCTCCTCATCGCCTCAGCCCTTGCCGCCGAAGGTGTCGACGTCCTTCGTTGACAACGTCCTCTTCGACGTCTGCTTCTCCTTGCACATCTTCTTATGTCGACGTGGATCACGACTGGCCAATCGCCATCGCCTCCTTTGGTGTCATCCTCGTCACGGTCGTCGCGGTCGGGACATTCAAAGAAGAGGTGGCCAGGGTCATCGCAGATCCGGCACTCCTGCCATTTACACCACCTCTACGACCCTTGTCATGTCTCGATTTTGCCTGGTCGTCGACTCTTCTTCGTCGGGGCGTCGTAGCTCGCCTGCGGAAGGTGCTCCATGGGACGCTTTGCCTCATGCATCGCCTCATCTTTGATGATCTAGCTGGTGAGGGTGTCCTTGTCACGCGACTCACGCATACTAGGAACCACCATTAGTCGGCGCATGAGATTGTAGCTGCTCAGCAAGCCCTTGATCACGTGCATAATGTAGGATGCTGTCGAATAGTCGATGCCCGCCATCCATATTTCGGCCAGAATCCGCCGAGCACAATTGCAGTAATCTGCCGCCCAACTCCTACTCGCCCATCCTTTGGTGTCTCATCTGCTCTTCCAACTAGCCGATGTATAGATTGTCCGACGCCTTGTAGGTCGACAATACGCTTGATGGCCAGCGTCCAGTCCTTGTCAACACGTCTTCAGCGCTATCTGCACCACCAGGGAGCAGCAGGTGTGTGGCACAAAATTCCGCCAGCAGCACGACATCGTCCGCATCCGGCGTCGGCACGGTGCTGTTGGCAAACCCCATCAGCCCGGCTATCACTGGTTGAGGCTCAACAGCCTCCCTCCACGTGATGAGGTCCCGTCGACCTTGCAGTGGCGTAAAGGCGATTTTGTCCCGCAAGAACTTCTTGCCAAGCGTCGTCCGCGCGGGCCTCCCACTTCTTCGTTGGGAAGAGCGACGTCGACTGTCGACGTCTACGCGGAAGCTGCCTGCAACCACCGTCGACCGCTGCACTCGCGCTTGGCTTCCGTCGACGCCACCGTTGACCTTGATCACACCTCTCTTCTTCGTGCCTTTGCCACTAACTTGTACACCACCATTGACCGCCTCTTTGACGATCTCTTCATTTCGCACCAGTCAAGGAGATGCAGGTCGAGAGGGGTGTTTCATCGCCCACTTCGAGCGGATCCACATGAGGACCACCTCCAAAGGGAGCACGGGCCCGAACCTGCCATCTCCATGGCGTCTCGCCGCATCAGCCAATCGTGCCTTTGAGCTGTCCTCTACCGCGCCGGCCCGGCCGCTGCCATGGTAGGCGTCATGGTTTGCACGGGCTGCCGGCCAACAAATGACTTTGTAGGTGCAAAAGTCGGCTCCTATTTTGAAACTATTATGCGGAGTCGTCCACGCTGACCGCACCATGTGGAGAATCACTCTACAACGGTCGGGAGCTAGACTTGGGGGGGGGGGGGGGGTCGGTGGGGGGGGAGGGGGGGGAGGTTGTTGGCACGAGCTCTAGGAGTGATCGTAGCTTCCTTGACGTTCTCTAGCACTTGTGCGTTTACATAGCAATTTGGCAAGAGTTTCTCTAGGGAAAGTTGCATTGCAGAATGGTTGGTACACCAATAGCAAGAATGATTACATCAGAGTCTAGCAACCTAGCAGGGTAGCTGGTCGACCGCCTGCACGCCATGGTCAACCGCCTGCCAGCGTTGCGTAGAGGAGCCGCGCCAGTGCTGCAGAAACGCGGCTTGCCAATAGAGTAGGTCGATGGCATACCAACGCTGCAGCAAAGCGGCTATCTAGCATTGCACTCGTAAATGACAGTAATGTGTACGCTCCCAAGTGCGCGTACACGATTGGCCCGACATGCACTGTCAGTTGTTGTCTGTACCCGACGAGCCACATCAACTTTGGGATAACAGCCATCGTGGCCTCGACGTCGTTCGCGTGCCTCCGCAGAACCTGACCGAGGTGACCTGGTCGGCCAGGTCGACCATTCGGCGTTGTAGTCGACGACCGTCCTCGTGGACCACCACATTGTTGAAGACCACCCTGGTCAACGAACCCCTCCGTCGACCAACTCGGTCAACTGCTGCGGTCGAGCTCCCACCCTCGTCGACTACTCGAAAGTCCTGCGCAGGTCGACGAACTGCTCCGTCGACCTCCCGTGTGGAACCAGGCCACCGGCTCCCATCGATGGCGGCATTGCAGTGGTCGCCTACAGGTCGACAACCCCGTCGACTACTACGCGTCGAACCATTCAGGCCGCACCACCCGCGCGCCCCACCAGGAAGTCAGAAGGTCAGTGTGGAAGCGACAACTTAGGCCTAGGATGCTCACGGTACAGGTCGTCGAGGCGGCGGTAGCAGTGGGACGAGGAGTGGTTAGGGAGCAAGCAGATAGTGCCAGCACCTGGCCCAGTCATGAATTGGCCGCCTGACGCACGAGACCCAGCGCTGCTTTGGCCGCCTGACGAACACCTGGCGTCTCCAGCTCCCTGACGCCTCTGAGATCCCTCGCTGGGGTGATTTGCTCAAGTCGGTTGTAGCTATCTTTGATCTTGACTATGATGCTATTCTTGCTGCGATGTATGTTGTGTCTACTAGTGAGGAGGGTGACTCTTACCTGTGTGTTCCGCCTGACCCGGGCATTGCAGGTGCTGCTCTAGGTGCTCGCGAGTCTGCTGCTCCAGGTACTAGTGAGTCTATTGCTCCAGGTGCTGGTGAGTCTGCTCTCTCAGGTACCACGCCTGGTCAGGCTTTGCACACCTTCACCTTTGACTCGGGTGCTTCTCGCTCCTTCTTTCGAGACTGCACCACCCTCACGCCGCTCTTTCGGCCGGTTGCGGTCTCCCTAGCAGACCCCTCTGGGGGTCCTGTCCTTGCCCACTTCTCCACTGTACTACCGTGTCCAGCGGCCCCGTCTGGCTCTCTGTCAGGTCTTTACCTCCCCTCGTTCTCTACGAACTTGGTCAGTAGTGCTGACATGCAGGATGGGGGAGTTGACCAGTTCACTCCTGCGAGTCAGCGGGTGACCCACTGCACGTGTGCTCAGATGGGCCGACACTTGGCCACGTTCACCCGTCAGCCGGGGTGGAGCCTGTACAGACTGACTACCGAGTCTCCTCCGGTTATTGCGTCTGGTGAGGTAGCTGCGTAGGGTTAGGTGTTTGCTGCAGCGTCCAGGTCTAGTCCTGAGTCTGCCCCCTGCTCGTGTCGCCTCCTGTCCCACCAGACCCTCCTCTGGCACCACCGCCTTGGTCACCCCTCCCTGCCTCGTCTCCAAGGCATGGCCTCCCGTTACCTTGTCTCTGGTCTCCCCCGGTCCCTCCCTCCCCTTCCTCTGGGGCCTGCCCCTACCTGCGTTCCTTGCGTCGAGGGGCGGCAGCACGCCGCTCCTCACTCCTCCGAGTTTCCGCCGACAGAGGCTCCGCTGCGGACTCTTCACATGGACGTGTGGGGCCCAGCCCGCGTCCGTGGACAGTGTCGCGAGCATTATTTCCTCTTGGTGGTTGACGACTACTCGCGTTACACCGCAGTCTTCCCCTTGCGCACCAAGGGTGAGGTTACTGAGGTGTTGATCGACTGGATTCGCGCTACTCGTCTCCAGCTCAGAGAGAGTTTCGGCTCGGACTTTCCTGTTCTGCGTCTGCACTCCGTCAAAGGTGGAGAGTTTTCCTCCGACCTTCTGCGAGCTTTCTGCCGTGCGAGGGGCATCCGCCAAACATTCACGCTTCCGGCCTCTCCACATAAAAATGGGATTGCTGAGCGCCACATTGGCATGGTCATGGACGTCGCTCGTACGTCCATGATCCATGCGGCTGCTCCCCATTTTCTGTGGCCGTTTGCGGTTCAGTACGCGGCGCAGCAGATCAACCTTCAGCCCCGGGTCTCCTTGCCGGAGACCTCCCCCACCCTGCGGTGAACGGCGAAGGTTGGCGATGCGTCGGCGTTCCGTGTCTGGGGATCTCGGGCTTTCGTCCGAGACTTGTCTGCGGACAGGCTGTCCTCTCGTGCTGTTCCCTGCATCTTCCTTGGCTTCCCCCGTGACGCGCCTGGTTGGCAGTTTTACCACCCCACCTCGCGCCGTGTTCTGTCCTCCCAGGATGTCACGTTTGATGACTCGGTTCCATACTACTGGCTTCCCCTACCGCGCTGCCCCCCTCCCCCCCCCCCCCCCCCCCCCCGCCGCTCTTCCTCGCGCCAGGTCCCCGACTAGTAGACCCCCTCCTCTTTCAGGGTCCTGCCCCCTCAGGTGTGTCCCAGCTAGATGGAGTCGAGCCTGTCGACGTAGCTGTTGATTCCGGTGCTACTAGGGGTGCTGAGCCTGTGGGTGCCGGGTCTGGGGGTGCTGAGCCGGAGCGTACGGAGCCTGGGGGTGCTGAGTCTGTGGGTGCTGAACCTGGGGGTGCTGAGCCTTGGGGTGCTGAGCCTGGGGTTGCTGAGTCTGGGGGTGCGGAGCCTGAGGGTGCTGGGCCTGCTCGAGTGGAGCCTAGTGGCACTGGGCCTGGAGGTCCTTCGGGTGCTTTGTCCCGGCGGGAGCTGCCCTCTCCCTAGGAGCTGCGTGAGTGGTTTGCTCGCCGTTGGAGTCATGCTCCTGGAGCTGGTGGTGCTCCCGGTGCTGGAGGTTCTGCGGCTGCTGGAGGTTTTGGAGCCACGGGTCTCGGAGGTGCTTGTACCGGCGGTACTGGAGTTGCTGGGCCTGGTGGTGCTGCTGGTGCTGGAGCTGGAGGTGCTGCTGGCGTAGGCGTTGCTACAGGTACTAATGGAGCTGGTGCTGCTGCTTCTTCCGGTGGTCCTGCTGGAGCTGGCGCTGCTCGAGGTCTTGGCGCTGGAGGTGCTGCTGGCGCTGGAGGTGCTGCTGGAGCTGGTACTTCAGGGGGTGCTGGAGTTGGTGCTACTGGAGCTACTGGGGGTGCTGCTGGAGCTGATGGTGCTGCTGGTGTTGGTGCTCACGCTGGGGGTGCTAGTGCTGTCCCTACTGGTTCTGGAGGCGCTGCGCGGCCGCGGGCGTACTTCGTTCCACTCCTTCAGCAGGTTCTTGGTCTCCCGCCTTCTACTGGTCCCGCTCCTTCCTTAGAGTGTCCACCGTCTGTCTGGTCCGAGTCACAGTTACAGCTGGCCTCTCCACTGCCTGCTCCTTCTCCCTACACTGGTCCTACTGGAGGTCTTCCTGAGCGTCGTGAGCCTGAGTCTCGTCGTGCGTTGCATGTTCGTCTTGCTCGCACCAGTCGTCGTGTTCCACGTCTGCGTCCTCCTGTGGTCCCAGGCACGCACCAGATGGCACTGCGTCCTTCTACTGCTCCACTACGTTTCCCTTTGCTGTCTCCTCCAGAGTCCTCTCTTCCTGCTCTTGCTGACCCTGAGTTGGACTCCCTTCGTGCTGCCAGTCCTACTGTCACGCGTCTCCTGGCTACTGTTGTCACTGACCCTTCCTTTGAGTCCACTGCTCCGTTTGCCTTAGTTTCTGAGCTTGTCGACTTCGCTACTCACTGTGGTCTAGACTACGCCGCTAGTCTTGTTGCTGAGTTTGAGTCTGTTTGTCCTCCGTCCGTCGGGGGTGAGTGTGCTCTTAGCACGGACGTCCTTGAGGACAAGCACGAGGAGTTCAAGTGTTTTGCTGCTGCTTTACCTTATCTCGTGTCCATGCTGATTGCCCCAGAGGGAGACCCGGATGCACCAGACATGCCGACTCTGCGCTCTTACGCAGAGGCGATAGAGGGTCCCTACTCCTCTCAGTGGCAGTCAGCCATGGACGCAGAGATGGCTTCCTGGAAGTCCACGGGCACCTTCATTGACGAGGTTACCCCACCTGGGGCGAACATCGTCAATGGCATGTGGATTTTCACGGTGAAGCGGCCGCCGGGTTCTCCGCCTGTCTTCAAGGCACGTTACATGGCTCAAGGCTTCAGTCAGCGGCAAGGAGTTGACTACTTTCAGACCTTCTCCCCCACCCCAAAGATGACCACTCTTTGGGTGCTGCTGCACATAGCCGCTCAGCCCGACTACGAGCTTCACTCTCTTGAGTTCAGCACTGCTTTCCTACAGGGCAGCCTGCACGAGGAAATCTGGCTGCGCCGCCCACCTGGCTTCACTGGGTCGTTTCCTCTTGGTACCCAGTGGAGCCTCCGGCGGCCAGTCTACGGTCTCCGCCAGGCGCCCCGTGGGTGGCACGACACACTGAGGACTACGCTTGCGACTCTTGGGTTTGCCCCTTCTACTGCCGACCCATCTCTGTTTCTATGCACCGACACCTCTTTGCCGCCGTTCTACATCCTCGTGTACCTCGACGACTTGGTCTTTGCCACAGCTGACACTGCTGGACTTGCCCACGTGAAGTCCAAGCTGCAGAAGAGACACACGTGCACAAACCTGGGTGAACTACGCAGCTATCTTGGCTTGCATATCACCCGGGACAGAGCACGGCGCACCACTACCCTTACTCAGTCACACATGGTGCAGCAGGTCCTTCAGCGCTTCGACTTCACGTACTCCTCGCCTTAGGCCACTCCTACGTCTACTCGCCACTCGCTCTCACCTCTGCCTTGGGATGAGTCCGTAGAGCTGAGTGGCCCGTACCCAGAGCTTGTTGGCTGCCTCATGTACCTGATGACCTGCACACGACCTGACCTTGCATACCCTCTTAGCATCTTGGCACGCTATGTTGCTCGTGGGAGACACCGACCAGAGCACATGGCTGCAGCGAAGTGGGTGTTGCGCTACTTGTGCAGTACGTCGGGCATGGGGCTAGTTCTTGGAGGGCGCAGTCCAGTGGTCCTCACTGGGCACGCGGACGCTTCTTGGGCTGACGACCAGGCTACGTAGTGGTCGTCACAGGGTTACACCTTCAGTTTTGGTTCCGGCTCTGTTTCGTGGCGGTCTACCCGCTCATCTTCTGTTCTCGGCTTCAGCTGTGAGGTTGAGATCTACGTAGGGGCCATGGCTGCACAGGAGTTGCGTTGGCTCACCTACCTGATGACCGACCTGGGAGAGCCGCCTCGTTCTCATCCAGTTCTGTACGTGGACAACAAGGCCATGCTGGCCTTGTGTCGGGAGCACAGACTGGAGCACAGAACGAAGCACATTGCTCTTTGCTACTTCCTTGCTCGTGAGCTGCAGCAGCGTGGTCAACTGCGTCTTGCTTACGTGGCCTCTTAGGCCAACATTGCTGATATCTTTACCAAGGCACTTCAGCCTTGTGATCATCAGCGCTTTTGTACGATGCTAGGTCTTGTGCCTACTTTGCCTCACTTGCTCACTTCTTGACCTTGCTTATACCGTGATCTATTTATACCTGCACTTGCTTGTTTACCTTTATATGTAATCTTGCATGTGAACTGGCCTTGTGGCCTTGAACTTGTGCTCGGAATGTGTGGTGACGTTGTGATCCACCCTGAGCTTGGTGTGCTTTGCTTGACTGGTCTTGTGACCTCCTGTTCTCCCCCACTTTGCCTATGGGGGTGTGTCAAACTTATATGCTATAATCTATCTAGGCTGTAGTGGGGTAGACACTATAGGGTACAACACTTCTAGGTTTCCTACTTGTACCCACATGTTTTCTTAGTCAATCATTCCTCATTACTTTCACAAAGAGAGCATAATGGGGCGGGTGTCGTGGAGTGAGGCAGGAGAAGGCGATCGTGCAGACAATGGTGGTCTGGACGTTGGTGACCCAAGAGTGACGTACCACATAGGAGTTATTGGAGTACTGAATTGAGCACATGGTGCTCGGATTGGAGTTTGGAGCAGTTCCAAAGGGAATAGCTTCAAGGCGAAGACTCGACTCGGCTAGACTCACTAACGTCTAGCATCAAGCTGGACGGAATGAGGCGCTTCTAACTCTGTGACGGTTGACCCATCCGAGTGCCGCGGACTAGGCATGAGAAATTAACGAGTCGAGATTTACTCGCTTCGTTTTTGGGCTACTCGGTTTGGAAACGAATCGATAGGCATGAGCGCATGCTGATCGGGTTGGAGTTTGGAGCATTTTCAGGAGGAATATCTTTGAGGCGAAGACTTGAATCGACTAGACTCACCAATATGGCATCGAGCTGGAGGGAGACAGGCGTTGTAAGACTAGGAGACGGTTGACCCATCACAGTGCCGCAGACAAGGCATGAGCAATGGACTAGTCGAGTATTACTCGCTCCGTTTTTAAGTTACTCGATTTCGAAACGAGTCGAGTCGAAAATCACTTGAACGAGTAATTTCACCCCTAGCCCCAACTCATAACTCGTTACAAAATACTCGCAAGTACTATTCGCCTCGTTTTTGGCACCACCACCTCTTCTTCCCGTTTGCTCACCCGCACACGGGTACTCGTTATTTGCTTTCTGAATCGAGTAAAAAGTGTGTACTCGTGTACTCGCGAATACAACTCATCTTGACTTGTGCGAGTAGAATCCCGGAAAAAAATTACTTGCTACTCACCCAAAATGAGTATACAAAACAAGGCGAGGCGAGTCTTTGCTCATGCCTACCGCTGACCATATAATGGGATGAGAACAATGGCACCACAATGCGTGTGTGCATGGGCCGCTCAAATTCACAAATAGCCATAACCCACTGTGCATCACAAATAGCCTGCGTGCAGCGACACAACCTGTCTTTCGTGGCTTTCCGCTTGTTTGTTTCCATCAGATACCGGAAACTTGTATTTACTCAGGCATAGGCAGCTTGGCCGAGGCAGTCAGGTGCCAGTGTAACCTGCTTCTTATGAAAATAGCTGCACCTTTGATAGAAGGAGCCAGGGAGTGCTGAGTGCTCCGAGGACAAAAACAAGGGACAGGAGGGCCGGACCAGCACGGCGAGAATAGTTCAGCAGGAGATGTGGGAAGGGATGGGCAGGAGCTGAAATGTGCTCAAGTATGAAGGCACAGGACGTAGACGTGCTGGGTGGGGTTAGGCTTGGGAAGGTGGGTCAGGAGGGGGGGGGAAGGAGTGACATACAATGTGTTGATGTTGGTGGAGAACGCAGGGGGTATCGGGCCAGAGAGAGAATTGGACGAAAGGACTCTGCAGTGGAGTGGAGAGGGGGAGAATCAGGGGAAGGATGAGGGAGGGGGCGGGGAAGGGGAAGAACAAAATTGCCGTACTGAATGAGGAAGGGTTGGGGGATATAGAGAGGGACAGAGTGGAGGGCCAGATGGGAAAAGGCAAGGAGACCAGTTAACTTACAGTATACTCAGGGTTGTGAGGGCTGATAATGTGTCCCGAATGGATCCTTGGAGGCGGATGGAGCTTAGATATCTGATTAAGACAAGGGAGAAGACGAACAGGTCCCGCACGTCACATTCTTGGTCGACATTGGGACACAATCTGTAGGTTTGTTTTTGTTTCGTGACATTCCATGACATGGCAGTATACATTTGTACTTCGCATACGAAGAGGCATGATTTTAGATATTTTTTTACATATATATATTCTTTATGTTTAAACTATCCCCTGCACATTTGTCATTCCATGGTGTTATATTTCTACCCTTCCCTCCTCAATGCCGCACACAATCAACCCACCACCAGGTACACACTAAACCCGAAATTGTGATGTGTGACTCTAATGAGGGCTTCAGGCTAGGCAAGCACGGACATATTCTCGGTGAACATGTTCCTGCTCGGGCAAACACAATTTTGCCCTCACGTGCGAACAAGCGAACACAATTCTGAATCACGTGGTTGTGGCAAACCGACATGTTCATCGCCCACAAAACGTGTTCGCGCATGGGCGAACGCGAACATGTTCATCTCAAGTAGAGATACGAATCGATATTGTAGAGGGCAATGAATGTGAATCGATACCAAGCTTACTCAACTACACGTCGAGCAATGTTCAATTGTTCAAGTTCGAACAAAAAAATCAAAACTTTACTGTATGGGCCAAAGGAGACACGCCATTAGTGTTTCTAACAACATACTGTTGGGTTTGACAAGATAGGCATTGGATGGTCAGGCAGCAATAATAGGGGCCATTCATGCTGCAACGGGATTTGAGATGCCGACGAAGGCACGAAGGTCTAGAAATCGAAACGCGCGGGTAAGTCCTGAGATAAGTTCTCATGAAATCTCGTGAAAACTCATCTCATCATCTATTGAAAACGCGAGTCCTTGTACTGCTACAAAGAAATGCTATTCACGTTACTTAACCTTCTTGTCACCTTGTCCTTGCTCACTCTTTTGACTAGTCGCCCGTGTCGAGCTTGAAGCAAACTACTCAACTTGCCACCGCCACAGGGCCAGCATGATGCCATGGCGGGATGTTATGTCAAGCAAGCAGTGACTCACAGCTCCTGCAGATTGACCAGATTGGACCAGCTCTTGGGGATATATCCCTCCAGGTTGTTTCTGTTGAGGGACCTGCATGGCATGGGGGCAAGAGACATTTGTATCGTAAGAAACTTGGGCACGTCTCATGACTGCCTTTCCTGCCCTATAGGAGACGGTGATGCAGCAAGGATACAACCAAGATGGTGTGGGGCAGGGCGTGATATAATTGACCGTATCATATAGGGATGAGCAAAAAAACAAACACCTGTTTGGTTCGCCTCGAACGTGTTCGAGGCGAATCGAACAGGATTTTTTTTTTTTGGCTTAAAGTGTTCGCCGAACTGTTAGAATATTATGTTTCTCTAGTCTGCAGTGGGGTACTCTATAGTGAGTACAACCCTTTTAGGGTTTGCTATATGTATCCTAATGTTTGCTAGTGAACCCCCCTCTCTTCTTCATTCCTCGTTTCTTAACATGCTATCAGAGCATCTACGCTCCTGGCCCCTGGGCCCACCTAATTGCTTCCGCTGCTACTCTATGTACTACACGCCCCGTGGCGTGCCCCTCACGCGACCCTTAGTGGCCCCGTCACCACCCCTTGCAGCCCCGTCGCCGCCCTTCTCGGCCCCTCGCGGCCCCTTTGCGGCCCTGTTGCCGCCCCTTTCAGGCCCCTCGCGGCCCCTTTGCGGCCCGTCGCCGCCCTTCTAGGCCCCTCGCGGCCCTTTCGCAGCCCCGTCGCCGCCCCTATCGGCCCCGTCGCCGCCGCCAGCGGCCCTGACGCCGACCCTAGCGGCCCCGTTGTCGCCCCTATCGGCCCCGTCGCCGCCGCCAGCGGCCCCGTCACCGCCCCTATCGGCCCCGTCGCCGCCCCCAGCGGCCCCGTCGCCGACCCTAGCGGCCCCGTCGCCGCCAGCGGCCCCGTCGCCGACCCTAGCGGCCCCGTCGCCGCCCCTATCGGCCCCGTCGCCGCCTCCAGCGGCCCCGTCACCGCCACTTGCGGCCCCGTTGCCGCCCCTTTCGGCCCTTCCTCGACCCTGCCCCGGCCCCGCCCCGGCCATGCTACGTCGCCAGTCGCGGCGCACCGGGAGCACGTGCACCACCCCCCCCCCCCCCCCCCCCTTTTCCCGTCGCATGTTGAGGGGCGACCTGGTGGAGGGGGGCGAGCGCCGCCCCTTCTGCCGCCTGTTTTGGCGCCCTGGGAGGCCGCGCGTCGCCCCCCCCCCCCCCCTCCCCCCCCCCCGTAACCTCCCTACCCGCCATCCCGCCCTGCCCTGTGTTAGGGTTTGGGGGTGGCGAGTAGGGGGTGGCGGGTGTGTGGTCTCCCCTGCTCCTCCTCCTCCTCTGTCTCCCACTGCTGCAGCTGCCGCTGAGGGGGGTGGGTGTGTCGGAGTCGACGGAGTGGTGCTAGGAAGTGGGGTGTGAGTGAACCTAGGGGTGCAGTAGGGGGTGTGTGAAATGGGGTGGGATAGTTTGGGGAGGTTGAAGGGGGTGGCCGTCGCGAAGCCAGCAGCTCCAGTCGCCCGTGAGACTGTTGCGCCAGTCGCCCGTGAGCCCGTTGCGCCAGTCGCCCGTGAGCCCGTTGCTCCAGTCGCTTGTGAGTCCGTTGCTCTTGCCGCTCTGAGTTAGCCGCGGAGCCAGTTGCTCCAGTAGCCCGTGTGCCAGTTGCTCCAGTAGCCACTGTGCCAGTTGCTCCAGTTGCCCGTGTGCCAGTTGCTCCAGTTGCGCCGTGTGCCAGCAGCTTCAGCTGCCGCCCACTACCTCCTCTCCTCTCATATATATGAGATTATTTCATTCATGTATTTCATTCATTATTACCTTGCCAAACACATTTCTACCATCATCGGTATAGGCACACACCCTTACTGGCTCCGGCTGTACGGATCTCACACTTCCTGTATGCTGTGCCTTCTGCATTTTACCACTTATGTTTGCGTTTTTCCCTGTTGTGAACGACTTATGTACCGATTGTTTTCCAGCTCAGAGGAGACAATTGCTCCAACACTCCAATTTGACTCGTATTTTCAGGTTGGGATCAAGGCTTTTCAATCACCAGGCCCATTCTCCCCTCATACACTGTGCTTGCAAAGGGGACGCGGCGGGAGACAGTGGGGAAGTTTATGGCAAAGCCAGTGACCCTGTTTGCATACCCTGCTTCTTTTGATATAACACGATGTGGTCTAGAGCTGGCTTTCAGTGTCAACTTCACCTTCGCCCTAACTCACCAGTATGGTTCAGTCGGGTCCAATGGCTTTGCGTTTGTGATTGCGGCAAAGGCCAAGTTGGGAAAAGCTGAGGGCGTAGGGTATGGTGGAATGGGAATGCGGAGTGTAGCCGTTGAGTTCGACACGCTTACAAACGCCAAGCACAGTGATATGAAGAAGCAGCATGTGGGGCTCAACATAAATGGCCTGGATAAGTCCGTGGTCGCAGTAGAATCGTCATTCCCTCTGACCAGTGGTGATGAGTATACGGCATGGGTGGACTACGACCCTTGGAGTTGTGAAACAGTCACGGTGTTTCTGAAGGACTCCAACGTGAAGCCAAATGTGCCACTACTGCAGGGCAATTTGTCGCTGTGTGAGGTGCTGCAGCCTACTATGCAGCAGCCGGCGTTCTTCTTTGGCTTTGTGGCATCCACCACTGTGAAGCCCTTTCAGAGGCATGCCATTCTTAAATCTGGCATGAGTGCAGGCAAGTACTTATTGAGTGGGTTATTAGTGATGGTGATGGGTGTCGACATGAAAGCATCTGAGATGACGATGTTGTTTGTGGTGGTGGCGGCAGAGTTGCCAACAAAAAATGTGCCACTGTTGTGGCAACTAGTGCGAACTGGTCAGACCCAAGCCGTTTTCATGTGCGAACTTCAACATTGAGGTTGCGCTCAGCCATATAGGCTTACTTTGAAGTCGCAAAGAGACCACCCCAACACATGGGCAAACCTTGTTCGGCCAAGTCAGGTCCCAATTGAGAATCGTGGTGCATGGTTTTAGTGAGCTTGCGTTTGTAGTAGTTTCCCTTATAACCCAACGATCCTCTTTCAGCTGCTGTGGTTGTTTTTCCCATATGCGTCTACTAACAGGTGTGCTTCCACCCAAGCTAGTCCAGAGCACAACTCAAGGTGAGCGGTATTTCAGGTGACAACCATTATTTGAGATGGTCAATGGCAACACAACATGCATGATGAACCAATAAATGATCAGAGAGGACAGCACAGTTCTGCTCCTGCATAAATATGTCGGGTGCACAAAAACAAATAAGAATGGATTGGACAAATAGGTTTTCTTGTGGCACTTGTGTGTGTTCAGCAAGATTTCCAATGTTGATCTGTGCTTTTCGTAGCATGTGTGATTCTTAACTACCGTCCTCCCATGTCTCTGAATCTACATGTCTTACTTGATACACCCGTTATGCCCTTCACAGCCCTTGGCCTCGAATTAGCCTGGGGCGCATTTGCACCACCTGGGGCCACCCCATTCTTCCGCTATGTGAGCGCGGACTACGAATTGACAACAACCAATAATGATTCGTGGTCCATCCGTGACGCCCACACCTGGGACTCCGTGGGTTTCCTTGGCTGGCCTGTCAATAATCAGATGACTTGCAGTGAGTGGCATGAGGGTACACTAAAAAATTCAGTTTCACATCAAAGGTACAATGTTATTCAGCTTGTATGGTCTACGTCGTGTTGGACTACTGCATAGAAAACATTGCAAGTTCTAACTCAACTGATGCTGGTTGAACATTTTTCAAGTTCGAATGATACACAGCGCTGCACGAGGATTTATTGTTAGTGCCTCTAATTTTATATGTTTTTCACCCTCGCTTCTCTCAGGTGCATGCTGGGCGTATGCGGTGGTGGCGAGTGTGGAGGCAGCATATGGCATTGCAACGAATTAGATTGCTCCTCAGCTATCAGTGGGGCCACTCTTTGCAGCCATGGGGCTCACCGATACAAAGTGCACTTCTGGAGGCTCCCCCACTGCGGCCTTTGAGAAGCTTGTGACTCTTGATGGCAGCAGTGGACTCAAAGGAGGCAGTAACCAGGTAAGGCAACAAGAATGAGGATATGGTCATTAAGGTGAGGTCAGGTCATGAGAGATATGAATTTATGTGCACTTCAAAATTTTCAGAATGTGCGGTTACAGCACCTAATTCACTATGTTGGAAAATAACAAAAAGGTGAAAACCATTAATACTTCTGATGATCGTTTGTGGCAATGGTGGGTGGGAGATGCCTTGATTTGTGTCCTGATGTACCATGGGTCACTATTTTCTTTTCCGTAGAAGCATTGCATGACGACACCGTGTATCCTTGCTGAATCCCATCGCAGAAGCCACTCCCTCCCTTTTTTTTTTTTGATTTTTTTCTCCTGTTTCTAGGCAACACCATATCCGGTGCATGCATTTGAGCGTGCATACTTCAAGGGGTATGAGGGTCTCATGCTGGCTGTGCGGCGCCAGCCAGTGGTGGTTCATATCGAGGCCGTAGCTGACACGTTCCGTATCTATGATGGGGTGAGTCATTGCAGCATTCATATCCTATGGTGCACTCTTCTTATGAGGATGAAATGTACGTTCACGATAACACATTGCGCAGCATTATGGAGAACCTGTGGTTCCAGCATAGCTGCCTCTACATGTCCTCTGTATTTACAATGGATGTATGTCCCCTCCCCCTTTCTGCGTCAGACGTTCAAGTACCAAGATCCTGCTTGCTACACTGGCAGTCTGAACCATGTTGTACTCGTCATTGGCTACTTCATCAATAGAGATGACGGCAGCCAGAATCGCATTGCTCCTCCGTTCTGGATCATCCGCAACTCGTGGGGAGTTGGTTGGGGCGACTGTGGCCACATGAGCATGGCCATTGAGGGAGGGGATGGCGTTTGTGGCATCAACGTGCTGCCTGGCATCTACCCAATTGTCAAGAGTGAGGCATATATACCCTATCGTCGAGTGTGACTTTATTACCCCGTTGTCATACCTGATGCATTAAAATTACCGTCAAATTGTGGGTAACTCACCATCAAGGGTTAGCCATTTATCCTTCTGTCCAACGCAAGGGCACTTACTCTATTGTCAGTAAGAGTGGGGCTTTACCACTTCGGCGTAATGTTTGCATGCGATGGACATTCTTGCTCCCTTTAGAAACAAAGCGAAACCAGTGAGAGCGTGGTTATGGAGTGGGTGCTTGGTGTGGCATGGGTTGCAGTGTCAGTGGCAAGTTGTTTTTTCCTGCATCAATCCATCTTCCATCCTCATGCGTTTTGTTTGTATCCCCTTTGTTGCCTTTCAGTTCCAAGGGACCCCTGTAGGAGAAGCAGCTATCGTGGTGATCAGGATCAGTACGGCATAATGAACCCATATGGCCGATTCCCATGTCAAGAGGTCAATAAAGGGCAACGCTGCAGCTGCAATATTTCTCAAGTTACTCAAGATATGAGACAACCTTTTGTTGAGGTGGATAATGGAGTTGGCTCGAAGACATGTGCTTTTGGTAAGATATGGCTGTACCATTGTGTAACTTCGCATGCACGCGGTAAAAGGGAAGGGTCATGGAAAGTCTTCTTGTCGCACGATGTGGTTGGGTGCATGTGGGTGAGAGCATGGGTATACACGTTCTGTGTGGATTATCCCTTCCCCGCCTTCCACCACCGCGACCCCATGTTGCAACGGGAAAAAGGAGGCGTGTGCTGCATCTGAGACCACCGTGAGTGCCGAATTCGCAGCGAGGTGCAAGAGGCTTTCACATATTGAATCGATGTTGTCAGCTGCGTTCCTTAGGGTCGCATCGTGCAGTTGCTCAAACCTCATGCCTGATGGCTCTGTGCCAGCCCACTGGGTCTTGTTATAGTCGCACCGTTTGCAGCTGGGCTCAAATTGTTACCAAGACCACCGCGTGGGCTCCGAATCTGAAGGGACAACCGCAATCACTGCTCTCTAATGGCTATCTTGCTATGCCAGGCCAATGTTTCCAGCAGTGTCAGGTTGGTGGCGTGCTGGTGGCTTCTTAGTAAAGGACATTCCAGTCTGCAGCACACGAAATGTGCATGTGGTGGCGTTTGACGGTGACCGCAGGAAAATAATATGGCGGGTGACGAAAAGTAACAGCCACCACACAGGTATGAACACACGTTTTTGCATGAGGTGCAGTCGTGGGGTCAGACGGGCCGTGGCAAATCATGGGTGAAATAATAGACGACTTCGCGGAAAGGCGGTGGGTGACGGATGGAACTGGAAACAGAATAATGAAGAGAGCGGGCAGAGAGATGCCCTTAATTAGCCACAGGACAGTGCTGGGGGATAGGGCTGGCAGGGGAAGGGCACCAGTCTAAGGCTCTCTCTCTCTCTCTCTCTCTCTCTCTCTCTCTCTCTCTCTCTCTCTCTCTCTCTCTCCCTCTCTCTCTCTCTCCCTCTCTCCCTCTCTCTCTCTCTCTGTCTCTCTTCGCTTTTCTCTCTCTTTCTCCTAATCACTCCCTCTTCCTCTCTTTCACCCTCCATCTATTCTCCCTCTCGCCCTCCATCTCGCTCTTCCTCCCTCTCTCTCCAACTTGAACTTGCCTTCTATCTAGCATGTTTCAAGCATGGTTCAAACTCCGTCATGTCCCTCGTGGCCCGTCCTTTTCCTCTCTCCAATCTGTCCACTGTGGCAGTGGACGTGTGTGGGTCGTACTTCAAGAACCCCTGCTACGTGGGCACATGCATCAACGATCTCAAGGGCTCCTACTCCTGCATCTGCCCTCCCAACCACATTAAAAGAGCTACAAATTATGGCTTCCCCACCTGTGAACCAGGTGATGCCTCAACCGTTCAAGTTGTTGGATTTCATTCTTTCAAGTTGTCATGGTTGGAATGTCCAGCATAGCAAGGCAAATGTGCGATGACCTTTTCCGAACCTTGCTACCCTTTCTCTCTTTGCTTGATGCCTTTACGCTGCTCTCCTCACTATCTGCAGCGGACACCACAACCACCAGCATGACAGTTAGTGGGGACAACGGGCAGTGTTCGGATGTTTATCAGATTGTTGGCATCTCCATGGAAACTTTCTATGCTAACAATTCGGTGAGAATCAAGTTGTATGGGCACTCGTATTATTGACAATGTTGAAGTTTGTGTTGGACACATGTTATTGCTTGTGTGCATCAGCTGTGTTTCGAACACAATCTTTTCACCTAAAACATTTCAAATGTCCTGTAGTGGTGTGCAATGCTGATGGCCACACCCTCACACTCACCCCACGCTTCATGCATTTCTTTTCATATAACAGGGGATCTGCAGCCAGCCATTGCTGAAAGGCACAGTTCTTCAGCTTGGTGGTACTCCTGCCACGCCTTGTACTGCCTTCTTCTACACACTCAAGGTCTGATCAGTTTGTTTCTTGATTTCACCACACCATGCTTTTTACAAAGCTGGCTAGCCATGTAAGCACCATCTGAATGTAGTGGTACCATGCGCTCATCATGCGCACTCTTCACTGTCATTTACAACCCTGCAGGGTGACACCTGTTCATCTCTCACCAAGCAGTTGGGTGCTATCAATCTGGCCATTCTCAACCCCGGCCTAAATTGTTCGTCCGGTGGCCTAAAAGCGGGCCTGTCAGTATGCATCGAGCGCAGTGCTGATTTTGCCAACACCGTTTTTTTTTGTGTGAGATACAGCACGCTGACATCTCAAGACACGTGTGACAGAGTGCTCAATAAGACAATCAAGGAACTAGGTGCCGCGATAAATGGAACCCACTGGGCTGATCTCTACCGCAGCAATCCCGGCCTCACCTGTTCAAGAACGATCCCTAGCGAGACTAAGGTGCAGGTAAGGGTTCGGAGGTGCAGCGTGTCATTGTACTGCCTGAATTCCCATGCCTAATATAAACGTAATGGATTCCCGGATCCCTGGAATCCATTACCCGTGATTTTTCTGATATAAGCGCACCCTTTAATATGGGTGGGTGCTTATACAAGGACAAACGTGTCCTACATCTGGTATCCAATTATAAGCACACACATGTCAGCATCCACATTCACTTTAGAAACAGATCCTCTTCATCGCACAATTTGCATAAGTAACTAAGGTTCATAGAGTGATTAAGTTTATCGGTTTTGGCCCTACAATGTCTTGTCTTTATTCAAAAGCATTTTGCCCTCATGAGATCTATTCTTCATCTGTTGCCAATTTTCACCTGTAACGTTTGTTCACTTTGCTTCTTGTGCCAGATTTGTATCAAGGCGGAGTATTGGTCCTTCGCAACTGGCAGGTGCAAAATTGGCTACAATACTTTACTGGCCAGGGAATTGTCGTGTTTGAGTGTACTTGCAAAGTTTTTCAAGGGTGGTCAAGAACAGTTCAAGAAGTATAACGTCAAGAATTGTACTGATAAGGTACATGGTTCTATATGTACGCCATAGTATTTTTGCCATGTGGCCTTTTTTATCATCAGGATTTAGCTTACTTCGCATTATAGACCCTGTGCATGGATTCTTGTTTTCTGTATCACCAATACCTTTACGTGTGTGTGCCTTTCAAAACACCTACATGGAGGTGACACTGCCATGTTGTACCAGCAAACACCTTATGTGTGCGCAACAAATGGGACCATTTATGCGCTGTTTGGATTTCTATTGTTGCAATTTTAAACATGGCATCCATCCTCTCTCTGGTTCGGTGTAGCCCCATTGATAAGGACCTACCGTACTTCACAAGTCGTCAGGATGTACGTTTCCCTCGAAAGATGTACGCTGAAAAGGATTTCGCATGTTGCTTTCCATGCGTGGTGGCTCCAGCGATCGTTTTTTAATCCGCTGCTGTCAAGTAACCCGTTCGACACCACTGCATTTTGCGAACCAATCTACGGTAGCTCTGCCCCAACCAGCCTTCCCTAGCATTCTGTAGGTTTAAGCAGTAGGAAGTCTGGTTCACATAATTTTGGTAACGATTCATTACATACATGTCATGCCAAGCTAAGGAAATTTGCTCAAGTAGAACATTATGTCAGAACTTGAGCTTAGAATCCATGCATTAGTAATGAGCTTGAAGCTCTTCAAGTATTCCAGATGAGCAAGGAATCGACGGGTAGGGAATCGGGGGCAATATCTAGGGGTTGAGGGTAATCCCAAGTCAATCTCCAATTGGTAAGTTGGAGATTGCTTGGAGATCACATTTGGGTTCTGTTGGAATGTGGGTGTACACATGTACACCCAAACAAACACAAATTGTGAGATTTAGGGCTAACACTAACACCCCCCCATAGACGTCAATCGAACTCAAGGCAGAGAAGGCAGGGCACACAGCCACATGGCGCCAAGTAGACGATGGTGGGGAACCTTCCCAAGGGGCTTGGTGAACAGATCAGCCAAGTTGAAGTTGGATGCAACGTACTTCATGGTCAACTAATCACGCTGGACATGGTCACGCAAAGTTCGATGTGCTTGGTGGGAGTTCCTGGGAGAGATGGATGACTCTCTTGTTGTCAGCCTTTTGATCGAGGAGGTGAAAGGCCATCAAGTGTGAGTACATGAGACTTGGTGCCCTGCAGATAACGCAGAATCCGCTTCGCCGCATTCCAGTGGAGATTGGTCCAGCGTCCAGGAGCCACATAGCAAGAGAGGACACTGACAGGGTATGCCAGGTCAGGCCAAGTGCACATCATGGTGTGCATGAGGGACCCAACAAGCTCCGTGTATGGCTTGGAGCAGTCCTCTGGTGTGGGTATAGCTGGAGCTTGTCAGAGCTTGCGTCCTCCTGATTCGTCGGTGTTGCCACCCTTTCTGGGCGATCATGTCTCTCCCGCCACGTTCCGAATCTCGTTAGCGCCGTCCTTCTGCCAACAATTGCACCTCCTCCCCCCCTCGCCCCACGCCTTCTGCCCGACCCCCTTCGTGCAGGATTCCTGCCTCTTTGCCCACCCCGTCCGGCCTGCAGAGCTCTTCCTGCCGAGATCCACAGGGTTTGCGTTGGCCCTGTCCGGCCCCCAGTTGGCTATCCCTGCATGATTCCGTGGCTGTGTGCCGAGATGCGTGTTTCCTGTCGAATTTGTTGTGTTGCCGCGTTCGTTGCATTGTGTCACGTCGCGTATCGTCGTCCGGCCGCCTGCAGGCTGTGTTGGTCCACCGGTGTGTCCGTCGTTGTCACCTTCAATTGAGTCTGACGCACTTGCGCTTGTGGCGACTGTCCTTGAAAAAACCATCCCAAGAGGGGCCTCGGGTGGCCAGCGCTGCTCCGAGCTGCTGCGGTGCTGCCTGGGGGCTGAGCTTATTCCTAGCCTTCTCGCGGACAGCGTCATCGGCATGCGGCTCTACGAGCCGGTGTATCACTCGCCACCTGGACGCACCCACACTTTCCTGCGTCCTTGGCAGCAACGGCCGTTTCGATGCATGCACCACCAGCTGTTCCACCCCCGTCGGCAAGTTCATCGTGTCGTCCTCCCGCAGCTGCCACTGCAGCAGCAACAGATGCAGATGCAGCAGCAACCGCAGGCTCCTTCCCTTGTTCCTGCTCCTTCTCCGCCTCATAAACCGCAGCAGCCACAGCAGCAGCAGGGGCAGCAACAACCGCAACATCCTCCACCAAAGCCTTCACAAGTTGCGGCACCACCTCCTCCTCAGGCTGTTGTTCCGCCTCCTGGACCTTAGAGGGAGCTCCCCCCCGTTCCTCCTTTGTTGCGGGCTCATTTCCCGAAGCTCTTTTAAGGGGATCGGCAGGTTCCGTTCCCGTAGGCTCCCCCTAGCTCGCGTGTGGTGTCGGCCGATCTAGGGATTGATAGGCAGGGGCGGTGGCCTGGGGAACGTCTTGATAAGGGTGCTTAGGGTGAGAATCCACCTTCCGAGAGGCTGCTTCTCATTGAGCAGCGCGTGCTGACCTTGGGGACTTCCTTCAACCATTTGGCGACGGTGTTGGACCAGCTTCACGCGTCACTGCAGCGTTGGCATGTGGTTGCACGTGACCCTCGTCTCTCACACTCGGAGCAGGCAAATGTGGCTGAGGTGGCATCGCAGATGCTTCAGTCACTCTTGCAGTTGGACCTTGAGCCGGATGAGCTGGGCGTCGATGACAGGCCTGGCACGTACGCCCTTTGGCAGCATACTTCTCCTGCACGGCAGGCGCCACTCGACCTCGTGCCAGCTGCAGAATCCATGCTACGCAGAATGGACAGACGTCTGGCTTTGATGCTTGCCAACTAGCGGCGGACTTCCCTTTGCCAGCAAGCCTAGCCTTCATCTTCTCTCTCTCTTTCTCTCTAATGGTTTCCTCTCACCAACCCAGCGGCTCTAATGGTTTCCTCTTACCAACTCTCTCTCTCACTCTCTCACCGGTCATGCATTGATATTGATAGTATTCATAGGATACAGGCAGGGCAGGAGTGGTGGCTAGCTAAGCATAGCAAAACATGCAAGGCAAGCACCAAGAGCGAGCAAGACCCATGAAATTCCAAAGACAAGCAGAAAACCTGGAAACCGGAAAACCAGAGCCCTGAAGCCCGAGCAGCCCAAGACCCTCCGTCCTCTACCATATTAATCCCCACCCCTCGTTGCAGCAGCACCCCACTTCTACCCTCTCGGCCGTCTAAGCCGCCCTGGCGGGGGTGTGCCTTTCCTCGTAGTCACCAATCTAGTGTCTGCCAGAGGTCCCCCAGGTGTGGGGCCGAGGGGTACAATGCTGTCTGGCTGCTCGGGTGCCATGTTTCTCTTAGAGAGAATAGAGGTGGCCTGGCTATGCTGTAACATCACAGACCATTGCTGTCTGTAGTGGGCATTGAGGCGGGCTGCTGTGGTGGTGAGATGCCCCTTCCTGAACTTGTTCTTAGCAGCATGTGTGGCCAGCATGCAGAGGAACTGCACTGTGTCTGTGGCTAGGGCTCCATAGGTCTCGACTGCAAGCCCAAAGAAGCCCACCCAGCTTGGCCGCCCCTCATAGATGCAGTGCTTGCTCTCAGAGGCTTCTCTCGCCGCCCACCCAGGAGGCTTCAGGGCTCTGGTGTCTCTCCTTTGCAGCACGGGGCCCGTGATATTCACATCCGTTGCCCAGGTCTCTCCCGACTCCTGGTCCCTGATCGCCATGTCCGCCCGCTTGCGAGTTACTGGAGGTGAGAAGGTCGTAATCTTGTGGAAGGTTTTATACCCTGCCTCATTGGCCATGTGGAGGGCGGCGTAGACCAGGGCGTTGTGTGCCCGCACTGTGTCCCCTCTGTCGGTGCAACAAAGGAGATAGTTCGGGAGGCTTTTGTCCTCAATCTTGGAGTTGTCGCGCTTGCACGGGCATATGTCTGCTACGGGGAGGGTCATGCCGAGGCGGAGACTTAGCGCCATTCAGAACTGACCAGGGGAAATAGAGGGGTCAGCGCTCGTTGGCACCGCATGAAGCCACTCACCCACCCCGCCTCCTTTCAAACTAATGAGTCACAACACATGGCAACGGTCCTCCCCCGGCTTGTCCTTGATTTTGTCCGCCAGTAGCTCTAGCGCCCTCGTCTGGTTGATCAGCTTCAAGAGGCCTAGCTGCAGGTTGCCTGTGCTCGCATGGACAGCCACATGTCTCTACCGCCGTGGGAGAGCCCCTCCTTTTCCTGGCCGTAAATTCCACCCTGCCGTGGGGGACGAAGCCAGCAAATTCCACCCTGCCATGGGAGAGCCCCTCCTTTTCCTGGCCGTCTCATCTTGAGTGCTTATGGGGTCAGTGACAGTGATATCACCTAGCTAGACGGCTCAGATCTCCAGTTTCGAATGGCCAGGTCCGCCTTTTTACTGTCAACCCAGCTGAAGGCGATGCTTTCTTTGTGCACCATGAAGCCCACGTCCTGTGCCATATGGATGCATTCGTCACGTGTGAGTGTTGGTCCGCCCATGACCTGTGCCACAGTGGAGTAAGTGGTTGGGCTGTCATTTGTCCAGAATGGCGGTTATGTTGTTGCACTCGCAGCAGTTTGGGAGAGGCAGAGGCAGCCCTAGCCGGAACTGAAGGGTGAAGGTGAAGTGCTGGCTGAGCCGGAGGGAGGGCTTGTAGGAGATGGCGAGCAGCAAGTCCCCTGCCCCGTATCCTGTGAGGGACATGAGTTACTAGGTGTGGCTTGCCACCAGATTCAGCTCCACCTGCCAAGACGCGGCCACCCTGGACGAAAAGTGCTAGGTGGTGCTGGACCTGGCCATTTGGCGTTGCGATTTCAGAAGCGAGGAGGTCCCTCGCTACCTGGGAAAGGCTGGCCTTGCAGTTGCTGATCCATGAAAGTAGTTCGTTGGGGCGGTGGTCGGCTGCCACGGTGCATGTGAGTTCAGCTGTTAGGGTGGCCCCCGCTGGGCCCTGCATGGGACCCAGGAGGGCGTGTGCTTGCACAAGGCTTGCCAGGAATCTGTAGCGCCCTTCCATCGCGGGATCAGCCAGGCCCAAGCCTCCAAGGCTCGGGGAAAGGGAGGATTGGTCCCACCCCCGTCTCTACTTTATCTCACCCCTCGGGTGATGCACACTGCACGTGATTGTTGAGCTGCGCTTGGCCCCAACGTGACCACTCACGTTCACGCAGTGAGAAATGAGATCCGTCTTGAGATGCACCACGTCATAAGTAGAGACGCCACCTGGGGGTCCATGTCGGCTATGTGAGAAAGAGGAAATGACATGGCCTGCAGTTGTGCTCGCAGGAATGCAGCAGCGCCTTCGGGTGAGCCGACGAAGCTGCTTAGCACACGCAGACCCTCCGTGCAGAACGTGTCCCCTTCCAGCAGGACGTGTGGATTTGCATGCACCGCACTCCACACCGCACTCCACGCCGCACATTTCCATAGGCTATCAGTGAAGTGGGTGAATGCCGTTGTGCAGTTCGCTGCCTTTCCCAAGAAGGTGGCGTCGTCAGCAAACACCATGCACATGATGGTGGGGAATGTCGCGGCTGTCATGGTGAGGGCTGGTGGATCTCTGCTACGAAGAGGAGTGGGGCGAGCGGGTCCCCTTAGTGCACACCAGTTTCGCTGGTCAGCGGCGCACATCCGAAGCCAGCGTCTAGGAAATGCTAAGCCAGTGTGCTGTACGAAATTTTGACAAGGGGGAATCCTTCAAGCGTGCTAATCCCCTGTAAGGCGGCGCTTCTTGGAGCTCGGATCCTTGAAGAAAATGGCACGGGAGTCCTTCGCCAGCATAGCATCAATACGGCGGTGGGTGGGTGGGAGGTGCTGCAAACCGTCGGAAGCACTTTCACGGTGTTGGCTGCCACTCCCATCACCCCGACATGGAAGAAGCCCTCTGTCGCCATATCTTCCTGAAGCGCGCCAAGGGGTTGCTGATCTCCGTCAAAAAGACGCACCGGTGGAGCCGAGAGTGGATGAAGAAGAACAAGCCCGACAAGCAGTGGAACGCATCCTCGCACTGGAGCCAGTGATTCCGCGATCGCTGAAACTGTGTGATGAGGGTGGAGACCAAGGTTGGGCAGAAATTGTCGGAATGTGTGTCATTATCCTACATTTTTCTCAATGCTGTGCTCCTTGCCATCGAATTTGCACCAATAACGCCATATCCTGGCTTTGCGTGTATGTGTGTGCATCATATTGTTTGCTAATAAGTGTGTGCGTCTTCTCTGTCCAGTTGGCAGAGTGCACCAAGGACTGTGAAGCCCTCTGCAAATTTGTGCGGATCCAGCGTGCACGCCACGACATCGACCCATCACGCATCACCAACGCGGATCAAACGCCTCTGTTTGTGGAGATGCCGACGGAGAGGACCATAGAGCACAGAGGCACGCGGTCTGTCCCCATCCGTATGGCTGGCTACGAGAAGCAACGACTCACCTTGTTGCTCACGTGCACAGCTTCAGAAGAACATTTTGTGGTCGTGGGTGTGGTTCAAGATGAAAAACATCTCTAAGTGTGACCTGATAATTTTGCTTACGCTTGTGCTTACACATGTGTAGACGTGTTCTGAAGTCCCTTCTTTTACATTGCTCGGCAGGTGTTGTGGTCCAAGCCCAGGACAATGGGTGGATGGACGACACAGCAGTGAAGACGTGGCTGGCGAAGGAGGTGCTGCCCTTCCTCAATCCCAAGAAAGAGCAGTCCGCGCGGCGTTCCATGCTAGAGCTGGTTTTGTACCGCGAGCACATCATGCAATGGATGCTGCAGATGTATTGAACGCACTGCATCACCCAGGCCGACATCCCTGCACGTTGCACTAGACAGATTGAACCACTAGACGTGTCAATCAACCGCTGTAAGCAGGTGGTTCATGCATCAACCAGTACGCCAAAAGGTGAGTTGCTGAATCTCAAACCTTGAATCTCTGCTACACCTTTCAATCTGCCATCTCTACGTTTATGTCTATCTTTATCCACACCTGAAGTCACCTTCTATCGAATGTGCCCTCCCATCCCCCACAGGGAATTTGAGGAGGCGTTCACACCAGCCTGATTGCAGAGGCGTGGGAGCAACCTCGAGGCGTTCAAGACGTGCGGCATTTCGGGCAACCTCGACGGGACAAAGAGTCACTTGGTGATGTTTCACATGCGCGCGAGGAGCAACACCGACGTGCCTGAAGGCATGACGCTGCGAGGGAGCACAAGCGACAGCACGCGCCTGCTTGCTCAAGGTCCTGGGGGGAGGAGGAGGAGAAGGAGGAGGAGGAGGAGGAGGAGGAGGAGGAGGAGGAGGAGGAGGAGGAGGAGGAGGAGGAGGAGGAGGAGGAGGAAGAGGAGGAGGAAAAGGAGGAGGAGGAGGAGGAGGAGGAGGAGGAGGAGGAGGAGGAGGAGGAGGAGGAGGAGGAGGAGGAGGAGCTGTATGCTATTGCCCCCTGCTACTGTGGGGCTGGGGCCCTTGCTGGTCGCCTCGTGGAGCCGGAAAATACTAGGAAGCATGCATTGAGGGTGCCAGACTTCGAGCAGCAGAAGCCCATCTGGTAGTGCAGATGAAGATGATGAGGCGTGACCGAAGGAGACTAGATACAGTAGACATAGCAGTACATAGCACGTGTGATGCCTGTCCCCTTGAATAAAGCAAAACCATTTAAAAGACCTCTCCCGTTTAGCAGGAAACCGTTGAGCAGGAAACCCTTAAACCACTAACCCCTAAGTTTTAGACACACTTTCTTGTCCTATATCCAGAAAATTCAGGCAATGACAGTATTGGCTCCAGGGATTAAGCAGCGAAGTACAGAAGTAGTGGCAATCCGCTTTGTTGGCGGATTGCTGTCGTTCTGTTACGGGTGCAATGAATCGAGGTAGCGAGAGTTGCACTAAGGTGTCAAATGAGTATCAACATGTGAGTGAAGGCATGAGTGAACATTTATATGCGAAACGTGCAAACGGTAACGCGGTGCGTGCGAGCTAGCTAGTGCTACGCTGGCAGCGAGGCTCGGGCTAGTCCCGAAGCGTAGGCCGACACGGCCCGGCCAGCAGTGCGAGGTTTGGCAAAACAGCGCGCGCAAAGTTGGCGAAGTCCCGTTAGCAGTAACAAGCGAACAACGGTTGTTGCCGTACGCGATGTAGTCGAGCTCCGTAAGGAATGCCCAGAAAATTCCTTACACTACCCCCCCCCCTCAAGAAGCCCCCTCCGCTACGCGAGTGTGTGTATATCGCGGAATCCCCGGCTCCTCAAGTACACTTGCAGAGTAGGGTGGTTTTCAATGTTGGCCAGGGGCACCCAACTATCCTCAGTTGGCGTGCGGTCCTTCCAGCGAACGAGGAATTCAATCCTTCTGATTCCCGTGGGGTGTCGAATCCGATGGCTCAGGATTTTTTCGGGCTCGATGATCGGCTCCGATGCAGGGCGAGTCATGGATGGCGGGCGGTGGCGAGGCAGTTGGCTTGTGGTTGGGATGTATGGGCGAAGCAAGCTGACGTGGAACGAAGGGCTGATATACCAGTTGGTCGGTAACAGTAGGTGCGTGGTTACTGGCGTGATCATGTGGCTGATTTGGAATGGGCCACAGTAGCGTGGTCGAAGTTTCGGGACGTCGGGCAGTCGCAGATTTTGTGTGTCGAGCAGTACGTAATCCCCTGACAAATATGTGATGGGGCGGCGGTGGCGGTCAGCGTTGCGCTTAGCGATGACGTTTGCTTTTTTAATTGCTTCCGCGGCTCTGGTGCGGGCAGCTTGCAGAATTTCGGCGAATTGTTGCGCACGTGGTGTCGGGTTGTCCGGAATCGGCGTCATGGGCACTGTAGGGTTTTGCCCGTAGTTCAGGTAGAAGGGTGACTGCTGCGTCGTCGCTGACGTGGCATTGTTGTACGCGAACTCGATCAATGGCAGCTGCTGTTCCCAAGTCGTGGGGTCGTCGCACGTGGCACGAATCAACTGCTCCATCGTCTGATTCGTCCGCTCCATTTGGCCGTCGGTCTCGGGGTGGTACGACGAACTGAACTGTAGCCTGGTCCCGAACTGCTCCCAGAGGTTTTTCCAGAAGTTGCTGGTAAATTTCGTGTCCTTGTTGCTGATAATCGCTGCTGGTATCCCGTGCAGGCGAACAACGGCTGCGATGAACAAGCGAGCGGTCTCCTTGGCTGAGATCGACTTTTTGCACGCAACGAAGTGTGCCATCTTCTTCAGCCTGTCAACGACGACCATCACCGCGTCGTTACCCCCAGGGTTCGAAGGTAACCCTATGACAAAGTCCATGGTAACCTGCTGCCAGGCGTGCTCGGGCGGTGGTATTGGCTGCAATTGACCCGCCTTCCGCTTCCTTGAGCTCTTCATCACCTGACAAGTGGGGCACGAGCCCACGTGTTGCTGTACATCGGTCAACAGCTCCGGCCAGTAGTAGTACCGCTGCAGTTGCTGTCGCGTTTTTTCTACCCCAAAATGTCCCGAGGTAATCCCGTCATGTGCCTCCTGTAGTAGCAGCTCTCTCAGTAGTGCGTACGCGGGTACCCAGATGTGGTTGGTGCCTTTTTTTACGTAATAAACTCCTTTAGCTTCTGCGAGTTGCTGTAAGTTTCCAGTCGTGAAAAATGGGTTGGTGCGGTATCCGTGGGTGAATAGGCCTGTTAAAAGTGGGTTGGTTTGGGCAAGTAGGATGGCGTGGAGTTGGGCGGTGGGGCGGGTGAGTGCGTCGGCGATGTTGGAGGCGCCTTTTTTGTACGTAACCGTGTAGTGGAAGTTGGACTCGATGTAGCCCAACCAGCGAATCTGTCGCGGATTGAGATTTGGTTTGGCGCGTAGGTACTGTAGTGATCGGTGGTTTGTCCGTACAGTCACGTTGGCGCCAGTCAGATAACACCGCCATAATTTGAACGCGTGCATGATCGCCAACATTTCGCGGTCGTGTATCGGGTAGTTGCGTTTGGGCGGGTGCAGCTTGCGGGACTCGAACGCGATTGGCTGGAGGCCGTCCCCGAAATCCTGCAACAGTACTGCTCCCACAGCGATGTCACTTGCGTCGGTGACGAGCTCGAACGGACGGTGTGGATCTGCGATGTGAAGCACGGGCGGTGAGCACAAAATATTTTTGAGGGCCAAGAAGGCAGCTTGCTCTTTCTCCCCCCACGTATACTCAACCCCCTTCCTCAGCAGGTCGGACAACGGGGCAGTAAGCTTCGCCATGTCGGGGACGAACCGACGCACGTAGTTGACGAACCCCAAAAAACTCTGCAACTCGGTCAAGTTGGTCGGCGCGTGCCACGCTTGAATCGTCGCAATTTTCTTCGGGTCTATTTCCACTCCTGCAGCTGAAATAACGTGTCCCAAAAACTCCAGGCGGTTCTGTAAAAATTCACACTTAGACGCTTTTGTCAGTAGGCGGTTCTCACTCAGTATTTTAAAAACTACTTCGATGTCCTGTAAGTGCTGTGCTCTGTCAGGGCTGTAAATCAGTATGTCGTCCAGGTATACGATGACGCACTTATCTAAGAGCGGGCGGAAAGCCTCGTTCATGGTCATTTGAAAAGTGGCTGGGGCGTTGGTCAGTCCGAAAGGCATGACGGTGTATTCGAAGGATCCCTAGCGTATTTGGAATGCGGTCTTAGGGCAGTCGGGTGGATTGACGCGAATCTGGTCGTAACCCCCGCGGAGATCGATTTTCAAGAAATCCCGGGCTGTGTGCAGTTGGTCGATCAGTTCGTCGGCTCGTGGGATGGGGTAACGGGATTTGATGGTAACCCTGTTCAGTGCTCTGTAATATATGCACATGCGAAATCCCCCATCTTTTTTCAGTGTGAACAGTATCGGTCTGCGAAGGGCGACGAACTAGGGCGAATGAATTCCTTCTCGAGCAGGTTATCGCTGCTTCCTCAGTTCATCCAGTTTGGGCTGGGTCAGACGTAACTGTCGCTGTACTGTTGGCTGTGCCCCCGGTTCTAACTCTATCCTGTGGTCGTGCGGTCGCTGAGGTGGCAGTCCCGTCGGAAAGTCGTCCGGGAAAATGTCGCTGTACTGCGTCAACAGTGCTGCCAGGTCACTCGGTACGTCGGCCAGCAGTTTCTGTAAATCCCCTCCTTTGTCTGCTGCCTCGGCTTCCTGAATGTCGACCGCATACACGTTAGCTCGTGCCGCTACAGCGCGTTTCATCGTGATCGCGTTGACACGCACCGACGAAGACTCAGGTGAGCCCCAGCGAGGTAAGGCGATGCTGTTACCGTTCACTCGCACAGTGCAGTCACGCGTCGTCCAGTCGATTCGCGGATTGTGTCGTCGCAACCAATCACGCCCGAGTAGAATATCAGTTCCGTTGAGGGTCGTTGCGTGCATTTCCTGGCTAAATATGAAGTTACCCCCGCATCGAATCCGAACCCGGTCTACGCGTTCCCGTATTGCTAGCGGCGTGGCGTCTACCAGTCTTGCATCGATCTTAGGTAAGCATTTGTCCAGTGGCAGTCGTAGTTTTCGTGCTGTGGCAGTGTTGATAAGGCTGTGGCTAGCTCCTCCGTCTACGAAGATTTTTACTTAGTCCATCCCGATTTTCCCACTAAGCTGTATGGGGCTGTCTACCGTAATACCCTCCTCATTCGGCCGGGTGTGGTCGATTGCGTGAACCGGCACAATCACTCGGTGAGGGTTGGTTCGGTCGGGCGAGCGGCGTGACCTGTCAGTAGAGGGCCCATTTGCTACTGACTCCCAGTGTTTCCCTGCTGCTTGGTCTGTTTCTGCTGCTCAGCTTCCCCCTTTCCCTTAGCGTTTTCCGAGCGTTCGCTCTTGCGATGTCCCGGCCGATTGCACGCAAAGCAGCGCCCTTTGAATGGTGCGGCAGCGGCATTTGCGGCGACGGCATGTATCGTGGCGCCCTCGTTCGTCCCACGATGGCGATGTCCCTAATGGCTGCTTCTGTAGGACCCCGGTCTCGGTCGGCGGAAGAAGTCAAGTTTCTCCGCCATAGCAAGAATCTCTTGAAAATCGGTGACGCCGCGAATCTGGATTTCCTGAGCGATGTCCTGCTTCAGGCCGCCGATGTAGCGGTCGATGCGCTCTCTCTCGTGCATGTATCCCACCTGCTTGCATAGCGCCAGAAACCCGCTCGTATAATCCTGGACGGAACCGAGTTGGCGCCAAGTGCGTAGCCTCTGTCACGCCGCGATCGAAGCCGTGATTGGCTCGAAACGAGCGCGCAGACCTGCGCACCACGCGTCCGACGTGCGATACTGGGGCACCTCCACGAAATACGACGGCGCCCAGGGTCCGGTTTGTCCTTCCCGTGTCGGTAGAGTCGCGTAGTCCACCGGCTTCGTGACGATGACGCGCCACCAGTCCATGGTGGGTCCTCGCAGCAATGACATGGCGTAGCAAATCTTCGCCGTATCCTCGAAGAAGACATTCAACGTGAAGAGCCACGCCTGAACGGTAGGACCACCCCGCTGACTTGGGTCAAAGCATGGCGGACGCTGCGGCTTTAACGGCATCGGCGACGGAAGAGTTGATCCGCATGCCGGCACCGAAATCGTGACTTGAGGCTGCGTTCTGGCCGCATTCGTCGCGTCGGGGTGTGTCATGCCGTGGTCGTCGTCTCCGTCATGGCAGATGACGCCATCACTTGCGGCGCTCGCGGGTTGCCCCACACTCCCGTGCTGTGATGCTTGTGGTGCGGGCTGAATCGGAGTGCCAGGTGCTTGGGATTGTACTCGTACGAGGTCGTTTTGCAGGGACGAGCATTCTGCCGTCAGCGTCGCAATTTCCTCGGCGCTCTCGCGGATTTGTCGCAGCAGATCGTTCAAGTGCTCCTGCGTGAGGGTTGTGACGTTGATGTGTTCAGCCATTTTGAAGGGCGTCGGCTCGTCTTAGTCTAGGCGCAGTCATGGTTGCACGCGTTTACGAGAGAACGCGAGGACAGCGGCTCCTATGTGCTAAGGTGCGTGAGTCCCTTCGAGCGAAAAATCAAATGTGGGTTTCCTGGGGTGCGGAGATGTGCGGTCCGAAAGAAAGGGGCTCTGAATACCAAGTGTTACGGGTGCAATGAATCGAGGTAGCGAGAGTTGCACTAAAGTGTCAAATGAGTATCAGCATGTGAGTGAAGGCATGAGCGAACATTTATATGCGAAACGTGCAAACGGTAACGCGGTGCATGCGAGCTAGCTAGTGCTACGCTGGCAGCGAGGCTCGGGCTAGTCCCGAAGCGTAGGCCGACACGGCCGGGCCAGCAGTGCGAGGTTTGGCAAAACAGTGTGCACGAAGTTGGCGAAGTCCCGTTAGCAGTAACGGGCGAACAACGGTTGTTGCTGTACGCGATGTAGTCGGGCTCTGTAAGGAATGCCGAGAAAATTCCTTACACGTTCTCTCATGGAAGCAGGCACGTGATGTTGATCTGGCTGGGTTTGCATTAAACAGAACCAAGGTATTAGATATAATAATATTATATATTCGCCTTTGTATAAGCGCATCTGCTTATACAAAATTACTCTATCATAAGTGCACCCTCTTAATAAACGTGCTATATTATAAGCACAGGCAACATCAATCTAGGGAAACGTGGTACCACCAACATCAATCATGACAAAGCATACAGTAGGAAAAATCCTGATGATAAAGAAAGTCCACAAGGCCAAAATACTATGGCGTACATATTGGACCAGCTACCTCACCGAAACAATTCTTGGCGTTATACATGTTGAACTGTGCTTGACCATTCATGAAGTACTTTGCAAGTACATTTGAGCACGACTTGTCACCAACCACTTTAGTCTTGTGGCCAATTCTGCAGCTGCCACTTGTGAAGGACCAATACTCTGCCCTGATACAAACCTGGCATAAGAAGCGAAGTGAACAAACTTGACAGGTGAAAGTTGGTAACAAATGAAGAATACAGCTCATGAGGGCAAAATGCTTTTGGATGAAAACGCTGCAGTATCAGATGTAGTCACATTTGTCGTTGTGTAATCGCATACCCGTATTCAAGGGTGCGCTGATATCCGAAAAATCACAGGTAATGGATTTCGGGAACTCGGAAATTCATTACGCGCACAAAGAACATGCTCCACTTCCGAGCCCTTACCTCCACTTTGGTCCCGCTAGGAATTGTTCTGGAGCAGGTGAGGCCAGGATTGCTGCGGTACAGCTCAGCCCAGTTGCTTCCAGTTATAGCTGCACCCGGTTCCTTGGTGGCCCTTCGGAGCAACACCTCACACGTGTCTTGAGATGTCAGCGTGCCATATCTCACAGAATCAAAAACGCTGTAGGCGAAATAAGCGCTGCGCTCAATGCAGACAGACAGGCCCGCGTTTAGGCTATTGGATGAACAATCAAGGCCTGGGTTCAGAATTGACAGATCGATTTCACCCAACTGCTTGGTGATGGATGAACAGGTGTCACCCTGCAGGGTCGAAAATGGCATGGAAGAGTGCACATGATGAGAGCATGCCAGCATGGTAACACTATATTGAGGTGGTGCTTATACGACTAGCCAGCTTCGTTGAGACCATGGTGTGGTGAAATCAAGAGGCAAACAAATTAGACCTTGAGTGTGTAGAAGAAGGCAGTGCAAGGCGTTTCAGGAGTACCACCAAGCTGAAGAACAGTGCCTTTCAACAATGGCTGGCTGCAGATGCCCTGCTTCGTAAAATGAAATTCATGGAGGGTGGGGTGAGTGCGACGGTGCGGTGAGTACGATTGTGTGGCCATACGCCTTGCACACCAATACAGGGCATGTGAAATGTTTCAGGTAAAAAAGTTGCGCTCTTTATACGGCTGATGCACACAAGCAGGAACATATAGTGTCCAACACAAACTTCAACATTGTCAGTAATACGAGTGCCCATAGAACTTGATTCTCACCGGATTGTTAGCACAGAAAGTGTCCATCGAGATGCCAACAATCTGATAAACATCCAAGCATTGCCAGTTGTCCCCACTAACTGTCATGCTGGTGGCTGTGGTGTCCGCTGCAGATAGTGAGGAGAGCAGCGGAAAGGCATCAAGCAAAGAGAGAAAGGGTAGCAAGGTTCGGAAAAGGTCATCGCACATTTGCCTTGCTATGCTGGACATTCCAACCATGACAACTTGAAAGAATGAAATCCAACAACTTGAACGGTTGAGGCATCACCTGGTTCACAGGTGGGGAAGCCATAATTTGTAGCTGTTTCAATGTGGTTGGGAGGGCAGATGCAGGAGTAGGAGCCCTTGAGATCGTTGATGCATGTCCCCACGTAGCAGGGTTTCCTGAAGTACGACCCACACACGTCCACTGCCACGGTGGACAGATTGGAGAGAGGAAATGGACGGGCCACGAGGGACATGACGAAGTTTGAACCATGAGGTAAAGGGAGGGAGGAAAGAGAGGGAGGAAGAGCGAGATGGAGGGCGAGAGGTTGAAAGAAAGGAAGAGGGCCTAAGTTCGAGAAAGAGAGAGGAGAGAGGGAGGAGAGGGAGGGAGGGAGGGAGAGAGAGAGAGAGAGAGAGAGAGAGAGAGAGAGAGAGAGAGAGAGAGAGAGAGAGAGAGAGCAACAGCTGCTAGACACAGCCAAGCATAGCGTGTGCCAAGAAGACTTTCTAGGACCCTTCTTTTTTGCTGGGAACATGCGAAGTTACACTTTGGTACAGCCATATCTTACCATAAGCACATGTCTTCGAGCCAACTCCATTATCCACCTCAACAAAAGGTTGCCTCATATCTTGAGGAACTTGAGAAATATTGCAGCTGCAGCTCTGGCCTTCATTGACCTCTTGACATGGGAACCGGCCACATGGGTTCATTATGTCGTACTGATCCTCATCGTCACGATAGCTTCTTCTACAGGGGTCCCCTGGAACTGAAAGGCGACAAAGGGATACAAACAGAACGCATGACAATGGGAGATGGATTGATGCAGAAAAATACGAGGCTACTGACTCTACAACCCATGCCACACTAAGCACCCAATCCAGAACCACACTCTCAGTTGTCAGTATTATGCCTCATACAATTTGTTTCACTTTGTTTCTGAAGGGAGCAAGAGGGTCCATGGCATGCAAACCTTACGTGGAAACTGCCCACAGAAAAATGGTGAAGCTGAAAATGGGTTGAGTGCACTTGCTTTGGACAGAAGGATAAATGGCTAACCCCTTGAAGGATAATGCATCAGGTATGACAACGACGATAGGGTAGATGCCTCACTCTTGACAACGGGGTACATGCCAGGCAGCACGTTGATGCCACAAACGCCATCCCCTCCCTCAATGGCCATGCTCATGTGGCCACCGTCGCCCCAGCCAACTCCCCATGAGTTGCGGATGATCCAGAACGGAGGAGCAATGCGTCTCTGGCTGCCATCATCTCTATTGATGAAGTAACCAATGACGAGTACAACATGGTTTAGACTTCCAGTGTAGCAAGCAGGGTCCTGGTACTTGAACGTCTGAAGCAGAAAGGGGAGAGGCCATACAGCTATTGTAAATACTGAGGACAAGAAGATTCAGCTTTGCTACAACCACCAGGTTCTCCTAAATGTCTAGGTTGGCATAAACGCGTTTGGCGTATATACGCGTTTCATATATACGCTATCGTATGCATTCTATACGCTGGAGGGGTCTGATCGAGGATACGCTTTTTTGGGCAGGAAAAAAACTTTCACGGGCAGGGTAAAAAACGCAGTCCTCAACATTGGGGAGGTATTCCCTGTTCTCACTAAGACTTTCGTAGGAATTTACTAAGTCTGAACGGCGATTGGGGTGGGATGTGGAGTAAGCACTCTCGCTAGTAGGAATCGGAAGGATTGCAAGTGGGAATGTAAACTAGAATGAGCAGTGGAGTTTTGCTGGCTGGTAAATAGCGTAAGTAGGGTTTGTTCGGAAACATTTTTGAGAGGTTGGAGTTCATAGATGAGATGGGTTTCAGTGCGGTAGACATGAGCACAAGGGCGAACACCTGTTCGGTTCGCCTCGAACGTGTTCGAGGCGAACCAAACAGGTTTGTTTTTTTTTCTTAAATTGTTCGCCGAACAGTGTTCGATGTTCGCCCGAACACGTTCGTGTTCAGGCCGCTGCTGCAATTTGCCCCGCGACGAACACGAACGTGTTCGAGGTTCGCCCGAACACGCCTTCACAGGCGAACGGTGAACACGAGTTTTTGCTTAAAGTGTTCGCCGAACCGAACAGTGTTCGGTTCGGCAAACGGATGTCTTCGTCTAGGGGCGAACACGAACATGTTTGTGTTCGCCCCTTGCTCATCCCTACAGTGCGGTACTAAACGAATGTCCAATTTTGGACTCCTGCAATCTTGAAAGGCACATTCCCGCTTCCCTATACCGTCGAATTGCATCCGACTTCGGCGAAATGCTCAGCAGAAGATTCCTCTTCTTTCCGTATACAAGCGATTTTTTTCCCGGGCAGCCCGAAAATCTTTCTGATAGCGTATAGCGTATTAGCTAGCGTATCACGTTTTGCGTATACACGCTAGCGTATGAACGCTGTATGCTTTAGTGTCTGAGCATATATTCCAACTTAGCTAAATGTTGCGCAATGTGTTATTGTGAATGTACATTTCATCATCCTCAAAGAGTGCACCACGAGACACAAATGCTGGAATGACTCACCCCATCATAGATGATGAACGTATCAGCTAAGGCCTCAATGTGAACCACCACTGGCTGGCGCCGCACTGCCAGCATGAGACCCTCATACCCCTTGAAGTACGCATGCTCAAATGCGTGCACCGGATACGGTGTTGCCTAGAAATAGGAGAAAAATCTCAATAACTTAATTATAAAGGGAGAAGATTCTCCAAGGGAATTCAGAAAGGATGCATGCCGTCATTTAGTTCTTCTATGGAAAAGTAAACACATCAGCAGAGACCCATTGTGCAGCACAGACACGGATCAATGCATCACCCACCTATCAGTGTCGCACTTGTCCATTCGAATTATCACTGGTTTTCAACTTATATCTTACTTTCCTAATTAGTGAATTAGGTGCTCTAACCGCAAGTTCTGAAAACTTCGAAGTGCACATACATACGCATCTATCATGACTGGACCTCACCTCAATTACAATCTGAACATTTTTAAGTGCACATAATTTCGTATCTCTCATGACCTGACCACCCCTCAAATACCAGAACCTCATTCTAGTTGCCTTACCTGGTTACTGCCTCCTTTGAGTCCACTGCTGCCATCAAGAGTCACAAGCTTCTCAAAGGCCGCAGTGGGGGAGCCTCTAGCAGTGCACTTTGTATCGGTGAGCCCCACGGCTGCAAAGAGTGGCCCCTCTGACAGCTGAGGAGCAATCTGATTCGTTGCAATGCCATATGCAGCCTCCACGCTCGCCACCACCGCATACGCCCAGCATGCACCTGCGAGAAGTGAGGGTGAAAAACATTTACAATGAAAGGCAGTCACAATAAATCATCCTGCAGTACTGCGGAGACCATGCAAGCTGAATAACTGTACACCTCATTAGAATATTTTTAGCGACATACTTCAAGTTCCCACCCTCATGCCACTCACTGCAAGCCATCTGATCCTTGACAGGCCAGCCAAGGAAGGGCACAGAGTCCCAGGTGTGGAAGTCACAGACAGCCCAGGAGTAAGTGTTGGTCATTGTCAATTCGTAGTCCGCGCTTACATAGCGGAAGAATGGGGTGGCCCCAGGTGGTGCAAATGCGCCCCAGGCTAATTCGAGGCCAAGGGCTGTGAAGGGCAGAAGTGTGGATTTAGTGAGACATGTAGATTCAGAGACATGGGAGGGTGGTAGTTAGGAAGCATACATGGCATCCAAAGCAGAGATCAGCTGTGGAAATCTTGTTGAACACACGCAAGTGGCATGACTCATTAGTCCAAACAATCTCACTTGATTATGTGCACTCGACATAATTATACAGGAGCGAATCTGTGCTGCAAAAATTTCTTGAGTTCTGTATGTCACATGATGCACAGCTCACCTTGAGTTGTACTCTGGAGTAGCTTGGGCGGAGGCACACGTGTAAGTAGACACAAGTGAGAATAACAACCACAGCAGTTTTAACAGGACGGTTGGGTCATAAAAAAATGGAAACTTCCCCATGAGTGGCTGGCAAATCACCAGAAAACTTGCCAACAAGGTGCAAAAAAACGTCGGTTTGTTCCAAATTTGACCGTAAAATACCGTATCGTATTAACCACCGTGTATAAAAAAAGAACCCCAAACAAAAATTAACAAACAAACAAACAAAACAATTACTGGAAATACAACATGAGGGTTGAAAAAAACATCATGTTCTTTCAAAAGAAAGGTCACCTTGGTAATTATCCACAAGTACAATGAGGGGCCCGATAAAAGTGCTGCTGATGCATTATGAGATTTGTATAACAAAAAAACGTCATTTTTTCCGCTCAAGGTACCGTAAAATACCATCAATAAAAACCATTCGTTATTTTACCTGCCGTTTTTTCCACCTTGCTCGCCATGAGTCGGGGTGGCCTCGTTGCGACTTCAAAACTAGGCCGATACGGCTGAGTTTGAACAAAACCTCCATGATCAAGCCACATCAAACCGGCTTGGGTCTGACCGACCACGAGCAACAATCAGTTCGCATTGGTCACCACAACAGTGGCAGAGGTGACCTCACATTTGTGGTTGCGAAATTGCCGTTCTCGCCGCCTCCGACATGAATACCACCACCCTCCCCCAACTTGGATAAACTCGCCAATTGGACAGTCATCGTCATCAAGCATTCACCTCAGATGCTCTTGTCATTTGGACACCCATCACCAGCACCACTACCCCATTCAATAAGTACTTGCCTGCACTCATGCCAGACTTGAGAATGGAATGCCTCTGGAAGGGCTTCACAGTGGTGGATGCCACGAAGCCAAAGAAGAATGTCGGCTGCTGCACAGTAGGCTGCAGCACCTCACACAGCGACAACGTGCCCTGCAGTAGTGGCACAGGTGGCTTCACTTTAGAGTCCTGTAGAAACACCCTGACTGTGCCACGATTACATGGGTCGTAGTCCACCCATGCCGTATACTCATCGCCACTGGTCAGATGGAATGAGGATTCCACTGCGACCACGGATTTATCCAGGCCATTTATGTTGAGTCCCACATGCTGCTGCTTCATATCACTGTGCTTGGCGTTTGTAAGCGTGTCGAACTCAACGTCTACACTCCGCATTCCCATTCCACCATACCCTACGCCATCAGCTTTTCCCAACTTGCCCTTTGCCGCAATCACAAACGCAAAGCCATTGGACCCAACAGAACCATACTGGGGAGTTAGGGCGAAGGTAAAGTTGACAATGAAAGCCAGCTCCACACCACATTGCGTTCTATTAAAAGAAGAAAGGGTATGCAAACAGGGTCACTGGCTTTGCCATAAACTTCCCCACTGTCTCCCGCCGCGTCCCCCTTGTAAGCACAGTGTATGAGGGGAGAATGGTCCTGGTGATTGAGAAGCTCTGATGCCAGCCTGAAAATATGATATGGATGCGAGTGTTGGAGCAATGATGTCCTGTAAGCTTGATAACATATTGGTACATAAGACGTGCGCAGATCAGAAAGGCACGTCAACACTGGTTTAGGGTTTGGCACTAACATGCGTAAGCCACAGCATACAACAAGTGTGAGATTTGTACAGCCACAGCCAGTAAGTGTGGGTGCCTACGCCGATGATATACAACATGTTGAAATGTGTTTGGCAAGGCAAAAATGAATGAAGTGCATGAGCCAATACCTTCTGCAAGACAGTTGATTCTTCCGACACGAACATATCCCAGTTCACGCACACATGTTGGCACCAAGCTGGGCCCGTCTGGGTAGCACATGCCATGACCATCACAAGCACTGGTGGTATTGGTGATGCCACAGAACCCCATGCACTCTACTGCAGGCCGCTGCTGCGTGACCGAACAGGTGGGCGGCTGTGTGAAGCAATTGCCAGGAACATGGCGGTCAGTGCAGGTATATATTGTAAGTGAACCCGTGAAGTAGTTGCTCGAAAGGTCAATTCTGGACAATGAAAGACCCGTAATGGGGCCCGAGAAGTAGTTGTGAGAGGCGTCACTGCCATGATGCGATGAGGCAGAAAATGGTTATAGGGAACACAGTATAGGGAAAAAAAAAAATTGTTACATACGCAGTAAAAACGTTTTTGTGGAATGAAGGCATGCAAAGACATGGGAGGGAGAGGCGACATAGGGGAGAGAAGGAGGAGGGGGGTGGGGGGAGGAGGAGGAGGAGGAGGAGGAGGAGGAGGAGGAGGAGGAGGAAGAGGAGGAGGAGGAGGAGGAGGAGGAGGAGGAGGAGGAGGAGGAGGAGGAGGAGGAGGAGGAGGAGGGAGAAGGGAGGAGGAGGAACAAAAAGAGAAACAGCACAAGGAGGCAGCGGAAAGAACTGGATGAAGCCGAACAAAAGGATAGTTAAGACATAGAGCTGGAGAATTGGAGCATTAAGACAGTTAAACAGGGAATGCATCACATCACGGGGGAGGAGCGAGGAGAATAAATGTTGAAGCTAGAATAGAGCATGCACAACAGAATTCAGACCACGAGTCAGCTTAAGCCTAAAGGGCAGGTGAAGGACGCAGAAACAGGATGACTTTACGGAACAAAGATGAGTGTAATGGTGTAGGGAGTTACAAGCCATACGGAAGCAATGGGTTACGGTGGGGGAGTTTGCAGAAAACTAAATAAGGGCGTATATCAGTTCATGTCATGAGCGCTGTGCAGGGCTACTGTTTGTGTCATCCTAAACCCACTCTTCCCCATCAGTGGTTTTTGGATGACACAAACAGTTGCTACGCAAACTGCCCATGACACAAGCTGAAATAAACCATAACCCGAAACAAGGCGGAAAGAGAGTACAGGAAAGAAGATAAATTTACAGTTCAAAGGAGGGGTGAGAAAGGTTATATAACATTCTCAACATAAGACAAACGTAGTTTTGATATCAGTGGTACTTGGAGGAAATGTAAAATGTAAGCAGAAGCAAAGAAATTCAATGCAGTGGCAACAGTATAACAATTTGAGAATCCGAAAGTGCAGGGAAGCAGATGAGAGCAGAAGGCAGTGAACGAGGGAAGGGGAGAGAGGACATTGACATTTTAATAGGCGAGACCTTGGTATGACTATTATGATGGATTCATATTATGTTTGGGCCGACTTTGGAGCCTACATAAAATTTACGTTTCTTCTCACCATTTTTCCTGAATGGGTCACACCCTGGATTCTACAGTGGTTTCACCTTAACCTGGTCAGTAAATAAATCTAACCGTATGGTTAAG
Organism: Closterium sp. NIES-65; assembly: GCA_948144175.1. Taxonomy (NCBI): domain Eukaryota; kingdom Viridiplantae; phylum Streptophyta; class Zygnematophyceae; order Desmidiales; family Closteriaceae; genus Closterium; species Closterium sp. NIES-65. The sequence continues at coordinate 1,672,699 of CANXME010002612.1, forward strand.
GGTTCATGGTGAAACCCCAATCCAGGCTAGAGACGGTGCGAATAATGTTTTGGTTTCCAGGGTAACACTCTGGTAGGCTCATAACCTCATTTCAACACGGAAGAACAACAGGGGATGGATGCAGGAAGGTCATGTTAGCCCTCTTTTGCCTCCCACGAATTGCATCTTCTATGTTCAAAAGCTTCATTCCAACGACTCACTCGACTTGCATGCTCCTCCAACCCTCTCCTTCCTCGCAGCCCTCGCAAAACACTTCCCCTCTTCTGTCTCTCCCTCCATTCTGTTCCATGATAACTGCTCCATGATAACTTCTTGCCATTGTAAGCTACTCGTCACCACTCCATATAGCTCGATATAAATCTCCAATAGTCTTACCTCAGGCTTCCAAAACATATTCTCACACAACGTGGGATTGGGAAGTAGACAAGAAGAAAACCACTAGAGGCCTCACAGGAACGCCAAGGAAAGTAAGGATGCGGTAATGCCAGAAGGAATGGGACCACTGAATCGATTGTTATTGAGGGTCCTGAGAGAGGTACCACACAGGGACGCCCAAGACAGAGAAACTATGGGACAGACTGGTATTACAAGGATACAACAATGGCATCGCAATTTAATGTCTGGGATCAACCATCCATGTTCATAGTGTCAATATTCGCATTTCTATATTTGTTCTATGTACTGGGACACAATGGACCAAGCGTTCAGGGAGAAGGCATTACAAGTAATTCAGTCGAGTGAGGGTTGAAACAAATGAAATATTGCCCGTAAGCTTGTTGCTGGCCAATGTACTGCACTTTCAGCAAGGGCATAACGGGTACATTCAAGTGGCGGGAAACAGTGAAGTTACGACTTTCATCGACGCAACATTTCTAAAAGAGAAAAATGAAGGAGATGAAAGGTGAGAACCAGGACAGAGGCTTTTCAGAACACGGGAGTCAAATGGGGAAATTTGTGAACAATACCATGGCCGGATGCACAATAATATTAGGAAATGATGGTAACAGGAAATCAACAGTGGAGGAAGCTGGTACCAGAGAAGAGAACCGAAGGGAGGATGACAACAGAAATAAAACAGCACATGACTAGTAAGAGAATAAAGACATGTACATATCTGTACTAAGACCATCGAACAGCACTCTCTTGGCCATGAAAGGTGGAATCAGGTCAACAAAAGGCCCATACAATACTGTCAATTCTTTTAGCGAGCTAAGGGTGGTAGGAACGGGGCCCTCGAGCTGATTTCCTCCGAGATAACTATGTTTGTGAGGGTATGGAGAAACACCAAGCAATGCACGAGAGATGTAGGGGTGGCTGAGTGGGAGGGTATGAGATGAAAAATGTATCTAGTTCATGGGCAAGGATTTGAGAAAAAACAAGAAGAGAAAAGAAATTGTGAATCCTGAAACCGGATCAGAATGGGAACAATGGGGTACACATGTCACATGAGCATGAACATGTCTTTTCCTGGGCCAAAGCGGCACTTGGCTGTCCTATTCGACTCAAACCGGTCTTCTTCTGGGCCAAAGCGTGTCGAACAAACAGGGTTCGTTTTTTTTTTTTTTGCACAAACTAGGATGGCTTTGGCCGCACAGCTGATCTTATTGCTAATTTTCAAGCTCCAACACCCTTCACACCCTACCCTTTCCTTCCAGCAATAGCATAATGACTTATATGGAGTCAGAAAACACAATACTTCAGGCCTGAATCGGACCAAAACAGGTCTGACATGAAACACCATGTGGACTGACCCCACTTGCATATCCGTGAGTCAATTCATACAAAAGAAAGGGTATAATTTACTCTTCGGGGAGTCGTACGTCGGAGCAATGAAAAATGAAATTGAGCACATGGTGCTAGCTACAGCAGTGCGGAATGGAAGGAGAGAGGCATTGAGGATAGAAGTGATTAAGGGTAAATCTTTTAATAGCACACATAAATTAGTCGATCTTAAGAGAAGGCAAATTAAAATTGAGTACGTTAAAGCTGGAACCTTACAGCCATGACAGCCTTTTGAGATTGCCGATTCCGGATGGAATTGAGCCTGTGAGCTGACTTCTATCAGCACGTCTGTGAATCGTGAAAGTGTGAAAACAGAAGATACAGGGGTGGATGTGAGGAGGGAGGACTCATAATAGAATAGGGGAGGTATGGAAGAAAAAAACTATTCAAGTATGGAAATGGGCATTGGACAGGAGAATATTGCAGAGGGATGGTATGAAAACGAGATGAAGCGGAGCACATGGGACAGATGGTGAGCAAAAAAAAAATGAGGGCAGGAATAAAAAAAGGAAAATAGGTCAGGATGATCAACATTGAAATGCAGAACAAACGAACATGAGAGGTTCTGTTAGTGCGGTCATGGAGGCTGTAGTTTGTCCTCTGCACAACATGGGCTGTATCCTACACGAACCGTCTGCAGCGTTAAGTCCTCCCACAAACCCTCCCACAAATGGGTTGTTCCTTATTGCAATCGGCCTAAATTATGTGCAAGGGGGCTATAAGCATAGATTATGGGATGTAAAATCTGGTGGTGGTGTATGGGAGAGGAGATATACCATGGTAAGGACGTGGTCTCATTAGTGAGGAGAGGAGAGGACACAAATTGAAGAGGAAAGAAAATTTAGGAGGCAAAACAGCTGATCTGGAGGAAGAGGAAGAGATGGGAGAGCAGAATGAATCGGATCTGACAGGTAAATAAGTATTGTGAGTTTGCTGATTTCGTCAGGGATTGAACCACTGAGCTGATTTGGGCCAAAACTTCTGCCATAACCAATAAATGCACGCACGTCATAGACAAAGTACGTTTTGTTGCAAACAAAGTGCTTAGGAAAAACAATGAGTAGCACCACAGCAACATTAGGAGAGTCAATGTTATGCAAAGACAATCGCAAAAAAGAATGGGAGTCAGGACTTGTGTGTTGAGAGAACTGTTTTGCCTGCCCCAAGGTGTGAGGAACGGACAAGGCAGAGGGAGACGATGGAATGAGCAGAGTGTTGGCGAGTAGTGAAATGAGATGATACACGAGACTATAGACGGAAGGGCCTGACGGGGAGGAAGGGAAGACTGCAGAGGAGAGACGAAGCAGAAACAAGCGTGGGAAATGGCACAGAAGAGGACGAAAATCACAGCCGTGCCTCCACACACCCACCGAAGCCTCCAATTTTGTAGCCCTTTTCCCCACCAATCGCATTGTCTATCTAACAACTTGTATTCCAACTTCTACGTTCTCCGGGAGTGCCGCGGAATTGGAGCATTCTTGCATGTATATGTGGTTTTAAACTGGCGACTCTTGCTTCCATTCTTGCTGGACTTAAACACCACGTTGATATGCTCCAAAACAGCATAATCACAATCCGCCTACCAGGGTCTTGCTGCTACTTTATTAGTCTAACATAACTCTAGGTCGGCAACAGTCTACTTGCTATCGCCTATCGTGTTCTCCACGATCTCACGAATCCAACGATATGCGCAGCTCTGCTTGAAGTTGTCAATACACACTTCAGCAATTTTCAGAATCTCAATGTTGTGTTTTCCAGAATGAGTACAAGCAATTTTATAGTCAGGCAAGACACTTTGCAATTCGTAACGTAACTTGTATCCCAATGTTACGAGTGTGAAAATATTAGGTGTGGGGCCTAGGCTTAGTAGCCTAGGCCCACACTAGGAGATAGGTAAGTTCGAGTGGGTTAGGTGAGAGTCGAGAAATTGGAAGGGAAGTGACGTGACTAGCAAGAGTTGGGATACAAGTACATTGCCCTAAATTGGGTTGTACTCATTACAGAGTACCCCACTGCAGGCTAGACAGCAAATATATTCTGACACACCCCCATAGCCAAAGTGGGGTGAAATCAGCAGAGCAGGCAAAGCAGTACAAGCTCAGGGTGGATCACAATGTCACCACACATTCTGAGCACAAGTTCAAGAAGCAATAGTTAAAGTGCACAATTATCAGCAAAGCTAGTGGTGGTCACAACGGGCAGGTGAGGAGGAGGAGGGAGAGTGAGAGGAGAGGAGATGGGAGGCGACTGCTGAAGCTGCAGACACACGGGCAACAGGAACGGCTGGCACAGTGGCTACCGGGACAGCGCCCCGGACTACTGGAGTAACTGGCTCGGCGGCTACGAAGAGCGGCAAGAGCAACGGACCCACGGGCGACAGGCGCAGCAGGCTCACTGGGCTACCAGGACAGCGCCCCGGACTACAGGTGCTGCGGACTACAAGACGGCAGCCTCCGCTCAACCTCCCACAAACAGTCCCACCCCCCTGACACACACCCGCTGCTACACCCCTAGCTCCACTCCCACGCACCCCCCTTAAACCCTAAACCCCAGTCTCCCACACAACCACCCCCCTCAGCGACAGCTGCAGCAGTGGGAGACGACGCAGGAGGAGAAGGAAGGGGCGACACAAACGGAGCACCCCCACACCCGCAAACGGGGGGGGGGGGGGACAGTGCGCACGAGGGCGCAGACAGTAGCAGAGCGCACGGGGGCGCGAGCACGAGACACGGGCAGTAACAGGCACGGGCAGCACAGGCACGGGCAGCACAGGCACGGGCAGCACAGGCACGGGCAGCAACAGGCACAGGCAGCATAGGCACGGGCAGCACAAGCACGGGCAGCACAGGCACGGGCAGCACAGGCACGGGCAGCAACAGGCACGGGCAGCACGGGCACGGGCAGCACAGGCACGGGCAGCACAGGCACGGGCAGCACAGGCACGGGCAGCAACAGGCACGGGCAGCACAGGCACGGGCAGCAACAGGCACGGGCAGCACAGGCACGGGCAGCACAGGCACGGGCAGCAACAGGCACAGGCAGCACAGGCACGGGCAGCACAGGCACGGGCAGCACAGGCACGGGCAGCACAGGCACGGGCAGCAACAGGCACGGGCAGCATGGGCACGGGCAGCACAGGCACGGGCAGCACAGGCACGGGCAGCACAGGCACGGGCAGCAACAGGCACGGGCAGCACAGGCACGGGCAGCAACAGGCACGGGCAGCACAGGCACGGGCAGCACAGGCACGGGCAGCACAGGCACGGGCAGCAACAGGCACAGGCAGCACAGGCACGGGCAGCACAGGCACGGGCAGCACAGGCACGGGCAGCACAGGCACGGGCAGCAACAGGCACGGGCAGCACAGGCACGGGCAGCACAGGCACGGGCAGCGCAGGCACGGGCAGCAACAGGCACGGGCAGCACAGGCACGGGCAGCAACAGGCACGGGCAGCAACAGGCACAGGCAGCACAGGCACGGGCAGCACAGGCACGGGCAGCACAGGCACGGGCAGCACAGGCACGGGCAGCACAAGGCGTACCGGGCCCAGGGGCGGCTTCTGGGGTCCAGGGGCGGCACCTGCAGCTGGGCGGCGGTAGCTGCTGCGGCAGAGCGGCGGCGGCTGCTGCTGCTGATAGAGCGGCGGCTGCTGCTGCTGGGTCGGTGGCGGCAGCTGCTGCAGGTCTGGCGGCGGCTGCTGCTGCAGACTCTGGCGGCGGCTGCTGCTGTAGACTCTGGCGGCGGCTGCTGCTGCAGGCTCTGGCGGCGGCTGCTGCTGCAGGCTCTGGCGGCGGCTGCTGCTGCAGACCCTGGCGGCGGCTGCTGCTGAAGACCCTGGCGGCGGCTGCTGCAGCAGGCTCTGGCGGCGGCTGCTGCTGCAGACCCTGGCGGCGGCTGCTGCTGTAGGCCTGGCGGCGGCTGCTGCTGCAGGGCGGCGGCGGCTGCTGCTGCAGGAACTGACGGCGCCCCGCGGGTCCCGCATGGGGCGTCGCGACGAGCAGGGGCGACGCCCCGCGGGTCGCGCACGGACGTCGCGACGAGCAGGGGCGACGCCCCGCGGGTCCCGCACGGACGTCGCGACAAGTAGGGCGGCGCCGCGCGGGTCCCGCACGGACGTCGCGACGAGCAGGGGCGACGCCCCGCGGGTCCCGCACGGACGTCGCGACGAGCAGGGTGACGCCGCGCGGGTCCCGCACGGGCGTCGCGACGAGCAGCGGGGAGGGCAGCGCGCAGGCCCCCCGAGGGCGCTTCGAAGGACGGGAAAACCGCCGCGCGCCCCGAGCGCACGGCAGGAAGAAGGACTGCAGCGGAAGCATAGGGGCCCACAGGTCAAGGTAGAACGGGCTCTGATAACATGTGAAAATATTAGGTGTGGGGCCTAGGCTTAGTAGCCTAGGCCCACACTAGGAGATAGGTAAGTTCGAGTGGGTTAGGTGAGAGTCGAGAAATTGGAAGGGAAGTGACGTGACTAGCAAGAGTTGGGATACAAGTATATTGCCCTAAATTGGGTTGTACTCATTACAGAGTACCCCACTGCAGGCTAGACAGCAAATATATTCTGACAACGAGTGCAATTGAGTGAACGAACGAGAATTGCACTATCGAAGCAAAAAGTACAAAAATGAGCGAAGACATGAGCGAAGGATTATATAGCGAAACAATAGTGGTAACGGTAATGGACTGTGGTTGTCGCGCGGCGAGCCTGGGGCTGAGGTTGGGAAAGTGTCGAAGCGTAGGCCCGGAGCGCGGGTTACCAGCCGAGCCGTGAGGTTGGGATGCGATGTGCAAAGAGGGCGGGATAATGAATGATGCGATGGTCGTGAGTGGTAACGGTGCTGACTGAGGTGCTACAGTGACGTACGCGTTGAGCAGGGACGCGAAGTAAGGAAAAGGGAATTTCCTTACACTACCCCCCTCCCCAAGGAGGCCCCTCTTACGAGAGCGCATGGACGTCGCGGAAATTTCGGCTTCGCAGATACTCGGGGAAGACAGGGTGGTTCTCAATTTTATCCAGGGGGACCCAGTTGTCTTCTGTGGGCGTTCGGTCCTTCCAGCGAATTAGGAACTCTATTCTTCGGGCTCCCCGAGGGTCGCGGACTCGGTGGCTGAGGATTTTTTCAGGGGTGATGAGTGGTTCGGTTGGGGGACGTGTCATGCTGGTTGGGCGATTTCGTGGCAGTTGGCTCGTGGATGGGATGTAAGGGCGAAGTAGGCTGACGTGGAATGACGGGCTGACGTACCAGTCAGCAGGGAGGAGGAGGTGGGCGGTGACGGGTGTGATCATGTGGCTGATGCGGAATGGCCCACAATACCGGGGGCGAAGTTTTGGAGTGATGGGTAGGCGAAGATTCTGAGTGTCGAGTAAGACGAGGTCGTCGGGCGGATAAGTAACGGGTCTGCGATGTCGATCGGCGTTACGTTTAGCGATGATGTTTGATTTTTTGATTGCTTCTGCTGCCCTGGTCTGTGCTGCTTGCAAAATCTCGGCGAACTGTTGTGCTCGTGGGACTGGGTTGTCGGGATTCGGTGTCATGGGTACTGTTGGGTCCTGTCCGTAATTCAAATAAAACGGCGACTGTTGCGTCGTGGCTGATGGTGCGTTATTGTATGCGAACTCGATAAGTGGCAGCTGCTGTTCCCACGTATTTGGGTCGTCGCACGTGGCTCGAATCAGCTGCTCCATGGTCTGATTTGTCCGTTCCGTCTGTCCGTCGGTTTCGGGGTGATAGGATGAACTGAACTGTAAGCGCGTGCCGAACTGCTGCCACAGGTTCCGCCAGAAGTTGCTGGTAAATTTCGTGTCCCTGTCGCTGATGATCGACGCGGGTATCCCGTGCAGTCGTACGACGGTGGAGATGAATAGTCGGGCGGTTTCTTCGGCTGTGATGGATTTCCTGCATGCTGCGAAATGAGCCATTTTCGTTAGTCGATCGACGACGACCAGGATCGCGTCATTCCCACTCGCCCCAGCTGGTAACCCCGTGACGAAGTCCATCGTCACCTGCTGCCAAGCACGCTCTGGAGGCGGGATGGGTTGTAATTGCCTCGCTGGTCGCTTCCTGCTTGACTTCATGAGCTGGCAAGTGGGACACGATGCCACGTGTCGTTGCACATCGGTCAACATTTCTGGCCAGTAGTAGTACCGCTGCAGCTGCTGCCGTGTTTTTTCTACCCTGAAATGTCCCGAGGTAACTCCGTCGTGTGCTTCCTGTAACAGTAGTTCCCGCAGTAGCGTGTATCCCGGTACCCAGATGCGGTCGGTTCCAGTTTTTACGTAATAGACTCCTTTTGCCGCTGCGAATTGCTGTGAGTTGCCTCCTGTAAAGAACGAGTCTGTTTGATATCCGTGGGTAAATAGGCCGGTAAGCAGTGGGCTGGTCTGGGCGAGTAGTATCGCGTGGATCTGGGCAGTGGGGCGGGTCAGTGCGTCGGCGATATTCGATGCTCCTTTTTTGTATGTGACCGTATAGTGAAAATTCGACTCGAGGAAATCGAGCCATCGAATCTGTCGTGGGTTGAGGTGGGGCTGTGCGCGGAGGTACTGTAGAGATCGGTGGTCTGTCCGTACTGTCACGTCTGCGCCAGTCAAGTAGCAGCGCCAAACTTTGAATGCATGCACGATCGCGAGCATTTCGCGGTCGTGTATCGGGTAATTTCGCTCAGGCGGATGTAGTTTGCGTGATTCGTAGGCGATGGGTTGGAGGCCGTTGCCGAAGTCCTGTAACAGTACAGCTCCGATGGCGATGTCACTTGCGTCGGTAACCACTTCGAAAGGGCGGTGGGGATCAGCGATACGTAGAACGGGTGGTGAACAGAGGACTGTCAGAATCAGCGAACAGGAATGAATCAACTAGAAGTGAAAAGAGTACAAGTAGTAAACCCTAGAATTGTGTACCCCCTATGGGCTAACCCACTATAGCCTACACAAGTATAACATATATAATGTTTGACACACCCCCATAGGCAAAGTGGGGGAGAACAAGGGGTCACAAGACCAGTCAAGCAAAGCAAAGCAAGCTCAGGGTGGATCACAAAGTCACCACACAGTCCGAGCACAAGAGCAAGGCCAGAGGCCAGTTCACATGCAGGAGTACAGACATATATATAAAACTAGACAAGCAAGAGCAGGTATATATATATGTCACAGTACAAGTAAAGTCAAGAGGAGAGCAAGTGAGGCAAGACAAACACAAGACCCAGCTGGGTGCAAAAGCGGTGATGATCACAAGGCGCGAGTGCCTTGGTGAACACATCAGCAGTGTTGGCCTCAGAGGCCACGTACGCAAGTCGCAACTGACCACGCTGCTGCAGCTCACGAGCAAGGAAGTAGCGGAGAGCAATGTGCTTCGTTCTGTGCTCCAAGCGCTGCTCTCGACACAAGGCCAGCATGGCCTTGTTGTCTACGTACAGCACTGGAGGAGAACGAGGCGGCTCTCCAAGGTCAGTCAGCAGGTAGGTGAGCCAGCGAAGCTCCTGTGCAGCCATGGCCCCGGCGTAGATCTCAGCCTCACAACTGGAGCCGAGAACCGAAGACGAGCGAGTAGACCGCCACGAGACAGAGCCGGAACCAAGACTGAAGGTGTAACCCTGTGACGACCGCTGCGTAGCCTGGTCGTCAGCCCAAGAAGCGTCCGCGTGGCCGGTAAGGACCACTGGACTCCGCCCTCCAAGCACAAGCCCCATGCCCGACGTACTGCACAGGTAGCGCAATACCCTCTTCGCTGCAGCCATGTGCTCTGGTCTGTGTCTCCCAGGAGCAACATAGCGTGCAAGAATGCTCAGAGGATATGCAAGGTCAGGTCGTGTGCAGGTCATCAGGTACATGAGGCAGCCAACAAGCTCTGCATACGGACCACTCGACTCTACGGACTCATCCGAAGGCAGAGCTGAGAGTGAGTGGCGAGTAGGCAGAGGAGTGGCCTGAGGCGAGGAATACGTGAAGCCGAAGCGCTGAAGGACCTGCTGCACCATGTGTGACTGAGTCAAGGTAATGGTGCGGCGTGCTCTGTCCCGAGTGATCTGCAAGCCAAGGTAGCTGCGCAGTTCACCCAGGTCTGTGCACGTGTGTCTCTTCAGCAGTTCGGACTTCACGTAGGCGAGTCCAGCAGTGTCCGCTGTGGCAAAGACCAAGTCGTCAACGTACACGAGGATGTAGAACGGCGGCAGTGAAGTGTCGGTGCGCAGAAACAGCGACGGGTCAGCAGTAGAAGGAGCAAACCCAAGAGCCGCAAGCGTAGTCCTCAGTGTGTCGTGCCACTCACGCGGTGCCTGGCGGAGACCGTAGACTGGCCGTCGGAGGCTCCACTGGGTGCCAAAAGGGAAAGTCCCAGTGAAGCCAGGTGGACGGCGCAGCCAGATCTCCTCGTGCAGGCTACCCTGCAGGAACGCAGTGCTGAAGTCGAGAGAGTGAAGCTCGTAGTCGCGCTGAGCGGCTATGTGCAGCAGCACCCGAAGAGTGGTCATCTTCGGGGTGGGAGAGAAGGTCTGAAAGTAGTCAACTCCCTGCCGCTGACTGAAGCCACGAGCAACGTACCGCGCCTTGAAGACAGGTGGAGAGCCCGGCGGCCGCTTCACCCGGAAGATCCACATGCCACTGACGATGTTCGCCCCAGGAGGGGGAACTGCGTCAACGTAGGTGCCTGTGGACTTCCAGGAAGCCATCTCTGCATCCATAGCTGCCTGCCACTGAGAGGAGTAGGGACCCTCTACGGCCTCCGCGTAAGAACGCGGAGTCGGGATGTCTAGTGCATCCGGGTCTCCCTCAGGGGCAAGCAGTACAGACGCGAGATGAGGTGAAGCAGCCGCTAGACACTGTAACTCCTCCTGTCTGTCCTCTAGGACGTCCGTGCCAAGAGCACACTCACCCCCGACGGACGGAGGACAGACAGACGCAGACTCAGCAACAAGACCAGCAGCGTAGTCGAGACGACAGCGAGCAGCAAAGTCAACGAGCTCAGCGACTAGAGCCGACGCAGCAGTGGACTCAAAAGAGGGGTCAGTGACGACAGTAGCAAGCAGACGCGTGACAGTAGGACTGGCAGCGCGAAGAGAGTCCGACTCAGGGTCGGCAAGCGCAGGAAGAGAGGACTCAGGAGGAGAAGGCAAAGGGGCACGCAGAGGAGCAGTGGACGGACGCAGAGACATCCGGTGCGTGCCAGGGACAGGAGGAGGACGCTGACGCGAACCGCGACCACTAGCGCGAGCAGCACGAACAGGCGACGCGGGACGAGACGCAGGCTCACGACGCTCAGCAAGACCTCCAGTAGGACCAGTGTAAGGAGAGGGAGCAGGCAGAGGAGAGGAAGGCTCCAGCAGTGACTGCGACTGGACAGGCTGTGGACACTCTACCGAAGGAGAAAGACCAAGAACCTGCTGTAGGAGCGGAACGAAGTACGGCCGAGGCCGCGCGGCAGCTCCAGACTCAGCAGGGACAGCACCAGCACCCTCAGCGACAGCACCAGCGCCACCCACACCTCCAGCGGCAGGACCAACAGCAGTAGGCTCAGCACGAACGCCCTCAGCACCTCCAGCTCCAGGAGGACCCGCAGGTCCAGCAGCTCCGGGACCGGCAGCACCCGCACCCTCGACGGACGAAGAAGCTCCAGCTCCAGCTCCAGCAGCACCTCCAGACTCAGCAGCACGCCTCCAGCGGCGAGCGTACCACTCGCGCAGCTCCTGTGGAGAGAGGGGCTCCCGGCGAGACGCAGCAGCAGGAGAAACCCCAGGCTCAGCAGCTCCAGACGCAGTAGGGACAGCACCAGCACCCTCAGCTACAGCACCAGCGCCACCCACACCTCCAGCGGCAGGACCAACAGCAGTAGGCTCAGCACCAACGCCCTCAGCAGCTCCAGCTCCAGGAGGACCCGCAGGTCCAGTAGCTCCGCGACCGGCAGCACCCGCACCCTCGACGGTCGAAGAAGCTCCAGCTCTAGCTCCAGCAGCACCTCCAGACTCAGCAGCACGCCTCCAGCGGCGAGCGAACCACTCGCGCAGCTCCTGTGGAGAGAGGGGCTCCCGGCGAGACGCAGCAGCAGGAGAAACCCCAGGCTCAGCAGCTCCAGACGCAGCACCCCCAGGCTCAGCAGCTCCCGACCCAGCACCCCCAGACCCATCACCTCCAGGCACAGCACCCCCCGGCTCAGCACCCCCAGGCTCCGCACCCTCCGCAGTAGCACCCGCAGGCCCAGTACCCCCAGCAGTAGCACCCCCAGGCTCAGCACCCCCGCGCACAGCACCCCCAGAGTCAGCACCCCCAGGCTCAGCACCCGCAGCAGCACCAGAGTCACCTGTAACCTCGACCGGGTCAACGGCGTCTACCTGGGACACACCTGAGGGGGCAGGAACCTGAGGGGGGAGGGGGTCTACCGGGGGGGGAACCGGTACAAGGAAGTCCGGGGGAGGGGGGAGGGAAGGAGTGCGGTAGGGGAAGAGACGGTAGAAGGGGACTGACTCGTCGAACGTGACGTCCTGGGAGGACAGAACACGACGAGAGGAGGGGTGGTAAAACTGCCACCCTGGGGCGTCAGTGGGGAAGCCAAGGAAGACACAGGGAGCAGCACGAGGGGACAGCTTGTCCGCAGACAAGTCGCGGACAAACGCCCGAGATCCCCAGACACGGAACACAGACGCATCGCCAACCTTCCCTGTCCACAGCAAGGCTGGGGACATCGCAGGCCGAGAGACCCGGGGGTGAAGGTTGAGCTGATGCGCCGCGTACCTCACCGCAAACGGCCACAGAAAATGGGGGGCAGCCGCATGCATCATGGACGTACGAGCGACATCCATGACCATGCCAATGCGGCGCTCAGCAATCCCATTTTGCTGTGGTGAGTCCGGAAGCGTGAAGGACTGGCGGATGCCTCGCGCACGACAGTAGGCACGCAGAAGGCCAGAGGAGAACTCTCCGCCTCTGTCCGAGTGCAGACGCAGAACAGGAAAGTCCGAGCCGAAGCTCTTCCTGAGCTGGAGACGAGCCTCGCGGATCCAGTCGATCAGCACCTCAGTGACCTCACCCTTGCTGCGCAAGGGGAGGACTGTGGTGTAACGCGAGTAGTCGTCAACCACCAACAGGAAGTAGCGCTCGTAACCCTGCCCACGGACGGGGGCTGGGCCCCACACATCCATGTGAAGCGTCTGCAGGGGAGCCTCTGTCGGGGGGAAGTGGGAGGAGTGAGGAGTAGCCCGGAGGCGACCCTCGACACAGGGGACACAGGAAGGTCCTGGCCCGGAGGGGAGAGGAGGGAGAGACTGGGGAAGACCAGAGACAAGGACACGGGAAGCCATGCTCCGAAGACGGGGCAAGGAGGGGTGGCCAAGACGGTGGTGCCACAGGAGAGTCTCGTGAGACAGGAGGCGACAAGTACAGGGGGCAGACTCAGGACCAGACCTGGACGCAGCAGCAAACACCTGACCCGACGCTGCTACCTGACCGGACGCAGGGACAGGAGGAGACTCAGTGGTCAGGGTGTAGAGGCTCGACCCCGGCCGTCGCGAGAACGTGGCCAGGTGCCGGCCTGTGCGTGCGTCCGTGCAGTGGGTCACCCGCTGACTCGCAGGAGTGAACTGGTGAACCCCCGCATCCTGTAGGTCTGCACCACTCACCAAGTTCGTCGAGAACGAGGGGAGGTACAGGCCAGACAGGGTGCCCGAGGGGGCAGCCGGACACGGGAGGACAGTGGAGAAATGAGCGAGGACAGGACCCCCAGAGGGGTCAGCCAGGGAGACTGCAACCGGCCGACCAAGCGGCGTGAGTGTGGTGCGGTCCCGAAAGAAGGAGCGAGAAGCCCCAGAGTCAAGTGTAAAGGTGAGGGAGGCCGAAGCCAACGCGGTACCTGAGAGCGCAGCCTCACCCGCACCTGAGGAAGCAGACTCACTAGCACCTAGAGCAGCAGCCGCACCTGTACCTGGAGCAGGAGACTCACTAGCACCCAGAGCAGCAGCCTCACCAGTAGCTAGAGCAGCAGGTCCTATACCTGGGTCAGGCGGGACGCACAGGTGACCGGCACGGTCAGCACTAGTAGGCAATGCATACATGGCAGTGAGAATAGCATCATAGTCAAGAGCATATATATCTACCCTCTGCCTAAGCAACTCCACCCAGTCGAGAAGCTCAGCCTCGTCGCCAAACACGGTACGCCAGGCGTCGCTCAGACGGGCGAAGCAGCGGGACGGTGTATGACTACGTGTCCCACAAGGCTGACCAGTCCGAGTACCAGTGCGAATCACGTAAGAGCAGCGAACAGCACTGAGAGACCCTCCACTCTGAGCGTACCACTCCCGAAGCTGGCGAGGCGTGAGAGACACGCGAGAGGGTCGCGGGAGCTGCATCTGGCCGCCACCACGAGTAGAAGCAGCAGGAGTGGTAGTAGGAGTAGCGTCGCCACCCCTACAGCCCCAACCAGCGTACCACTCACGCAGCTGCTGGGGCGTGAGGGACTCACGCCGGCGTCGCTGGGGCTGCATTTGGCTCCGCAAGTAGAAGCAGGAGCAGGACTAGCAGCAGGGAGGCAGGCAGCCAGGCAAGCCAAAAGGCAGGCAAGCAGGCAAGCAGGCGACGCGCAGCGTGCTAGCAGGGCAAGAGCTCACCAGTGGTGGGAAGAGTAGGCTCGGCGACTCAGCGGCTCGGCAGCTCGGCGGCTCGGCGGCTCGGGCGACTCAGGCGGCTCGGCGGCAAGGCGGCTCGGCGGCAAGGCGGCTCAGCAGCAACTGCAGCTCAGCAGCTCGGTGACTCGGCGGCTCGGCGGCAGGGCGGCTCGGCAGCAACTGCAGCTCAGCAGCTCAGCGACCCGGCGGCTCGGCGGCAGGGCGGCTCGGGTGTGGGGCGGCTCGGCTGCTGCAGGTGAGCGGCTCGGCTGCTGCAGTGGGAGAGGAAGGAGGAGGAGAAGCAGGGGAGGCCACACACCTGCCACCCCTCTGCAGCGGCCCCCGAAGGAGCCGCGACGGGCGACGGGAAAAGGGGGGGTGGGTGGTGGGGGCCGGTAGGTGCAGCGGCGGGGCCAGCAGGTGCAGTTGCGGGGCCGGTAGAAGGGGACGGCAGGAGTCGTCAGGAGGGGACGGCGGGGCCGTCAGGAAGGGACGGCGGGGCCGTCACGAAGGGACGGCGGGGCCGTCAGGAGGTGACCGGGCCGCGACGGGGGCAGGCGGCGGGGCCGCGTAAGGGCCTGGGCGGGGCCGCGACAGAGCCGTCGGCGGGGCCGCGTGAAAGCCGGGGCGGGGCCGCGTAGAAGCCGGGGCGGGGCCGCGCGAAAGCAGGCGGCGGGGCCGCGAAGGAGCCGGGGCGGGGCCGCGTGAGAGCAGGCGGCGGAGCCGCGTAAGGGCCTGGGCGGGGCCGCGACAAAGCCGTCGGCGGGGCCGCGTGAAAGCCGGGGCGGGGCCGCGTAGAAGCCGGGGCGGGGCCGCGCGAGAGCAGGCGGCGGGGCCGCGAAGGAGCCGGGGCGGGGCCGCGTGAGAGCAGGCGGCGGGGCCGCGACAGAGAGGGCGGCGGGGCCGCGTCAGTGAAGGCGGCGGGGCCGCAGGGGAAATGGCGACCCGAGGGGTCGCTAAAAAAAAGATCGCGCCTCGGGGGGCGCTTCGGTGGGCCCAAAAAAAACGGTCCGTAGAAGGACCCGCTCTGATACCATGTCAGAATCAGCGAACAGGAATGAATCAACTAGAAGTGAAAAGAGTACAAGTAGTAAACCCTAGAATTGTGTACCCCCTATGGGCTAACCCACTGTAGCCTACACAAGTATAACATATATAATGTTTGACAAGGACGTTTTTTAGGGCAGAGAAGGCAGCATGCTCTTTCTCCCCCCACGTAAAAGCGACCCCCTTACGCAGTAAATCAGTTAGTGGGGCTGTTAAACGTGCCATGTCGGGCACGAACCGTCGAACGTAATTAACAAACCCTAAAAAACTCTGCAGTTCCGTGATGTTTGTCGGGGGGCGCCACGCTTTTACCGTGTCCAGCTTCTTTGGGTCGATTTCAACCCCAGCCTCGGAAATGACGTGACCTAAAAACTCTAGCCTATCCTTAAAAAACTCGCACTTGGAGCCCTTGGTGAGCAGCCGATGTTCCTCTAAAACCTTAAAAACTGCTTCAAGATCTGCTAAGTGTTGCTGCTTATCCCGACTGTAAACGAGGATATCGTCGAGGTAAACGATCACGCATTTATCTAAAAGTGGTCTAAACGCCTCGTTCATGGTCATCTGAAAAGTCGCAGGCGCGTTCGTCAACCCGAAAGGCATTACTGTATACTCGAATGACCCGTACCTAGTCCTAAATGCTGTTTTTGCGCAGTCCGATGGTTCGACCCGAATCTGATGGTAACCTCCCCGTAAATCTATTTTCGAAAAGACACGTGCTGTTCGCAGTTGGTCAATCAGTTCGTCGGCGCGGGGGATGGGGTATCGCGATTTGACTGTTACTCGGTTAAGCGCTCGGTAGTCGATGCACATGCGAAAACCTCCGTCTTTTTTCGGTGTGAACAGTATGGGTGCGGCGAACGGTGACGAGCTTGGGCGAATAAACTGCTTCTCTAACAGGTAATCTAACTGCTTCCTTAACTCGTCGAGCTCGGGCTGTGTCAGTCGAAATTGCCGCTGTACTGTTGGCTATGCCCCCGGTTCTAGCTCGATCCTGTGGTCGTGCGCTCGCTGAGGTGGCAGTCCCTGTGGTAAATCATCCGGAAATATCCCCGGGGACCGTTTCAATAGTGTCTGTAATTCGGTCGGTACGGCTGCTAGCAGTTTCTTTAAATCATTCTGCTGCTCGTCTTTTTCTACCACTGCGATATCCACTGCGTACACGTCGGCTCCAGCAGCGACAGCCCGTTTCATCGTGATGGCGTTGACCTGGACTGTCGAAGATTCGGGTGGCCGCCAGCGAGGTAGGACGACCCAGTTACCGCTACTTCGCACTGTGCAGCTCCCCGTCGTCCAGTCGATCCGTGGGTTGTACCGTCGCAGCCAATCACGTCCCAGTAAAATGTCGTGCCCATCCAGCGTCGTTGCGAGCATTTCCTGTGTAAATCCGAAGTTTCCCCCGCAGCGTACTTTTACTCGCTCCACTTTTTCTCGTATGGCCAATGGCGTGCCGTCGACTAAGCGTGCATCTATCTCAGGTAAACATCGGTTAAGTATTAACTGTAATCTCCGTGCGGTTGCAGTATTAACTAAGCTGTGACTTGCCCCTCCGTCAATGAAGATTTTCACTGCTGCTCCCTGTATTTTCCCGTAGATCAGTACCGGGCAATCCGTCGCTGTACCCTCCTTATTCATCCGAGCCCGATCGATGGCGTGAATCGGTACTGTGACTCGGTGAGGGTCGGTGTGGTTGGGCGAGCAGGCAGTCTCGTCAGTAGTTGGCCCAACTTCTACTGACTGCTGGCGTTTCCCTGCCTCCGAGACTCCTTCCCCTGCTCTGCTCCTCGACGCCTCAGCTCCTCTGGACATTCGCTCTTGCGATGGCCCGGCCGGTTGCAAGCAAAGCAGCGCCCTCTAAATGGCGTGGCAGCTGCATTCGTTGCGACGGCATGTACAGTGGCGTGCTCGATCGGTCCCCGAGGACGATGTCCGAAATAGGACCCCGGTCTCGGTCGGCGTAGGATATCGATTTTCTCGGCGAGCGCGAGGATTTCGTTGAAATTCGATAGCCCGCGTAGCATTATCTCGTGCGATATGTCCGGCTTCAGCCCTCCGACGTAACGGTCCACCCGCTCCGCCTCGTGCATGTAGCCGACCTGTTCGCAAAGTGCGAGAAAACCGCTGGTGTAGTCTTGAACCGACCCGAGCTGGCGCCAAGTGCGCAGTTTCTGACGCGCCGAAATCGAAGCCGCGATCGGCTCAAAACGCGCCCGAAGCCCTGCGCACCACGCATCCCACGTGCTGTATTGGGCTGTTTCGCAGAACGAACTCCAGGTGACAGCTGGACCCGAGGGCCCTTCCTCGTGCGACGGTGGCTCGTAGGCGCGTGGCGACGTCACGATGACTCGCCACCAGTCCATGGCGGGGCCCCTGAGTAGTGAAACCGCATACCGAATCTTGGCGGCGTCCGACTCGACGTAGTTGGCGTCGAAAAACACATTCATCGTGAAGACCCATGATTGAACTGTCGGGCCGCCGCGTTGGCTTGGGTCGAAGCAGGGTGGGCGTTGCGGCTTGAGTGGCATTGGGGCCATCATGGCGTTTTCACCACTTGTCGTCGCAAACTCCACGTGCCGACGGGCTTCTCGGGGCTCCCGTGGGCTTAACGTGCTCCTGTTCCCTCCCATGCCGGGCATCGGTTGGGCTGCGCCGTCACTGGCTGCGCCTGAGCGCTGTCCCGTGCTGTTGTGTTGCGTTGGTGTGCCAGATGAAATGATAATCGGCTCCTCCGAATGTACAGAGACATTGGTTGGTGCATGGGATGTTGTCGGAGCATTCACCGTTGACTGTTGACGAGCGGAGTCACGTTCCGCCGTGAGCGTCGCGATTTCAAGCGCCGAATCCTCCAATTGTCGCACGAGACGATCGAGTTGCTCCTGCGTCAACGTGGCGAGATTGAGGTCGGCCATGGCGGGGGTGTCGGGCAAGCTCAGCGAGAGCCTCGGTCGTGGCCGTGCGTGCTTGCGAGAGAGCACTACGAGCGGCGGTGCTGTGTCGCTGAGAGACGTCTACCCCCCCCAAAAATTGAGATAGTGGGAAGCGAAGGTGTGGATGCGGTCCGAGATGAGATCGTAGGCTCTGATTACCAAGTGTTACGAGTGCAATTGAGTGAACGAACGAGAATTGCACTATCGAAGCAAAAAGTACAAAAATGAGCGAAGGCATGAGCGAAGGATTATATAGCGAAACAATAGTGGTAACGGTAATGGACTGTGGTTGTCGCGCGGCGAGCCTGGGGCTGAGGTTGGGAAAGTGTCGAAGCGTAGGCCCGGAGCGCGGGTTACCAGCCGAGCCGTGAGGTTGGGATGCGATGTGCGAAGAGGGCGGGATAATGAATGATGCGATGGTCGTGAGTGGTAACGGTGCTGACTGAGGTGCTACAGTGACGTACGCGTTGAGCAGGGACGCGAAGTAAGGAAAAGGGAATTTCCTTACACCCAAGCAATCTCGCGCACGCCTCGTTTCACCCCGAGCCGCACACAGAACCGAACTGAATTCACCAAACACTCCTCAAGTCCGAATCCAGCAACTTCTCGAACATGCCTCAGTCTCGAACCACATTTCCCCCTCGTCAACATCTCTATAATTCTCCTCTCTTCTTCCTCTATTTCTCTAGTTTCTTTCCGGTTTCTCTCTCGCTTCCTACGCCATAGCTTCCAATATCTGTCGTAGGCCGATTTCCACCGTCTTAGGTCTAGAATCTCCCACGCGCTCCATTCCGCCGTCATACCGCATTTCGCCATAGTTTTCGTGGTTCATCGAACCATCCCTAACATCAACCTCATCTCAAGTAGCTCAAACTTGACGAAGTCATAATGCAGGGACCTTGAGGATGTCTCATGAGATATTCACCCTATAAGCACTGAGTACCATTTTTCAGAAGAAGAGAGGGTAGTGAGCAAGAGGATAGCAAAAGGGTTTGGCATTGAAGCGAAAGAGTGGCAAAGAAGCATAAATGAGAAAGCCTTACATGGCCCCCAAGGAGGTGATTGTCCCAATTTCAGTGGGGATTGGTCCTGTAAGCTGATTTTCTTCAAAGCCTCTGCCCAAGTATTCATATCAGGCATGTGATACATAAAGGTTATATTGTTCTATTCTTTCTGTGCTTATATGAGGCAGTTGGCGGAAAGAGTATCATGCCTGGGTATAAAAGATTCTTGAACAGTACGTAAGCATGATGGAAGCACAATGGATATTGCCCATGGAATGTGTGCGGCCAGCAACAATGAATAGACAGGTGCAGGAAGGTGAGGTAAAGTGAGGCAGTTTTGTCAACTTTATGACCGTAAAGAAGCGTAAGAGGTGATGCGAAGGGATGATGGTAGGAAGAAAGGAGATCATCAAGGAAGTTGGAGGGGAGATCTCAGTGGGTAGATGGCAAAGTGAAATGAACGAGCAAGGCAGGAGAAATGAATTGAAGAAAATAACACGAAGAGAAGAAATGACTCATACAAGGAGGACACATAGGCGAACAAAAAAGCCAGAGTTCCTACTTACATGCTTTCCAGATTTGTAAGCATGCCAATTCCAGGAGGGATTGAGCCTGTGAACTGATTGGAACCAAGACGGCTGTCATGATGATGGATCATATGATATAAACAGGAAACTAAAGCTCGGATGCAAATTACACACAATGAATTATGTACTGACTTGGAATTCTTAAAGAGTCTGACAGAAGCACAATGAAGGCGCACTAAACAAGGCAAACCGAACATGTTGTTAAACAAGATTACTAAACATGGTGCCCTTGGAGAAGAGTAGAACGAGAATGAATGAACTATGAATAAAGTGAGTAAAAATAGGAAACCCTAATTGTGTTGTACCCCCTATGGGATGTCAACGGGAGCGTTGTAAGGCCCCGTCCTCGCTTGGGCGGAGCCGACATAGTGGTCGGATGTGCGTGGGTTGCAGCCGATCTACAGAAGTGGGCACGGGGGCCACTGCAAGGGCGCCGAGCAGGAGGACGCCGCCCTGTACACCTAGTTGGCGTCCCGGACGCCCGGACGGCGTCCTCGGAGGCTGGACGCCGAGCTGGGCATCGCCATGACTACCCGGACGCCTGGTCGACGTCGTGGGCGTCTGCACGGCGTCCGGGGATCCAGACGCCGACCTGGACGTCGGGTCCTGACACCGACCTGGGTGTCTAGTCGGCGTCCTGGGAGGAGGGACGCCGCTCTGAAGGTTTGGTCGGCGTCCTGGGCATCTGGACGCTGACCTAGGGGTTCGGAAGGCGTTCTGGGCGCGCCTGGGCACCGTACTGGGGACGCCGGGCATACGTGACCGGCTACGGACTGCGCGAGTCGACCAGGCGTGGTTGCCCGGTCGATCGGGATACTCGGGCGACGTGCGCGAGTGTCGCCAGGGTGGAGACTGAGAACCCGACCTCGGGGGTGGTATCCCGAGGTCGACGCGGCTGGTGGGCACAGTCGCTGGCATGGGATGTGCCAGGCGTCTGCATTGTGCACGTGACAGGGAAGTGCATACCAATCAGCTGCGCGCATCTGCGAAGCAGGTGCACCGTTGTCCTGCGGGTGCAACGCTGTGCAGCCGATTTGGTGCAGCGCTGGCACACCGTGGACTTGCAACGTTGGCGAACCGCTACTCTGCAACGCTGGAGCAGTGCGAGCGCTGCTGTGCTGGAACGCGGTCGACCATGCTGCGCTGGAGGTCGACCAGCAGCCTAGCTAGCTCTGATGTAGTCAATGTAGCCAATGTTGTTGCTATCTTTGTTCTGAACTTTTCCTAGTGAAACTCTTGCCAATTTTCCCCGTGAACTAGCAAGCAGTGTGTGCACAAGGAAAACGACTAAGGACTAACGAACGCAGAGATCACACGAGCACGCGTGCCTAGCCCGTAGCCTAGCTCCCGTTGCTGCAGTTATCTCCGCATGGTGCGGTGAGCGTGGAAGACACCGCGACGTAGTTCAGTCTAGCCGACTTAGCACATCCCGATCGTGTTCGTAGACCGGCAGCCGTGCAGTCACTAGCGTGCGCGTAGGCGATGCCGAGGTGATGGACACCCTAGAGGGACGGCTGGAGGATGCGAGGAGACGCCATGAGGCCCAGGAGTATGGGGCGATACCCTGGGCAGTCGTCGAAGCCGGACTCCGCTCCGTGTGGGCGGCGGAGCACCCCACTTCTCGACCTGCTTCTCCTCGACCGGTGAACAACGACGGCGGCGTCGACGTGGGTGTCAACGCCGGTGGAGGTCAGGTCGGCAGCAGTGCGGGAGGCACGTCGAGGCACCGAGGTGTGATACACGCCGGTGAAGCCGGCGGCGTTCAGGCGCGAGGGATGCAGTCGTCGGCGGCTGCAGGCTCCTCGCATGGCGACGCTGGTGGGCGTCGAAGTGGATTGTCGCCGATGTCAGCGTCCCAGGTGACGGCAAGTGGGATTGCACCGAGCTACGGCTACTTCAAGTTTACGCCGGACAAGATCTCGGTCCACCCCCCGTTGGTCGGTCGACCCGACATTCTCACCTGGAAGGAAGCCATCGAGCCCCAGCTGGAGATGGCCGGGCTGATCGGCTTTGCTCGAGGAACCGTGGCGACGCCGGGGGAGCACCACCCCGACTTGCAGGCGGAGTTTCGCGCCGTGCAACTGTTGACCTTTACGGTCATCTCGCGGTGCTGCTCGCCGGGCGTGCAGATCACCTTGAAGTGGTGCCGGGAGTACATCGATGCTGGCCACCGGGCGTGGCACTTCATTGAGTCGACGTACCAGGTCACCGACGACCTGTTCGTCGCACAGCTGGAGGGACAGTTGACGCACCTGCGTATGGGTGACGAGGAGGCAGCGACCGACTACTGCAACCGGGCACGGCGAATTCTCGCCACCATCAGGATGGCCGGCGCGCAGTACTCCATAGCGTCGTACATCACCCATGTCATGCAGGGTCTCTGTAGCAGCTACAACTTGCTGAAGCGGATGTCTATGGCGCCGAGCACAAGGGCGACGCTCAACGAGGACAACCTGACCTCGTATATCCTGCAGGACGAGGCGATGCAGGAGGCTGAGCGGTCGCAGGAGCTCTTGGCGCAGGCGAACTTGGTCACCTCAGCTGAACAAGGAGGCTGACCGGGGCAGCGCGGGCAGTCCGGCGGTGGTGGTAGCAGTGGCTGGAAGCCGGCCAAGGAGGTCGACAAGAGGAAGTCGACCAAGGACAGCGGTCGTGGAGGAGGAGGTCGACGTCGGGAATGCTGGCTGTGCGGCGATCCCGACCATCTCTCCTTCGAGTGCCCCAACCGCAGTGACTCCGACGACGACGACGCTAAGGGGGGCCGTGGGAGGTCCGGCAGCCGTCGTCCCCGTCGTGGAGGAAACCAGCCGCGCAAGGAGAAGCAGTCGACCAAGACATCGACTTTGGCGAAGGACGCCGACTCCCCTACTGGCGGAAAGGGGCGAGACGACAAGACGGCGTCGTGCTCGCTTGTCGGCGTCGTGGAGCCGACCATCTCTCTGGCGCCGGAGGCCGGAGAGGACTTCCAGGCGGTAGCAGCAGCTGTGCAGGCGAACCCGGCGGTGGTCCTGCTCGACAGCGGTTGCTCCCACCACCTGATGGGGACGAAGGAGGCCTTCGTAGACCTACAGCTGAGCGGCGCCATCAGGCATGTGCGCGGCTTCAATGGGGCGCTGCAGGATGTCCAAGGCTGCGGCACTGTCGCTCTGCAAGGAGAGGCCGGGAAGCAGGTGCTCATCCCCGACGTGCTGTACGTCCCGGGTGTGCGGGCCAACCTGCTGTCGGCCGGCCAGCTGAAGGAGCATGGCGTGAAGCTGCAGGAGGACGGAGACGGCATGCTGCTTGTCTCGGCAGCAGGGGAGGTGCTCGGGCGGGCGACGTACACCGGGCGTGTCCTCTGCACCGACCTGCGTCCTTGCTCTACGCGGTCGACGTCGCCCACGACGGAGGTTGTGGCTCTGCGGGCGATCGTCTCGAAGACGAATTCGACGCCGGACCGGATGCATGCGAGGCTTGCGCACGTCGGCATGGACACCATACGGAGCTCGGCGAAGAACGAGGTCGCCATTGGGCTGGACCTGAAGTCGGCGGCGGACGCCGACTCCCCATGTGTCTCGTGCGTCGGCGGGAAATTAGCACAGCACACCTTCCCCGACCAAGGCTTCGACGCCAACGACGTGCTGGCCGTCGTGCACATCGACCTGTGCGGGCCGTTCCGCGTGACTGCCAAGGATGGCAGCCTGTACTTCTTGTTGCTGAAGGACCGCAAGACCCGCTTTGTGTGGGTGAAGCCGGTCGCCAAGAAGTCAGATGCGTTGCAGGCGTTCGTGCAGTGGCTGGCGGTGACTGAGCGGCAGACGAAGAAGCCGGTGTTGATGCTGCGCTCTGACCGGGGAGGGGAGTTCCTCGGGAAGCAGTTCACCGACTTCGTGAACGGCAAGGGGATTGTCCACGACCTGACCTGCCAATAGACCCCGCAGCAGAACGGCATGGCGGAGCGGGAGATGAGGACGGTGGTGGAGTCGGTGCGGACAATGCTGCTGCACATGGGTGTGCAGCACCACTGGTGGCACCTCGCTCTGCGGCAGGCCGTCTGGGTCCGCAACTGCCTTGAGAGGTCGACGCTGCCGCCGGGGACGACGCCGTACCAGCTGTTGACCGGGAAGAAGACCGACTTGTCGCTGGCGCGGGTGTGGGGCTGCATGGCGCAGTTCCTTGTTTCAGAGCAGCAGCGTGGTGGGAAGCTGAAGCCGAAGGCCAAGTGGGGCCTGCACCTTGGCGTGTCGGCGGCGAGCAAGGGCTGTGAGCTCCTTGACGTCGCCACTGACCGAGTGGTCACCACGTCGGACGTGGTGTTTTACGAGGAAATGTCACTTGCCGAGTGGAAGGCGGAACATGGGCCGGTGTCCGGCCGCTCGCCGTCCACACCGCCCTCTGACACCTCGTCGGCGACGCTGCCGCTGCTTGCGGAGGTTGGTGAGCTTGCTCCTGAGGACGTCGAGGACGTCCGCACCTCTACCCCTCTCCCTCTGACCCCTGCCCCTCCCCTCGTGGCCGACCTTCGTGGGCTGACCTCGGTGTCGGCCTCCGGCGATGAGGGGAGTAGTGGGACGTCGCCTTTGGCGCCGGCCAAGTGCATTGCCGGTGGCCGACGTGACGAGCGGCGAATCGACGTGGGATTGCAGTCGACAGGGGAGGAGCAGGTCGAGGAGCAGCAGCCGACAAGGGAGCAGGCTGCCGTGAAGACGACCACGGAGCAGTCGGCGCCCGAGCCGACCACAGGGGAGAAGTAGGCTGGGAAGCCGACCACAGTGGAGCAGTCGGCTGGGACGCCGGCTGAAGAGCAGCAGGACGCTGAGGGCAGCGACGACAGCGACGATGGAGGGGATGCCGAGGAGGTCCAGCAGGGACCACGGCGTTCAGGCCGACTTCGAAGCCGCCTGACTTCTTCGTCCCCGCTGCCTTCACCACGGTGTATGACGTGGACGATGACGACAACCTGCTGTACGATGACGCCGAGGATGATGAGGAGTTTCCGGAGCTCGACCACGACATGCTAGCCAACCCCGAGCACCGTTGGGACATCTCGACGATGACGGTGAAGGAGGCGCTGGCGAGCTGGAAGGGCCCGGCGGTGAAGGCCACCATGGAGGAGGAGATTCGCAGCCTCCTCAACATGGCCACTTGGGAACTGGTCGAACGCCCGCCGGGAGTGAACGTCATGAAGAACCGGTGGGTGTTGACGACGAAGTACCACATCGACAATACCGTCGAGCGAGAGAAGGCGAGGCTGGTCGTGAAGGGCTTCACCCAGGTGTACGGCGCCGACTACGACGAGACGTTCGCGCCGGTGAGCAGCTACGTCACGCTGAGGATCTTCCTCAGCATCGTCGCCGTCCTCAATCTCAACCTGATGCAGCTCGACATGAAGAACGCCTTCCTGCAGAGCAAGCTCGATCGGGTGCTAAACATGTCCCAGCCGGACTGCTTCAACGTCGGAACCGGCCGGGTGTGTAAGCTGCTGAAGAGCCTGTACGGGCTGAAGCAGTCGCCGCTGTTGTGGTACTTGGCGCTCAACGATGTGCTGGTCGGCACCGGATGGAAGAAGAGCCAGGTCGACGAGGCTCTTAACTTCAAGGTTGGCGAGGGTGGAGTAGCCTGTTGGGTGCTGGTCTACGTCGACGACCTGCTTGCCGCCAGCAGCAGCGCCGCGATGCTGAAAGAGCTGAAGGAGCTGCTGGAAGCCGCCTTCGAGCTGCGAGAGATCTCGCCGGTGCAGAAGTACCTTGGGCTGGAGATCGTGCGCGACAGGTCGGCGGGGAAGCTCTGGCTGCATCAGCAGGGCTACGCCGACAAGCTGCGTAGGCGCTTCCTCGACAAGGAGCAGACCGGGCGCACCCCGAAGACGCCGGTCTCGGTTGGTGCCTACGCCGAGCTCACCTTCGATGACGAGGAGGCGCAGGAACGGCAGGAGGAGGAGTACCGGCAGAAGGTCGGCTCGCTGCAGTTCGCGGCGACAACGACGAGGCCAAACATCGCCTTCGCCTGCAGCAAGTTGGGGAGCGGCCTCATGGTGAGGAGCGACCAGCACTGGCGCGAGGTCGACCGCTGCCTCGCCTACCTCGCCAACACACGAGACACCGCCCTGGAGTTCGGCGGTGGACCTGAGTCACTGGAGTTGGTCGGCTACGTGGATGCCGATGACGCCGGTGACAAGCAGAACAGGACGAGCGCGAGCGGCTACGTGTTCGTCTACGGAGGGGCTGCAGTCTCCTGGTCGAGCCAGCGCATCAAGTGTGCGACGGTGTCGTCGACCGAGTCGGAGTACGTGGCGGCCACTGAAGCTGGCAAGGAGGGACGCCGCCTTCGCTTCCTCCTCGCAGAATTCCGGCAACTGGACGCCGGGAAGCCGACTGTCCTGCGCGTGGACAACAAGTCGGCCATCACGATCGCCGAGGGCATGGGGTTGACGGGCAACCTCAAGCACATGGAACGGCGACAGGCCTGGCTGCAGCACATGGTGAGGCGCGGGAAGTTCTCGCTGCAGTACATCCCAACCGCTGAGCAGCCGGCCGACTTCCTGACGAAGGTGCTGCACTATCCGGCCTTCAACCGGTGCTCCGTCGCAATCGGCCAAGTGCGCCTGGCAGACGTGGGCGACAACAACGTGCAGCAGTAGGTGCCATGCCCTTTTTGCATGGCTGGTGCGGTGACAGGCGTGCTGTGTGTTGGGTGCACTCCGACGGGCTATTCTCGGAGCTGTATTGCCGTGTGGGCTAGGGAGCCCAAGCGTGAACGCGGCAGGGGAGTGTCAACAGGAGCGTTGTAAGGCCCCGTCCTCGCTCGGGCGGAGCCGACATAGTGGTCGGATGTGCGTGGGTTGCAGCCAATCTACAGAAGTGGGCACGGGGGGCACTGCAAGGGCGCCGAGCAGGAGGACGCCGCCCTGTACGCCTGGTTGGCGTCCCGGACGCCCGGACGGCGTCCTGGGAGGCGGGACGCCGAGCTGGGCGTCGCCATGACTACCCGGACGCATGGTCGACGTCGTGGGCGTCTGCACGGCGTCCGGGGATCCATACGCCGACCTGGACGTCGGGTCCTGACACCGACCTGGGTGTCTGGTCGGCGTCCTGGGAGGAGGGACGCCGCTCTGAAGGTTTGGTCGGCGTCCTGGGCGTCTGGACGCTGACCTAGGGGTTCGGAAGGCGTTCTGGGCGCGCCTGGGCACCGGACTGGGGACGCCGGGCATACGTGACCGGCTACGGACTGCGCGAGTCGACCAGGCGTGGTTGCCCGGTCGATCGGGATACTCGGGGGACGTGCGCGAGTGTCGCCAGGGTGGAGACTGAGAAGCCGACCTCGGGGGTGGTATCCCGAGGTCGACGTGGCTGGTGGGCACAGTCGCTGGCATGGGATGTGCCAGGCGTCTGCATTGTGCACGTGACAGGGAAGTGCATACCAATCAGCTGCGCACATCTGCGAAGCAGGTGCACCGTTGTCCTGCGGGTGCAACGCTGTGCAGCCGATTTGGTGCAGCGCTGGCACACCGTGGACTTGCAACGTTGGCGAACCGCTACTCTGCAACGCTGGAGCGGTGCAAGCGCTGCTGCGCTGGAACGCGGTCGACCGTGCTGCGCTGGAGGTCGACCAGCAGCCTAGCTAGCTCTGATGTAGTCAATGCTGCCAATGTTGTTGTAATCATTGTTCTGAACTTTTCCTAGTGAAACTCTAGCCAATTTTCCCCGCGAACTAGCAAGTAGTATGTGCACAAGGAAAACGACTAAGGACTAACGAACGCAGAGATCACACGAGCACACGTGCCTAGCCCGTAGCCTAGCTCCCGTTGCTGCAGTTATCTCCGCAGATATAAGCAGATCATCGCCGAACCAGACAATAACGTAATGCCAGCCGAACACCCCTTTTGACGCTGGCATTTTCCACCAGAGGAATCTTCCTCAAACCCTATTTCTCATGCAAATGGTCCATTTTTTTATACGCCGCACCATGCGGCCTGAAGAGCCCGCACTACACGGGGTATCAGTGATTTGGGGCAATCACACATTGCTGTGAAAAAAACAAATCCGGGTCTTTCATGCTCCTCTTCTTGCCAGCTGGAAAATCACACATCACTAACACACCATCACTAACACATCGAACGCACAGATTCTCTTGCCCGATTTTTTCGACGTCCACCACTGGTTTGCAGGGCTGCCCGGGCTGCCAGTACAGTGATTCTGGGCTCCATCAGCGCAGCTGCATGCGAGCTTCTGCGAAGTGTCATTTTGGGTTGATGCCATTAATCCAGGCCCATTTAATTCCAACCGAACAGTCGGGCCCATTCTTCCGAAGTTGAACTGCAGCTACAGTCTGACTTCGCAGCTGTTTCGAGGGGCCATTTTTTGGGGTCCCGTTAAAAATGCCCAAATGGCCATAATGGCCATAATGCCTGCCGAACTGGGCCCAGGGCCCTGTTCTGTCGCCGCACTACTAGTGCGGACCCCTCCGCACAGCACCAACTGATGCTTCGATAGGGCTTCTATCGGTGATCCTCAAAGCTTCCTTTTCAAGGGAGTATTCCTTGAAACAGGCTCGGGACCTTGTACTCCATCCCGAACCTGGCCAGTGCTGTGCTGTGTTGTGCGGCCCAACAAGTGCAAAAGAACAGAGAAACAGTGGTGCTGTGCTATCCCCTCCTTCCATGCAAACAGGGTGCGAGACTGGTGCTAACAGGGTTCCCACTCGGAGAGGGAACCCAGGGACAGCACGAGTAGTTCTGGGCATTTAAAATTTTTGTTCTTAGTCCTGGTTGGCCCTTTTGTTGTTAGACGATTCAACCATCCAATGGTTGCTCGCGAGAGGACGTTTAACGGTCTGCGAAGAGAAAAAAAAAAAAAAAAAAAAAAAAAAAAAAAAAAAAAAAAAAACTTTGCCTCGAAGGTGCGTAGAGGGGGGCACGAAGATAGTGAGGGCTTTCGAGCTTTTGGGTGCGTGCCGAGCCTCTTGTCGCACAGCTGGTGCTGTGCTGTGCTGTCCGCCCACAATTAGACGATGGGCAAGAGGACAGGGCCCAGTAGTGCGACAACAGAACTGGCCCCTGGGCCCAGTTCGGCAGGCATTCTCGCCATTATCGCCATTATGGGCATTTTTAACGGGCCCCCAAAAAATGGCCCCAAGAAACAGACTGTAGATGCAGTGAGACTTAGGAAAAATGGGCCCGAGTGTTCGGTTGGTATTAACTGAGCCAAGATTAATGGCATCAACCGAAAACGACACTTCGGAGAAGCCTGTATGCAGTCGCGCTGATAGAGCGCAGAATCACTGTTTTGGCAGCCCGGGCAGCCCTGCAAACCAGCGGTGGACGTCGAAAAAAATAGGGCAAGGGAAACTGTCCGTTCGATGTGTTAGTGATGGTGTGTTGGTGATGTGTGATTTTCCAGTGGGCATGAAGAGGGGTGAGAAAGACCGGGATTTGTTTTTTTCATGGCAAGGTGTGATTGCCCCGAATCAATGATCCCCCGCATGATGCGGGACCTCGAGGCCGCATGGTGCGGCGGATGAGAAAATGGACAGTTTGCCTATTATATGCATACGGGTGACGTCATCACATGCCGCCCCGCCCGCCCTGGCACAAAGGGAATTGAGGCAAAACGAAAAACCCTCCGAATCCCTCCAGGCCCCCGAAAATTCCCGGCTGACCAGGCCAAAAAGCCCTCCGAAGCCCGCGGGTTCAATGTCGTATTCTTATGCCAATATATATGTCAGCCGCACTGTTGCAATTTCGGGGACATTTGTCGAACAGTGCTCGACGGACATTGGCCAATTGCCGTCGAGCACCGTGCACCCCTGACAACACTTGTTACACCCGATGGCAAGTCGCTAGGCAATCGCCTACACGGTGGCGCTGACAGTCGACGGTTGCGAAACCTGTTTCGCAACCGGCCGACGGTCGCAATCCACGGAGACGTCACGTCAACTGCGGCCGACCCGTCGCCTCGTCGGTCGAGCGAACTGTCGCTGTCGGATGGGCGACGGGTTACGTCTGTCGCAGTCAAACGTTCACGTCAAATGTCTCAGTCTCCACGGGGAGCAACATCAGCCCAAGGTCGTTGTATAAACCTGAATTCATAGTGGAAGCACCACAGTTTTCTCAGCAGGCCAGGATTTAGGGAGAAATGGTAGATTTCGGTGGGCACTGATGGAGACCGATCCGTCGACAACACCGCCTTCACGGCAGGCGGACGTAGGACGGATACCTGTCGAATTGGAGTCCATCTCAACATCACCCCCTTCGTCGTCTGGAGCCAGGCCGGTTTCTTCCGCGCTCCCTTCGACGACGCGTGCCATACCGGAGGTGGCAGCGCCCACCTCGACGTCACGAGCCATACCGGTAGTAATACAGCCGGTTGTTACGGACCAGCGTTTGACGGGTATTCTGGTCACTGTTGAAGTGGGTGGTGCACAGACCGAATTCCCTTCGACAGGTCAATCCATACCTGTTGTCGTAGAACCCATCTCGACAACAAATGCCCCTTTTACACACGAGGCTCTAGCTCACCGTGCACTATCGTCGACAGCCCACCGCTTGACGGAACCTTCGGCTGGTGCACCGACCTCGACAGGTGGGCGACGTAGGAGAGCGAGGGCTGTTCCGCCTAAGGTTCGCCAACCACCCCCAGCCGGCACATCCGCTTCTCGAGCCGCCCCCGCCGCTCCTAGGCGCACTTTGACGAGACCAAGCAGAGAGGACTTAGCCAGGAACTGTCAGAACATATAGCTTACTTGTTTGTGTAGGCTATAGTGGGGTATCCCATAGGGGGTACAACACATTAGGGTTTCCTATTTGTATTCACTTCACTTCATAGTCATTCATCCTCGTTCTTTGTTTCCACATGGAATCAGAGCAGGTTCCCTCCTAGGGACTGCTTCTAGGGCCCACCGAACCGCGCCCCGAGGCGCGTTTTCTTTTAGCGACCCGTCGTGTCGCCCCTAGCGGCCCGTTGCGCCGCCCTTCCCCTAGCGGCTCCGCCGCCCTTCCCTAGCGGCCCCGCCGCCCTTCGATCGCGGCCCTGCCGCCCTCTGCTACGCGGCCCCACCGCCGCCCTTCGATCGCGGCCCCGCCGCCCTCGGCTACGCGGCCCCACCGCCCTCTGCCACGCGGCCCCGCCGCCCTCTAATACGCGGCCCCGCCGCCCTTCGATTGCGGCTCCGCCGCCCTCTACTACGCGGCCCCGCCGCCCTCTGCTACGCGGCCCCGCCGCCCTCTACTACGCGGCCCCGCCGCCCTCTGCTACGCGGCCCCGCCGCCCTCTGCTACGCGGCCCCACCGCCCTTCGATCGCGGCCCCGCCGCCCTCTGCTACGCGGCCCCGCCGCCCTCTGCTACGCGGCCCCGCCGCCCTCTGCTACGCGGCCCCGCCGCCCTCTTCGGTCGCGGCCCCGCCGCCCTCTGCTACGCGGCCCCGCCGAGCCGCCCAGCATCAGCCGAGCCGCCCAGCAGCAGCCGAGCCGCCGCCGAGCCGCCGCCACCTGAGCCGCCGCCCGGGCCACCTGAGCCGCCGCCCGAGCCGCCGCTGAGCTGCGGCCGAGCCGCCGCCCGAGCAGCCCGAGCCGCCCGTGCCGCCCGAGCCGCCCGAGCCGCCCGAGCCGCCCGAGCCGCCCGAGCCGCCCGAGCCGCCCGAGCCGCCCGAGCCGCCTGAGGAGCCGTGCTGCTGTTCCTGAGCTGTGTTCCTCTGCTGCTGACCTACCCGACTCTCCCAGCCCGGTGAGACTTTCAGCTGCTGCCATGGCCACCCCCAATGTTCTTACTTTTGACGCTGAGGGGAGGGCCATTGACTTTGCCGTCTGGATTGAAGACCTGCAGCTGTACTTACTGTGTGATGCGATAGATGAGGTCTCTCTCTTTGACTTTGTCTCTGGCGCTGTCCCTGCCCCACCTGCTGATGCTGACTCTGCCGTTCGCTCCAAGTGGGCGACCCGCGATGCTGCTGCACGTCTTGCTGTGCGTCGCCACCTCCCTTCCTCTGAGCGTGCCCACTTTAGTCAGTGCAAGACCGCTCAGGCCTTGTACGACGCTGTAGTTGCACGCTACTCCTCCCCTTCCTCCGCTACCCTTAGCCGCCTCATGCTACCGTTTCTCTTCCCTGACCTCGCTTCCTTTCCCACTGTCGCTGACCTCGTTACCCACCTCCGTGCTAGTGACACCCGCTACCGCGCTGCCCTTCCTGCTGAGTTCCGCGCTGCGAACCCTCCTCCCATGTACATCACTCTCTACTTTCTCGTCACCCGTCTCCCTGAGTCCCTTCGTGTCGTTAGGGACCAGTTTCTCTCTGTCTGTCCCACCACTCTCACTGTCGACCTCCTTGAGGAGTCCCTGCTAGCGGCTGAGAAGAGTATTGTCGCTGTAGGGGCCTCTCGGGGTGACCCTCGCACCCCCATCTTTGAGGGGTGTGGTCCTTCCCCCCTGCTGCCCTCTGTCGCCTCTGCCGCTGCGGCCGACCTCACTGGTTTTGAGTCGGTCGGCGCGGCGTCTGCCCCCAGCGGCAGACGCCGCTCTGGCAAGGGCAAGGGGGGCAAGGGAGCGGGTGGAGCTAGAGGGGGCGGTGGAGGAGGCGGTGGGGGTGGCGGGGGGAGTGGGGGTGGCGGTGGGGGTGGTGGCGGGAGTGGAGGTACTGGTGGCGGCGGTGGAGGCGGAGGTGGCGGCGGAGGTGGTAGCGGAGGAGGCGGTGGGAGCGGTGGGAGCGACGGTCCTGGTGGGGGAGGTGGAGGTGGAGACGGGGGTGGCGGTGGAGGCGGGGGTGGCGGTGGAGGCGGGGGTCGGAGTGGCTCGTCCCAGCGGAGCAGCTCTGGGGGTGGTCAGCGCCAGCAGCAGCAGCAGCAGCAGCAGCCGCAGCAGCAGCCACAGCAGCAGCAGCGCTCTCGCACCGTCCCCGCCCCTCAGCAGCTCCGTGAGTGGTACTCGCAGCGTCAGCGTGGTGGTGCGCTTGGTCCTTGCCCCTACGTTCTTCGCACCGGTGACCGTGGAGGGGAGAGGTGTGGAGGCGCCCACACAGCCCGCCGCTGCTTTGGCCGCCTGACTGACGCCTGGCGTCAGCAGTTTCCGGAGGCAGCTGAGATCCCCCGCTGGGGAGAGCTGTCTAGGGCTGGTGTAGCTATTTATGATCTTGATTTTGATGATATTCTCTCTGCTATGTATGCTGCGATTGGTAGTGATGAGGATGACTGTTACCGGTGTTTCCCGCCCGACCCGGGCATTGGTACTGCCGCGTCAGGTACTAGTGAGGCTGCTGCTCTAGGTGCCAGTGCGTCTGTGCTCTCAGGTGCTGGTGAGTCTGCCCTCTCAGGTACTGTGTCGGCTTCGGCCTCTCACACCTTCACCCTTGACTCTGGAGCGTCTCGCTCCTTCTTTAGGGACCGCACCACTCTCACGCCGCTGAGTCGGCCGGTTGCGGTGTCCCTGGCTGACCCCTCTGGGGGGCCTGTCCTGTCTCGCTTCTCCACTGTCCTCCCATGTCCGGCGGCCCCCTCTGGCACCCTGACTGGTCTTTACCTCCCCTCGTTCTCGACGAACTTGGTGAGTGGTGCTGACCTCCAGGATGCGGGTGTCCACCAGTTCACCCCTGCTCGTCAGCGGGTGACCCACTGCACGGAGGCGGATACAGGTCGCCACCTGGCTACGTTTACACGTCGGCCAGGGTCGAGCCTGTACACACTGACCACGACTTCTCCTCCAGGTGCTGAGTCTGGTAGGGTCCCTTCGTCTGGTCAGGTGTTTGCTGCAGCGTCCAGGTCTGGTCCTGAGTCTGCCCCCTGCTCGTGCCGTCGTCTGTCTCACGAGACCCTCCTCTGGCACCACCGCCTTGGCCACCCCTCTCTGCTTCAGCTCAGAGGCATGGCCTCGCGAGTCCTTGTGTCTGGTCTTCCCCAGTCTCTCCCTCCCCTTCCTCCGGGCCCTGGCCCCACATGTGTCCCCTGTGTCGAGGGGCGCCAGCGTGCTGCCCCTCACTCCTCCCAGTTTCCTCCGACAGAGGCCCCGTTGCAGACGCTTCACATGGACGTGTGGGGCCCAGCCCGCGTCCGCGGACAGGGTCAGGAGCGCTACTTCCTGCTGGTGGTTGACGACTACTCGCGTTACACCACAGTCTTCCCCTTGCGCAGCAAGGGTGAGGTCACTGAGGTGTTGATCGACTGGATCCGCGCAGCTCGTCTCCAGCTTCGGAGGAGCTTTGGCTCTGACTTCCCTGTTTTGCGTCTGCACTCGGACAGAGGCGGAGAGTTCTCCTCTGGCCTCCTGAGTGCCTACTGACGTGCGCGAGGCATCCGTCAGACCTTCACGCTTCCGGACTCACCACAGCAGAATGGGATTGCTGAGCGCCGCATTGGCATGGTCATGGACGTCGCTCGTACGTCCATGATGCATGCGGCTGCTCCCCATTTTCTGTGGCCGTTTGCGGTCAGTTACGCTGCGCACCAGATCAACCTCCACCCCAGGGTCTCTCGACCGGAGACCTCCCCAGCCCTGCTGTGGACGGGGAAGGTTGGCGATGCGTCGGCGTTCCGGGTCTGGGGATCTCGGGCGTTTGTTCGCGACCTGTCTGCGGACAAGCTGTCCCCTCGTGCTTCTCCCTGCGTCTTCCTGGGGTTCCCCCCCGACGCCCCTGGGTGGCAGTTTTACCACCCCTCCTCTCGACGTGTTCTGTCCTCCCAGGACGTCACGTTCGACGAGTCGGTACCCTACTACCGCCTCTTCCCCTACCGCACTCCGTCCCTCCCCCCGCCCCCGCTCTTCTTGATACCAGGTCCCCCCCCGGTAGTCCCCCTCCCCCCTCAGGGTCCTGCCCCTTCAGGTGTGTCCCAGGTAGACGCGGTCGAGCCTGTCGAGGTCACTGGTGACTCTGGTGCTGCTGCGGGAGCTGAGCCTGGGGGTGCGGAGTCTGGGGGTGCTGAGCCTGGAGGTGCCGAGTCTGGGGGTGCTGAGCCTGGAGGTGCCGAGTCTGGGGGTGCTGTGCCTGGGGGTGCTGAGCCTGGAGGTGCTGAGCCTGGGGGAGCTGAGCTTGGGGGTGCTGAGCCTGGGGGTGCTGTGCCTGGGGGTGCTGTGTCTAGGGGTGCTGAGCCTGGAGGTGCTGTGCCTGGGGGTGCTTCGTCTCGCCTGGAGCCACTCTCCCCACAGGAGCTGCGTGAGTGGTTTGCCAGGCGCTGGAGGCGTGCTGCTGGTGCTGGTGGTTCTTCGGCTGCAGAGGGTACTGCTGCTGCGCGCCCCGCCGGTGCTCGTACTGTGGGTGCTGGAGCTGCTAAGTCTGCGAGTTCTCCTGGAGCTGGTCCTACTGAGGGTGTTGGCGCTGAGCCTGCCGTTGGCGGTCCGACTGACAGTGCTCCTGGTGCTGCGGCTGGAGGTTCTGGAGCTTCTGGTGGTGCTGCTGGAGGTGCTGCTGGAGTGGGTGCACCTTCCGGGGCTGCTGGTGCTGTTCCTGCTGTTTCTAGCGTCGCCGCGCGGCCCCGACCGTACTTCGTTCCGCTCCTGCAGCAGGTTCTTGGTCTTACACCTCCTCCTCCTCCCTTAGAGGGTACGCAGCCTGTCCGGTCACAGCCACAGCTACAGCCTGCCTCCCCTTTGCCTGCTCCTTCTCCCTACGCTGGTCCGACTGGAGGTCTTACTGAGCGTCGTGAGCCTGCGTCTCGTCCTGTGTCGCCTGTTCGTACTGAGCGCGCTAGTGGTCGCGGGTCGCGTCAGCGTCCTCCTCCTGTCCCTGGCACGCACCGGATGTCACTGCGTCCGTCCACTGCTCCTCTGCGTGCCCCTTTGCCTTCTCCTCCTGCTTCCTCTCTTCCTGCTCTTGCCGACCCGGCGTCGGACTCTCTTCGTGCTGCCAGTCCTACTGTCACGCGTCTCCTGGCTACTGCTGTCACTGACCCCTCCTTCGAGTCGTCTGCTGCGTCTGCCCTTGTCACTGAGCTTGTCGACTTTGCTGCGCGCTGTCGTCTAGACTACGCTGCTCGTCTTGTCACTGAGTCTGAGTCCGCCTGTCCTCCGTCCGTCGGGGGTGAGTGTGCCCTTGGCACGGACGTCCTTGAGGACAGGCAGGAGGAGTTCCAGTGTCTGGCCGCCGCTTCACCTCGTCTCGCGTCTGTACTGCTAGCCCCTGAGGGAGACCCGGATGCACCAGACATCCCGACTCCGCGCTCTTACGCGGAGGCGATAGAGGGTCCCTACTCCTCTCAGTGGCAGGCAGCTATGGATGCAGAGATGGCTTCCTGGAAGTCCACAGGCACCTACGTTGACGCTGTTCCCCCTCCTGGGGCGAACATCGTCAGTGGCATGTGGATTTTCAGGGTGAAGCGGCCGCCGGGTTCTCCGCCTGTCTTCAAGGCGCGTTACGTGGCTCGTGGCTTCAGTCAGCGGCAGGGGGTTGACTACTTTCAGACCTTCTCCCCCACCCCGAAGATGACCACTCTTCGGGTTCTGCTGCACGTTGCTGCTCACCGTGACTACGAGCTCCACTCTCTCGACTTCAGCACAGCTTTCTTGCAGGGCAGTCTGCACGAGGAGATCTGGCTGC
This sequence comes from Closterium sp. NIES-65, assembly GCA_948144175.1. Classification (NCBI taxonomy): domain Eukaryota; kingdom Viridiplantae; phylum Streptophyta; class Zygnematophyceae; order Desmidiales; family Closteriaceae; genus Closterium; species Closterium sp. NIES-65. The sequence goes on from CANXME010002612.1 coordinate 1,709,118, forward strand.
GTCGCCCACCTGGCTTCACTGGGTCTTCCCCTCCTGGTACCCAGTGGAGTCTTCGGCGTCCAGTCTACGGTCTCCGCCAGGCGCCACGTGAGTGGCACGACACACTGAGGACTACGCTCGCGGCACTTGGGTTTGCTCCCTCCACTGCCGACCCGTCGCTGTTTCTGCGCACCGACACCTCTCTGCCGCCGTTCTACATCCTCGTGTACGTCGACGACTTGGTCTTTGCCACAGCTGACACTGCTGGACTCGCCTACGTGAAGTCCGAGCTGCAGAAGAGACACACGTGCACTGACCTGGGTGAACTGCGCAGCTACCTTGGCTTGCAGATCACCCGGGACAGAGCACGCCGCACCATTACCCTGACTCAGTCACACATGGTGCAGCAGGTCCTTCAGCGCTTCGGCTTCACGTACTCCTCGCCTCAGGCCACTCCTCTGCCTACTCGCCACTCGCTCTCAGCTCTGCCTTCGGATGAGTCCGTAGAGTCGAGTGGCCCGTTTGCAGAGCTTGTTGGCTGCCTCATGTACCTCATGACCTGCACACGACCTGACCTCGCATACCCTCTTAGCATTCTCGCACGCTTTGTTGCTCCTGGGAGACACCGACCAGAGCACATGGCTGCAGCGAAGAGGGTGTTGCGCTACTTGTGCAGTACGTCGGGCATGGGGCTAGTGCTTGGAGGGCGCAGTCCAGTGGTCCTCACTGGGCACGCAGACGCTTCTTGGGCTGACGACCAGGCTACGCAGCGGTCGTCACAGGGTTACACCTTCAGCCTTGGTTCCGGCTCTGTCTCGTGGCGGGCTACCCGCTCGTCTTCTGTTCTCGGCTCCAGTTGTGAGGCTGAGATCTACGCTGGGGCTATGGCTGCACAGGAGTTACGCTGGCTCACCTACCTGCTGACCGACCTTGGAGAGCAGCCTCGTTCTCCTCCAGTCCTGTACGTAGACAACAAGGCCATGCTGGCCTTGTGTCGAGAGCAGCGACTGGAGCACAGAACGAAGCACATTGCTCTTCGCTACTTTCTTGCTCGTGAGCTACAGCAGCGTGGACAGCTGCGACTTGCGTACGTGGCCTCTGAGGCCAACACTGCTGATGTCTTCACCAAGGTACTTGCGCCTTGTGATCATCAGCGTTGCTGCACGCAGTTGGGTCTTGTGCCTGTCTTGCCTCACTTGCTCTCCTCTTGACCTTGCTTGTACCTTCGCATATATATACTCTTGCTCTTGTATATCTCTATATATGATCTTGCATGTGAACTGGCCTTGTGGCCTTTGAACTTGTGCTCGGAATGCGTGGTGACTTTGTGATCCACCCTGAGCTTTGCTTTGCTTTGCTTGACTGGTCTTGTGACCCCTTGTTCTCCCCCACTTTGCCTATGGGGGTGTGTCAGAACATATAGCTTACTTGTTTGTGTAGGCTATAGTGGGGTATCCCATAGGGGGTACAACACATTAGGGTTTCCTATTTGTATTCACTTCACTTCATAGTCATTCATCCTCGTTCTTTGTTTCCACAGGAACGTCCCTGAAGCGACGGACGATGAGGATGTTCGGACGGGAGAACAGGCCCTCTGCAGCCTGCTGCGGCAAATATATCAGAGGATGATGCCGCGCACATTCTCGGCGACCAACTGGGCGCAGACAATCCGTACTTGGCGACCGGAACACTTGAAAGCAGGATTCTCCGGTGTGAGGTTCCGCTACTGGGAGTTGACCAGGATTCCACACGGCAGAACTATGTCTCTGGAAGCATGCACTACAAAGCTTGGGCCTGTAAAATTCTTGCACCCGAGAGAAGCAACAGAGTGCCTAAAGAGGAGCAGGTTATCTACGAGGACGAGATCGGTAGGGAGATCGGCGACGATATGGGGCCGAGATGGAGGGAGGCGCTACGTAACGAGGAGCACCTGCATGGGCCGAAAATAACGAAATGGCGCTTGCGCGCGTACGTCGTCGACTGAAACCGACCAACAGGCGGCATCGTTGGATACAGGCCGGTCCAGAATCGCTGGAAGGAAGGCGAAAAAAAGCACCCCTACGATGATGCTGGCGCGCCTTACTGCGCTGACGTACTTCTGTAGAGTAGAGGCCATACTCTTTGACGAGCCACTAACGAAACCCTTGGACGACATCACCGAGGCCCGGCAGCTTCTTGCGGTCAAGCTGCGGCAACTACACGACTTTCAGTTCGAGTAAGTAGGCTGCCATACACCGGACTCTAAAACTTTTCACTCAAATTCTCACCCAAGTACTTGCTGTATCTGCCCACTCAATGTAGGTAGTGTGTCGATCCACACCGGGACTCGCTCGACGATGTTTACACGGAGGAGCAGTTCCGTATTCCCGTTTCAGACATCCTGCCGTACTGGGCCAAGGAGTACTTTCGGGAGTCGATGAGTTACCCCAGTCAGACGCTGTGGAGGGCCTTGGCGGTGAGGGTGATGATCCTGATGGCGCATCACATGCTGGGCAGGGGAATAAGCATCCGCGAGATCCGCTACTGCAATATGTTCACTCACGTCCTTCCGCCCATCACGAACAGCAAGGGGGAATCGTCGATCCACGTTCTCGTGGTCGCCTATCGCAACTCAAAGACCATCAAAGACAACAAGCTCGGCCACCTGTACCTGACTCGACACATGGACTTCCGGTAGTGCGGCTTTGGAGCAGTGTTCATGTGGATACATTTCATTTTCGACCTTGTGCCGCTCCACTACAACAACGATAAGATCGTGCCCCCCTTTGATTTTAGCAACCCGGAAAATTGGTCAAAGAAGCACCTGTTCTTCGCCCTCTTCGACAAGGACAAGACCGAGTTGCCGTACGCGACTCATGCCAAATGGGTTACCTGGGCGATGAAAAGCGCGGAGTGGATCCTGTCGAAAGTCACACATATCTTTCGACGGTCTGCGTCACAGATCCTCGCCGACAAAAACTGTGAACTCGACAACATCCCGCAGCTGGGTCAATGAGACATGAACGAGATGCGCAGGTCATACGTCACAGGCATACCGCGCAGGGCCATCCAGCTGCAAGCGGGTTTCACGACGGAACCGGGTGACTATTACCTTGGAAGATCGAAGAGCGAAGTACCCGCGAAGGTCCTAAAGGCTATCGAGGAGCACATATTTCCAAAGGCGGAGCAGTGGCTCGACGAGGTATGGATGCGTCGAGCGCTTAGCGTGATCATCGAATGCAAGTTTTGCCCGTCTATCTCTCAATGTCACCACGTTTGTTCTTGTTCAGGCGATGGAATGGAACAACGAGCAAGACAAGGAGCATATGTTCTTCGCGGCGAAAAGTTTCTTGAAGGCCCTGCAAGCCGCCCGAATGCCCATCGCCGAGGATCTTGCGATGTACTACGTCCATTGTGACGACCACCCCTTCGACGAAGTGACCGTTTGCAACTACGAGCATCACCCTATGCACAGATGTCCGGTTTGTGCAAGGACATGGATTTCCAAAAATGGGCGCTTGACGTGTATCTGCTCGACAAGTACGGCATCGAGATGCGGACCAACCCCACGCTGTCGAGAGCTTCAGTAAGATGGCCCTTCTAAATCTTAATCCGAACAGATGGCATCAGCCCACTTACCTACCGCTCGTGATCTTGTGCGCAGGACGCATCCTTTCAACTCAACACCAAGCACCTCATCACGCAACTTCGTGCATCGCGTTCGACGCACTGAAGATTACCGCCGCGACAACCGCAGCTGCGAATGTGGGGGGGGCGAGAGTGTGCCGCAGACGGCGACCGAAGAAACCACCCCGCCACCACAGCAACCCCCTCAATCAACGCCCACTCAACAGAGCAAGGGCGGCCAGCTCAACCAAGCATTCTTCGACGCAGTGGTGTGGCCGTGGTGCAATTGCGAGACCGTGCGGCAGGCGTGGTCGTACTGCGACGGGCCAAGCCCGCTGAACAAGGGACACAGTCTTCGACACGCTTAGAGGAGGGGTTTCGCCGTCAAGTTCAACAAGTTCACTCCGACTCCTCCCACCGTTCCCCCCGTTGCGGTGGACCAGCCAAAAGAAAAGCCACCGACCCCAAAAGCTGCCGAGTCGAAATTGCAGAAGATGGAGGTTGTCATGAGGGCTGTCGAGATGTTCAGGGTCGACGAGAGCAGCGCGGCTACGTCGACGATCATTGATAAGCTTGACTCAATAGTCACGAACCACTCGATCAACATGCTGGCTGAAGGGCTCGTTCTCAAAGAGGATTCGGGGAAGCAGCTCACGAAGAAACGCAAAGTCGAGACAGCAGAAGACAACCGAAAGGACAAAGATCGCCTCAGGATCACGCGGGAGCTCATTCGCGTCGAGCTTCGAACCACAAAATGGGCCGAGAACGTGTTCAAAGACAAATGGAAAGAGTTCATGAAAACATTGGGCGAGAGCCCAAGTTCGACAGGCAATCGTGACGAGGGGGGAAACTAGAGTAGGGTGTTCTTTCAGAGATTGCATGGCAGGTTCTCATTACTGACCGACCATCTCGCCTGTATGAACCTTCTGAGCATTATCGCAAACGTAAAGTCAAGATCCATCCAACATGTACATTCCGTCGATTAAACTTTGGAAACAACAAACACAACTATCGAGAATAGCAAACACCCCCACGCAAAGTGCCCGCCTAGACTACTCCCCTTGCCGGCCCGTTTCCGTCTCAGCTGCATCCTTGTCGCCCTGCTTCGCCTTGCTCTTTTCTTCTGGCATAGCCAGGCTGCCATAGCCCGCGTCCTCCAGCAAGCCGGCAGCAGCTCGACAGCAGCACCATTGCGTACAGACCTATGCCGCCACGCGCAGCATCTGCAGCAGTATGGCGTCCGTCGAGCCGAGACCTTTGACAGCCGACGAATACAGGTGATCGGGCCACTGCTTCGCCGGGAACGTCTTGCCGACGTGCAAAAGTATGGACACGAGTGCGGACATGGCAGCCACACAAGCCTTCTTTGCAGTCTCCGGGGCGTAGATCGCCGCGTTTGCGGCAGCTAGGGCATCCTTCTTAATATCCTCCCTCGACAACTTCCTGCAGGCCGCCCACAAGCTCGCCACAGTTGCTGCGATGGCCATCATGTGAGGTGTCGCCGCCATGCCCTTCGTGACCGGGTAAATCAGATTCCCGTGCTTCAGGCCAAGCGTCGCGACCTTACCAATCGCCACGCACAGCGCGATTCCCCTCTCGGTTCCAGCTTTCACTTCCTTTTTTGCCGTCGCCAACAGCGACAGGTAACTGCACATCGCAAGAAATGCGTTAGTCAAGAGGCCAGAATTCGACCGACAGCACATTCACCGCAAAACAGCAGGTGTTCGACAATTCACCAAACCAGCATGAATTCGACAGCAGAGTCTAGCAACATGACTTCGACAGGACAACTCGTCGAAATGACATTCCCCTTGTTCTTGCGTCACGCTCCAAACGCCGGTTGGCATTTCTGCGGGCGCATCGAGGTAGACCTTCCAGTCCTCCTCATCCTGCGCCGTGTACCCTTCGTACTCTGTAAGGACAACGTCGGGGAAGTACACGCGCCAGCAGACGGCCGTACAGAACTTCTGGTCCTTCTCTGTTTCAAAAGTGCCAAGGAACCGCAACTCCCGCCGACGGTATGCTCGGAAACCGGCTTCCCCTTCCGCAACCCAAAACCCGGTCCTTTGAAGGGATGTTTGCAGCCTCTCGTCTTGCCTTGGTCGTCCGGTCGAGGAGGTGGGGTGTGACCCGTGACCCTGGCCTTCTTCGCCTTTTCCTGTCAAGCAGCAACGACAATAGAGGTCTTCTCGACAGGCGCCTGACCAGGGACGCTGGCCAGCTCCACCATGTCAAGGCTCTCTGTCGCGTGTGCAGCGCGCTTCGACGACTTCGTCGCAGCCGGCTTCTTCTTCGACGTTGAAGGGGAGCCCGGATCGCTAAGACAAACGTTGCCTAGGGACGGAGCAGCGGCGACAGGAGCAACTGGAGGGGTTGAGGAAGACGCCCAATTTCCCACAAGCCCGACAGCAAGGCCAGCACCACCGCCGTGCGCAGCTGATGCAGCTTTAGTCTTCGACAGCAACCCAGCGCTTGCTTCTCCCGCTCCTTTCCCCGCACCGCCGCCTGACGGGGTAGAGGCACCTCGCATTCCTAGGGCTCTGTTCCCGATCGAGGTGATGTGCTCGTTCGGGGCACCACTTTTCTCTCCCGCGACCACTCCTTTCCCACCCGTTTTCCCCAGGCCTTGCAGCATGTCCCGCATCGAAGCAAACGCATCAGGTGGATCGATCGGAGCCGCTACGGAGGTCTTCGGGAGGGGCGACTGGTCGAGTACGATGACTTCCTCGACGGGCTTGGCGACGGGATGACGGCCACGCGCCGGTGGGGATCCAACCGGGCTGCCGACATGTCCTTCCACCGAAGAAGACGGAGGAACCGACCGCTCGTGACCTCGAGGCTCAGCCCCGCTGCGAACCCCTCCCACACCCTCCTGACGCGACCTCGTCGACGGGCCCGCCGAGCGCTGAAAACCTCTCGCCATCGCTTCGGTGAGGACTTCCAACCTCCGTGCTTCGGCTTCATGGTAGCCTTCCCTCACAATGTCCTTCAGCTCCTTCATGGTCTCGCGTGGGAGGGTGGAGCAGAACATGTCCTCCATGATGGCTTTCTCGAAACCCTTCAGCACCGCAGCAACCAGCCGCTCCTCGACCTGCTTGAGCTGCTTCTCGACGGCGTCCTTGCTCGCTTTTGTGATGGCGGCTGCCACCCCCTCGATGATCTTCCCGCTCATCTCGTCGATCTTCGCCCGCGCCCCTTCCAACAGGTTCCTCTCCGCCGTGACACCCTTCACAGCCTCGGCGCACTGCGACAGTGTGCTCTTCGACGACTCCGAAATCGTATTCCACGCCGTCCGAAAATCCGCAGCAAGCCTGTTGAATACTCCGGCTTGCTCAGTGTGTTTCGCAAATACATCGGCGGCGAGCTGCTTCTGCGACGCCTCGACCTTCTCGACCCTCTGCAGTAGCTCGACGACCTGGCCTCCGGGTGCAACGTTCGCCGTCGATTGGCCTGCCGTCGAAGGCCACCCGGTCGAAGGGCCCGCCTGTCCGCTGCCACTGGCCGTGCGGTGACTCCTTGTTACGGCGGCCTGTCGCTCATCTCCTCGACGATACTCCTCAGCAGCCTCCCCGACCTCCTGCTCCTGCCCTCCCGACCCACCCACCCGCGCAGCCGCAACCCTAAACTCCTGCTGCTGCACTCCTGCCCCACCCTCCTGCGCAGCCGCCACGCCCTCCTGCTGCTGCCCTCCTGCTCGGCCCTCCTGCGCAGCCGCCTCGCCCACCACCTGCTGCTGCCCTCCGACCCCACCCTCATGCGCAGCCGCTCCGCCCTCCTGCTCCTCGACAGCCTTAGTTTCCCCTGTCGCCTGCTGCTCGATAAGCTCGACTCGCTCGTCCACCCGCTCCCCGAGCGCCACTCCGTGCTCCCCCGTACGCTCCGTTCTATGTCCGGCGCCCTCGCCGTCGTCCTCGACCGACTCATCGCTCGAGCTCGAGCCGGAGCTAGATCCCGAGCTCGAGTCCTCGTCCTGGTTCGCATCGCCGCCCGGGCCGCTCGCCCCGTGCTGAGCCTGCCTCGATGTATCCTCCTCGATCTCCTCCTCCTCGACGCTGTACTCAATCACGACGCGTCCCGTCTTCTCGCCTCCTCCCTCGTGGTCGGCACCCCCTCCCACACCTGCTCCCTCCGCCACCTGGTCGACCTTTCTCGAAAACAGCTTGACCATGAACAACGGAAGCACACCCGGGCCAGGGTTCGTTCTCCATAGATGCACGAGTTCGCCCTTTCAAGGCTGTAGGATGAAGTCGTCCCATTTAGACAGAATCCGGCGCACCCCATGCACGACACGAGCTGCCGCGCCGTTTTGATAGGGGCTCGACAAGGTCGTCGTCGTCTGCGACGGGTACAAAACATACGTAAGCGACAAAGCACATGCTCGACGAAAACGCTGGTGGTCTAAGGAGAGCTTACCAGATGGTCGAAATCCTCGTTCAACTCCAAACGAAGGTCCATCATGTTCAACACTTCTTGGTCGTCCTCGGTCAGAGCCTGGTGGGTCATCGCGTACTCGGCGTGAAGCTGCTTTTTCATCTACCTGCGACGCAGCGGACAGAAGAGTAAGATTGTCGAGAAGAGCAGCTCGATAGCAGGGTGGCAAAGTTGTTACTCACACGAAAACTTCTTGCGCTAGAGAAGATTGGTGGTTCATATCGGGAAACTTGTCTTTCGAATCGAAGTGCATCATTCGAGTTCGACTGCCACGGTGCCTCGGAGCTTGCAGATCGTCGGGGCGCGATACCACAAACAGGCTCGAGTGGGAGAACGGAGGCACACTCAGTCTGCATGCAGAGCCAATGCACGTGAGAATGGGTTCAGGGCTAGAGACGGAGCACGCAAGGCGACGGGAGAGTGTCGAGCTCATGGTGTCCGCAGCAGAACGAAAACCACTTGCTTGCCGAGGAGGCCGTCGAGGTGGTTGTTCGCAAAAGCGACCGGGGTGGGACGGGCCATCTCTTCACGCGCACGCGCTGGAGTCACGATCGACACCTTGGGGAGCTGCTCGACGGATAGCAGCTCATGACAGAACAGGCTGCACGGAAAGCTAAGGCAACGTCAGCGAAAATGGCAAACATGGCAAACCGAAAATGTTCGACAGGACACGTACACGACGCCTGCGACCATCATGCTCTCGTTGAGCTCCCCTTTCGGTGCCTCTCTAATCGCATTCAGCTGGTCCTCGTACACTCCACCTCGACCCCGCCTGCACTAAGGATGAGGCCGCGTCGAACCGTCGCCTCGTTCATGACGGGTACGGAGGCGGAGCCCGTAGCCATGTCAGGCCTAGCAGTGGAGAGGGCGGGCGCGCAGGGGAGTTGGGAACTAGCAGGGACTAGGAAGTAGGGAAGTAAAAATCGGAAACATCAACAAAATGAGACCGGACGCAGGGTATTAGCTGTTTGCCATCCCTCCCACCGCGACGGACCAGGGGGGTTCAAGGGCGAGGAGGCAGGACGCGTTCCGAGACGCGGGAGGAGGAGGGAGGAGCTCTTCGCGGAGGTCGGCGGGGCCCTATTGGCCTCGACGTGAAACCTGGTTGTTGGTAGCATGGGGTGGGCCGCCTTGTGAAAGTTTAGGAGAAGGAAGAGGGTTGCACTAGCAAGAATGAGGATACAAATAGCAAACCCTAGAAGGGTTGTACTCGTTATAGAGCACCCCACTACAGGCTAGAGCATAACATTCTGACACGCCTTGCATGCAGCTGAAAGGCCCCTTCCAAGGTTCGGGAGGGGGCCTTCGCCACGTCACCAAGATCGAGCAGCTTGAACGAAACGGGCCCGTCTAGGGCGAGAGCGGTGGAGCGCGGCGCAGATGGGCGTCGATTTCGTCTGGCCGGCGAAATTTCGCGGACTGGTTCCGTCGGCGATGCGTCGCTCGGCGAGGGATGGGTGGGTTACCGGACGGAACCCGTCCACGAACCGAGCGAGGGGTTGGGCTCGGTTGGGAGGGGAACCACTGCCAGCTCGAGGGCGCGGGTTGCTGGCGTCATCGGCAGCTGGCGCCAGCTGGGGGTGCCCGTTTTCGGGCGGGAGGGGGGGGGTGGCTCCCGCCCCTCGCGTGCCCCGCTAGGCGACGGCGGGAAATCGAAAATCCCTCCTAGGAAAACCCGCAGGGGCGAACGGGGTTTCGCGGAGGGATTCGGGCGATGTCTTCCCTGAGAAATATGGTTCGAGGAAGGTTCCACTGGTGGAAAATACCAGCGTTAAAAAGGGTGTTCGGCTGGCATTCCATTATTGTCTGGTTCGGTGATGATCCGCTTATATCGAGCCTAGATAACCTTTCACACGCTTATCAAAGAAGGTTCCAGGGTGGTCGGTTTACTGTAGCCCAACCGGGAAAACCGTTTTTTAATGCCTGCCGAACTGGGCCCTGGTTCCACCCCTAGTCGCCGGTTTCGGCAATCGTCCATGTTCGCAGGCCAATCACGGCTCTCGCCCAACATACCTTTCGGAAACCCGTGAGTCGTCTCGTCGTGGAGTGACTGACCGAACCCAGCTTCGAAGCAATGCAAGCCAGCCCACATTTCATCATGCGGGAACAAGGGCACTTATCTGTCACCTCCTGGTTTTGATCCGCCTGACGGGAAATCGCATGGGCGACACGGGCTCTGCAGCGGCGGTCTCGGCCAATGAAGATCCGCCTGTAGCGCGCGTTTCGGCGTCAGGAGCGCCGTTGTTAGCGCCTCGCGTGCCGCCCTTCCCGGCTGTGCGAGCGCGAATCACCCACGTGATATTTGACCTAGACGGCACGCTTATTGACTCTGGTGAGTGCAACGATAAAGGTGGGAAACAGTGTTTTCTTATATTTATTGTCAGTTTATTTAAAACCAGGGTGTACATTACGTGGGGTGCGTTCAACCTGGAAAGCCATATCCTTTACCCCCCAATTATTGTTCCCCCTCCCCCGCAATTTTGTTTCCCCTCCCCCGCATTCTCGTTTTCCCTCTCCCGCAATTTCTGGATGTGTACCCTGGTTCTAAAAGACCGCCCAGTCGCTTTTTATGAGGCGACTCAATATTCAGCATTCCAATCGACTTTATGATTTTGTGAAAAGGACGGTCAAGGGAAGAAAAGGGTTACCATTGTTGAATACACTCAAAAATACCTCTGACCCGCAGTTCTATATCCGATGTACATGTCGCCACGCCTGACTTGAGTGAGTTGGGCCCACATGGAGAAGGATAGGGTTTCCCAGTGACATTTTTTTACCTTCGCACTTTTTTTGGCAACTCATAAGTCATCACGCTGATCGACTGGGTGAGTGGGTTGAACGGTGAAGTTTGATTGCGGGAGGAGGGGGGCGGATGCGGGACGCGGAAGGGGGAAGGGTGAAGGGGGGAGGGGATAGGGGTAAGGCGGGAAGGGGCAGGAAGGAGCGTGGAGGGGGGGATGGGAAGGTGGATGGCAGGGGGATGCGAGGAGGATTTGGGAAGGGAAAGAGGGCGAGTGTGGTTGATTGAAAGTGGAGTGGGAGAGAAACGAAGTGGAAATCCCAATTTTTCCTCTATCCCTCTTTGTTTGAGATAAGTTTTGAGAATTCTCAAAACTAATCTCAAACAATTCTTCCTCTATCCTTCCCTCTCTCTTTCCCTTTTCCTCCGTGTGCCCGATTCAATCGCGAGCAACCCCTCTTGGCTCCTCCCCCCCTGAGCCCCCCTTGTGCCTCCATACCTGTGTTCCCACCCCACTACCGACACGGCACGGCCCATTGAGGGGGGGGAAGGCTTTTGAGTCGACTCAAAAGCTGCCTCCACACCTGTGTTCCCTTGATCAACACGGTCCATCGAGGTGAGGTCGTATGGTAGGGTATCATCATGCGAGCTGGTTTTTGAGAATTCTCAAAAACCAGCTGGTAGGGTATCATGCGTATTTTCAGACATTCCAGCGAGCAGCAGTTTCTAAGGAGAAGGTTTAGCAAAGGAGAAAACTGTTGTAGTAAAATCCTAAGTAAATAGGTGAGGTCGTATGGTAGGGTATCATGCGTCTCTCTTCTCTATCCTCTATCCTGATTCAAGAGGGGACGTACCCGAGCCATTCAATGCACCTATCTCTATCCTCTCCTCTCCTCAACTCAATCCTCTCAATGGGCGCCTATCAACTCAACTCAACTCAACTCAACGCACGTCACGTCACACACACCCGAGTCGATTCAGTTCACAAGCAGGCGGTCCACTACAAGGCAGTTTTGAGTCGACTCAAAACTAGGTCCACAAGCAGGCGGTCCACTACGAGGCGCAGCGCAACATCTGATCTGCCTCCCAAATCCCGTATCCCATCCTCCGTTTCCCCTCTCCCCCCTTCCCCCACTCCCCACCTCCCCCCTCATCCTCCCCCCCTCCCCCCCCATCCTCCCCCCCCCCGCTCCCTCCCCCCCCCCCTCCCCCTCCTCCCCTCCTCCTTCCCCCCCCCCCCCTCCCCCTCCTCCCCTCCCTCCTCCCCCCCCCCCCCCCTCCCCACATTCCCCTCCCAGAGAGAGTGGTGACGGAGGTGTCAAGGCAAGTGGTGGAGGGGCATGGCAAGGCGTGGACGGGGGAGGGCGCGGAGCAGTGCGTGGGGAGGCTGCCTATCGAAGGGGCGAGGGCGCTGGTGCAGCTGTATGGACTGCCTTGCTCCCCTGAGGAGTTTCTGCAGGCGCTACTAGAGCAGCTTCAAGGCAGGTGGGGTGGGGGGTGGGTGTGGGGTAGAGGGAGGGCAAGGGAAGGGGGAAGGGGAGAGGGGAGAGGGGAGAGGGGAGAGGGGATTGGGGGAAGGGGAGAGGGGAGAGGGGATTGGGGGAGGGGGGAGGGGGAGGGGGGAGGGTGGAAGGGAGGGGGGAGGGCGGAGGGGGTTGGGGGGAGGGGGGAGGGGGGAGTGGGAGGAAGTGAGGGAAGCGAGGGGGAGGAGAGAGGGTGGGAGCAGACACAATGAGTTTTGAGGCGCCTCAAAAGACGGCACGATGAGCGTTCAGAGTGCCTGAAGCTGCTGCCCTCCCCTCCTCCTCGTCCCCTCCTTTGACCTCTTCTCCGCTCCTCCCTTTACCCCATCGCCTCTTTTGCCCTGCCTTCCCCTCGCTTTTCCATATGCCCTTGCTGCTTGTCATTTCCTTTCCCCGGCGTTTTCTCCACTTTCTCCTTTCCCCATCCCCTCTCTTTTCCATATGCCCTTGCTGCTTGTCATTTCCTTTCCCCGGCGTTTTCTCCACTTTCTCCTTTCCCCATCCCCTCTCTTTTCCATTTGCCCTTGCTGCTTGTCATTCCCTTTCCCCTGCGTTCTCTCCACGTGCTCCATTCCCCATATCCTCAAGCGTTTTTCCATCCCCATGATCATCCTCCTTCACCTCTCCCACTAATCCCCCCTCTCTTTTCTCCTCCCCTACCTACTCTCCACCCGCTCTTCCCTATTCTCCCCCCTCTTTCCCCCTCCCCTCCCCCCACGCCCCTCTCCACTACCCCCCTCCTTTCTCCTCCCTACTCTCCTCCCGCTCTTCCCCTCTCTCTCCCCATCCCCCGCCCCCGTTCCCCTCCCCACTTCCCTTCCCTTCCCACTCCCCTTTCCCACAATGATTGAGCGGGTGGAATTCTTCAAGCTTTTGCCCTCCACCCTTGTCGCTGTCCCTGTCCACACCTGTCCCTCCCTCTCTTTCTCCTCGTCCCCTCGTCCCCTCGTCCCCCCTTTTCCCTTTGCCCCCTCGTCCGATGCTCTCCGTTTTCGTCGCTTTCCCATGTCTCCTTGCCTTTCGTCATTCCCTTTTCCCCAATTTTCCTCCCACTGTTCGCCCACTGTTCGCCCCAATCAATCCTCCACTTTCTCTGTGCCCCTCCCAAAACGTTTCCCACCCCCCTTCTCCTCCTCCTCCTCCTCCTCCTCCTCCCTCCTCCTTCACCTCTCCCGCTTCCCCCCTCTACTCCCCCTCCTCCCTTACTCTTCCCCCACTCTTCCCTCCCCTCTCCCCCGTCCCTTCGTCCTCCCCCTCCCCCCCCCCTCTCCCCCCTCTCTCCTCCTCCCTCCGTCCCCCCCTTCTCCACCCCCTCCTTCTCCTCCTCCAGGTGGCACGAGGCCAAGGCCTTGCCAGGAGCCCATCGCCTGCTCTCGCACCTCACAGCAGGGCACGTGCCTGTAGCCCTCGCCTCCAGCTCACCGCGGGGCATCATTGCCACCAAGCTCGCCCTGCAACCAGGCGGGTAACCCTTTGTGCGCGCTTGTAAGGGGGGGGTGGGGGGGGGGGGGATGGGGGAAGTGGGGGGTGGTGGGGGGATGGGGGAAGGCGGTTGGGGGAGGGAGATGGGGAAGAGGGGGAGGGGGAACGGGGGATGGGGGTTATGCTGGAGTATGTTTTTGAGTATGTTCTGAAGGATTCTCTTTGCCAGGAGCCCATCGCCTGCTCTCGCACCTCACAGCAGGGCACGTGCCTGTAGCCCTCGCCTCCAGCTCACCGCGGGGCATCATTGCCACCAAGCTCGCCCTTGCCCTTGCCCTTGCCCTTGCCCTTGCCCTTGCCCTTGCCCTTGCCCTTGCCCTTGCCCTTGCCCTTGCCCTTGCCCTTGCCCTTGCCCTTGCCCTTGCCCTTGCCCATGGTTGAAACTGGTCCAGAATTTGTTTGACTCGACTCTTCACTTGTTGTATCATTCCTCTTGCCACTTGGCTTTCTTGCCATTCCTCTTTTCCCTCCAGATGACTGATGCTGTCACCTTTCATCTCTCTTGCTGGTGTGCCGCTCTGTTCATTGTCATATGGCATGGCACTGCATGGCACGTATGGCATGGCATGGCATGGCATGGTACAGCACTGCGTGGTATGGCAGGATGATATGGTCTGGTATGACACGGCATGGCACGGCATGGCACTGCATGACATGGCACGGCACGATATGGCGTGGTGTGGTGTGGTGTGGTGTGGTGTAACAGGATGGCAGGAACTGTTTGCAGTGACAGTAGCGGGGGAGGAGGTGGCACAGGGCAAACCAGCTCCTGACATGTGAGTGGGTGAAGGAGGTGGGTGGGTGGGTGGGGGAGGTGGGTGGGGGAGGTGGGTGAGGGAGGTGGGTGAGGGAGGTGGGGGAGGGAGGTGGGTGAAGGAGGTGGGTGAGGGAGTGGGTGGGGTAGTGGGTGAGGGAGAAAGTGAGGAAGGTGGATGGGATGAATCATGAATGCATCTGTACCAAGAATTACCATCAAAACTCAATCAGTTGTTCCATTCCATGCACCTATCAGGTGACTTTTGAGTCGACTCAAAAGTTACCAGGAAGTACCATCAAAACTTAATCAGTTGTTCCATTCCATGCACCTATCAGGAACATGAGAAGGCACAAATCTCACGCCTTATTGTTCTTGTCCTCTCCTCTCCTGTCCTCTCACCTGCCCCTCCCTCCGGTGTCGCATTGTTCTTGTTCTCTCCCTCCTATTTTCTCCCCTCCTTGCTTCTCTCAGTTTTCTGAGGGCTGCAAAGCTAATGGGGGCTAAGCCATCGGAATGCCTTGTGTTTGAGGACGCCCCGTGAGTGTGTGCTAACCGAATGCCCCAGTGAGTGCTACGTCACTGTGAGTGAGTGTGCTAAGTGCTCATCCTCATCATCTTCCGTAATTGTCCCACTCCCATGAAATGAAAGTCAATCCCCTCTTGCAAACGCACCTACCACACCACGACCAACATATGCCCGTGCAATTCCCCTTTTCTCTCCTCTCCTGCATGGGATCTGCCATGCCACTGCATCCCCCACACCACTGCATCCCCCACACCACTGCAATGTTAGCAGTCCCCTGGTGTCCACTCGTCTCCGCTCGTCTCCTCACTCAATCACTCTCTTTCCCATACCCTCTCATCTCCTCACATGCACGCCATTCCTGTTTCCCCCTCAAATCAAACCCCACCCGCTCCTCTTTCCGTGCGCTCCAGTGCAGGTGTGCAGGCAGCCAGGGCAGCGGGCATGTATGTCATCGCAGTGCCTTCTCTGCCCCAGAAGGCTGCACGGGCACTCTACTCTTCTGCACACCAGGTAACTGGAGGCAGGCATGCATGTCGTGGCAGTGCCAGGGCAGCGGGCATGCATGTTGTGGCAGTGCCAGGGCAGCGGACATGCATGTCGTGGCAGTGCCAGGGCAGCGGACATGCATGTCGTGGCAGTGCCAGGGCAGCGGATATGCATGTCGTGGCAGTGCCAGGGCAGCGGACATGCATGTCGTGGCAGTGCCAGGGCAGCGGACATGCATGTCGTGGCAGTGCCAGGGCAGCGGACATGCATGTCGTGGCAGTGCCAGGGCAGCGGACATGCATGTCGTGGCAGTGCCAGGGCAGCGGACATGCATGTCGTGGCAGTGCCAGGGCAGCGGACATGCATGTCGTGGCAGTGCCAGGGCAGCGGGCATGCATGTCGCGGCAGTGCCAGGGCAGCGGGCATGCATGTTGTGGCAGTGCCAGGGCAGCGGGCATGCATGTTGTGGCAGTGCCAGGGCAGCGGGCATGCATGTTGTGGCAGTGCCAGGGCAGCGGGCATGGATGTTGTGGCAGTGCCAGGGCAGCGGGCATGCATGTTGTGGCAGTGCCAGGGCAGCGGGCATGCATGTCGTGGCAGTGCCAGGGCAGCGGGCATGCATGTCGTGGCAGTGCCAGGGCAGCGGGCATGCATGTTGTGGCAATGCCAGGGCAGCGGGCATGCATGTTGTGGCAGTGCCAGGGCAGCGGGCATGCATGTTGTGGCAGTGCCAGGGCAGCGGGCATGGATGTTGTGGCAGTGCCAGGGCAGCGGGCATGCATGTTGTGGCAGTGCCAGGGCAGCGGGCATGCATGTCGTGGCAGTGCCAGGGCAGCGGGCATGCATATCGTAGCAGTGCCAGGGCAGCGGGCATGCATGTCGTAGCAGTGCCAGGGCAGCGGGCATGCATGTCGTGGCAGTGCCAGGGCAGCGGACATGCATGTCGTGGCAGTGCCAGGGCAGCGGACATGCATGTCGTGGCAGTGCCAGGGCAGCGGACATGCATGTCGTGGCAGTGCCAGGGCAGCGGACATGCATGTCGTGGCAGTGCCAGGGCAGCGGGCATGCATGTCGTGGCAGTGCCAGGGCAGCGGGCATGCATGTTGTGGCAGTGCCAGGGCAGCGGGCATGCATGTTGTGGCAGTGCCAGGGCAGCGGGCATGCATGTTGTGGCAGTGCCAGGGCAGCGGGCATGGATGTTGTGGCAGTGCCAGGGCAGCGGGCATGCATGTTGTGGCAGTGCCAGGGCAGCGGGCATGCATGTCGTGGCAGTGCCAGGGCAGCGGGCATGCATGTCGTAGCAGTGCCAGGGCAGCGGGCATGCATGTCGTAGCAGTGCCAGGGCAGCGGGCATGCATGTCGTGGCAGTGCCAGGGCAGCGGGCATGCATGTTGTGGCAGTGCCAGGGCAGCGGGCATGCATGTTGTGGCAGTGCCAGGGCAGCGGGCATGCATGTTGTGGCAGTGCCAGGGCAGCGGGCATGGATGTTGTGGCAGTGCCAGGGCAGCGGGCATGCATGTTGTGGCAGTGCCAGGGCAGCGGGCATGCATGTTGTGGCAGTGCCAGGGCAGCGGGCATGCATGTTGTGGCAGTGCCAGGGCAGCGGGCATGCATGTTGTGGCAGTGCCAGGGCAGCGGGCATGCATGTTGTGGCAGTGCCAGGGCAGCGGGCATGCATGTTGTGGCAGTGCCAGGGCAGCGAGCATGTATGTCATCGCCATGCCTTCTCTACCCCGAAAGGCCGCACGGCCACTCTACTCCTCCGCACACCAGGTAACCCTTCTGAAACTCGCTCTCACATCCCAGCCACCCTCCCAGTTACCCGTCTGGGCTGTTGCAAACCAAACCAACAATAGGTTAAATGGCACCAAATGCATGTTTCCGATTAGACTATGCGCTTTATAGATGGCCTTGCTTCTTCTCTGCTCTTCAGATGGGTGTTTCCATTCCACTATAGGTGTTTCCAGTGTGACTGAGACTGCATCTTTGTCCCCTCCCTCCCCCACTTACCCCCCCCCCCTTCCCCCCCCCCCCCTCCCGCTCCCGCACCCCCTTACTTTGTCCATACAATTAAGTTGAACTCCTCGTCTTTGCTCCGCTCGTCTCTCTTCCCCTCTCCTCGCTCCACCTCCCATCTCCTCCTTTCTCCGCTCCTCTTGTATTCTCCGCTCCTTTCCTTATCGTGTCTTCAGTGTTTTTCTGCTCTCCCTTACACTATCCTCTTCTCTCATCATCTCGTCATGTGTCCCGTGATAACCTTTTTTGTTTTGTTTTTCCCCTCCGCCCTTTCCACTCCTCTCCTCTCCTCTCCTCTCCTCTCCCACGCACACCTCTCCTTGTTCCTTTCATCCTCTCCACCCTTCACTCTCCCCCTCCCTCTCCCCCTCCCTCGCCCCCTCCCTCTCCCCCTCCCTCTCCCCCTCCCTCTCCCCCTCCCTCTCCCCCTCCCTCTCCCCCTCCCTCTCCCCCTCCCTCTCCCCCTCCCTCTCCCCCTCCCTCTCCCCATCCCTCTCCCCCTCCCTCTCCCCATCCCTCTCCCCCTCCCTCTCCCCCTCCCCCTCCCCCTCCCTCTCCCCCTCCCTCTCCCCCTCCCTCTCCCCCTCCCTCTCCCCCTCCCAATCCCCCTCCCTCTCCCCCTCCCTCTCCCCATCCCTCTCCCCCTCCCTCTCCCCCTCCCTCTCCCCTTCCCTCTCCCCATCCCTCTCCCCCTCCCTCTCCCCCTCCCTCTCCCCCTCCCTCTCCCCATCCCTCTCCCCCTCCCTCTCCCCCTCCCTCTCCCCCTCCCTCTCCCCATCCCTCTCCCCCTCCCTCTCCCCCTCCCTCTCCCCCTCCCTCTCCCACTCCCCTTCCACCTATTCCACCAGATTCTTGCTTCGCTATTAGACTTTCAACCAGCTGACTGGGGCCTACCGCCGTTCACAGATTGTGAGTTTCTTGAGACGTCTCAGCACTTGCTTCACTTCACTGTTAGACTTTCACTTCAACCAGCTGAGTGGGGCCTACTGCCGTTCACGGATTGTGAGTCATCCGCATGACCGTTTCATAACAAATATAATCATTCTTAGATTACCAATTCTGCCTAGTACGGTTCCTTCGGACCTTGTGCCTGGCTTTTATAGGAGTATGCAAAATCAACGCACCACTTCTGTCAGCTTACAAGGCTTTCCCAACCACACCACTCCCCCATCCCCTCTTACCCTAAGCCCCTTCCCAGGTGACTTTTGAGTCGACTCAAAAGCCATCCCCTCTTACCCTAAGCCCCTTCCCAGGTGACTTTTGAGTCGACTCAAAAGCCATCCCCTCTTACCCTAAGCCCCTTCCCATCCAACCCCTTCCCACATCCCATAAACCCATTCCTCCCTCCCCACCGTCACTCCTTCCCTCCCCTCCGCCCACCCTCCCACGTTTCCCCCTTGACACTCTGACCTCCCCCCAGGGGTGCATGCATCACTGCCCATCGATCCATGGTACATGAAAGGGCCTGTTATCAAGGGCTACGGCAGGGGATTCAAGCTCCTGGGCATTCCCACCAATCCCCAACCCCCTCTTCTCCTTACCCTCTTACCATCCACCTCTTTCTCTCCTTTTCCATTCCTCCCCTCCCCAACAACACGATCTCCCCTCCCTTCCCTGTTCCCCTTTTCCCCCATCCCCCTGACCCTTCACTCTCCTGTCACCTCAAACCCCCCTGCAGGGGTGCATGCATCACTGCCCATCGATCCATGGTACATGAAAGGGCCTGTTATCAAGGGCTACGGCAGGGGATCCAAGCTCCTGGGCATTCCCACAGGTGTGTGCGTGCGTGAGAGCGTGAGAGTGGGCGGGGATTTTTACTCGCTGCCGTGTGCACGGGTTGCTCCTTAGGTCGTCTTGTTTGTGGTTCCGTTATCAAACGGTATGGCAGGGAATTCAAGATCCTGGGCATTCTCGCAGGTGCGTGCATGTATGCGTTCGTGGGTGCATGAGTGCGTGCATGAGTGCGTGCATGAGTGCGTGCATGAGTGCATGCGTGAGTGCGTGCGTGAAAGCGTGCGCGTGTGAGAGAGGGAGGGGCTTTTTACTCGCTGCCGTATGCACGGGTTGTTGCTCCTTAGGTCGTTTCGTAGTAGTTCCGCTATCAAGGGCTATGACAGGGGCTCCAGGATCCCAGGTTTTCCCACAGGTGCGTGCCGGTGCAAGCTGAGGTCCTTGGCATGCCAGGGAGAGGCTCGATGCTCGCTGCCATTGGTATAGATTGCTTCGTAGGTCGTATGATAATAGGTCACTCCGTAGCCCGTTTCACAAGGTCGTTTCGTAAGTCCGTCCAGGTGGCACGTTGCACACGGTGCTTCCATAGGTCGTTGCACACGGTGCTTTCCTTGCACACGGTGCTTTCGTTGCACACGGTGCTTTCGTTGCACACGGTGCTTTCGTTGCACACGGTGCTTTGGTTGCACACGGTGCTTTCGTTGCACACGGTGCTTTCGTTGCACACGGTGCTTTCGTTGCACACGGTGCTTTCGTTGCACACGGTGCTTTCGTTGCACACGGTGCTTTCGTTGCACACGGTGCTTTCGTTGCACACGGTGCTTTCGTTGCACACGGTGCTTTCGTTGCACACGGTGCTTTCATAGGTCATTCCAGGTGGACTTGGCAGCCCACCTGTCCATTGTCGTCAGGTTGTTCGTTCTATAGGTCCGTCCGTCACGCAACTTTTGAGACGCCTCAAAAGCCCACCTGTCCATTGTCGTCAGGTTGTTCGTTCTATAGGTCCGTCCGTCACGCAACTTTTGAGGCGCCTCAAAAGCCCACCTGTCCATTGTCGTCAAGTTGTTCGTTCTATAGGTCCGTCCGTCACGCAAGACAAGTGCTTTCTAGCTGCTTGCTTCACTTGCACTTTCTGCCTGTTCGGCCCGTGTGTTTTTTGAGAATTCTCAAAGAACACTTCGTGAGCTCGTGAAACAAGCTGCGGCTGGTTGTGCTTTGCAAACGTTGCGAGCAAGAGTTTCTGACGAGATTGCCTTGCTTCACAAGGTGTACCTCTTGTAGACTGCTCTGGTGATTGATTGGCTTGTGCGTTTCTAATCAGTGTACAATCCGATCCGATCGACACTTCCATGACAGCTGCCAGACGGTTGCCATTCATGGTTAAGAAGGGCTGCGATCTCTAGTCCTCCGACACTGCAGCCCTTCTTAACGATGAGTGACAACAATCCGATCAACACGACACTTCCATGGCATCTGCCAATGGTATTCCGATCCAATCATCTTGATATGCCATCGTTTTGCGATTATGGAAACGCCCTTTCGTTCAGAGGCTCTTTTTTTATATATAAAAAGGCATTTTGATCTCTCTGCGAGATGGTATTTCTCCTCTATTCTTACCACATTACTGTTTGTACTATATTTTCTGCAAAACCCTACATTCCCGCACCCTTGTTGTCGGCCAATCAACCTGCCCTTGTCTAGACACTGCACTGCACCTTCAATAGAACACGTGTGGGATCAACGCACATGGGGCAGGACAGCTTCTGAGCAGACTCAAAAGTTGTCAGCCAATCAACCTGCCCTTGTCTATACACTGCACTGTGTACCTTCAATAGAACATGTGCCGGATTAATGCAGACGGGACAGGATAGGGGCACGCTCTTAGCATCCACTTCCTGTCTCGTTTCCCTTCCCATCCCCTTGTCCCACTTCCTCTCCTCAACCCGCTTCCCACCCCGTCTCCAATGAACCTCCCCATCCCTCCCCATCCTCTACCAGCCAACCTGCCGTCCTCATCATTTGCAGGGCACCTGGCAGAGCACATGTGTGGGATCTACCATGGGTGGAACAGCGGCTCTATTTTTCAAACACTCAACCCACCTATCTGATTCCCTCCCTCCCCATCCCCTTCATTTCACTTCCCTCTCCACACCACATCCGCCTCCCTCCCTCTCTTCGCTGAACGTGCACCTTCCTTCCCGTTCTCCACCAGCCAACCTGCCATCCTCCTCGTCATTTGCAGGGCACCTGGCGGAGCACACGTGTGGGATCTACCATGGGTGGAACAGCGGCACCCTTGGAACAATCACTGCACCCATCTCACTTCTTCCCTCCCCATCCGCATATCTCACTTTTCCCTCCCCATCCTCCACCAGCCAACCTGCCGTCCTCGTCATTTGCAGGGCACCTGGCAGAGCACACGTGTGGGATCTACCATGGGTGGGCAGCGTTACCAGGGAGGGGCGTGTTCAAGATGGTTATGAGCGTGGGCTGGAATCCCTTCTTTAACAACACGCATAAGACAGTGGTGTGTGCGAGTGTGCATATGAGTAGGTGCATGAGTGTGGTGTGGGCGTGTTCAAGATGGTCATGAGCGTGGGCTGGAATCCCTTCTTTAACAACGCGCATAAGACCGTGCTGGGTGTGAGTGTGTGCATCTGTGTATGTATGTGTGCGTGCGTGCGTGCGTGCGTGCGTGCGTGGCGTGGGTGTGTGGGTTGGGTGGATGGGTGCTTGGGTGGATGGGTGCTTGGGTGGATGGGTGCTTGGGTGGATGGGGTGCTTGGGTGGATGGGTGCTTGGGTGGATGGGTGCTTGGGTGGATGGGTGCTTATGCTGAACCTCCTTCCCCACCTTCGCTTCCTCCCATCCCCACCCCTCACTAGTGCTGGTTGCTATGGGTGTGTAAACACTGGACTCTCTTCTCCCTTGCCTATGCTTCCACTCTCATCCGCCTTACCCCTTCTCCTCACATCTCCTCTCCTCTCCTCTCTTCTCCTCTCCTCTCCTCTCCTCTTCCCTCCCCTCGTCTCCTCATCTCCTATTCTCCTCCTGTCGTCTCCTCATCTTCTCATCTCCTCATCTCCTCACCTCGTTTCCTCTCCCCTCTCTTCTCTTCCCCTCTCCCCTCAGGAGCCCTGGTTGTTGCATGACTTTGGGGAGGACTTCTATGGGGAGGAGCTAAGGCTGTTGGTTGTGGGGTACATTCGTGCAGAGGTGAGGCCGCCCCCATCTTTACCTTGTTGTGGGTACATACATTCCCCTACCCCACAAATGCTGAGGACTTCTATGGGGAAGAGCTATGGCTGTTGGTTGTGGGGTACATTCGTGCAGAGGTGAGGCTGGGGGGGTGGTAGGGGAATGGCAAGTGAGCAAAGGGGAAACGGAGGCACAGATGCTTGTAGATTATACGAACACGACACCTTTTAATAGCACTGCACTGTACTGATGAGGGCACATCAGCCATCCTTTTTTCTGTCTCTGTCTCTTGTGATGCCTCTTCAAAATGACCTGTTGACCCAGCGCACCCTCCTAACTTCTCCCCTTCCCCACCCCTCCCCTCTCGTGATTCTCCTTTTTTCTCCTTGTTGATTCCATCGTTTTCCTTATGTCTACTTTCTTGCTGTGCGCAGGCTGACTTCCCTGACCTGCCTTCATTGATTGCACGCATTCACCGGGATGGGGAAATCGCACGCAAAGCGCTAGACCACCCACCCTTCGCTGTCTACAAGACTGACCCTTTCCTCAACCTTCCTTAACGCGAGGGTTACTGACAAGGGCGCGGCCTCCGATTTGCCAGGGGTTTTACTCAGTGTTTGCATTCTCCGCCATTTATCCCTTATCGCTCGTGCAAATGCCTTCCAACCCTGTGCGTTTATCTTCACACCTACCGTACCAGTAGCGATGTCATCTCAGGGTACTAACGTGCAATTTGATTCCCTCATGTGCAAACGAGCAATTTGTGATGTAGGTTACGGCTCTAAAAGGTTGAGCATTCTACCATGCCAACCACTGAGACAGAAAGTGCAATATAACAGAGTTTAAGACATCGACGAGGCAGAATATTGCCCATCTTCTACACACAAATAACATCAATTTTCATGATTGAATCTCTACCATCGAGTAGATAACATTATAACAGAAAAACATCCCCAACCCACACAGCTTCCCAGCTACTCCTGACAGCACCAGCACCCCAACAAAAGAACTGACTCTATAACAAGAGACCAAAAGATGGAGCAGTAATGTGAAAGCAAAAATGGAAGAATGCAGAATGGATAGTTTGATGTGGGAAAGACAAGCTCCATGCCAGCTGCCTCCACTGATGGACTATCGCATCTCCAGTGCTGCTTCACACCAATCTCCCTCCAATGAACAGACGCTCTAATGCTAATGCATGTGCACATGAGATCA
This sequence comes from Closterium sp. NIES-65, assembly GCA_948144175.1. Lineage (NCBI taxonomy): Eukaryota > Viridiplantae > Streptophyta > Zygnematophyceae > Desmidiales > Closteriaceae > Closterium > Closterium sp. NIES-65. Next base: position 1,732,808 of record CANXME010002612.1, read on the forward strand.
GTCACCTGATCAAGGTTCCACCTCTCCAATAATAGAGCCGAGCAATCCCTCCTGCTATAACTTGCTGGACGTTTAAACGGCCTGAGATGTGGCCATGGGCTTGCTAGGGTGAATGAGCATGTTGCACAATTAAGCACAACAGTTGGACGCAGCAGGCGCAGGAGCGGATGTGTCTCGAATGTTGAGATTACTTGGTTTCTGCATCCAAGGCGAAGGGGCCAAACACATCGAAGGGAGGGAAGGAATCAAACAAACATGTGGTGAGTCATACAAAACGAGCACCATACGATACCACACAATAGAAAAAAAAGGTGGAGGGTAGACAGGTCAAAATTGAGATGCGTACCTCCGTGTTGGCTGCGTGTGTAGCTTCATAACGCTTTTTGCTCTCTCTTGCAATACACACGAAGGCCTCTTCGACATTGATATCAGCCTTAGCAGACTGCACCAGCAACAAGAAATATCAGAGATGAGCACTGCAATGAAAGAAACTTGCACGGAAGGAATCACTGCACCAGAGTTGCATGACGTACAGTTTCAAAGAAGTTGATTTTAAACTCGTTCGCAAGTTGCTGCCCCTGGTCCTTTGTCACCACCTGCAAATATAGCGAACTAAGCTCGTAAGTAACTGTCCAGGCAACCTAACATGACAAGAATGATGATAGTTACCCGCCGATCCTCCATATCAGCCTTGTTGCCCACCAAGATCTTGCAAACGCTCTCAGAAGCATGCTCCTCAATGTTTCGGATCCAACCACGAATGCCTGCAATTTAGGAAAGTCGATAAAAATCACAATTTCTGTAATCATACGAGGAAAACAAAGTAGGGAAGACCAAGAAACAAAATGCGGCCCTCACTGTTGAAGGACGACTCGCTGGTGATGTCGTAGACAAGAACAATACCGTTAGCCCCGCGATAATAAGCTGCACAGAAGAGAGGGAATAAGCTTAGACCAAATTATCTTATCGTGCCCAAATCTCTATAACCAAAAAGTAGGGAGGAGAAACATCTACCTGCAGTGATGGTACGGAAACGCTCCTGTCCTGCTGTATCCCAGATCGACAGCTTCACTTGTTCCCCATCGATATCAATGGTGCGAGTCTTGAAATCGACACTGCAACATACATGCGTCACGATAGGCACAAGCGGATATCGAAGACAGACCACGATGACAGGTACACAATGCTCGGATGACTGTAGCGAATTTACTCGAACCAAACATGCTGAACAACGCATTTCTGCGAACAATCAAAATGGGAACTAACATGCATGCATCGTCCGAACATCAACGGCGTTAAGAGCCATGAACAGCAAGCCAATGCAGTTCAATCACAACCAGATCTGGAGTAATTGAATGCGGATCGGGGAAAAAAATTGACGTACCCAATAGTTGATATGAAAGTGTGGCTAAAAGAATCTTCTGCGAACCGTAGCAGCAAACTAGACTTTCCGACAGCTGCGAGTGATAGATTGCACCAAAGACCGGGACAAGAACAGGGGAAAACATCATAAGCGCGGCATCAACGCAAGATAAAATCAGAACTAAGGAAAAAGGACCGAAAGTAACTCGACGATGGACAGGCTAATGATTCTCACTCTGCAACGTTCAAGGGAAAGAACGACGAAGCGATACGAGAAGAAAACAGTGAAGTGGGATGAGCGCCTTAACGACAACAGACTCAGGAAAGCAAAACGTCTGACGAAAAACAACGCTATGAGGTCGGAAAGTGCAACAAGAGACGGACGTAACGTAGAACAATAAATAAAGGGGGTAGTGAAGCAGCTACGTTGTGTTGAACGGAGAAAACAGGTGAACGCCTATTGCTTCTACAAGATCATGACGTGCGAAATACAGCGTAACGAAAAATCTATTTCTTAATAGCACTGGCAAAACCTAGAAAATGCCACAGATTAATGCGGATCCGCGACTTTACCACTATCTCCGATCAGGAGAAGCTTGAGTCTGGTTTCTCCGTGCTTGCGTCCAGTTGACATGATTCGAGCCGGAATAAAAACAAAAACGTGTGGACGTTAGCAGCAGATCAAGCTTCTAAATGAGCAGATCACTGTCTGGAAAAAGTAGCTTCCACGAGGCTATTACGATTGTTGATGTCCTAGGCAGGAGGCAGGTAAGATGTGCAGGTGAGATGGCGGAGAGGAGGCTAGGACATCAAGAAATATAAAATGTGGGAATGAGGCAGATCCACTCCTTCACGTCAAGGGCACCAAACCAAACCCTCGTTTTCACGCCTCTACTTTTCCAGGAAAGGTTGATTGGTCATCAGTCACGGGCTACCAGATCTCGCCACAACGTACTGCAACAGCAGCACATGGATGGGAGCAAATGAGGTATGGCCTTCCCCAGCCCTAGTGGTGTGGTCGACCCGCCAGGATTTTTTTGCGGAACTTATTGCCCGAACAAGTCCGCGGAACCTGAAGGACTTGAGCTGACAATACCCTACGTTCGGTTTGACTGGAGCTTTTCCCGCCTTGTTGCGGAAGTACCGAACCTCATCACGATGGCGTGATGACTGGGGCACGGAAACAATCTTGCCCAACAACTAGCTTCGGACGCTGATTTATTGGAGTCTCACCGCAGCTAGCTTTTGGAACCAACGGTGTAGCAAACTCGGCCAGCTTCGATATACATCCGAGCCTCGCCAGAGCCTCGCGCAAAGTTCTCCCATCATGGGAGGTAAACGGACAGACAGTTCCTCAGGTCTGATTATATCCGACACAAAGTGATGGCGTCAGGCACCATGCTGCTACATGTATTGAGGGAAACTACTGACACATACTAAACAAATTGATTTTACTTCAGCACGATGACAAAAAAAACTTATAGGCTCATAGCTTGATGTTAATATTTCTTATGAATATTAGCATCCTATGCTATGTAATTATTCCTTTCAAAATCGTTCTTTTCCTTTCATCCAGACGAAAAAAACTTATATAAATATATATATATATATACATAAACATGGGAAGCAACATTTCTTTGATAATTAGCACAACAATATGGTACCGTCATCACCCGGATATACCCCCAGGTGGGGGTGTAAAAAAACCTGGAAAAATGGTGGGTGGGCTTCTAATGTGGTAAATTTTATAACCCTGTGGGCTAAATAAATGACACTTATGGAATTTTGATTTTATAACTCTAGAATGCAGATTTCACCCTGGCGATTTAAATCGATGCTTACACAAAGAGGATCGCTGCTGAAAAGTTCCGAGAATGTGTCGTACAGTCAAGAATCCGAGTCAGCACCTGCTCAAATGTTGCAGATTTCGCGCACGTGCACCTCCTGTGGCAATTTTGCCAAGCGAGCCAGGGGGGATTTCGTCAGGCACGTCTGTGACGATTCGTTTAGGCGCGTTAGTGGTGATTTCGCTACAAAAAAACACCAGAATTCATTGGGTGCGCTTATACGAAGATTGACACAACTTGGGGTGGGCTTATAATCGGCAACCGGCTATAAGCCCACTAGTACGATTATAACCGCATGGGTGTAACATAGGCCTGGGGGTATATCCGGGTGATGACGGTATGCTCAATACCTCAATGCTCACATTAAGATTTTTTTCACAAATAATTGCCCATTGTCCTCGGTCCATTCATTTAAAGTATATATTACGAGTACAATTAAGCGAGCATGCCCCAAAATGTCAGGGTAAATACCCTAATTGCCCTGACTGGCCGCCGCTTTCTTTGTGTTACCTTGACACAGTCAGCCTCCCAGACTTCTTGCCCTGACTCAAAAAGTGTTTGCTTTTTTTTTACCCTTGTGAAATCCGAGTTAGCGATTGTTTCCCCTGACTTCATTAGTGTTTCAACCCAGTTACCCAGGTTCCGAATCTTTCGTAGCGAAGATAGGGCGGATTCTGCGCATAATACCTAGCACTGGCGAGTTGCGTATTAGCGTAAATTTCCAACATGGGAATCGACCCGAAGACATTCCAATTCGTAGCAACGATGTACATATGGGACCCTGGTTCACTGATAACATCAGCGTACATTCCTGAAGCGCGTCACAAAAGCCTCTCGTCTCAAACGTCGAGATGTCAGAGGTGCACTGGAGATACCCGACTAATATAAAGAAGGGTTACAGGCAAGTTGGTCTGGGGGGGTTATGGTCACACTCACCCGCTTTTCAGACAAGCCATTTTATCCTGTCAGATATATATGACATAGCTGTTGTAGGCTATAGTGGGGTAGCACATATGGGGTACAGCTCTCTAGGGTTTGCATTTGTACCCAACTTTCACTTAGTCATTTCATTCCTGTTCTAGTATTCTCACATGGTATAGAGCGGGTTCCCTGTGGGAACTTCGCCTAGGGCCCACCGAAGCGCGCCCCGAGGCGCGCTAACCTTTTTTTTTCTCTCTCTCGAGCGACCCTCCGTGTCGCCCTTCCCTCGCGGCCCCGCTGCCCTTTCAGACGCGGCCTCGCCGCCCCTTTTCGAACGCGGCCCCGCCGCCATTTCAGACGCGGCCCCGCCGCCCACTTCGGACGCGGCCCCGCCCGCCCCTTCAGACGCGGCCCCGCCGCCCGCTCCAACGCGGCCCCGCTGCCTGCTCAGACGCGGCCCCGCAGCCTGCTCAGACGCGGCCCCGCCGCCTACTCAGCCGCGGCCCCGCTGCTGGCTCCGACGCGGCCCCGCCGCCCACTCGGACGCAGCCCCGCCGCCTGCTCAGCCGCGGCCCCGCCGCCCGCTACGAAGCGGCCCCGCCGCCTGCTCTGACGCGGCCCCGCCGCCTCCTCTGACGCGGCCCCGCCGCCTCCTCAGCCGCGGCCCCGTCGCCCACTTAGGCGCAGCCCCGCCGCCTGCTCAGCCGCGGCCCCGCCACTCGCTCTGACGCGGCCCCGCCGCCTGCTGAGCCGCGGCCCCGCCGCCCTCCCCTCCGACGCGGACCCGCCGCCTACTCAGATGCGGCCCCGCCGCCCGTTCCGACGCGGCCCCGCCGCCGTCACTCGCGGCCACCCCGCCCTTGCGCGGCCCCGCCGCCTCCTACCTGCGGCTCTACGGCCGCCTCTACTGCGGCCCTTCGCCGTCCCTAAAACCCGGCCCCGCCGCCCCCTTCCTCTCGCGCCGCCCAACTGTGGCAGCCGAGCCGCCAGCCTGCAGCAGCCGAGCCGCCCACCTGCAGCAGCCGAGCCACTCACCTGCAGCAGCCGAGCCGCCGGACCACCGAGCAGCAGTGCACCCGAGCCGCCCTGCACCCGAGCCGCTCTGTCTCCGAGCCGCTCGGGAGCCGAGCCGCCCAGTAGCCGAGTCGCTGAGTCGCCGAGCCGCCCTTCTGCAGAGCTGCCCTACCTGCCCTGCCCGGTGAGCACAGTACCGCTGTCACTGCGTGCTCTTCCCCTACTGCTTGCACTGCTTCGCTGTTGTCGTCATGGCTACCCCTACTGTCCTAGCTTTTGACGCTAAGGGTCGCGCCATTGACTTTGAGGTCTGGGTAGACGACCTGCAGTTGTTTTTACAGTGCGATAGGGCAGACGGCCTCTCTCTCTTTGACCTCACTTCTGGCGCCTCTCCTGCCCCTGCTACTAATGCTGATCCCACTGTGCGCTCTCAGTGGGCCACCCGCGATGCTGCTGCACGTCTTACTGTGCGTCGCCACCTCCCTACCTCTGAGCGCGCGCACTTTAGTCAGTACAAGAGTGCTCAGACCTTGTACGACGCTGTAGTTGCGCGCTACTCCTCCCCTGCCACTGCTGCACTGAGCCGTCTCATGCTTCCCTACCTCTTTCCTGACCTCTCTGCCTTTCCCACTGTTGCTGACCTCATTACGCACCTCCGCACTAGTGACACTCGCTACCGCGCCGCCCTTCCTGCTGAGTTCTGCGCTAAGAACCCCCCCCCCATGTACATCACTCTCTACTACGTAGTCGCGCGCCTCCCTGACTCCCTTCGCGTAGTCAAGGACCACTTTCTCGCAGTCTGTCCCACCACCCTCACCGTCGACGTCCTCGAGAAGGCCCTCCTCGCGGCAGAGAAGAGCATCGTCGCTGTAGGAGCTTCTCGTGGTGACCCTCGCACCCCCATCTTTGAGGGGTGCTCTCCTTCCCCCCTCCTGCCCTCTGTTGCCTCTGCTGCTGCTGCTGCTGCCGACCTGCTTGGTCTCGAGTCGGTTGGCGCGGCGTCTGCCCCTAGTGGGAGACGCCGCTCTGGCAAGGGCAAGGGGGGCAAGGGCGCTGGTGGAGCTGGAGGGAACGGTGGAGGTGGCGGTGGAGGCGGCGGAGGGAGTGGGGGTGGCGGCGGGAGTGGTGGCGGGGGTGGTGGTGGTAGTGGTGGCAGCGGCGGAGGAGGCGGCGGTGGTGGCGGCGGCGGTGGTGGTGGCGGCAGTGGTGGCGGTGACGGTGGGGGAGGTGGTGGCGGAGGAGGCGGTGGTGGCGTAGGAGGTGGAGCTGGTCGAGGCGGTACCCAGCAGCGGAGCGGCGGTGGTGGTGGTCAGCGCTCGCAGCAGCAGCAGCGTTCGCGTGACGTCCCTCCGCCCCAGCAGCTCCGTGAGTGGTACGCTCGGCGTCAGAGGGGTGGGGGTACTGGTCCTTGTACCTACGTCCTTCGCTCTGGCGACCGCGCGGGTGAGCAGTGTGGGGGTGCCCACACCACCCAGCGCTGCTTTGGCCGCCTGACGGACGCTTGGCGTCAGCAGTTCCCCGGGGCTAGTGAGATCCCTCGCTGGGATGAGCTTCTTAGAGCTGGTGTAGCGATCTTTGATCTTGATTTTGATGCTATCCTTGCTGCTATGTATACTGTGACTATTAGTGAGGAGGGTGACTGTTACCGGTGTTTCCCGCTTGACCCAGGCATTGGTACTGCTGCGCTAGGTGCTTGTGAGGCTGCTGCTCTAGGTGCCAGTGCGTCTGTGCTCTCAGGTGCTGGTGAGACTGCGCTCTCAGGTACTGCGTCGCCTCCGTCCTCCCTCACTTTCACACTTGACTGCGGGGCTTCTCGCTCCTTCTTTCGAGACCGCACTACCCTCACGCCGCTTGACCGGCCCGTTGCGGTCTCCCTGGCTGACCCCTCTGGGGGTCCTGTCCTCTCTCACTTCTCCACTGTCCTCCCGTGTCCGGCTGCCCCTTCGGGCACCCTGTCTGGTCTGTACCTTCCCTCGTTCTCTACGAACTTGGTGAGTGGCGCGGACCTACAGGATGTGGGGGTTCACCAGTTCACTCCTGTGAGTCAGCGGGTGACCCACTGCACGGAGGCACGCACAGGCCGACACCTGGCCACGTTCTCGCGTCGGCCGGGGTCGAGTCTCTACACCCTGACCGTTGAGTCTCCTCCTGTCCCTGCGTCTGGTCAGGTAGCTGCGTCAGGTCAGGTGCTTGCTGCTGCGTCCAGGTCTGGTCCTGAGTCTGCCCCCTGTTCTTGTCGCATCCTGTCTCACGAGACTCTCCTGTGGCACCACCGTCTTGGCCACCCCTCCTTGCCCCGTCTTCGGAGCATGGCTTCCCGTGTCCTTGTCTCTGGTCTTCCCCAGTCTCTCCCTCCCCTTCCCTCCAGGCCAGGACCTTCCTGTGTCCCCTGTGTCGAGGGTCGCCTCCGGGCTGCTCCTCACTCCTCCCAGTTCCCCCCGACAGAGGCTCCTCTGCAGACGCTTCACATGGACGTGTGGGGCCCAGCCCCCGTCCGTGGGCAGGGTTACGAGCGCTACTTTCTGTTGGTGGTTGACGACTACTCGCGTTACACCACAGTCCTCCCCTTGCGCAGCAAACGTGCTGTCACTGAGGTGCTGATCGACTGGATGCGCGAGGCTCGTCTCCAGCTCAGGAAGAGCTTCGGCTCGGACTTTCCTGTTCTACGTCTGCACTCGGACAGAGGCGGAGAGTTCTCCTCGCGCCTTCTGCGAGACTACTGTCGTGCACGGGGGATCCGCCAGACCTTCACGCTTCCAGACTCTCCACAGCAAAATGGGATTGCTGAGCGCCGCATTGGCATGGTCATGGATGTCGCTCGTACGTCCATGATGCATGCGGCTGCCCCCCATTTTCTGTGGCCGTTTGCGGTGAGGTACGCGGCGCATCAGCTCAACCTTCACCCCCGGGTCTCTCGGCCCGCGATGTCCCCAGTCTTGCTGTGGACGGGGAAGGTTGGCGATGCGTCGGCGTTCCGTGTCAGGGGATCTCGGGCGTTTGTCCGCGACTCGTCTGCGGACAAGCTGTCCCCTCGTGCTGCTCCCTGTGTCTTCCTTGGCTTCCCCACAGACGCTCCCGGGTGGCAGTTTTACCACCCCTCCTCTCGTCGTGTTCTTTCCTCCCAGGACGTCACGTTCGACGAGTCAGTCCCCTTCTACCGCCTCTTCCCCTACCGCACTCCTTCCCTCCCCCCTCCGCCGGACTTCCTTGTGCCGATTCCCCCCCCGGTAGACCCCCTCCCCCCTCAGGTTCCTGCCCCCTCAGGTGTGTCCCAGGTAGACGCAGTTGACCCGGTCGAGGTTACTGGTGACTCTGGTGCTGCTGCCGGTGCTAGGCCTGGGGGTGCTGACTCTGGGGGTGCTGTGCGCCGGGGTGCCGAGCCTGGAGGTGCTGCTACTGGGGCTGCTGAGCTTGGGGGTGCTGAGCCGGGGGGTGCTGTGCTTGGAGCTGCTGAGCTAGGGGGTGCTGAGTCTGGAGCTGCTGAGTCAGGGGGTGCTGCGTCTGGAGCTGCTGAGCCTGGGGTTTCTCCTGCTGCTGCGTCTCGGCGGGAGCCGCTCTCTCCACAGGAGCTGCGCGAGTGGTTTGCTCGCCGCTGGAGGCGTGATGCTGGAGCTGGAGCTTCTTCGACCGTCGAGGGTGCTGGTGCTGCCGGTCCCGGAGCTATTGGGCCTGCGGGTCCTACTGGAGCTGGAGCTGCTGAGGGTGTTGGTGCTGAGACTACTACTGTCTGCCCTGGCGGTGGTTCTGCTGCTGGTGCTGCTGGGGGTCCTGCCGCTGGAGGTGTTGGTGGCACTGGTGCTGTCGCTGAGGGTGCTGGTGCTGTCCCTGCTGAGTCTGGAGCTGCCGCGCGGCCTCGGCCGTACTTCGTTCCGCTCCTGCAGCAGGTTCTTGGTCTTTCTCCTCCGGTAGAGTGTCCACAGCCTGTCCAGTCGCAGTCACTGTTGGAGCCTTCCTCTCCACTGCCTACTCCCTCTCCTTACACTGGTCCTACTGGAGGTCTTGCTGAGCGTCGTGAGCCTGCGTCTCGTCCCGCGTCGCCTGTTCGTCCTGCTCGCGCTAGTGGTCGCGGTTCGCGTCAGCGTCCTCCTCTTGTCCCTGGCACGCACCGGATGTCTCTGCGTCCGTCCACTGCTCCTCTGCGTGCCCCTTTGCCTTCTCCTCCTGAGTCCTCTCTTCCTGCACTTGCCGACCCTGAGTCGGACTCCCTTCGTGCTGCCACTCCTACTGTCACGCGTCTCCTTGCTACTGTCGTCACTGACCCCTCTTTTGAGTCCACTGCTGCATCTTCTCTTGTCGCTGAGCTCGTCGACTTTGCTGCTCGCTGTCGTCTAGACTACGCTGCTAGCCTTGTTGCTGAGTCTGCGTCTGTCTGTCCTCCGTCTGTCGGGGGTGAGTGTGCTCTTGGCACGGACGTCCTAGAGGACAGGCAGGAGGAGTTACAGTGTCTGGCGGCTGCTTCACCTCATCTCGCGTCTGTACTGCTTGCTCCTGAGGGAGACCCGGATGCACTAGACATCCTGACTCCGCTCTCTTACGCGGAGGCCGTAGAGGGTCCCTACTCCTCTCAGTGGCAGGCAGCTATGGATGCAGAGATGGCTTCCTGGAAGTCCACAGGCACCTACGTTGACGCAGTTCCCCCTCCTGGGGCGAACATCGTCAGTGGCATGTGGATCTTCAGGGTGAAGCGGCCGCCGGGCTCTCCACCTGTCTTCAAGGCGCGGTACGTTGCTCGTGGCTTCAGTCAGCGGCAGGGAGTTGACTACTTTCAGACCTTCTCTCCCACCCCGAAGATGACCACTCTTCGGGTGCTGCTGCACATAGCCGCTCAGCGCGACTACGAGCTTCACTCTCTCGACTTCAGCACTGCGTTCCTGCAGGGTAGCCTGCACGAGGAGATCTGGCTTCGCCGTCCACCTGGCTTCACTGGGACTTTTCCTACTGGCACCCAGTGGAGCCTCCGACGGCCAGTCTACGGTCTCCGCCAGGCACCGCGTGAGTGGCACGACACACTGAGGACTACGCTTGCGGCTCTTGGGTTTGCTCCTTCTACTGCTGACCCGTCGCTGTTTCTGCGCACCGACACTTCACTGCCGCCGTTCTACATCCTCGTGTACGTCGACGACTTGGTCTTTGCCCAGCGGACACTGCTGGACTCGCCTACGTGAAGTCCGAGCCGCTGAAGAGACACACATGCACAGACCTGGGTGAACTGCGCAGCTACCTTGGCTTGCAGATCACTCGGGACAGAGCACGCCGCACCATTACCTTGACTCAGTCACACATGGTGCAGCAGGTCCTTCAGCGCTTCGGCTTCACGTACTCCTCGCCTCAGGCCACTCCTCTGTCTACTCGTCACTCGCTCTCAGCTCTGCCTTCGGATGAGTCCGTAGAGTCGAGTGGCCCGTACCCAGAGCTTGTTGGCTGGCCTATGTACCTGATGACCTGCACACGACCTGACCTTGCATACCCTCTGAGCATTCTTGCACGCTATGTTGCTCCTGGGAGACACCGACCAGAGCACATGGCTGCAGCGAAGAGGGTATTGCGCTACCTGTGTAGTACGTCGGGCATGGGGCTAGTGCTTGGAGGGCGGAGTCTAGTGGTCCTTACAGGCCACGATGACGCTTCTTGGGCTGACGACCAGGCTACGCAGCGGTCGTCACAGGGTTACACCTTCAGTCTTGGTTCCGGCTCTGTCTCGTGGCGGGCTACTCGTTCGTCTTCGGTTCTCAGCTCCAGTTGTGAGGCTGAGATCTACGCCGGGGCCATGGCTGCACAGGAGCTTCGCTGGCTCACCTACCTGCTGACTGACCTTGGAGAGCCGCCTCGTTCTCCTCCAGTGCTGTACGTAGACAACAAGGCCATGCTGGCCTTGTGTCGAGAGCAGCGTCCGGAGCACAGAACAAAGCACATTGCTCTTCGCTACTTCCTTGCTCGTGAGCTACAGCAGTGTGGACAGTTGCGGCTTGCGTACGTGGCCTCTGAGGCCAACACTGCTGATGTGTTCACCAAGGCACTCGCGCCTTGTGACCATCAGCGCTTCTGCACCCAGCTGGGTCTTGTGCCTGTCTTGCCTCACTTGCTCTTCTCTTGACTTTACTTGTACTGTGACATATATATATACCTGCTCTTGCTTGTCTAGTTTTATATATATATGTCTGTACTCCTGCATGTGAACTGGCCTCTGGCCCTGCTCTTGTGCTCGGACTGTGTGGTGACTGGTCTTGTGACCCCTTGTTCTCCCCCACTTTGCCTATGGGGGTGTGTCAGATATATATGACCCCGTTCCGCCGCCCCCGCGGCCCCGTCACGTCGCGCCGCCCTTGCGGCCCTTTCGCGCCGCCCTCGCGGCCTCTTCGAGCCGCCCTAGCGACCCCTCCAAGCCGCCCTCGCGGCCCCGTCGCCTACCCTTGCGGCCCCGGCGCCTACTCTCGCGGCCCCGTCGCCTACCCTGCGGCCCCGTCGCCTACCCTGCTGGCCCCGACGCCTACCCTGCAGCCCCGGCGCCTATCCTGCGGCCCCGTCGCCTACCCCTGCGGCCCCGGCACCGCCCTTCCCGGCCCCGGCGCCGCCCTTCCCGGCCCCGGCGCCACCTCTGCTGGCCCCGTCGCATACCCTTGCGGCCCTGGCACCGCCCTTCCTGGCCCCGGCGCCGCCATTCCCGGCCCTGGCGCCGCCTCTGCTAGCCCCGTCGCCTACCCTGCGGCCCCGGCGCTACCCTTCCCGGCCCCGGCGCTGCCTCTACCGGCCCCGCCGCCGTCCCCACGCGGCCCCGCCGTCACCACCGAGCCGCCGGCGCCGCCGACCTACTGCCGAGCCGCCCGAGCCACCTAAGCCGCCCGAGCCGCCGGGTCGCTGAGCTGCCGAGCCGCTGTACCGCCGAGCCGCCGAGCCGCCAGCGCCGCCGAGTCGCCGAGCCGCAGTTGCTGCCGAGCCGCCGAGCCGCCCGAGCCGAAGAGCCGCCGAGCCGCTGAACCGCCGAGCCGCCCGAGCCGCCCTGTCCGGTAAGAGCAGCGCCCCTGTCACTGCACTGCCCTTACCCTACTGTTTGCGCTGCTAGTCTACTGCTGTCATGGCTACCCCTAGTGTCCTCGCTTTTGACGCTGAGGGTCGGGCCATTGACTTTGACGTCTGGGTAGATGACCTTCAGCTTTTCCTACAGTGCGATAGGGCAGACGGTCTCTCCCTCTTTGACCTCACTTCTGGTGCCTCTCCTGCCCCTGCTACTGATGCTGACGCCACTGTTCGCTCACAATGGGCCACACGCGATGGTGCTGCACGTCTTGCTATGCGTCGCCACCTGCCTACCTCTGAGCGTGCGCACTTTAGTTAGTACAAGAGTGCTCAGACCTTGTACGACGCTGTAGTTGCACGCTACTCCTCCCCTGCCACTGCTGCACTGAGCCGCCTCATGCTACCGTACCTCTTCCCTGACCTTGCTGCCTTTCCCACACTCGCTGACCTCATTACGCAGCTCCGAACTAGTGACACTCGCTACCGCGCTGCGCTTCCTGCTGAGTTCTGCGCCAAGAACCCCCCCCCCCCATGTACATCACCCTCTACTACATAGACACCCGGCTCCCTGACTCCCTTCGCGTAGTCAGGGACCACTTCCTCTCTGTTTGCCCCACCACTCTCACTGTTGACCTCCTCGAGAAGGCCCTCCTAGCAGAAGAGAAGAGCATAGTAGCTGTAGGAGCCTCTCGTGGTGACCCTCGCACCCCCATCTTTGAGGGGTGTTCCCCCTCCCCCCTTTTGCCCTCTGTTGCCTCTCCTGCTGCGGCCGACCTCGTTGGTCTTGAGTCGGTCGGTGCGGCGTCTACCCCTAGCGGGAGACGCCGCCCTGGCAAGGACAAGGGGGGCAGGGGCGCTGGAGAAGCTAGCAGGGCGGTGGAGGCGGCGGTGGAGGCGGCGGAGGGGGTGGGAGTGGCGGTGGGGGTGGTGGCAGGGGTGGAGGTGTCGGTGGCGGCAGTGGAGGCGGAGGCGGCGGCGGTGGTGGCGGTGGGAGCGGAGGTGGCGGAGGTGGCGGCGGTGGAGGAGGCGGTGGCGGAGGAGGTGGAGCTGGTCGGGGTGGCGCTGCGCAGAGGGTCGGCTCCGGTGGTGGTCAACGCCAGCAGCAGCAGCAGCAGCAGCAGCAGCAGCAGCAGCGCACTCGTGACATCCCCCCCCCTCAGTCGCTCCGTGAGTGGTACGCTGCACGCCAGCCGGGTGGGGGTACTGCTGCGTGCACCTACGTCCTACGCACCGGCGACCGCGCGGGTGAGCAGTGCGGGGGTGCGCACTCCACCCAGCGCTGCTTTGGCCGCCTGACGGACGCTTTGCGTCACCAGTTCCCGGAGGCCACTGAGATCCCCCGCTGGGGCGAGCTGTCTAGGGCGAGAGTAGCTGTCTTTGACCTTGACTTTGATGCTATTCTTGCTGCCATGTATGCTGTGACTATTAGTGATGAGGGTGACTGTTACCGGTGTTTTCCACCCGACCCGGGCATTGAGACTGCTGCTCTAGGTACTGGTGAGGCTGCTGCTCTAGGTGCTAGCGAGGCTGCTGCTCTAGGTGCTCGTGCGTCTGCTTCCTCAGGTGCTGGTGAGTCTGCTCTCTCAGGTACTGCGTCGGCTTCGGCCTCCCACACCTTCACCCTTGACTCGGGGGCTTCTCACTCCTTCTTTCGAGACCGCACCATACTCACGCCGCTTGGCCGGCCAGTTGCAGTCTCTCTGGCAGACCCCTCTGGGGGTCCTGTCCTTGCTCACTTCTCCACTTTCCTCCCGTGTCCGACGGCCCCCTCTGGCACCCTGTCTAGCCTTTACCTCCCCTCGTTCTCTACGAACTTGGTGAGTGGTGCTGACCTACAGGGTGCGGGGGTTCACCAGTTCACTCCTGTGAGTCAGCGGGTGACCCACTGCACGGACGCTCGGACAGGCCGACACCAGGCCACGTTTACACGTCGGCCGGGGTCGAGCCTGTACACACTGACCACTGCGTCTCCTCCAGTCACTGCGTCTGGTCAGGTAGCTGCGTCGGGTCAGGTGTTTGCTGCAGCGTCCAGGTCTGGTCCTGAGTTTGCCCCCTGCTCGTGTCGCCTCCTGTCTCACGAGACTCTCCTCTGGCACCACCGTCTTGGTCACCCCTCCCTGCTTCGTCTTCGAGGCATGGCCTCTCGTGTCCTTGTCTCTGGTCTTCCTCGGTCCCTCCCTCCCCTTCCTCCGGGGCCTGGCCCTACCTGCGTCCCCTATGTTGAGGGGCGGCAGCGGGCTGCCCCTCACTCCTCCCAGTTTCCTCCGACAGAGGCCCCGCTGCAGACGCTTCACATGGACGTGTGGGGCCCGGCCCGCGTCCGTGGACAGGGTCACGAGCGCTACTTCCTGCTGGTGGTTGACGACTACTCGCGTTACACCACAGTCTTCCCCTTGCGCAGCAAGGGTGATGTCACTGAGGTGTTGATCGGCTGGATCTGCGCAGCTCGTCTCCAGCTCAGGCAGAGCTTCGGCTCGGACTTTCCTGTTCTGCGTCTGCACTCTGACAGAGGCGGAGAGTTCTCCTCTGGCCTTCTGCGAGCCTACTTTCGTGCACGAGGCATCGGCCTGACCTTCACGCTTCCGGACTCTCCACGGCAAAATGGGATTGCTGAGTGCCGCATTGGCATGGTCATGGACGTCGCCCGTACGTCTATGATGCATGCGGCTGCCCCCCATTTTCTGTGGCCGTTTGCGGTTCGGTACGCGGCGCATCAGATCAACCTTCACCCCAGGGTCTCCATGCCGGAGACCTCCCCAGCTTTGCTGTGGACGGGGAAGGTTGGCGATGCGTCTGCGTTCCGTGTTTGGGGATCTCGAGCGTTTGTCCGCGACTTGTCTGCGGACAAGTTGTCCCCTCGTGCTGCTCCTTGCGTCTTCCTTGGCTTCCCCCCTGACGCGCCAGGGTGGCAGTTCTACCACCCCACCTCTCGCCGTGTTCTGTCCTCCTAGGACGTCACGTTTGACGAGTCAGTCCCCTAGTACCGCCTCTTCCCCTACCGCACTGCGTTCCTCCCCCCGCCACCGCTCTTCCTTGTGCCAGGTCCCCCCCCGGTAGACCCCCTCCCCCCTCAGGGTCCTGCCCCTTCAGATGTGTCCCAGATAGACGCAGTCGAGCCTGTCGAGGTTACTGGTGACTCTGGTGCTGTTGAGGGTGCTGAGCCTGGGGGTGCTGACTCTGGGGGTGTTGAGCGTATGGGTGCTACGCCTAGGGGTGCTGAGCCTGAGGGTGCTACTACTGGGGTTGCTGAGCCTGGGGGTGCTGAGCTTGGAGGTGCTACCACTGAGGGTGCTGAGCCTGGGGGTGCTGAGCCTGGGGGTGCTACGCTTGGGGGTGCTGAGCTTGGGGGTGCTCCACCTAGAGGTGCTGAGCCTGGGGGTGCGGAGCCTGAGGGAGGTGGGCCTGCTCGTGTGGCGTCTGGCGGTGCTGGGCTTGGAGGTTCTCCGGGTGCTTCGTCTCGGCGGGAGCCACTCTCTCCACAGGAGCTGCGCGAGTGGTTTGCCCGGCGCTGGAGGCGTGCTGCTGGAGCTGGAGGTTCTTCGGCTGCTGAGGGTGCTGGTGCCGCGGTTCTGGAGGTGCTCGTACTGGGAGTACTGGAGCTGTTGGGCCTGCGAATACTACTGGAGCTGGAGCTGCTGAGGGTGTTGGCGCTGAGGCTACTGCTGTCGGTCCTGGAGGAGGTCCTGCTGGGGGTGCTACTGGTGCTGCTGGGGGTACTGGAGCTGGAGGTGCTGCTGGCGCTGGTGCTGCCGCTGGGGGTACTGGTGCTCTCCCTGCTGTTTCTGGAGTATCCGCGCGGCCTCGGCCGTACTTCGTTCCGCTCCTTCAGCAGGTTCTTGGTCTCCCGCCTTCTACTGGTCCTCCTCCTCCCTTAGAGTGTCCACAGCCTGTCCCGTCACAGTTACAGTTCCAGCCGACCTCCCCACTGCCAGCTCCTTCTCCCTACACTGGTCCTACTGGAGGTCTTGCTGAGCGTCGTGAGCCTGCGTCTCGCCCTGTGTCGCCTGTCCGTCCTGCTCGCACTAGTGGTCGCGGTTTGCGTCAGCGTCCTCCTCTTGTCCCTGGCACGCACCGGATGTCTCTGCGTCCGTCCACTGCTCCTCTGCGTGCGCCTTTGCCTTCTCCTCTTGAGTCCTCGCTTCCTGCTCTTGCCGACCCGGAGTCGGACTCTCTTCGTGCTGCCAGTCGTACTGTCGCGCGTCTCCTTGCTACTGTCGTCAGTGACCCTTCCTTTGAGTCCACTGCTGCGTCTGCCCTAGTTGCTGAGCTCATCGACTTCACTGCTCGCTGTCGTCTGGACTACGCTGCTAGTCTTGTCGCTGAGTCTGAGTCTGTCTGTCCTCCGTCCGTCGGGGGTGAGTGTGCCCTTGGCACGGACGTCCTTGAGGACAGGCAGGAGGAGTTCCAGTGTTTGGCTGCTGCTTCACCTCATCTTGTGTCCGTACTGCTTACCCGTGAGGGAGACCCGGATGCACTTGACATCCCGACTCCGCGCTCTTACGCGGAGGCGATAGAGGGTCCCTACTCCTCTCAGTGGCAGGCAGCTATGGACACAGAGATGGCTTCCTGGAAGTCCACAGGCACCTACGTTGACGAGGTTCCCCCGCCTGGGGCGAACATCGTCAGTGGCATGTGGATTTTCAGGGTGAAGCTGCCGCCGGGTTCTCCGCCTGTCTTCAAGGCGCGTTACGTGGCTCGAGGCTTCAGTCAGCGGCAGGGAGTTGACTACTTTCAGACCTTCTCTCCCACCCCGAAGATGACCACTCTTTGGGTGCTGCTGCACATAGCCGCTCAGCGCAACTACGAGCTTCACTCTCTTGACTTCAGCACAGCTTTTCTTCAGGGCAGCCTGCACGAGGAGATCTGGCTGCGCCACCCACCTGGCTTCACTGGGTCGTTCCCTCCTGGTACCCAGTGGAGCCTCCGGCGGCCAGTCTACGGTCTCCGCCAGGCACCGCGTGAGTGGCACGACACACTGAGGACTACACTTGCGGCTCTTGGGTTTGCTCCCTCTACTGCCGACCCGTTGCTGTTTCTGCGCACCGACACTTCTTTGCCGCCGTTCTACATCCTCGTGTACGTCGACGACTTGGTCTTTGCCACAGCTGACACTGCTGGACTCGCCCACGTGAAGTCCGAGCTGCAGAAGAGACACACATGCACAGACCTGGGTGAACTGCGCAGCTACCCTTGCTTGCAGATCACCCGGGACAGAGCACGCCGCACCATTACCCTGACTCAGTCACACATGGTGCAGCAGGTCCTTCAGCGCTTCGGCTTCACGTACTCCTCGCCTCAGGCCACTCCTCTGCCTACTCGCCACTCGCTCTCAGCTCTGCCTTCGGATGAGTCCGTAGAGTCGAGTGGCCCGTACCCAGAGCTTGTTGGCTGCCTCATGTACCTGATGACCTGCACACGACCTGACCTTGCATACCCGCTTAGCATTCTAGCATGCTATGTTGCTCCTGGGAGACACAGACCGGAGCACATGGCTGCAGCGAAGAGGGTGTTGCGCTACTTGTGTAGTACGTCGGGCATGGGGCTTGTGCTTGGAGGGCAGAGTCCAGTGGTCCTTACTGGGCACGCAGACGCTTCTTGGGCTGACGACCAGGCTACGCAGCGGTCGTCACAAGGTTACACCTTCAGCCTTGGTTCCGGCTTTGTCTCGTGGCGGGCTACCCGCTCGTCTTCTGTTCTCGGCTCTAGTTGTGAGGCTGAGATCTACGCCGGGGCCATGGCTGCACAGGAGCTTCGCTGGCTCACCTACCTGCTGACTGACCTAGGAGAGCCGCCTCGTTCTCCTCCAGTGCTCTACGTAGACAACAAGGCCATGCTGGTCTTGTGTCGAGAGCAGAGACTGGAGCACAGAACGAAGCACATTGCTCTCCGCTACTTCCTTGCTCGTGAGCTACAGCAGCGTGGTCAGCTGCGCCTTGCGTACGTGGCCTCTGAGGCCAACACTGCTGATATCTTCACCAAGGCACTTGCGCCTTGTGATCATCAGCGCTTCTGTACTCAGCTGGGTCTTGTGCCTACCTTGCCTCACTTGCTCACCCCTTGACCTTGTTTCTACTGTTGCATTTATATATACACCTGCTCTTGCTTGTCTAGCCTTATATATATATATATATGTAATCCTGCATGTGAACTGGCCCTGTGGCCTTGAACTTGTGCTCGGAATGTGTGGTGACTTTGTGATCCACCCCGAGCTTGCTTTGCTTTGCTTGACTGGTCTTGTGACCCCTTGTTCTCCCCCACTTTGCCTATGGGGGTGTGTCAGATTTATATGACATAGCTACTGTAGGCTATAGTGGGGTAGCACATATGGGGTACAGCTTTCTAGGGTTTGTACTTGTACCCAACTTTCCCTTAGTCATTTCATTCTCGTTCATTTCACAGGTGGGCCAAAAACAATTTTGGGCCCTACTCACTGGTCTCCACATTGCCTCGTTCGCCATGAACTTGGTGAGTGTTGGGCAGTTTCACGCCCTCTCGAGTACGATCGTGTGCGGTAGAGTGCGGTTGGGTGCAACAAAGAGGGGTCGAATGCGGTGGAGTGCAGTCGGGAATGACTAGGAGGTTTTAGTACGGTGGAGTGCGGTCGAGTGCGGTTAGGAGGGGTTGTGAGCGGTGAAGTGCGGTCGGTAGCGGCTAGGAAGGGTCGTGAGCGCTAGGCTGCGGTTGTAAGGGGTCGGGTGCGGTGGGAAGGGGTTGTGTGCGGTTAGAGATAGGGGCGGCGGTGTAGAGATGGGGTCAAAAGGTATCAGGTGTCAAATGTAGCATTAGTCTTAGGAGCCATGGCTAGAGTAGGAACAAGGGCCCAA
Source organism: Closterium sp. NIES-65 (assembly GCA_948144175.1). NCBI lineage: Eukaryota > Viridiplantae > Streptophyta > Zygnematophyceae > Desmidiales > Closteriaceae > Closterium > Closterium sp. NIES-65. The sequence goes on from CANXME010002612.1 coordinate 1,751,790, forward strand.
AATTGGTTTTGGCCCACCCCGACAAATCAAGGTTCCAGGCCCTGCTGTACCCTGACCCTTAGGGCATTTTTTTTTATACCTTGCTGGAAACAGGGTGGCCTAAAATCTTCCATACACTAATTTGTCAAAACATTATATGCTTTCTATATTTCTAGGCTATGTAGGGGTTATCCTCAGAGGGTACAACACTTTTCTCGACACTCTTGTCCCCCCCCCCCCCCCCCCCCCCCCCTCTACCTAATCGACCATCACTTTCTCGCTACTTCTAACATGGGTTCAGAGTCTAGGTACCTTCCTACTCCTTTCCTAGTGTTCCTACACTAGGTTATAACTGCCCGTAGCGCGCTACCCTAAGAGCGCACTGCTCGTTTTGCCCCATGAGTGCCCTTAGTGCTGCCGCATGCGCTGTTTTTCATGCTACCCCTCTAGCGTGATCGCGCTGTCCTGCCCCACCCGCAATCGCGCTGCCCTGCCCTGCTTGCGATCGTGCTGCCCTGCCCTGCCCGCGATCGCGCTGCCCTACCCTGCTCGCAATCGCACTGCCTGCTGCCTAGCGCATTGCCCGTCCACGAGCGCTCTGCCTGCCCGCAAGTGCCACTGCGCCCCTGCCCGCGAGTGCCACTGCGCCCCCGGCCCGCTCGCGCTGCCCGCCAGCAGCCTGCGCCCGGCCTGCGCCCTTCCCGCGCGCACCCCACCCGCACTCACGCGCACCCTGCCTGCGCCCTCCCCGTCTGCGGTGATGCGCGCTACTGCTGCATGCGCTGTTGCTGCTACTAAGCGCTGCTGTTGCGCTACTGCTGCCGCCTGCGCTGCTGTTGCCGCCTGCGGTGCTGCTTCTGCCCGAGCTGCTACTGCCGCCTGCGCTGCTGCTACCACCTGTGCTGCTGCTGCGCTGCTGCTGCCGGCTGCGCTGCTGCTACTGCTGAGCTGTTGTTGTTGCTGCTGCTAGGCTGCTGCTGCCGCCTGAGCCGCGCTGCCCTGCCCTGCAGCCAGCGAGCCGCGGTGCCCTTCCCTGCAGCCCGCGTGCTGCTCTGCCCTGCCCTTAGGCCCGCGTGCCGCCCTGCCCGTAGAGCCGCGCTGCCCTGCCCTACAGCTCGCGCGCTGCGCTGCCCTGCCCTTAGGCCCGCGCGCTGCCCTGCACTTAGAGCCGCACTGCTCTGCCCTGCAGCCCGCGAGCCGCGCTGCCCTGCCCTTAGGCCCGCGTGCCGCCCTGCTCTGCAGCTGCTGGTGCTACTACTGCTACTGCGGTCACTGCTGCTATTACTGCGCTAGCTCGTGCCCTGCTGCCCACGCACCCTACTGGCCTCCACAGCCACTCCAACAGTCGCTACTACTGTTACAGCCACAACGACCACCACTACTGCTACAGCTGCAGCTGCAGCAGTCACTACCACTGCCCTTGCGCCACTGCTACTGACTGCCACTGCCTGTCATGGCCACTATCACTGTTGTAGCAGCGTTTAGAGGTGGACAACGGCAGCTACTGCCTCACCCGGACACTCTATCACCGCAGCAGCTTCGCGAGTGGGTTATTCAGCGAGGCCGTCCTGGTGGTGGAGGTTATCGTGTTGGAGGTGCTGGACAGCAACGGCAGCCTGCGCACCTGGACACTCTCTCGCCGCAGCAGATCCGTGAGTGGGTAGTTCAGCGCGGCCGTCCAGGTGGTGGAGGTTATGGTTTTATGGATACTGGACAGCGGCCGCAGCAGCGTCAGCAAAAGACCTTCTCCCGGCGGCGGCTTCGCGACCGTGTTTCTCAGCGAGGCATCCCTGGTTGTGTAGAGGCTGCTCCTCTAGGTGCTAGTGAGTCTACTGCCGCTCTAGGTGCTAGTGAGTCTGCTGCAGCTCTAGGTGCTAGTGCATCTACCGCCACTGGTCCTGCCTCAGCTGAGGCCTTGCGCACTTTCACACTTGGACTCAAGAGCGTCACGTTGCTTCTTTCGTGATGGCACCACAGTCACACCGCTCGCAGCACTTGTCCCAGTCTTACTGGCTGACCCCATCGGGGGCCCAGTAGTAGCGCGAGCCTCCACTGTCCTCCCGTGTCCGGCAGTCCCCTCCGGCTCTCTTTCAGGCCTCCACCTCCCCTCGTTCTCGACGAACTTGGTGAGCAACGTAGTCCTTCAGGATGTTGGGTTGATACCTTTATCCCTAGAGGGCAGCGTATGGCGATCTGTACGTGCTCCCGGACTAGACGTCACCTTGCTACGTTCACTCGGCAACCTTGGTCCAGTCTATACATCTTGACCACTGCGTCTGCACATGTGGCTGCGTCAGGTCAGGTGGCTGCGTCGAGTCAGGTGTCTGCGTCTGGTCAGCTTGCAACGTCTTGCTCGTGTCAGGTACTTTCCCACCGGACTCTCCTCTGGCACCACCGACTTGGTCACCCCTCTCTGCCACGTCTGTATAGCATGCACTCCCATCTCCTTATCTCTGGCCTTCCCAGGTCTCTGCACCCCCTCTCGTGCCTGCCTGCCTCGCCGTGCCTTCCCTGCGTCGAGGGGCGGCAGCGCGCCGCTCCTCACTCCTCCGAGTTTCCTCCGACCATTGCTCCTCTACAGACTCTCCACATGGACGCGTGGGGCCAAGCCCGCGTCTGTGAGACGGACCAGGAGCGCTACTTCCTACTGGTCGTTGACGACTACTCGCGCTACACCACGGTCTTTCCCTTGCCCAGCAAGGCGGATGTCACTGGTGTTTTGATCCCCTAGATCCACGCTGCTCGTCTCCAACTGCGCGAGCGGTTTCGGCGGGACCTTCCAGTCCTACGTCCGCACTCTAACAGGGGTGGTGAGTTCTCTTCTGGCCTCCTTGCGGATTTCTGTCGAGACCAGGCCATCCGCCAGACATTCACGCTTCCGGCCTCTCCACAGAAAAATTGGATTGCAGAGCGCCGCATTGGCTTGGTGATGGAGGTTGCTCGCACCTCCATCATCCATGCGGCTGCTCCCCATTTTCTATGGCCGTTTGCGGTCCAATACGCCGCGCATGAGCTCAACCTCTGGCCCCGTGTCTCTTTGCCAGAGACCTTGCCAACACTCCGTTGGACGGGAAAGGTTGGCGATGCGTCGGCGTTTTGGGTCTGGGGCGCGCTCTCCCTTGTTCGCGATACCACCGCGAGCAAGCTCTCTCCTTGCAGTCTCCGCCGCGACTTCCTTGGCTTCCCTACTGACGCCCCGCCGTGGCAGTTTTACTACCCTCGCGGCCGTCGCGTGTTCTCCTCCCATGACGTCACCTTTGACGAGTCGGTCCACCCGTACGCGTCCCACCCGGTCCCCCTGGCGCCTCTCTTCCTGGTACCAGTTCCCCCCCCTGTAGACCCTCTCCATCAGTGTACGAGATTTTTTACCCTACTTCCATCAATGTACGAGATTTTTTACCCTAGGAGTCAGAGTTGGCCAAGCCTGGAACTCTGATTTGATTGGGTGGACCAAAACCAATTTTGGGCCCTGCTCACTAGTCTCCACATTGCCTCGTTCGCCATGGCCTTAGTGAGTGTTGGGCAGTTTCAGGCCCTCTCGAGTACGGTCGTGTGCGGTAGAGTGCGGTTGGGTGCAACTAAGAGGGGTCGAATGCGGTGGAGTGCAGTCGGGAATGAGTAGGAAGGTTTAGTACAGTGGAGTGCGGTCGGGTGCGGTTAGGAGGGGTTGTGAGCGGTGAAGTGCGGTCGGTAGCGGCTAGGAAGGGCAGTGAGCGGTAGGCTGCGGTTGTAAGCGGTCGAGTGCTGTGGGAATGGGTCATGTGCGGCTAGAGATAGGGGCGGCGGTGTATAGATGGGGTCAGAAGGTATCAGGTGTCAAATGTAGCCTTAGTCTTAGGACCCATGACTAGAGTAGGAACTAGGGCCCAAAATTGGTTTTGGCCCACCCTGGCAAATCAAGGTTCGTAGGGCTTTTTTTTTTTCATACCTTGCTGAAACAGGGTGGCCTAAAATCTTCCATACACTGATTTTGTCAGTGAAAGTTTGCAGTTAGGCTGTTGACATTGCGTTTTTGCCGAGTCACTAATTTCATATGTACCGGTAATAGTCATATTGGAGCAACTATGTGGTGACAAGTTTTTTCGAATTTGCGCGTGTGGTAGATAGCAACAAGGGTGGTGGTGGGACCGTGGCAAATTCTGTCAGAACGTTATGCAAGAAAGGTCCAAAATCAGTGTAATCCTCAGCGAATGTTGTACAGTCGGGGTACCGTCTAGCCCCAGATATAAGCGCATATGGCGCTTAAATAATGTCAAAAATGAAATTTGTTTTCAAAGGTACGAAACTGAAGCCCTCAATAAGGCGAACACGACCATGTACTGTGCACATGGGATCGTGCATGAAATCCCGCCGAAAAACAGCCGCAACTCGATTTCCCACCGCAAAATGTCAGAACATATAGCTTGTGCTTATTGTGTAGGCTATAGTGGGGTAGCTCATAAGGGGTACAACCCAATTAGGGTTAGTACTTGTACTCAATTCATTCATAGTTCATTCATTCTCGTTCTAACTTTCTCATGGTATCGAGCAGGTTCCCTAGTGGGAACTGTGCCTAGGGCCCACCACATCGAATTTTTTTTCCTGCCCGGAGCGCGCTCCGCCCGAGTCGCGCTCCTCTCTTTCATCTCGTCGAGCCGCCCTAGCGGCCCCGTCGCCCTGGCGGCCCCATCGCCCTAGCGGCCCCGTCGCCTAGCCCTACGGCCCCGTCGCCTAGCCCTACGGCCCCGGCGCCGCCCTGTCACGGCCCCGCCCTTCACTACGGACCCGCCGCCCTTCACTGCGGCCCCGTCGCCCGTCGCTGCGGCCCCGCCGCCCATCGCTGCGGCCCCGCCCTTCACTACGGCCCCGCCGCCCTTCGCTGCGGCGCCGCCGCCCTTCACTACGGCCCCCCCGCCCTTCGTTGCGGCCCCGCCGCCCTTCTCTGTGGCCCCGCCGCCCTTTGCTACGGCCCCGCCGCCCTTCGCTGTAGCCCCGCCGCCCTTCTCTACGGCCCCGCCGCCCATCGCTGTGGCCCCGCCGCCCCTCTCACTACGGCCCCGCCGCCTACCTTGCGGCCCCGCCGCCCTTCGCTGCGGCCCCGCCGCACCTCTCGCTGCGGCCCCGCAGCCTACCTTGCGGCCCCGCCGCCCTTCACTGCGGCCCCGCCGCCCCTCTCGCTACGGCCCAGCCGCCCCTCTCGCTGCGGCTCCGCCACCTCCTCTGCGACCCCGCCGCCCTTCGCTGCGGCCTCGCCGCCCCTCTCACTGCGGCCCCGCCACCTACCTTACGGCCCTGCCGCCCTACCAGCGGCCCTGCCGCCCTACGCAACCGAGCCACCCACACAGCTAAGCAGCCCGAGCCGCCCGTTCTCCCCGAGCCGCCCGAGCCGCCCGAGCCGCCCGAACCGCCCGAGCAGCCCGAGCCGCCCGAGCCGCCTGAGTAGCTGAGGAGCCGAGCCGCTGGTGCCGCAGAGCCGTAGTTGCTGCTGAGCCGTCCGAGTCGCCCGAGGCGCCGTGTTGCCGAGCTGCTGTCCTGCCGAGCTGCCCGCACCGCCCTGTCTGGTGAGAGCAGCACTTCTGTCACTGCACTGCCCCTGTCCTACAGTTAGCGTTGCTAGTCTACTGCTGTCATGGCTACCCCCAGTGTTCTCGCTTTTGACGCTGAGGGTCGGGCCATTGACTTTGAGGTCTGGGTAGATGACCTGCAGCTTTTCCTACAGTGCGATAGGGCAGATGGTCTCTCTCTCTTTGACCTCAGCTCTGGTGCCTCTCCTGCCCCTGCTGCTGATGCTGACGCAACTGTTTGCTCCCAGTGAGCCACGCGCGATGCTGCTGCACGTCTTGCTGTGCGTCGCCACCTGCCTACCACTGAGCGCGCGCACTTTAGTCAGTACAAGAGTGCTCAGACCTTGTACGACGCTGTAGTTGCGTGCTACTCTTCCCCTGCCACTGCTTCACTGAGCCGCCTCATGCTACCGTACCTCTTCCCTGACCTTGCTACCTTTCCCACAGTCGCTGACCTCATTACGCACCTCCGCACTAGTGACACTCGCTACCGCGCCGCGCTTCCTGCTGAGTTCTGCGCCAAGAACCCCCCCTACATCACTCTCTACTACTTAGTCACTCGCCTCCCTGACTCCCTTCGCGTAGTCAGGGACCACTTCCTCTCAGTCTGTCCCACCACTCTCACTGTTGACCTCCTCGAGAAGTACCTCCTAGCGGCCGAGAAGAGCATAGTCGCTGTAGGGGGCTCTCGTGGTGACCCGCGCACCCCCATCTTTGAGGGGTGTTCCCCCTCCCCCCTTCTGCCCTCCGTTAACTCTGCTGCTGCGGCCGACCTCCTTGGTCTTGAGTCGGTCGGTGCGGTGTCTGCCCCTAGCGGGAGACGCCGCTCTGGCAAGGGCAAAGGGGGCACGGGCGCTGGAGGAGCGAGCGGGGGCGGTGGAGGTGGAGGTGGAGGCAGCGGGGGGAGTGGGGGTGGTGGAGGGAGTGGAGGTGGGGGTGGAGGTGACGGTGGCGGCAGTGGAGGCGGAGGCGGCGGCGGCGGTGGCGGTGGGAGCGGAGGTGGCGGAGGTGGTGGCGGTGGAGGAGGCGGCGGAGGCGGCGGTAGTAGCGGAGACGGCGGAGGCGGCGGAGGCGGCGGGGGTGGCGGTGGAGCTGGTCGCGGGTCTACGCAGAGGAGTGGCTCCGGTGGTGGTCCGCGCCAGCAACAGCAGCGCGGTCGTGCGACCCTGTCCCCTCAGCAGCTCCGTGAGTGGTACATTGCACGCCACCGGGGTGGGGGTTTTGGTCCGTGCACCTACGTCCTGCGCACCGGCGACCGTGCGGGTGAGCAATGTGGGGGTGCGCACCCCACCCAGCGCTGCTTTGGTCGCCTGACGGACACGTGGCGTCACCAGTTCCCGGAGGCCGCAGAGATCCCTCGCTGGGGCGAGCTGTCTAGGGCAGGTGTTGCCATCTATGATCTTGATTTTGATGCCATTCTTTCTGCCATGTATGCTGTGTCTATTAGTGCTGAGGGTGACTGTTATCGGTGTTTCCCGCCCAATCCGGGCATTGAGACTGCTGCTCTAGGTACTGGTGAGGCGGCTGCCCTAGGTGCTTACGACGCTGCTGCTCTAGGTGCGAGTGCGTCTGCGTCCTCAGGTACTGGTGAGTCTGCGCTCTCAGGTACTACGTCGGCTTCGGCCTCCCTCACCTTCACCCTTGACTCTGGGGCTTCTCGCTCCTTCTTTCGGGACAAGTGACCCGAGCAGTGCAGGAATTCTTGGCAGTGCAGGAATTCTTGGCAGTGCAGTTCGTCCGAGACAAGTGACCCGAGCGCGGCATTGAGACCATGTGGATCATCAACGCCGTCCAGACGCCTCTCTGGCTGGAGATGCCCACCACCACAACTGTTGAGCAAGCTGGCGTTCGCTCGGTGCCCATCAGGAGTGCCGGGTACCAGAAGGAGCGCGTTACCGTAATGCTGGCCTGCACGGCGGACGGCGCCAAGCTCAAACCGTGGGTTTTTTTCAAGAGGAAGATGCTGTCGAAGGTCGAATTTCTGCCCGGTAAGTGAGATTCCTTGACGTGTGTCGCTCATGTTTTTGTTTAGTGGGTTCACTCATTTTTGTTTCACAACCCGATGTTTCTTGTGCAGATGTGGTCGTGGCGTGCCACGAGAACGGGTGGATGGATGCTGCGGGCGTCATTCGCTGGCTCGAGGAGTGTGTAAAGCCGTTCTTGAAGCCGTCTTTTGGTCGGCATTCCAGGAGCTCCATGGTGGTTCTGGATTCCTACCGCGGGCACCTCACCGAGAGTGTGAAGGAGAAGTTCCGCGAGATAAACTGCGTGCCGGCGATCATCCCGTCGGGGTGTATGGGGGAGCTTCAGCCCCTCGATGTCTTCGTCAACAAGAGCTTCGAGGCCTCCGTCCGTCAGCAGTACCAGAAGTGGTTCGAAGCGGAGGGGCAGGAACAGCTGACTGCAGCAGGTACGGTGTTAAACTGGCTTCTATATATGCACGTTGATAAACTCCCCCCATATTTGATCAAATCACCATGGATTCTTTGTGTTGTTTCAGGGAATCTCAAGAAGCCGCCACCTGCAGTGGTCTTGAGTTGGATCTCGCGGGCCCTGAGGGCAGTGCCCGCCAACCTCATCAAGCGCGCCTTCCTCACCCGTGGCATTAGCAACGCGCTTGACGGCAGCGAGGACAACCTTGCCATGGCGCACAGGCGGACCCAGCTGACCGCGGAAGTGGATGTCAACGACGACATAATCGACAATGGCTTCTTTGGCAACAACTGTCAGGAGCCCGAGTCTGACGAAGAGGAGTATACGCTTCCTTGGTAGAAAGGCCTTTTTAAACGCCTGTTCATTGAGTTAGGAGTAGGCAGTTGTAACCGCAAGTGCAAGACTTCGAATGAAATGCTTTTGAAGATGTTAATTGTTTGTGTTTTTCAAAAAAATAGTAAAATTGTTAAAGGTATGCGCTTATAATTAGTACGGGTACAAAATGGGGTGCGCCTATCATCGAGGAACGGCCATAAGCGCCATGCTCCAGATAGTAGCGTCGGCGCATTTAAAGCAAGGGTACACTTTGGGGGGGGTGGAGGCAAAGGTTTATCACTTGCCTCCACATGGTTACCCGGTTTGTGGCTGGAGGTGAGACGCGAATTGCGGAATTGCGCAAATATTCAGTGTTGGCGGAATTGCGCGGCTAGTCTCGCTCCCATCAGTAGCGACAGGGGTGGAATGGGAGTTGGAAACTTGGGTCTGGTGCCAGGCACTTAGTGAACCAAAACACCAGCGACTCTCGTTCCTCGACAGACGTACTCCAAGCAACATAGTAGGCAACCACAGCCCACAGCGCACCGCCACCCACAGAGCACAGTTTCTTGTGACGATAAGTTGCCGCCGCCAACGGCTGCAAAGCGTTTCCTCGGTCTGTAGCCACAGTCCCTGCTCTGCTAAGCGTCGACCGTTGCTGCTTTGCTGACCTCCAGGGCAAGATGATCCACTAAGCTCCATAGCGAGTGCGGATCCGCTAACAACCATAGCGACCATCGCTGATCCATAGCAAACGCCGCAGTTTTTCCAATATCCATTTCTACCGTCGCTGATTTGCTAATATTCATAGCGACTGTGAGGACGAGGCTAAATTCGTCGCTGATTTGCTAATATGCGTCCGCTGACGACTGGCGGAATGGCGGGAGGCGAGACGGTTAAGGACGGAGAGCGGGCGGCGCTAGCATGTATGTGCAGCGATCGGCGAGCGGCAAACGACGTATGGCGGATCTCGAACATTGAGCATTGTTTAGCTGGCGGCGAGCAGCGAACAGCACGGAGCGTGCTCGTGAGGAGAGGTTTAGGGGCGGAGAGGACAGCACGGAGAGGACAGCAAGTCGCTGTGACGCCGTGCTTGGCGCTGGTGATGAAGAGCACCACCGCGTGCGACGGTGTGTGGGGTGGTGACTTGCCGCGCGCCACGGTGTGCGGAACGGCGACTTGCTGCGTACGACGGTGTGCGGAATGGCGACGCGGCTGCTTGCTGCTGCTGCCTTGGCCGAGCCACGTTCAGCCTAAGCGTTTCTCCTTAGCTAGGTTTCCTCTCTCCCCCCCCCGCTCCTCCATCGCTCCCCTTCCGTCCCTTCCACTCTCAAGGCGCATGCGTCTCTCGGCTCATTGCGCATGACAGTGGTGGTTCATGGCGCTATGGCAGCAAAGCTCATGTAGAGTGCAGTGTAGTGGGAGTGGTTAGTGGGAGAGGGAGTGCATTCATGCCATGTGCGTGGCCCTCTCTACCCCAGTCCCCCCTCGCTGGCTCAGCTCGCTGTTATAGTGCCGTGGGCTACTGTCGCCGTGCGCCTCCTCTTCCTTCGCTATCACCCCTCCATTCCTTTCCCCCCCTGTCCTATCTGCTTTCCCTGTCCTCTCTCTCTTCTCCCCCCTCTCTCCCTCCCTGTCCTATCTCTCCTCCCTCCCATATCTTCCCTCTTTGTCATATCTCCCCTCCCTGCCCTTTCTCCCCTCCCTGTCCTCTCTCCCAATCATTCTACTCCCTGCTCTCTCGATCCTCCCTTCCCTCTCTCCCTTCAAGCCCCCACCTTTCGTCATTTCACCCCACCCCTGTCATTTCACTCCTCCCCTGTCATTTCACTCCTCCCTTGTCATTTCACCCCACCCCTGTCATTTCACCCCACCCCTGTCATTTCACCCCACCCCTGTCATTTCACCCCACCCCTGTCATTTCACCCTTCTGTCCCAGCCCCTCTTCTATACGCCTTTCTCTCCCTTACTCCCCTCTGCCATACCCCTTTCTCTCCCTCCCCTCTTCTATATCCCTTTCTCTCCCTTACTCCCTTCTGCTATACCCCTTTCTCTCCCTTACTCCCTTCTGCTATACCCCTTTCTCTCCCTTACTCCCCTACTATACCCCTTTCTCTCCCTTACTCGCCTTGGCTATACCCCTTTCTCTCCCTTACTCCCCTTGGCTATACCCCTTTCTCTCCCGTAATCTCCTCTCAAACTCCCCTCAACCCTCCCTGCCCTCTCTCCCCATCACACCGTCTCTCCCCTCTCGTACTCCCCTCTCCCCTCCCTGCCCTCTCTCGCCATCCCCCCCTTTCCCCCCTCTCTGCCCTGTTCTGTCCCCCCTCCCCTCGCTGTCTTTTCTCCCCTCTTTGCCGTGTCCTATCCCCTCCTCTGCCCTGTCCTATCCCCTCACCCTGGCCTGTCCTATCCCCTCACCTCTCGCCATCCCAGGCGAGCATGCCAAAGGCCCAAACGAGCTGCATGGACGTACTGCCTCCCCTTGCTCCTGCTTTCAGCATGACAAATGCCCAGACAAGCTACATTGCGTACAGGGACCGCTAGCAGATTCCGAACGGAGCAAAGGCTCAAGCTTGTATCCTGTCACTGCATGCTCTCGTCTCGTCATGTGTTTTTACATCTAAAAAATATGAGTCTGATGTTTACATCTTGTCACCTAATTTGGATGCGCCAATTTTAAAAGAGTTACACACAAAACTAAGAGGCTACCATGACAGCAGCATGAACAGTAACTTGAGTACAGCATCAATATGTTGTAGCACCTAATATGACATTGGATGGCACAATGTGGGCACCGAGTCAGATCATACTTTGTTGCTCCATGCTGCAAACAAAGCTCACAACGAGAGGGTTGGTTGGTTGGAAGGACTGGACAGGGAAACCCGAAACAGGAGGGAAGAAGGGAAGGGAACGAGGGGTTGGGGAGGGGAAATAATCAAAAGGACGGTGGGACATGAGGGAAAGAGAGAAGGGCAGAGGGGGGAGCGGAGGACAGGGGGGAGAAGGGAGGGCAGGGGGGAGAGAGTGGAGGACAGGGGGAAGAGGACAGGGGGAGAGAAGAGGACAGAAGGAGAGAGATGGGAAGACAAGGAGAGGCAAGGGAGAGATTTTGGGAGGCAGGGGGGAGAGATGGAGACAGTGGGAGGAAGATGGGGAGGTAGGGGGAGAGATGGGGGAAAAGGGAGATGCAGCTTGGGGTTAAGGGGAGATGTGACCTCGGGGGAAGGGGAGGTGCGACCTGGGGGAAAGGGGAGACGCAACCTTGGACGAAGGGGAGATACCAAAAAGTGCAACAATCAATATACATGTAAACCCAACTGACTTCCAGCGTAAAGAACAAAGCTTGGGGGTGTGATGTTTCTTTGCACTCTTGTTTGCTTCAGTGCATGCAATAAACCAGGGCTGTGGTAAAGCCGCAACATCTGCCGCTGGACATCTGTACCCTGCACTGGGGGATACAGGGACTAGTGAGGGGGAAACGACAGTACGCAGGGGGTAAATATGTGTTTGGACAGCGGGAAACAGCGTGAGCAGGGGGAAAGAGTGAAAGCAGGGGGGAAAAGACTCAGCAAAGGGAAACATAGTGAGGAGAGGGGAAGGGAGAAAGCAGGGGGAAAAAATCTGAGCAAGGGGAAACAGAGTGAGCAGGGGGGAAGGGAGAAAGCAGGGGGGAAGGGACTGAGCAAGGGGAAACGGACTGAGCAGGGGGGGACGGAGAAAGCAGGGGGAAACAAACTGAGCAAGGGGAAACAGAGTGAGCAGGGGGGAAGGGAGAAAGCAGGGGGGAAGGGAGAAAGCATGGGGGAAGGGAGAAAGCAGGGGGAAACAAACTGAGTCAGGGGAAACAGAGTGAGCAGGGGGGAAGGGAGAAAGCAGGGGGAAGCAAACTGAGCAAGGGGAAACGGAGTGAGCAGGGGGGGACGGAGAAAGCAGGGGGGGACGGAGAAAGCAGGGGGAAACAAACTGAGCAAGGGGAAACAGAGTGAGCAGGGGGGGGACGGAGAAAGCAGGGGGAAACAAACTGAGCAAGGAGAAACACACTGAGCAAGGGGAAACAGTGTGAACAGGGAGGTTGAGTGAGGAGGAAAAGAGGGGTCTGCAAAAAGGAAGGCAGATGGAGGAAGAAGTTTTGCTCATTTGGGAGGATGTGGATAACCATAGGGTGAAGGATCGGAGGAGGTGGAAAAAACGTGCACTGTGAGGGGTAGAGAAGGGTGGGGGGGGGGGGGGGGGGGGGGACGGGAGACGAAGGCGACGGCCCCAGGGAGGGGAGGGGAATGCGCGTGGGCGACGGGGGAAGGAATCGAGAGCGAAGACGAGGAGAAGCAGGGGGAGGCAGCGGCGGGAATGGGAGCGTGGACAGGTCGACGGGGCGAGCGATGGGAATGGGAAGCGATGGCTGCGGACTGGAATCCAAGATGGCGACGAGCGGGGGAACGAGGGCGACGGGCGGGGGAACGAGGGCGACGGGCGGGGGAAGCGAGGGCGACGGGCAGGGGAAGCGAGGGCGGTGAGCAGGGTTAAACGCGGGTGACGGGCGAGGTAAGCGCGGGCGACGGGCGGGGAAAGCGAGGGCGACAGGGGAGGGGAAAGTAAGTGCGGGCGACGTGCGGGGGAAGCGAGGGCGATGGGCGGGGGAAGCGAGAACGACGGGCGTGGGAAACGAGGGCGGCGGACGGGGGAAAAGAGGTCGACAGCGTACTACTTGTTGACGCGTTGAGCAGAAGCCTAGTGGAGGAAAAATGGGAAGACGGAAGGGAAGGCGCGCTGTGACCACAGACTGTTCCGAGGACGCAAACGTGGCAGGAAGAGGAGGATTCGCGAAAGCTCATAAGGTGACTCGCGCGACGAATGATGGTTTGTCTCCGACCAGGGCGTGGGGCAGCGGGGAGGCGATTTTGGCGGGGAGGACGGGTTCTGGTGAGTTGTGGAGGCAAACACCAGGTGGCGACACGGCGAGGAGGCAGAGACGACGGCAAAGCGACGCGCCACGCAGGCGTTGACGTCGCGAGCTAACCGCGCCATTAGCGCGCGATGAAGCTTGCGTGTACGCGTGGGGGGAGGAGACTCGAAACTCCGGCCTCTGTCGTAGTGGCGCTAGGGAATGGACGCTTTAGTTCACACGTAATAATGGTGGCGCCTGCGCTTTCTAGATGGACTTATGCTTTGCAAGATTGATTGTCTCACGGTGTTGGTTATCACTTGGTTGCGCCATATGAATGGTTTCCGCCCTTGCGCGGTGTGTTCCTCAAGCCAATCTCCGTACGAAACTGGTTTGCGTCGCCAGCCAAGCCTGAATTCCTCGCACCAGCTTACCGTACCCTCAACACTTCGCTCTCAAATCGGAAAGCGTCAAAGGGTGTGCACTAACAATGCCCCCAAAAACCACCCCTAGGAATGTGCACCCTTGTTTTAATCGGACGGCGCCTATATCCGGGGCAGGCCCTCAGATTCGTTTTTGGGCTGTCTGATTCGTCAGACTTAGTACACATTTTTAGTCTGATCGATCAGACTTGGTACAAAAAAAAAAATCGGAAATTTCAGAATTCAATCGTATAGAATTCTGATAAACCAAAAGTTCACATCAGTAGTGAAGCTGATTGATCAGCCTAAAACAGGGTGATAACCTCGCCGCAGCGCTGTTGTCACTGTTTCAGTGTGACTGACACGAAAAAATTGTACTTCCAGCGCTAATCGCGGCTGTCAGGTCAGTAGGTACCCGCTAAAACGCTCTTGGGATCAGAGTACACTCTGAGAAAAAGTCTGAAATATCAGACAAGGCATATTTTTTTTTCTGAATATTGAGAGTTCACAGCAAAAAAAAAACGCTGAACTTTCAAAGTTCATTAAAAAAAGAAAGGGCTGAATATCAGAGTTTTTTAGGCAAATCAGAGAAAAAATTTTCTGACTTCTGGGGGCCTGATCCGGGGCCATACGGTAATAGAATCGGTATCAGGGTAAAACAATGCGTTTTGTTCTAGGGTAAGAAAAATATTACACTGATTTTGCAAGGGTAACTAGGAAAAGCGGCCCTCATAAGGGCAAAAAGGGTATTTTACCATGATATTTTGGGCCCTGGTAGGAACGCGATTGACGAGAGAGAAAGGGGTAGAGAAGGTAGATATAGGTGGCAAAGAGGGAGAGGGGGGGGGGGGGGAGGGGGGGAGGAGGTACACCACCAAGGGACAAAATATGATTGTGATACTACACTAACTAGCATGTATGCAGTTTTATGAGAATTTTAAATTCTAACATCAGGGTATCGTAATCAGGGCACTCGTTAGCAGACTAATTTAGTTTGTTGGTCTAGGTTTCAGGCGCGAAATGTATAGTTCATATGCTGTGGCCGACTTTAGCTTATAGGCCATATGAGAGCCAAGCCAAATGTTATATCGTCGTATGTTTTTTCAGGACACTTATAGCAATTCATATGATCCAGCAAAAATCGCGTATTGTTTCGACTGAATGAGACAATGGCCCAGTTGGCCAGAGGAGCAGCGATGTGTTGCATGTGAAGGCACGCGTAATGATTTCTGCGTGAGGGCACGGGGGTGAATTTCGGATTCTTCCTGCCAGCGCATTCTGCATCTGACTCAGTTGCTGCCACGCATCTGTCGGGTAGCTGTTGTCGGCGCCGCTGCCAGGCTGTTGCCCCCCACCTCGCTGGCAGAGTGCAAGGACAGTCGGTGCACAACAAAACAAAGCATGCACCCACCTTCATGAAACCCTCGTGAGAGACGCGCGGCGCGGTTCGTGAGGTGATGGTCCCTTCCCTTCCTTTCTTCTCCAAGCCTTTCTTTGACAACCTGCCTTCTGCCTTTCAATCTTTGACGCCTAGTCCGAAGCATACCTATCGTCCCGTAGCTTGTTCCCGCGTACCGTCTAGAATTACTTTGTTGCTACTGCCTCATGTGATGTGATACACCACCTCATACCATGCTATCTGGCGCCCTCGAGTCAACCGACAGCGCTAGGCGTGATCCACCCGGGGTACCTGACGAGCCACGGATTTCTGCGCTAGATTTCCGAACCCGTAAATCTCCGGCAGCAATTCCTGTGACCACCACTGCCGCAGTCGAGACGCCTCCGCATGTAATTCCTTTCCCCAACGTCATCACATCATGCAACGACGAGCCGCTTATCCCCTCGCAATCTACGCCGTACGCTACTAAGACAACGACCCAGCCTAACCCGGCTGAAGCTGAGTCTTCGCCGCCGCCCGTTTCGACATCTGTGGCCTAAACTGTACCGGCGATTTCTGTTTCTCGCATTAGAGCAGGGAACGGCAAATACAAACAGCGAATTCTGAGCTTTGCCCGTCCCTCTGCAGGTGTCCCGCCAGCAACCGTCCCCCACTTTAGCACACCTCGCCCGGGCCCGTCACAACCCGTCGCCGCCAACGACGACGACAAGTATCCGCGCGTCTTGACCGTCGAGCAGTGGCAGCAAAAGGCTAACGAGAAATGGCTCAAGCACTTCCCGTGGCTCATCATCTCAGAGACTTCATGGGGTCAACCCTGCATGAGGTGTTCAATCTGCATGGTGCACGGAGACCCCAGCTACCAGTACGGCCGCGATGGAGAGGGTGGGCTCGACATTCAACGACAGACAATGCGGAAACATCAGCATTCCATCAAGCATGAGGCGTCAGTGGACCGCTAACAACTACGTGACGGTAAGAATGCTGCTCAGAAGTCGATTGTCGACTTCGAGAACGGTGACGGGGAAGCCAAGCGTTTGACAAAACTCCTGGCAACTGTTATTTTTATTTGCAGAAGCGACTCACCCATTGTGCTGTTTGTGACCCTGGTCCAGTTTGTGAGGATCTAGGATCGAGTTCAGAAAAGAGAATGAGAATTGAGTCGAATTGAATTGAATGTCCACCTGGGTACAACACGAGGCTATATATAGGCTCGACACAAGGCCCCGTAACCAGGTGTTACGCGAAGGTTCCGCGGGTCGCGAAGCGTCCCGAACAGATCCTTACCGAATTCGGTAGAAGGCAATTCGGTGGCAACCGAAACGGCCAGAATTCGGTGCACGCAACCTAGCTCGGTGCTATAACTATAATAAAATATAGGAAAGCACCTAGCCTAGGAAATCAAGCAATTCATGCATGCATATGATTATCCTATGCTAGAAATAGCATAATAAAGTAAAGGCAAGCAAGCATAGCTGGCATAAGCCGTCGTACTCTCACACGTCCCCCCCTCAAAGCTGGGTGGCGTGAGATACACCCTGCTTGACAAGATAGTCCTTGAGAGCACGGCGTGCGTTGCCCATATCAGCTTCTGCAACCCAACTGTCCTCAGTGGGGTCGTATCCCTTCCAGCGTATCAGGAACTCGAGAGTCTTGCCACCGCGGCGCCGATGAGAGAGAACGCGCTCGATCTCGTACTCGGGTTCATCCTGTATGAGAACAGGTGGTGGTGGCGGTATTTGCCGTCCCTGGAACTGTTGGTTGGGGTCCTTGTAGGGCTTCAGTAGCTGGACATGGAAAGCGTTGTGAAGCTTCCATGTATCTGGTAAGCGCAAGCGGAATGTAACTGGTGTCACCTGTGCCTCAATGAGAAAAGGACCACAGAAGCGAGGCCGGAGTTTGGATGGGAGGTGAGACAGGTTCAAGTTGCGCGTGTCAAGAAGCACCTGATCTCCGACTGCTACTAAGTGATCACGTCGCTGACGATCGGCATACTGCTTCTGGGAGTTCTGCATCGTGGTGAGTCGTCGCTGAGTCTTCTCCCATAGCTGCTGCATGGCGGTGACGAAGTCATGTGCGGCTTGGACGTGTGCCGGTGTAGTTGGCTGCTGTGGTGTGAGTGGTTCCCGTCCGTAACACAGGAAGAAAGGAGTTTTCCCTGTGGCCGCATGTGATGCGTTGTTGTAAGCGAACTCTAGGGTTGGAAACTGTGTGTCCCAGTGGCTGACGTCGTCCTTGCAAGCTGTGCGCAGTAACTGTTCAACCACTTGATTGAGTCGCTCTGTCTGTCCGTCAGTCTGGGGGTGGTATGCTGAAGACATTGCAAGCTTTGTCCCCAACAGTCCCATGAGCTCCTTCCAGAACTTACTCGTGAATTTGGGGTCTCTGTCTGAGATGAGTGTAGCGGGGATGCCGTGGATGGTGATGATGCGGTCGAAGAAGAGTCGAGCAGTTGCTTCAGCTGTAGCTGTGGCGTTGGTCGGTATGAAGTGACCCATTTTGGAGAACTTATCGATCACCACGAGGATGGAATCATGTCCCCGTGAGGTCGAAGGAAGCCCTGTGATGAAGTCGAGGCTAACGACCTGCCATGGCTGCTCCGGTACGGGTAGAGGCTGAAGTAACCCTACTTTTTTCTGCTTGCTGCTCTTCATCCGCTGGCACGTGTCGCAAGAGGTGACGAACTGCTGCACGTCTGCTGCCATCCCGGGCCAGTAGTAATACTTCGCTATCCCTGCTAACGTCTTGTTGCTCCCGAAATGTCCCGCGTAAGGTACGTCGTGAAACTCCTCCAATAGGATCTGCCGTAGCGGGGCGTAATTCAGTACCCAAATCTTTCCTGAACCCTTCCTTACAGCTAAGTCTTTCTCCCACTGTAATAGCTTCTTGGTCTGTGCTGTAGCTGTCAAACATTATATATGTTGTTGTAGTTGTTTAGGCTACAGTGGGTTAGCCTATAGGGGGTACACATTCCTAGTTTTTCATACTTGTACTCATTTTCACTCTTAGTTCATGCATTCTTGTTCAACATGGTATAGAGCAGGTCCTTCCTAGGACCGATTTTTTAGGGCCCACCACTACCTACCTACCTACCTGCGCCCTAGGGCGCCTCGGCTTTCACGCCCCTAGAGGCCCCGTCGGCCCCGCGCTCTCGCACCTAGAGGCCTCGGTCGGCCCCGCGCTCGCTTTTAGAGGCCCCGAATCAGCCCCGCGCTTACCCCTAGAGGCCCGCGTCGGCCCCGCGCTCGTCCTTACCGGCCCCGATCGGCCCCGCGCTCGTCCCTCACGGCCCCGATAGGCCCCGCGCTCGCCCTTAGAGGCCCACGTCGGCCCCGCGCTCGTCCCTTCCGGCCCCGATCGGCCCCGCGCTCGTCCCTCACGGCCCCGATAGGCCCCGCGCTCGCCCTTAGCACCCACGTCGGCCCCGCGCTCGCCCTTAGCACCCACGTCGGCCCCGCGCTCGTCCCTCACGGCCCCACCCGCTCCCCGCGCTCGCCCTTAGCGGCCCCGAACGGCCCCACCCAGACCGAGCAGCCCGAACCGAGCCGACCCGAGCCGCCCAGCCCTAACGGAACCGAGCCGCCCGACCCGAGCCGCCAGCCCTAACCGACCCGAGCCGCCCGAACCGAGCCGCCCGAACCGAGCCGCGCCGCCCGAACCGAGCCGCCCGGACCGAGCCGCGCCGCCCGACCCGAGTCGCCCGACCCGAGCCGCGCCGCCCTACCTATACCGAGCCGCGCCGCCCTACCTGTACCGAGCCGCGCCGCCCTACCTACCCTACTGCTCCTACTGCTTTTCCTACTGCTGCTACCATGGCTAGCCCTCCTGTCCTAGCCTTCGATACTGAGGGCCGCCCAGTGAAGTTCGACACCTGGCTTGATGACCTACACCTCTTCCTACAGCTCACTGCCAAGGAAGACATCTCGCTGTACGATCATGCCTTAGGCCACGCTACTGCTTCTGCTGCTACTGCTGACAGCACTGCCCGCTCACAGTGGCAGACTCGTGACGCCCATACTCGCTTCGCTATTCGCAACTCTCTGCCGATAGATGAGCGCGAGCACTTTGGGCAGCACAAGACTGCACAGGCACTGTACACTGCTGTCGTTGCCCGCTACTCCTCGCCGGCCTCTGCCGCTCTAGGCCGCCTCTCTCTTCCCTACCTGCTCCCCGACCTAGCTTCCTTCCACACTGTCGCTGATCTCATTACCCACCTCCGCACTAGTGAGGCTCGCTTCCGCGTCGCTATGCCTGATGAGTTCCTTGCCAAGAACCCACCCCCGCTCTGGCTCACTCTCTACCACCTAGTCACGCGCCTCCCTGACACTCTGCCCTCAGTCAGGGACCACTTCCTAGCTTGCTGCCCCACCGAGCTCACCATTGCCCTCCTCGAGAAACAACTGCTTGCAGCTGAGGCTAGCATAGTCGCTGTAGGTGCCTCTCGCGGTGACCCCCGTACCCCGTTCTTTGAGGGGTGTTCTCCCTCCCCCCTTCTTCCCTCTGTCGCCTCTGCTGCTGCTGTCGACCTCCTTGGTGCTGAGAAGGTCGGCACTGCGTCTGCTTCGAGTGGGCGCCGCAGCGGCAAGGGCAAGGGGGGCAAGGGCGGTGGTGGTGACAGCGGGGGTGGCGGTGGTGGGGGAGGTGGTGGTGGCGGGGGGGGTGGCGCGGGTGGGGGAGGTGGCAGCAGTGGGGGGGGTGGCGGCAGCGGCGGGGGAGGTGGCCGAGGCGGAGGAGGTGGTGGGGGTGGCGGTGGACGAGGCAGCGGCCGGGGTTGGGGTGGTCGAGGAGGTGGTAGCGGCGGTGGTGGTCGTGGAGGCGCTGGCGGTGGCCAGGGCCAGCAGCACACTCCGTCGCCCCAGGAGGTCCGTGAGTGGTACTCTCAGCACGGGGGGGGGGGGGGGGGGTGGCCTTAGCTGCACGTACGTCATTCGCACTGGTGACCGCACTGGCCAGCCGTGTGGGGGACCGCACGCCACACAGCGTTGCTTCGCTCGTCTGAACGACGCTTGGCGTGTTCAGTTCCCTCAGGCCACTGAGCTGCCCTGTTGGGTTGATCTCCTGAAGAAGGGGATTGATATTTATGCTCTAGACTTTGATGCTATTCTCACTGCCATGTATGTGATGTCTACTAGTGGAGAGGGTGCTGAGTACCTGAGTGTCCCGCCCGACCCGGGCATTAGGACTAGTGCGTCTGCCGCTCCAGGTGCTCGCGTGTCCGCTACCCCAGGTGCTGGTGAGGCTGCTGCTCTAGGTGCGTGTACGTCTGCCCCCCCTAGTACTGTGTCGACTGCAGCACTACACACCTTCACACTGGATTCAGGTGCCTCTCGCTGTTTCTTTCGTGACCGCACTGCCCTTGAGCCCCTTGCTCGGCCAGTTGCTGTCTCCCTCGCTGACCCCTCTGGGGGTCCGGTCCTTGCGACCTCCTCCACTGTCCTTCCCTGTCCTGCGGTCCCGTCGGGCACACTGTCAAGTCTCCACCTCCCCTCGTTCTCTACGAACTTGGTGGCAGGTTGTGCACTACAGGACGCGGGTGTTCACCAGTTCACCCCTGCCAACGAGCGTGTCACACACTGCACATGTGCCCGTACAGGCCGCCACTTGGCTACCTTCACCCGACAGCCGGGGTTGGATCTGTACACACCGACTACTGCCCCCCCTCAGGTCGCTGCGTCTGCGTCTGCGTCCGCGTCAGGTCAGCTGTCCGCCCCCTGCTCGTGTCGCTCTCTAGCGCACGAGACTGTCCTCTGGCACCACCGACTGGGCCACCCGTCTGTGCAGCGCCTTCGTGCCATGCACTCCCGGTACCTTGTCTCTGGTCTTCCCAGGGTCCTCCCTCCCCTCCCACCCTCGCCTGCTCCTCCCTGTCTTCCCTGTGTCGAGGGGCGGCAGCGCGCCGCTCCTCACTCCTCCTCGTTTCCCCCGACGAGTGCTCCTTTGCAGACGCTCCACATGGACGTGTGGGGCCCAGCCCGCGTCCGTGGTCAGGGTCAGGAGAGGTACTTCCTGATAGTTGTTGACGACTACTCGCGCTACACCTCGGTCTTCCCCTTGCGCACCAAGGGTGAGGTCCCTGATGTCTTGATCCCTTGGATCCGCAGAGCCCGTCTCCAGCTCAGCGAGCGTTTTCACTCGGACTTTCCTGTCCTGCGCTTGCACTCTGACAGAGGTGGTGAGTTCTCCTCCGACCTCTTGGCAGCCTACTGTGCTGAGCACGGCATTGAGCAGTCGTTCACGCTTCCGGACTCTCCACAGCAGAATGGGGTTGCGGAGCGCCGCATTGGCCTGGTCATGGAGGTCGCTCGTACCTCCTTGATCCATGCGGCTGCCCCCCATTTTCTGTGGCCGTTTGCGGTCCGGTACGCTGCGCATCAGCTCAACCTCTGGCCCCGTGTCTCCTTGCCGGAGACCTCGCCCACACTGCTGTGGACGGGGGAGGTTGGCGATGCGTCACGTTTCCGGGTCTGGGGATCTTGAGCTTTTGTCCGCGATTCGTCTGCGGACAAGCTCTCCTCTCGTGCTGTTCCCTACGTCTTCCTCGGCTTTGTTCCGGACGCGCCTGGTTGGCAGTTTTACCACGCCACCTCGCGCCGGGTCTTGCCCTCTCAGGACGTCACTTTTGACGAGTCTGTCCCCTACTACCGCCTCTTTCCCTACCGTACTGCCCCGCTCCCACCCCCGCCTCTCTTCCTCGCGCCAGGTGCTGCTCTCGTAGACCCCCTCCCCCCTCAGGGTGCCGCTCCCTCAGGTGTGTCTCAGGTAGACCCGGTCGAGCCTGTTGAGGTTGCTGTCGACTCTCGTCCTGCTGGGGGTGCTGAGCCCGGGGGTGCGGAGACTGGGGGTGCTGAGCCTGGGGGTGCTGACTCTGGGGGTGCTGAGCCTGGGGGTGCGGACACTGGAGGTACTGAGACTGGGGGTGCTGAGCCTGGGGGTGCGGTGACTGGGGGTGCTGAGCCTTGCGGTGCTGGGTCTGAGGGTGCTACACCTGGACGCGACCTTTCCTCGGAGCAGTTGCGTGAGTGGTACTTATAGTACTGCAGCCTCCGGAGTGTTACCTCTCGGACCAGGCGCACTACAGGGACTGGGGCTGGTACTTCTCCTCCTAGTCGGGAGCTCCCCTCTCGTGAGCGGATCCGTGAGTGGTACGAGCGCCGTTGCACACTTCGGAGTGGTGCGCCTCGTCTCACGGACCCGGCTGCCCCTGGTGCTACGGACCCGGGCGTTGGAGCTGCTGCTGGTGCTGCGGACCCTTGCGTTGGAGCTGCTGCTGGTGCTGCGGACCCTGGCGTTGGAGGTGCTGCTGGTGCTGAGGACCCGGGCGTTGGGACTGCGGCTGGTGCTGCGGACCCTGGCGTTGGAGCTGCGACTGGTGCTGTGGACCCTGGTGTCAGAGTCCCTGCTGGTGCTGAGGACCCGGGTGTTGGAGCTGCGGTAGGTGCTGTGGACCCTGGTGTTGGAGCCACTGCTGGTGCTGAGGACTCGGGCGTTGGTGCTGAGGCTAGTACTGTGGACCTGGGCGTTGGAGCTGCTGCTGGTTCTGGTACTGCCGCTGGGGGTACAGGTGCTGTCCCTGCTGTGTCTGGAGTCGCCGCGCGCCCTCAGCCGTACTTCGTTCCGCTCCTTCAGCAGGTTCTTGGTCTCTCGCCTCCTCCTGGTCCTCCTCCCTTAGCGTGTTCACAGCCTGTCCCGTCACAGTTACAGTTGCGGCCGGCCTCCCCACTACCTGCTCCTTCTCCTTACACTGGTCCTACTGGCGGTCTTACTGAGCGTCGTGAGTCTGCGTCTCGTCCTGCATCGCCTGTCCGTCCAGCTAGCACTAGTGCTCGTAGTTCACGCCAGCGTCCTCCTCCTGCCCCTGGCACGCACCGGATGTCTCTACGTCCGTCTACTGCTCCTCTGCGTGCCCCTTTGCCTTCTCCTCCTGCGTCCTCTCTTCCTGCTCTCGCCGACCCTGAGTCGGACTCTCTTCGTGCCGCCAGTCCTACTGTCACGCGTCTCCTTGCTACTGTTGTCACTGACCCTTCTTTCGAGTCTACTGCTGCGTCTGCTCTCGTTACTGAGCTCGTCGACTTTGCTGCTCACTGTTGCTTAGACTACGCTGCTAGTCTTGTCGCTGAGTCTGAGTCTGTCTGTCCTCCGTCTGTCGGGGGTGCGTGTGCCCTTGGCACGGACGTCCTTGAGGACAGGCAGGAGGAGTTCCAGTGTTTGGCAGCTGCTTCACCTCATCTCGTGTCCGTACTGCTTACCCCTGAGGGAGACCCGGATGCACTTGACATCCCGACTCCGCGCTCTTACGCGGAGGCGATAGAGGGTCCCTACTCCTCTCAGTGGCAGGCAGCTATGGATGCAGAGATGGCTTCCTGGAAGTCCACAGGCACCTACGTTGACGCTGTCCCCCCTCCTGGGGCGAACATCGTCAGTGGCATGTGGATCTTCAGGGTGAAGCGGCCGCCGGGTTCTCCGCCTGTCTTCAAGGCGCGTTACGTGGCTCGTGGCTTCAGTCAGCGGCAGGGAGTTGACTACTTTCAGACCTTCTCCCCCACCCCGAAGATGACCACTCTTTGGGTACTGCTGCACGTTGCTGCTCACCGGGACTACGAGCTGCACTCTCTCGACTTCAGCACAGCTTTCCTGCAGGGCAGCCTGCACGAGGAGATCTGGCTGCGCCGCCCACCTGGCTTCACTGGGTCTTTCCCTCTTGGTACCCAGTGGAGTCTCCGGCGTCCAGTCTACGGTCTCCGCCAGGCGCCACGTGAGTGGCACGACACACTGAGGACTACGCTTGCGGCTCTTGGGTTCGCTCCGTCTACTGCCGACCCGTCGCTGTTTCTGCGCACCGACAACTCTCTGCCGCCGTTCTACATCCTCGTGTACGTCGACGACTTGGTCTTTGCCACAGCTGACACTACTGGACTCGCCTACGTGAAGTCCGAGCTGCAGAAGAGACACACGTGCACTGACCTGGGTGAACTGCGCAGCTACCTTGGCTTGCAGATCACCCGGGACAGAGCACGCCGCACCATTACCCTGACTCAGTCACACATGGTGCAGCAGGTCCTTCAGCGCTTCGGCTTCACGTACTCCTCGCCTCAGGCCACTCCTCTGTCTACTCGCCACTCGCTCTCAGCTCTGCCTTCGGATGAGTCCGTAGAGTCGAGTGGCCCGTACCCAGAGCTTGTTGGCTGTCTCATGTACCTGATGACCTGCACACGACCTGACCTTGCATACCCTCTTAGCATTCTTGCGCGCTATGTTGCTCCTGGGAGACACCGACCAGAGCACATGGATGCAGCGAAGAGGGTGTTGCGCTACTTGTGCAGTACGTCGGGCATGGGGCTAGTGCTTGGAGGGCGGAGTCCAGTGGTCCTCACTGGACACGCAGACGCTTCTTGGGCTGACGACCAGGCTACGCAGCGGTCGTCAGAGGGTTACACCTTCAGCCTTGGTTCCGGCTCTGTTTCGTGGCGGGCTACTCGCTCGTCTCCTGTTCTTGGCTCCAGTTGTGAGGCTGAGATCTACGTCGGGGCCATGGCTGCTCAGGAGCTTCGCTGGCTCACCTACCTGCTGACCGACCTTGGAGAGCCGCCTCGTTCTCCTCCAGTCCTGTATGTCGACAACAAGGCCATGCTGGCCTTGTGTCGGGAGCAGAGACTGGAGCACAGAACAAAGCACATTGCTCTCCGCTACTTCCTTGCTCGTGAGCTACAGCAGCGTGGTCAGTTGCGGCTTTCGTACGTGGCCTCTGAGGCCAACACTGCTGATGTCTTCACCAAGGCACTTCTGCCTTGTGATCATCAGCGCTGCTGTACCCAGCTGGGTCTTGTGTTTGTCTTGCCTCACTTGCTCTCCTCTTGACTCTCTTTGTATGGTTACATATATAAATATCACTGCTCTTGCTTGTTTAGTCTTATATATATATCTGTGTACTCCTGCATGTGAACTGGCCTTGTGGCCTTGCACTTGTGCTCGGATTGTGTGGTGACGTTGTGATCCACCCTGAGCTTGCTTTGCTTTGCTTTGCTTTACTTGACTGGTCTTGTGACCCCTAGTTCTCCCCCACTTCGCCTATGGGGGTGTGTCAAACATTATATATGTTGTTGTAGTTGTTTAGGCTACAGTGGGTTAGCCTATAGGGGGTACACATTCCTAGTTTTTCATACTTGTACTCATTTTCACTGCTAGTTCATGCATTCTTGTTCAACAGTAGCAATCTTTGCGTCCATTGAGTACCCATGTTGGAATAGACCCTTGAGCAGAGGGTTCATCCCGTCGAGCTGGATGCCTGCTACATGTCCGGGGCGGCTCAACGCGTCTGCCTTGTTGTGTAGCCCGGGCTTGTAGACGATGCCGTAGTGGAAGTGAGTTTCCAGGAAGTCCACCCACCGCACCTGTCGTCGTGAGAGTGTCGGCTGTGACTTCAGGTATTTGAGACTGCAGTGGTCAGTATAGACTGTAGTCTTGGCTCCCTCTAGGTAACACCTCCACGCCTTGAAGGCTATGACTATCGCTAAGGCTTCCTTGTCGTGAATGGGGTAGTTTAGTTCCGCTCCGTGTAGCTTCTTACTGAGGTAGGCGATGGCCTGTAAACCGCGTCCGTGATCCTGCATCAGTACTGCTCCGACTGCTTGGTCACTAGCGTCTGCTTCCACCACGTAGTCCTTGTCTGGATCCGGCAAGATGAGTACTGGCGCTGTAGTCAGTGCTGTTTGTAGCTGCTCCATGGCTTGCTGATGAAGGGTTTCCCATTTGTAGGGCGTATCCTTTTTCAGTAGGCCGGTCAGTGGCGCTGCTATCTTAGCGTACTGCGGCACGAACCTGTTGTAGTAGTTGGTGAAGCCTAGGAACTGCTGTATCTCCTTCACGTTCTCTGGTACTTTCCACTTCTTGACGGCTTCGATCTTCCGTGGGTCCACGTGTACGCCCTCGGCACTCACCATGTGCCCGAGAAACTGCACCTTCTTCAGGGCAAAGTCGCTCTTTGACAGCTTCACGTAGAACTTGTTTTTCCGCAGGATCTCGAACACCTTCCGCAGATGCTCCACGTGCTCCTTCATGTTCTTGGAGTAGATGAGAATGTCGTCCACGTACACCACCACGCATTCGTCCAGCAGGGGTCGTAAGATGTGATTCATCTCCGCCTGAAACGTTGCTGGTGCGTTGCAGAGTCCGAACGGCATCACCAGGTATTCGTAGGAGCCGTATCTGGTACGGAATGTCGTCTTGTGGATCGAGTTGTCCGCCATCTTGATCTGCCAGTAGCCCGATCGTAGGTCCAGCTTCGAAAATACTGTTGCTCCACGTAGTTGATCGAGTAGGTCGTCTTGTGAGATTTGTAGAACAGGAATGTGTGGACTATGAATGAAGGAAGTACAAATATGAAACCCTAACTGGGTTGTACCCCCTATGGGATACCCCACTACAGCCTACAATATAGTATAAGCTATAGATATGTTCTGACACACCCCCATAGGCAAAGTGGGGGAGAACAAGGGGTCACAAGACCAGTCAAGCAAAGTAAAGCAAAGCAAGCTCAGGGTGGATCACAAAGTCACCACACAGTCCGAGCACAAGAGCAGGGCCAGAGGCCAGTTCACATGCAGGAGTACAGACATATATATATATAAAACTAGACAAGCAAGAGCAGGTATATATATATGTCACAGTACAAGTAAAGTCAAGAGGAGAGCAAGTGAGGCAAGACAGGCACAAGACCCAGCTGGGTGCAGAAGCGCTGATGGTCACAAGGCGCGAGTGCCTTGGTGAACACATAAGCAGTGTTGGCCTCAGAGGCCACGTACGCAAGCCGCAACTGTCCACTCTGCTGTAGCTCACGAGCAAGGAAGTAGCGAAGAGCAATGTGCTTCGTTCTGTGCTCCAGACTCTGCTCTCGACACAAGGCCAGCATGGCCTTGTTGTCTACGTACAGCACTGGAGGAGAACGAGGCGGCTCTCCAAGGTCGGTCAGCAGGTAGGTGAGCCAGCGAAGCTCCTGTGCAGCCATGGCCCCGGCGTAGATCTCAGCCTCACAACTGGAGCTGAGAACCGAAGACGAACGAGTAGCCCGCCACGAGACAGAGCCGGAACCAAGACTGAAGGTGTAACCCTGTGACGACCGCTGCGTAGCCTGGTCGTCAGCCCAAGAAGCGTCTGCGTGCCCTGTAAGGACCACTGGACTCCGCCCTCCAAGCACTAGCCCCATGCCTGACGTACTGCACAGGTAGCGCAATACCCTCTTCGCTGCAGCCATGTGCTCTGGTCGGTGTCTCCCAGGAGCAACATAGCGTGCAAGAATGCTCAGAGGGTATGCAAGGTCAGGCAGTGTGCAGGTCATCAGGTACATGAGGCAGCCAACAAGCTCTGGGTACGGGCCACTCGACTCTACGGACTCATCCGAAGGCAGAGCTGAGAGCGAGTGGCGAGTAGACAGAGGAGTGGCCTGAGGCAAGGAGTACGTGAAGCCGAAGCGCTGAAGGACCTGCTGCACCATGTGTGACTGAGTCAAGGTAATGGTGCGGCGTGCTCTGTCCCGAGTGATCTGCAAGCCAAGGTAGCTGCGCAGTTCACCCAAGTCTGTGCACGTGTGTCTCTTCAGCAGCTCGGACTTCACGTAGGCGAGTCCAGCAGTGTCCGCTGTGGCAAAGACCAAGTCGTCGACGTACACGAGGATGTAGAACGGCGGCAGAGAAGTGTCGGTGCGCAGAAACAGCGACGGGTCAGCAGTAGAAGGAGCAAACCCAAGAGCCGCAAGCGTAGTCCTCAGTGTGTCGTGCCACTCACGTGGTGCCTGGCGGAGACCATAGAATGGACGCCGGAGGCTCCACTGGGTGCCAGGAGGGAAAGTCCCAGTGAAGCGAGGTGGACGGCGCAGCCAAATCTCCTCGTGCAGGCTACCCTGCAGGAACGCAGTGCTGAAGTCGAGAGAGTGAAGCTCGTAGTCGCGCTGAGCGGCTATGTGCAGCAGCACCCGAAGAGTGGTCATCTTCGAGGTGGGAGAGAAGGTCTGAAAGTAGTCAACTCCCTGCCGCTGACTGAAGCCACGAGCAACGTACCGCGCCTTGAAGACAGGTGGAGAGCCCGGCGGCCGCTTCACCCTGAAGATCCACATGCCACTGACGATGTTCGCCCCAGGAGGGGAAACTGCGTCAACGTAGGTGCCTGTGGACTTCCAGGAAGCCATCTCTGCATCCATAGCTGCCTGCCACTGAGACGAGTAGGGACCCTCTACGGCCTCCGCGTAAGAGCGCGGAGTCGGGATGTCTAGTGCATCCGGGTCTCCCTCAGGAGCAAGCAGTACAGACGCAAGATGAGGTGAAGCAGCAGCCAGACACTGTAACTCCTCCTGCCTGTCATCTAGGACGTCCGTGCCAAGAGCACACTCACCCCCGACGGACGGAGGACAGACAGACGCAGACTCAGCAACAAGGCTAGCAGCGTAGTCTAGACGACAGCGAGCAGCAAAGTCGACGAGCTCAGCGACAAGAGCAGACGCAGCATTGGACTCAAAAGAGGGGTCAGTGACGACAGTAGCAAGCAGACGCGTGACAGTAGGACTGGCAGCACGAAGAGAGTCCGACTCAGGGTCGGCAAGCGCAGGAAGAGAGGACTCAGGAGGAGAAGGCAAAGGGGCACGCAGAGGAGCAGTGGACGGACGCAGAGACATCCGGTGCGTGCCAGGGACAGGAGGAGGACGCTGACGCGAACCGCGACCACTAGTGCGAGCAGCACGAACAGGCGACGCAGGACGAGACGCAGGCTCACGACGCTCAGCAAGACCTCCAGCAGGACCAGTGTAAGGAGAGGGAGCAGGTAGTGGAGAGGAAGGCTCCAACAGTGACTGTGACTGGACAGGCTGTGAACACTCTACCGGAGGAGAAAGACCAAGAACCTGCTGCAGGAGCGGAACGAAGTACGGTCGAGGCCGCGCGGCAGCTCCAGACTCAGCAGGGACAACACCACCACCCTCAGCGACAGCACCAGCGCCACCAACACCTCCAGCGGCAGGACCTCCAGCAGCACCAGCAGCAGAACCACCGCCGGGACAGACATCAGTAGTCTCAGCACCAACACCCTCAGGAGCTCCTGCTCCAGGAGTACCCGCAGGCCCAGCAGCTCCGGGACCGGCAGCACCAGCACCCTCGACGGTCGAAGAAGCTCCAGCTCCAGCAGCACGCCTCCAGCGGCGAGCAAACCACTCGCGCAGCTCCTGTGGAGAGAGGGGCTCCCGGCGAGACGTAGCAGCAGGAGAAACCCCAGGCTCAGCAGCTCCAGACGTAGCACCCCCAGGCTCAGCAGCTCCAGACTCAGTACCCCCAGGCTCAGCAGCTCCCGACCTAGCACCCCCAGACCCAGCACCCCCTAGCTCAGTTGCTCCAGGCACCGTACCCCCCGGCTCAGCACCCCCAGGCTCAGCACCCCCAGTAGCAGCACCTCCAGGCTCGGCACCCCCGCGCACAGCACCCCCAGAGTCAGCACCCCCAGGCTCAGCACCCGCAGCAGCACCAGAGTCACCAGTAACCTCGACCGGGTCAACTGCGTCTACCTGGGACACACCTGAGGGGGCGGGAACCTGAGGGGGGAGGGGGTCTACCGGGGGGGGAACTGGCACAAGGAAGTCCGGCGGAGGGGGGAGGGAAGGAGTGCGGTAGGGGAAGAGGCGGTAGAAGGGGACTGACTCGTCGAACGTGACGTCCTGGGAGGACAGAACACGACGAGAGGAGGGGTGGTAAAACTGCCACCCGGGAGCGTCTATGAGGAAGCCAAGGAAGACACAGGGAGCAGCACGAGGGGACAGCTTGTCCGCAGACAAGTCGCGGACAAACGCCCGAGATCCCCAGACACGGAACGCCGACGCATCGCCAACCTTCCCCGTCCACAGCAAAGCTGGGGAGGTCTCCAGTCGGGAGACTCTGGGCTGAAGGTTGATCTGATGCGCGGCGTACCGAACCGCAAACGGCCACAGAAAATGGGGGGCAGCCGCATGCATCATGGACGTACGGGCGACGTCCATGACAATGCCGATGCGGCGCTCAGCAATCCCATTCTGCTGTGGAGAGTCCGGAAGCGTGAAGGTCTGGCGGATGCCTCGTGCCCGACAGTAGGCTCGCAGAAGGCCGGAGGAGAACTCTCCGCCTCTGTCCGAATGCAGACGCAGAACAGGAAAGTCCGAGCCGAAGCTCCGCCTGAGCTGGAGACGAGCTGCGCGGATCCAGTCGATCAACACCTCAGTGACCTCACCCTTGCTGCGCAAGGGGAAGACTGTGGTGTAACGCGAGTAGTCGTCAACCACCAGCAGGAAGTAGCGCTCGTGACCCTGTCCACGAACGCGGGCTGGGCCCCACACGTCCATGTGAAGTGTCTGCATCGGGGCCTCCGTCGGAGGAAACGGGGAGGAGTGAGGGGTAGCCCGCAGGCGACCCTCGACACAGGGGACACAGGGAGGGCCAGGCCCCGGAGGAAGGGGAGGTAGGGACCGGGGAAGGCCAGAGACGAGAAGGCGAGAGACCATGCCCCGGAGACGAGGCAGGGAGGGGTGACCCATCCTGTGGTGCCACAGGAGGGTCTCGTGGGACAGGAGGCGACACGAGCAGGGGGCAGACTCAGGACCAGACCTGGGCGCTGCAGCAAACACCTGACCCGACGCAGCTACCTGACCAGACGCAGGAGGAGGAGACGGAACAGTGAGTGTGTACAGGCTCGACCCCGGCCCACGTGTGAACGTGGTCAGGTGTCGACCCGTGTCCGCGTCCGTGCAGTGGGTGACCCGTCGGCGCGCAGGGGTGAACTGGTCAACCCCTGCATCCTGTAGGTCAGCACCCGCCACCAAGTTCGTAGAGAACGAGGGGAGGTAGAGACCGGACAGGGCGCCAGACGGGACCGCAGGGCACGGCAGGACAGTGGAGTAGCGAGCCAGAACAGGACCCCCAGAGGGGTCTGCCAGGGAGACCGCCACTGGCCGACTAAGCGGCGTGAGTGTGGTGCGGTCTCGAAAGAAGGAGCGAGACGCCCCGGAGTCAAGAGTGAAAGTGAGAGAGGGCGGAGCCGACGCAGTACTTGAGAGAGCAGACTCACCAGCACCTGAGGACTCAGACTCACTGGCACCTGGAGCAACAGCCTCACCAGCACGTGGAGCAGTAGCCTCAACAGCACCTAGAGCCGCAGTACCAATGCCCGGGTCGGGCGGGAAACACCGGTAACAGTCACCCTCCTCACTAATAGTCACAGCATACATGGCAGCAAGAATAGCATCAAAGTCAAGATCAAAGATAGCTACTCCTGACCTAGACAGCTGGTCCCAGCGAGGGATCTCAGAGGCGTCAGGAAACTGGCGGCGCCAAGCGTCTGTCAGGCGGCCGAAGCAACGCTGGGCGGGGTGTGGACCACCACACTGCTCACCCGCACGGTCGCCAGTGCGCAGGACGTAAGTGCACGGACCAGCACCCCCACCCCGCTGACGTGCAGAGTACCACTCACGGAGCTGCTGCGGGGAGAGGGTCTCCTGACCACGCTGCTGCTGCTGGCGGTGACCACCACCGGAGCCACTCCTCCTCGACGAGCCACGACCTCCGCCGCCTCCTCCGCCGCCGCCGCCACCACCTCCGCTGCCACCACCACTCCCACCGTCGCCGCCGCCACCGCCGCCTCCGCCTTCACTCCCACCACCACCGCCGCTGCCGCCCCCGCCTCCACTGCCTCCGCCGACACCTCCACTCCCGCTACCACTCCCGCTACCACCCTCACCTCCTCCGCTG
This sequence comes from Closterium sp. NIES-65, assembly GCA_948144175.1. NCBI lineage: Eukaryota > Viridiplantae > Streptophyta > Zygnematophyceae > Desmidiales > Closteriaceae > Closterium > Closterium sp. NIES-65. The sequence goes on from CANXME010002612.1 coordinate 1,783,511, forward strand.
CCTCTCCCGCCGCCTCCACCGCCCCCGCCGCCTCCACCACCGCCCCTGCCCCCCTTGCTCTTGCCAGAGCGACGTCTCCCGCTGGGGGCAGACGCCGCACCGACCGACTCAAAACCAACAAGGTCGGCCGTAGCAGCAGAGGCGACAGAGGGCAGGAGGGGGGAGGGGGAACACCCCTCAAAGATGGGGGTGCGTGGGTCACCACGAGAGGCCCCTACAGCGAGAATGCTCTTCTCGGCTGCTAGGAGGGACTTCTCGAGGAGCTCGACAGTGAGAGTGGTGGGGCAGACTGCGAGTAGGTCGTCCCTGACTCCGCGAAGGGAGTCAGGGAGGCGAGTCACAATGTAGTAGAGAGTGAAGTACTGGGGGGGGGGGGTTCTTGGCGCAGAACTCTGCAGGAAGTGCAGCGCGGAAGCGAGCGTCACTAGTGCGCAGGTGGGTAATGAGGTCGGCTACTGTGGCAAAAGCAGCAAGGTCGGGAAAGAGGTACGGTAGCATGAGGCGGCTCAGTGCAGCAGCGGCAGGGGTGGAGTAGCGTGCAATAACGGCGTCGTACAAGGTCTGAGCACTCTTGTACGACCCAAAGTGCGCACGCTCAGCGGGAGGGAGGTGGCGACGAACAGCAAGACGTGCAGCAGCATCGCGTGTGGACCACTGTGAGCGAACAGTGGCATCCTCAGTAGCAGCAGGGGCGGGAGAGGCACCAGAAGTGAGATCAAAGAGAGAGAGGCCGTCAGCTCTGTCGCACTGTAGGAAAAGCAGTAGGTCGTCTACCCACACGTCAAAGTCGATGGCTCTGCCCTCAGCGTCAAAGGTGAGGACACTGGGGGTAGCCATGACAGCAGTAGAGAGAGGGCAGTGCGGAGAGTAAAGCTCAGTGCTCACCAGACAGGGCAGTGCAGGGAGGGCTCGGGCGGCTCGGGCGGCTCGGCGGCGCGGCTGCTGGGCGGCTCGGGCGACTCGGCGGCTCGGGCGGCTCGGGCGGCACGGCTGCTGGGGGCGGCTCGGCTGCTGGGGCGGCTCGGCTGCAGGGGCGGCTCGGCTACTGGGGCGGCTCGGCTGCTACTGCGGCTCGGCTGCTGGGGCGGCGGGGCCGACAGGTGCAGCAGCGGGGCCGGTAGGGGTAGCGGCGGGGCCGGTTGAAGCAGCGGCGGGGCCGGCAGAGGGGACGGGGGGGCCGTCGGGTGCAGCGGCGGAGCCGGTAGAGGGGACGGCGGGGCCGTCAGGCGCGGCTGCAGGGCCGTCAGAAGGGGACGGCGTGGCCGTCAGAAAGGGACGGCGGGGCCGCGTCTGGACGGGCGGCGGGGCCGCGGCTGAGCAGGCGGCGGGGCCGCGTCGTAGCGGGCGGCGGGGCCGCGTCGTAGCGGGCGGCGGGGCCGCGGTTGAGCAGGCGGCGGGGGCGCGACTGAGCGGGCGGCGGGGCCGCGTCTGAGCAGGCGGCGGAGCCGCGTCGTAGCGGGCGGCGGGGCCGCGTCTGAGGAGGCGGCGGGGCCGCGTCGTAGCGGGCGGAGGGGCCGCGTCGTAGCGGGCGGCGGAGCCACGTCGTAGCGGGCAGCGGGGCCGCGGCTGAGCAGGAGGCGGGGCCGCGTCTGAGTAGGCGGCGGGGCCGCGATCGAAATGGCGGCGGGGCCGCGTCCGAAGGGGCGGCAGGGCCGCGAGGGAAGGGCGACACGGAGGGTCGCTCGAGCGAGAGGAAAAAAAAGTTAGCGCGCCTCGGGGCGCGCTTCGGTGGGCCCTAGGCGAAGTTCCCACAGGGAACTCGCTCTATACCATGTGAGATTTGTAGAACAGGAATGTGTGGACTATGAATGAAGGCAGTACAAATATGAAACCCTAACTGGGTTGTACCCCCTATGGGATACCCCACTACAGCCTACACTATAGTAAAAGCTATAGATATGTTCTGACACGTCTATGCGCGGTATGGGATATTTGTTTTTGACTGTCTGTTTGTTCAGTGCGCGGTAGTCGATGCACATCCGTAGACTGCCATCTGGTTTTGGAGTGAAGAGAACTGGTGCGCCGTAGGGAGAGGTGGATGGGCGGATCAGTTGTCTGTCCAGTAGATACTCTATCTGTTTTTTCATGTCTGTCAGTTTAGACGGACTCAGTCGGTATGGTGCACGTGAGACGGGTTTCGCACCTGGTTCCTCCAGGATCTCGTGCTCGTGGGTGCGTGCTGGAGGTACGCCTGCAGGTAGGTCGTCGGGCATTATATCCTTGTACTGCTCCAAGACCTCTTTCACTGCTGCAGGTAGCTCGGAACTCGGCTTCTCCTCCTCTGCTGCTGCCATAACCAGTGCTAGGTAACCCGTGTTACTCTTGTTCACCATCTGTTTGAACCGTGCCAGTGTCGTTTCAGGTACGTCCCCTGTATCCGTCCAGCTTCGCAGTGCTATCCGCTTCCCATTGTTGTAGATGCACACCTTGCTGTTGACCCAATCGATCTCGGGGTTGAACCGCTTCAGGAAATCTCGCCCCAAGATAAAATCTAATCCTTTGATGTTGGTGACTGGTAGCTTCGGCTTCCACCTCAACGCACCTATATGCAGTTGTAGTGATGCTTCGCCGTGGATAGGAAGCTTCGTACCGTCCACCATGGTTTCTGAAAACTGGGTCTCTTCCGCCTTCTCTCTAATTTTCTCCAAAGCTCCGCGGTCACACACCGAGTGAGATGCATCGCTGTCCACCAGTGCCTGGAGGCGTCGCCCATTGCATAACACCTCGAGGAGTAGTGGTTTCTGCTGCGCTGAGTATCCAAAGAGGGTCTCGTTAATAGGATCATAGGGTACATCAAACTTAATACCTTCCCTTTTTCCTATACCTGACTCAGCGCTTTCCAACTTCACCTGGGGGGTAGGAGGATTTTTCCGAGGCTTGTATAATTTCTCCTGAGCCTGGATGTCTCCTCTAAGCCTTGGCAGCTGTGTAGGCTTCACCTGTGGGCGACGGGGAGCCTTAACACTGTGCTGCGGGGAGAGAATATTAACTCCACGGAACGCACGACCCTTTTCTACGCTCCGTAGTACTTTGCCCAACTTCTCAGGTACCTGAATAATTTCTAAAGGCTTTTTCTTGGCCTCTAGACCTCCCCTGAATTTTTTGAAGGCTTGTAAACCACGAGAAGCAATATTCTTCGTTAGAGCATCTTTATAGGATACTTTTAACGAATTCTTACTTTCGTGGGTGTTCGGCTGGAGTTTCCCGGTCGGTGCAGAGTCTTTTTTCGCGGAGCCTCCATTCGCCTCGGCGATTTCCCCTGATGCCGGTCGGTCGTGACGTTTTAAATTCGCGCCATCATTTTCTCCTTTTTTCACCCGCCCCGAAGTCGCCACGTCGTCGCCTTTTCCTACTTTTCGGATCTTTACGCGATCGCCAGGTCGATCCGCGGCTACTGGCGATTCCCGTTTTTTTACTTCGGGGGTGCTCCACTGTTTCCGTCCCGGAGTGCCGCACGTGCTTTCTTCACTTTGTAGCACGACAAAAACTGATGTCCTGCTGCGCCGCAAAATTCGCATTTTGTCGGTTGCTGCTTCGCCTCGTATTTGTCGATATCCATCGGTTCGGTGAACGTGGGGGGTGCCGATCGCTCCGTGCCGAATGTACGGTTCGGCGTGAAGCGTCGTGTTTCGGGTTGACTTCGAGTCAGCGCGTCGTATCGCTCGGCAGCACACACGATGTCTCTGTAGCTGTTGTAATTCGCCGCGATCACCTGCCGCCGAATCTCCATTTTTAATCCTTCGGTGTACGCCTGGATTTTTTCGCCTTCGGTCAGGTCGCTGATGCGGTTGAACAGTAACTCCATCTGCTGCGTGTACTGTGTTACACTACTGTATTGCTTGTGTCGGTGTATCTGCTGCCGCGCCATGTAGGTTGTATTAATTGGTTCGAAACGCTCGATTAAATCTGCCCGAAACTGCTGCCACGTTTTCTCCCCGCGGGCTACGTCGGTGTAGTAAATCCATTCGAGAGCCGGTCCACGTAACAGTGTCGCTACGAGCCGAATCCTTGCTGCGTCGTGTTGCGGGGTCGAACAACCAATGGCCTCGAAGTAAATTTCGAGGGTGGCCACGAATCGCCGGACGTCGGATCCCTTCGCGCTTGGATCGAACGCCTCCGGGAGCCTCGGTCGTGCTGCTTCGAGGTTCGGCGACAGTGGTGCCATTGGTCCGTGAAATGTCGGTGTCGCCACTGCTGCTGGAGTTGTCGGTGCTGCAGTCGCTGTGGTCGCTGCTGTTGCGGTGGCGAACCCTGGTTGGCTTGTCAGAAAAGCCTCGAGTCGACGAAGCGTCGCCTGCGTCTGCTCCATGTCGGTGCGGAGGCTCGCAATGTCGCTCGTAGTCGCGTAGTTGTCGCCTTGGCCCCCCATTTGGTGATTTACAGGAAGATGCGCGATGAAAATAATCGAATTCTAGGTGCTGGTCGACTTAGTGCGAGTCAAATTGACTGTAGAATCGACGAGCGCGAATTCTGTAGGTTGCGTAAATCTCCCTTAGGCGAAATTCGCGTCCGATCTCGGCCGTTGAGGAGAAAATCGATCCGACGCTCCAAATTCCAACTTTTTTGGGCGAAATTGTCTGGGCCGTTGAGATGAAACTTGATCGAACGGTCGAAACTCCAACCTTTCCACCAGTAAATCTGAGGGGTGTTCGAAAACCGAATCGAGGGGGACTTAGAAAAATTGCGCGGAACTGGTTTTACATACCCGTATCGGCGCTTTCGTCGTCGCCCCCGCGGTTTTTAAAGGCCGGAACTAAGCGGTTGAAGACCTCGCGTGTAAACCCGCTCTGATTACCAAGTGTGAGGATCTAGGATCGAGTTCAGAAAAGAGAATGAGAATTGAGTCGAATTGAATTGAATGTCCACCTGGGTACAACACGAGGCTATATATAGGCTCGACACAAGGCCCCGTAACCAGGTGTTACGCGAAGGTTCCGCGGGTCGCGAAGCGTCCCGAACAGATCCTTACCGAATTCGGTAGAAGGCAATTCGGTGCTCAACAGATGAAGCACATCCAGGAGAGTCCTTACCAGGGCATTCAATTGGACGAGAGCACGGACCGTCGGCACGGGAAGCACCTGATAGTCTACTTGTTGTTCCTCCGCAGCAACACTCTCGTCACTGAATTTTTCGCGCACCTAACAGTTGAGCAGTGCGGTGCTGGTTCCCTGCAGGCAGTCCTTCTAACCCACCTGGAGTCTACCGGCCTCGACCTTGAGCGCTTCAGTGGCATCAGCACTGACAGTGCAAGCGTCATGGTCGATCCTCAGATGGGCCTGGTGGCACGCCTTCGTTCCACACAGTCGCTGACCTCATCACGCACCTCCGTACTAGTGAGGCCCGCTTCCGTGCCGCCATGCCTGCTGAGTTCCTTGCCACGCACCCCCCTCCACTCTGGCTCACTCTCTACCACCTAGTCACCCGCCTCCCTGACACACTGCGTGCTGTCAGGGACCACTTCCTAGCTCGTTGCCCCACTGAGCTCACCATTGCCCTCCTCGAGAAGGAGCTACTTGCAGCTGAGACTAGCATAGTCGCTGTAGGTCCTCTCGTGGCGACCCCCGTACCCCGTTCTTTGAGGGGTGTTCTCCTTCCCCCCTTCTTCCCTCTGTCGCCTCTGCTGCTGCTGTCGACCTTCTTGGTACTGAGAAAGTCGGCGCTGCGTCTGCCTCGAGCGGACGCCGCAGCGGCAAGGGCAAAGGGGGCAAGGGTGGTGGCGGTGACGGCGGGGGAGGCGGCGGTGGGGGCGGTGGAGGCAGTGGGGGTGGTGGCTCGGCTGGAGGGGCGACTGGTAGCGGTGGGGGTGGTGGCGGCAGCGGCGGGGGAGGTGGCAGGAGTGGAGGCGGCGGTTGGGGTGGCGGTGGACGAGGCGGCAGCAGGGGTTGGGGTGGTCGAGGAGGTGGCAGCGGTGGTGGTGGCCGTAGAGGCACTGGCGGTGGCCAGGGCCAGCAGCACACTCCCTCGCCCGAGGAGGTCCGTGAGTGGTACTCTCAGCACGGGGGTGGGGGTGGTCTTAGCTGCACGTACGTCATTTGCACTGGTGACCACACTGGTCAGCAGTGTGGACGACCGCACGCCACACAGCGCGGCTTCTCTCGTCTCGACGACGCTTGGCGTGTTCAGTTCCCTCAGGCCACTGAGCTGCCCCGCTGGCTTGATCTCCTGAAGAAGGGGATTGATATCTATGCTCTAGATTTTGATGCTATTCTATCTGCCATGTATGTGATGTCTACTAGTGGAGAGGGTGCTGAGTACTTGTGTGTGCCGCCCGACCCGGGCATTAGGGCCAGTGCGTCTGCCGCTCCAGGTACTCGCGTGTCGGCTACCCCAGGTGCTGGTGAGGCTGCTGCTCTAGGTGCTCGTGTGTCTCCCCCCCTTGGTACTGCGTCGACTGCCGCACTGCACACCTTCACACTGGACTCAGGTGCTTCTCGCTGCTTCTTTCGTGACCGCACTGCCCTTGAGCCGCTTGCTCGGCCAGTTGTTGTCTCCCTTGCTGACCCCTCTGGGGGTCCGGTCATTGCGACCTCTTCCACTGTCCTTCCCTGCCCTGCGGTCCCGTCGGGCACACTGTAAGGTCTCCACCTCCCCTCGTTCTCTACGAACTTGGTGGCAGGATGTGCACTCCAGGACGGGGGTGTTCACCAGTTCACCCCTGCCTACGAGTGCGTGACACACTGCACGTGTGCTCGTACGGGCCGTCACTTGGCTACCTTCACTCGGCAGCCGGGGTCGGACCTGTACACACTGACTACTGAGTCCCCTCAGGTTGCTGCGACTGCGTCCGCGTCCGCGTCAGGTCAGCTGTCCGCCCCCTGCTCGTGTCGCTCTTTAGCACACGAGACTGTCCTCTGGCACCACCGCCTTGGCCACCCGTCTGTGCAGCGCCTTCGTGCCATGCACTCCCGGTACCTTGTCTCTGGCCTTCCCAGGGTCCTTCCCGCCCTCCCACCCTCGCCTGCTCCTACCTGTCTCCCCTGTGTCGAGGGATGGCAGCGCGCCGCTCCTCACTCCTCCTCGTTCCCCCCGACGACTGCTCCCTTGAAACACTCCACATGGACGTGTGGGGCCCAGCCCGCGTCCGTGGTCAGGGTCAGGAGAGGTACTTCCTGATAGTTGTTGACGACTACTCGCGCTACACCTCGGTCTTCCCCTTGCGCACCAAGGGTGAGGTCCCAGATGTCTTGATCCCTTGGATCCGCAGAGCCCGTCTCCAGCTCAGCGAGCGTTTTCACTCGGACTTTCCTGTCCTGCGCTTGCACTCTGACAGAGGTGGTGAGTTCTCCTCCGACCTCTTGGCAGCCTACTGTGCTGAGCACGGCATTGAGCAGTCGTTCACGCTTCCGGCTTGTCCACAGCAGAATGGGGTTGCGGAGCGCCGCATTGGCCTGGTCATGGAGGTCGCCCGTACCTCCTTGATCCATGCGGCTGCCCCCCACTTTCTGTGGCCGTTTGCGGTCCGGTACGCTGCGCATCAGCTCAACCTCTGGCCCCGTGTCTCCTTGCCGGAGACCTCGCCCACGCTGCTGTGGACGGGGGAGGTTGGCGATGCGTCGCGTTTCCGGGTCTGGGGGTCTCGAGCTTTTGTCCGCGATTCGTCTGCGGACAAGCTCTCCTCCCGTGCTGTTCCCTGCGTCTTCCTCGGCTTTGTCCTGGACGCGTCTGGTTGGCAGTTTTACCACGCCACCTCGCGCCGAGTCTTGCCCTCCCAGGACGTCACTTTTGACGAGTCCGTCCCCTACTACCGCCTCTTCCCCTACCGCACTGCCCCGCTCCCCCCCCTGCCTCTCTTCCTCGCGCCAGGTGCTGCTGTTGCAGACCCCCTCCCCCTTCAGGGTGCCGCTCCCTCAGGTGTGTCTCAGGTAGACCCGGTTGAGCCTGTTGAGGTAGCTGTCGACTCTCGTCCTGCTGGGGTTGCTGAGCCTGGGGGTGCTGAGCCTGGGGGTGTGGAGCCTGGGGGTGTGGAGCCTGGGGGTGTGGAGCCTGGGGGTGTGGAGCTTGAGGGTGCTGAGCTTGGGGGTGTGGAGCCTCGTGGTGCTGAGCTGCGGAGTCCGGAGTCTGGGGGTTCTGAGTCTGGAGGTACTAGGCCTGGGAGTCCTGCACCTGGAGGAGCCCTCTCCTCGGAGCAGCTGCGTGCGTGGTACTTAGAGTACTGCAGCCTCCGGAGAGGTACCGCTCGAGCCGGACGTACTACTAGGACTGGTGCTAGTGCTTCTTTTCCCGTTCGGGAGCTCCCCTCCCGCGAGCGGATCCGTGAGTGGTACGAGCAGCGCTGCACTCTTCGGAGTGGCGTGCCTCGTGTTACGGACCCCGCTGCTATTGGAGCTGCTGCTGGTGCTGAGGACCCGGACGTTGGAGCTGCTGCTGGTGCTGAGGACCCGGGCGTTGGAGCTGCTGTTGGTGCTGAGGACCCGGGCGTTGGAGCCGCTGCTTGTGCTGAGGACCCGGGCGTTGGAGCTGCTGCTGGTGCTGAGGACCCAGGCGTTGGAGCTGCCGCTGGTGCTGCGGACCCGGGCGTTGGAGCTGCTACTGGTGCTGAGGACCCGGGCGTTGGAGCTGCCGCTGGTGCTGAGGACGTGGGCGCTGGAGCTGCTGCTGGTGCTGTGGACCCTGGTGCGGGTGTCCCTGCTGGCTCTGGTGTCGCTGCTCGGTCTCGGCCGTACTTTGTTCCGCTCCTTCAGCAGGTTCTTGGTCAGCTTCCTCCTCCTTTTCCTCCTCCCTCCTTAGCGTGTCCTCCGCCTGTCCAGCTGCAGTCGGCGTTACCGTCTGCCTCCTCTCTCCCTGGTCCTGCTCCTTACACTGGTCCGACTGGAGGTCTTACTGAGCGGCGTGAGCCTGCGTCTCGTCCTGCGTTGCCTGAGTCTCGTCCTGAGTCGCCTGTCCGCAGTGCTCTCTCTAGTAGTCGAGTCCAGCGTCAGCGTCTTCCTGCTGTCCCAGGCACTCACCGGATGGAGCTTCGTCCGTCCACTGCTCCACAGCGTGTCCCACTGCCGTCTCCTCCTGCTTCCTCTCTTCCTGCTCTTGCTGACCCTGGGTCAGACTCTCTTCGTGCTACAAGTCCTACTGTCACGCGTCTCCTGGCTACTGTTGTCACTGACCCTTCCTTTGAGTCTGCTGCTGCGTCTGCCTTAGTTGCTGAGCTTGTCGACTTTGCTGCTCGCTGTCGTCTAGACTACGCTGCTAGCCTAGTTGCTGAGTCTGAGTCTGTCTGTCCTCCGTCCGTCGGGGGTGAGTGTGCTCTTGGCACTGACGTCCTTGAGGACAGGCAGGAGGAGTTTGAGTGCTTTGCTGCCGCTTTGCCCCATCTCGTGTCCATGCTTGTTGCCCCTGAGGGAGACCCGGATGCACCAGACATCCCGGCCCCACGCTCTTACGCAGAGGCGATGGCTGGTCCCTACTCCTCTCAGTGGCAGTCAGCCATGGACACAGAGATGGCTTCCTGGAAGTCCACAGGCACCTACGTCGACGAGGTTCCCCCACCTGGGGCGAACATCGTCAGTGGCATGTGGATTTTCAGGGTGAAGCGGCCGGCGGGCTCTCCGCCTGTCTTCAAGGCACGTTACGTTGCACGAGGCTTCAGTCAGCGAGAGGGAGTTGACTTCTTCCAGACCTTCTCCCCGACCCCGAAGATGACCACTCTTCGGGTTCTGCTGCACGTCGCCGCTCAGCGTGACTACGAGCTCCACTCGCTTGACTTCAGCACTGCTTTCCTGCAGGGCAGCCTGCACGAGGAGATCTGGCTGCGCCGTCCACCTGGCTTCACAAGGTCGTTCCCTCCTGGTACCCAGTGGAGCCTCCGACGGCCAGTCTACGGTCTCGGCCAGGCGCCTCGTGAGTGGCACGACACACTGAGGACTACGCTTGCGGCTCTTGGGTTCGCGCCTTCTACTGCTGACCCGTCGCTGTTTCTACGCACCGACACCTCACTGCCGCCGTTCTACGTCCTTGTGTACGTCGACGACTTGGTCTTTGCTACTGCTGATACTGTGGCACTCGCCCACGTGAAGTCGGAGTTGCACAAGAGACACACGTGCACAGACCTGGGTGAACTGACAAGCTATCTTGGCTTGCGGATCACCCAGGACAGAGCACGCCGCACCATCACCTTGACTCAGTCACACATGGTGCCGCAGGTCCTTCAGCGCTTCGGCTTCACGTACTCCTCACCTCAGCCCACTCCTCTGCCTACCGGTCACTCGCTCTCAGCTCTGCCTTCGGATGAGTCCGTAGAGTCGAGTGGCCCGTATCCAGAGCTTGTGGGTTGCCTCATGTACCTGATGACCTGCACTCGACCAGACCTTGCATACCCTCTCAGCATTCTTGCACGCTATGTCGCTCCCGGCCGTCACCGGAAGGAGCACATGGATGTAGCTAAGAGGGTGTTGCGCTACTTGTGCAGTACGTCGGGCATGGGGCTAGTGCTTGGAGGGCGAGTCCCAGTTGTTCTCACTGGGCACGCGGACGCTTCTTGGGCAGACGATCAGGCTACTCAGCGGTCGTCTCAGGGTTACTCCTTCAGTCTTGGCTCTGGTTCTGTTTCTTGGCGTTCTACTCGCTCTTCTTCTGTTCTCAGCTCCAGTTGTGAGGCTGAGATCTACGCCACAGCCATGGCGGCCCAGGAGCTACGCTGTCTCACCTACTTGCTGACCGACCTTGGAGAGCAGCCTCGCTCTCCTCTAGTGGTGTACGTCGACAACAAGGCAGCCATTGCCTTGTGTGAGGAGCACAGACTGGAGCACAGAACGAAGCACATTGCTTTGCGTTACTTCCTTGCTCGAGAGCTGCAGCAGCGTGGTCAGCTTCGCCTGCGTTACGTGGCCTCTGAGGCCAACACAGCTGATGTGTTCACCAAGGCGCTTCAGCCTTGTGACCATCAGCGCTTTTGCACTCTTCTAGGCCTTGTGCCTACTGGACCTCACTTGCTTACTTCTTGAGTCTGTTTGTACTGTGATCTCTATATATATACCTGCATGTTTACTCTTGTTAGGTTGTGATCATTGTACCTTTTGCTCTATTATAAACCTGCATGTGAACTGGTCTTGTGACCACTTGCTTGTGCTCGGAATTTTTGTGGTATCCTTGAGATCCACCCTGAGCTTGTTTTGCCTTGCTTTGCCTTGACTGGTCTTGTGACCCCTAGTTCTCCCCCACTTTGCCTATGGGGGTGTGTCAAACATTATATATGTTGTGTTAGTTTAGGCTACAGTGGGTTAGCCTATAGGGGGTACACAATTCTAGGGTTAGGTACTTGTACTCATTTCACTGCTAGTTCATCCATTCCTGTTCAGTGATTCCAACACCACTTACTTATCTTCACCGCACTGAATCTACAAAACCCAACCACCAGATCCAGATTCAAGATCCAGATTCAGATCCCGTCACTTCAGAAAGCCACATCGTTCCTTGCGCTTGCCAGCATATGGCCCATCGCACAACCTCCTTCCCTCCCCCGCCGCTAGTCTACTCCAATAATCCCCACTTAGCTAGCTGGACGCGTCCGTGGTAACTTAGTGCTTGCGAGTGGCGAGTCGAGCATGTCTTGTGCTCGGACGAGCTTTCCCCTAAACTCGCCCAAGCATGCCCTAAAACGACGAGTCCCGAGTATGCGAAATGTTGAAAATTGCTCGTCAGAGTTTTGCTCGACTCGGAGCAAAAGCTCGTCGAGCAAGACCATGGGCGAGTCGAGTATTGCTCGACTCGTCACTTTGACCATGTATAGGGTCAATGTTTCGAAAACCCTGGCCCGAATGTAGACATGAGCAACGCACGAATCAGAACATGTGTGGTTCGAACCTTGCCGAACACCTTGGAGTTTTGAACCGAACATGCTCGTTACGGTCGAACAGTTTTCCAGAGAATACATGTTCGACTGTTCGCCTTCAGAAGCGATCATGTCGACCCATTACCGCGAGCTGAGCTTCCTGGACGGCCTGAAGCAGATGCTCAGCTCGCCCGACTGGTGCACGGCCTACCCCAACCTGGTCCGCCTTTGGATGGCGGTCGCAGTGCTGCCCCTCAGCACCGTGGAGTGCGAGCGAGGCTTCTCCCGCCAGAACGTCATCAAGAGCTGGCTACGCGGCAATCTCAACGACGCGAAGCTTGGAGACCTGATGACCATCTCCATGCTGAAGTACGAACCTGACTGGCCCGCCCTTGTAGAGCTGTGGAGAGGTGCGAAGAAGAGACGCCCAGCCAAGGATGTGGTGATGGTGCATACGCAAAGGCCTGTGAAGCGCACGAGGAAGACCCTTGCGATGCTGGTCGCGAAGCAGGCGGCAGCAACAGCAGCGGAGGCTGCTGCTCGTGAAGCAGCAGCTGCAGAAGAAGCAACCAGGCTAGAGGAGGAGTTGGGCCCCTGGCAGAGACGGGCAGACTGTTAGAACATTATAGCTTATACATATTGTGTAGGCTATAGTGGGGTAGCCCTTAAGTGGTACAACCCAATTAGGGTTAGTACTTGTACCCAACTCTTTCATAGTCATTTTCATTCTCGTTCATTATCACATGGTATCGAGCAGGTTCCCTCGTGGGAACTGTTCCTAGGGCCCTACTACTGCTTCCGCTGCTACTCGATCTGTCGCACGCCCCGTGGCGTGCGACCTATTTTCGGCGATTTTCTTTTTGGCGCGCGCCCCGAGGTGCGCGGCCCCGCTACCCCGTCGCGCCGCCCTAGCGGCCGCGTCGCGCCGCCCTCGCGGCCCCGATCTGCCGCCCTAGTGGCCCCGTCACCTACCCCGGCGACCCCGACGCCGCCCTTCCCGACCCGGCCCCGCCTCTGCTGGCCCCGTCGCTTGCCCCTGCGGCCCCGGCTCCGCCCTTGCCGGCCCCGACGCCACCTTGGCTGGCCCCGTCGCCTACCCCGGCGACCCCGACGCCGCTCTTCACGACCCGGCCCCGCCTCTACTAGCCCCGTCGCCTACCCCTGCGGCCCCGGCACTACCCTTCCCGGCCCCGGCGCCACCTCTGCTGGCCCCAACGCCGCCCTTCCCGGCCCCGTCGCCTACCTCCCCGGCCCCGGCGCCGCCTCTGCTGGCCCGGTCGCCTACCCTGTGGCCCCGGCGCCACCTCTGCTGGCCCCGTCGCCGCTCCACCCGGCCCCGCCGCCGTCCCCAAGCGGCCCCGCCGTCACCACCGAGCCGCCAGCGCCGCCGAGCTAGTGCCGAGCCACCCGAGCCACCCGAGCCGCCCGAGCCGCAGCGCCATCTCAGCCGCCCGAGTCGCCGAGTCGCCGAGCCGCCGAGCTGCAGTTGCTGCCGAGCCGCCGTACCGCCGAGTCGCCCAAGTCGCCCGAGCCGCCGAGCCGCCCAAGTCGCCCGAGCCGCCGAGCCGCAATTGCTACAGTGCCGCCGTGCAGCCCGCACCGCCGAGTCGCCGAGTCGTCGAGCCTGCTCTTCCCACCACTGGTGAGCCCCTGCCTTACTAGCGCGCTGCCTGCCGCTTGCTTGGCTGCCTGCCTTACTGCTGCTACTCCTGCTCCTGCTTCTACTGGCGGAGCCAGATGCAGCCCCAGCGAGGTCCGCGTGAGTCCCTCACGCCCCAGCAGCTGCGTGAGTGGTACGCTGGTTGGGGTTGTAGGGGTGGCGGCGCTACTGCTGCTACTACTACTGGCGGCGGCCAGATGCAGCTCCAGCAACGCCCACGCGCGTCTCTCACGCCCCAGCAGCTTCGTGAGTGGTACGCTCAGAGTGGAGGGTCTCTCAGTTCTGTTCGCTGCTCTTACGTGATTCGCACTGGTGCTCGGACTGGTCAGCCTTGTGGGACACCTAGTGTGAGGATCTAGGATCGAGTTCAGAAAAGAGAATGAGAATTGAGTCGAATTGAATGAATTGAATGTTCACCTGGGTACAACACGAGGCTATATATAGGCTCGACACAAGGCCCCGTAACCAGGTGTTACGCGAAGGTTCCGCGGGCCGTGTAGCGTCCCGAACGGATCCTTACCGAATTCGGTAGAAGGCAATTCGGTGGCAACCGAAAAGCCAGAATTCGGTGCACGCAACCTAGCTCGGTGCTATAACTATAATAAAATATAGGAAAGCACCTAGCCTAGGAAATCAAGCAATTCATGCATGCATATAATTATCCTATGCTAGAAATAGCATGATAAAGTAAAGGCAAGCAAGCATAGCTGGCATAAGCCGTCGTACTCTCACACGTCCCCCCCTCAAAGCTGGGTGGTGTGAGATACACCCTGCTTGACAAGATAGTCCTTGAGAGCACGGCGTGCGTTGCCCATATCAGCTTATGCAACCCAACTGTCCTCAGTTGGGTCGTATCCCTTCCAGCGTATCAGGAACTCGAGGGTCTTGCCGCCGCGGCGCCGATGAGAGAGAACGCGCTCGATCTCGTACTCGGGTTCATCCTGTACAAGAACAGGTGGAGGTGGCGGTAGCTGCCGTCCCTTGAACTGTTGGTTGGGGTCCTTGTAGGGTTTCAGTAGCTGCACATGGAAAGCATTGTGAAGCTTCCACGTATCTGGTAAGCGCAAGCGGAATGTAACTGGTGTCACCTGTGCCTCAACGAGAAAAGGACCACAGAAGCGAGGCCGGAGTTTGGATGGGAGGCGAGACAGGTTCAAGTTGCGCGTGTCAAGAAGCACCTGATATCCGACTGCTACTGAGTGATCACGTCGCTGACGATCGGCATACTGCTTCTGGGAGGTCTGCATCGTGGTGAGTCGTCGCTGAGTCTTCTCCCATAGCTGCTGGTGGTGACGAAGTCATGTGCGGCTTGGACGTGTGCCGGTGTAGTTGGCTGCTGTGGTGTGAGTGGTTCCCGTCCGTAACACTGGAAGAAAGGAGTTTTCCCTGTGGCCGCATGTGATGCGTTGTTGTAAGCGAACTCTAGGGTTGGTAACTGTGTGTTCCAGTGGCTGACGTTGTCCTTGCAAGCTGTGCGCAGTAACTGTTCAACCACTTGATTGAGTCGCTCTGTCTGTCTGTCAGTCTGGGGGTGGTATGCTGAAGACATTGTAAGCTTTGTCCCCAACAGTCCCATGAGCTCCTTCCAGAACTTACTCGTGAATTTGGGGTCTCTGTCTGAGATGAGTGTAGCGGGGATGCCGTGGATGGTGATGATGCGGTCGAAGAAGAGTCGAGCAGTTGCTTCAGCTGTAGCTATGGCGTTGGTCGGTATGAAGTGACCCATTTTGGAGAACTTATCGATCACCACGAGGATGGAATCATGTCCCCGTGAGGTCGAAGGAAGCCCTGTGATGAAGTCGAGGCTAACGACCTGCCATGGCTGCTCCGGTACGGGTAGAGGCTGAAGTAACCCTGCTTTTTTCTGCTTGCTGCTCTTCATCCGCTGGCACGTGTCGCAAGAGGTGACGAACTGCTGCACGTCTGCTGCCATCCCGGGCCAGTAGTAATACTTCGCTATCCCTGCTAACGTCTTGTTGCTCTCGAAATGTCCCGCGTAAGGTACGTCGTGAAACTCCTCCAATAGGATCTGCCGTAGCGGGGCGTAATTCGGTACCCAAATCTTTCCTGAACCCTTCCTTACAGCTAAGTCTTTCTCCCACTGTAATAGCTTCTTGGTCTGTGCTGTAGCAATCTCTGCGTCCACGGAGTACCCATGTTGGAATAGACCCTTGAGCAGAGGGTTCATCCCGTCGAGCTGGATGCCTGCTACATGTCCGGGGCGGCTCAACGCGTCTGCCTTGTTGTGTAGCCCGGGCTTGTAGACGATGTCGTAGTGGAAGTGAGTTTCCAGGAAGTCCACCCACCGCACCTGTCGTCGTGAGAGTGTCGGCTGTGACTTCAGGTATTTGAGACTGCAGTGGTCAGTATAGACTGTAGTCTTGGCTCCCTCTAGGTAACACCTCCACGCCTTGAAGGCTATGACTATCGCTAAGGCTTCCTTGTCGTGAATGGGGTAGTTTAGTTCTGCTCCGTGTAGCTTCTTACTGAGGTAGGCGATGGGCTGCAAACCGCGTCCGTGATCCTGCATCAGTACTGCTCCGACTGCTTGATCACTAGCGTCTGCTTCCACCACGTAGTCCTTGTCTGGATCCGGCAAGATGAGTACTGGCGCTGTAGTCAGTGCTGTCTGTAGCTGCTCCATGGCTTGCTGATGAGGGGTATCCCATTTGTAGGGCGTATCCTTTTTCAGTAGGTCGGTAAGTGGCGCTGCTATCTTAGCGTACTGCGGCACAAACCTGTTGTAGTAGTTGGCGAAGCCTAGGAACTGCTCTAACTCCTTCACGTTATCCGGTACTTTCCACTTCTTGACGGCTTCGATCTTCCGTGGGTCCACGTGTACGTCCTTGGCACTCACCATGTGCCTGAGAAACTGCACCTTCTTCAGGGCGAAGTCGCTCTTCGACAGCTTCACGTAGAACTTGTTTTTCCGCAGGATCTCGAACACCTTCCGTAGATGCTCCACGTGCTCCTTCATGTTCTTGGAGTAGATGAGAATGTCGTCCAGGTACACCACCACGCACTCGTCCAGCAGGGGTCGTAAGATGTGATTCATCTCCACCTGAAACG